>CM062818.1:1868640977-1869280977 GCA_031772625.1 Pinus tabuliformis
GTATATGTCATCCATGCTTTCATTCCTTTCAACAAATTTCCTCATGCATAATGTAGGTAGTTAGCTCATTAATTCTACTTTTCTAGCTTATGAGAATGCTTCTTGTTTGCATAGCTTTTTGGAAATTATACATGTTTTATGCAGAGCAGGTGCTTTAGGATTAGACAAAGACTTCATAGCCCACAACCACCTTCCACTTCATCCACCATAGTCATTCCTTGTTTTCAAAATTTCCTTCATCAGTTTTCATTATTTTACATAGAAATTCTTCCAAGCACATTGAGCAAATCCGGCCATCCTCTATCCTTGTTGTTGACTTCTGAGTGATCCTAGACCTTCCCTCACTTCATTCCACCCATATACCACCTTCCCTAAGCCTTTCATCACCTCCAAAACCTTCCATTTTTCCCTTGGCTGTATCTTGTAGATTTACAGGGAATCCTGTAGCTTTCTAGTACATCTTGTAGGTTTTCCTGAAATGACTTGTTTTGAGGCTGAATTGAGCGAAAACCTCTAGGAAGTCACCAAAGGTCTCCCAAGGGTCTCCCACGCCATCCAACCTTCTCCTAAACCTTCCATCCATCCTCCAACATCCTTAATTCACCTGCCACATCACCAAAAGAAATTAGTTTGCATACTTGATTTTGCATGAAAAGACAAAAACAGATTTATTTCAGTCCCTTTACTTGCACATTAGTGATGTTTGATGCATCTTACTTCCATTCTTATATAGTAGCATTTGATTGATGTTAATTTAGAATTATTGCAAAGCATAGTTTCTTGGCAGTTAATTAGGAAATGGTGTGATTTAGCATTGAATTTCAGTCTTTTTCATTATTGTAGTAGAGTAGCCCTATGTTAGAGTAGATTTGCATTTCTTCCATGAAGAAACAAAGCTTCTTCTGACTCCATAGAAGTCTGGCTTGAAAACCCCAGTGGTCTCTCACCAGTTGAACCATGACAAAAGGCAGAACCATCTCTTTTACTTGTGCATACAACACTGTCACCTCCATGTTTGTACGAACCCCTGGTTGATAAAGTAAGTCTAGTAGCCCAGGAGTTGTGGCATTAACCTATTGCAAGAAAGAAAGTATAAGGAAGGAGACTAAAATCAAATGCTAAAACACACCATTTTCTAACTAACTTATAAGAGGCTTTGCTTCAAAATAATGCTAAGCTAACATGTATGCAATCCTACTATTCTGAGCATGCAAATTCAAACCATCAACCTTCTACTATTGTGCATGTAAATGAATGAAATAAATTTGTTTTTCTTTTTGTATTTTTTCATGTGAGAGTGTAAAAGCTAATATATTTTGGTGATGTGGCAGGTGGGTTGGAGATGATGGTGGATGGTTGGAAGGCTTTGGAGACCCTTAGGTGACCTTGTGTTGCTTCCTAGAGGTTTTCCCTCTATTCGGCCTCAAAACAGGCCACTACAAGAAAACCTACAAGATTCCCTGTACTTCTATAGGATACAACCGAGAGAAAAATGATGGGTGTTGGAGCTGATGGAAGGCTTAGTCAACATGGCTGGTGGATGGAATGGAGTGATAAAATTCCTAGGATCACTCAGAACTCAAAACCAAAGTTGGGAGATGGATGGATTTGCTCAAAAATCTTGGAGAAGTTTCCTTATGAAATGATAAAATTGGTGAGGGTTTAATGACCAATAAAATCAAATCCAATTTGGATGGGACAAATTTTGTTATTAAATAGGATTTCTTAGGTCCCTATTTCAATTGGAATAACTCAAAAAGACATTTGTTAACCCATGTAAAAAAGATAAAAAACATGACTAATCGAAAATCTAGAAATTCGAGAACTAGTGAGATAGTAAATCTAAAAATGCCTAACCAAATCAAGTGAAAATGAAATGGGGTAAATTTTCTTACGAAATAGAATGTTTTGTGATATAATTCAAGTGGAATCAATTTGATTGAATCTCGTTAGCATGCTCTAAAAAATAGCATAAATTTATTGTTCTTTGCTAAAAAGGAGGTCCAACAATCTAGATTTCAGAATAAGAAGACTAATCCAAGAAGCTCAATGATTATTATGAACTTCCAAAGCTTTTCCAAGAATGAAATAATTCTTTTGATCCTACAAAAGAGCTTACATCAACCATTTACTCAATCCCACAACAAGAAATCTTTAATACTAAATGCAAAAATAGAAAGAAATGAAAACTAGAGATGCATGTGAATAAGTAGTTAAAAGAAGGAAATAAAATGATACAAAAGAGCTCTGAGGCTCCTAGGATGGCCAAGGCCAAGGAAAATCAGAGACCTATGGAGGATAACAAGATTTAGAAGTTGAACATGACACCAATCTTTATTATTTTCATCAATAGAATTACATCCCTACAAAAAAATCACACGGACTAGTATATATTTTCACATCCTGATGAAGAGTGGGCCAATAATAGCTTGCTTGTAACACTTTGAATGTTGTAATCTTTGCTACAAAGTGACCTCCACAAGTCCCATCATGACAGGTCAGAAGGATGTCAAATACTTCCTCCTCCCTGACACACCTTCTCAAGATTTGATTTGGGCCAAGTTTGAAGAGATTGCCCCCAATGCAAGTGAAGGGGGCACTCTTCCTTAATATCTTTCTTTTCTCTTTGGAGGACAAGTTGGGTGGGAACTGTGCAGATACCAAACAGTTTTCTATATCAACAAACCATGGAGAGAGAACTGAAATAGAAAATAAGTGCTCATCCGATAACTGGTCATCAACCACTCTTTCTTCACCTAAAGGAAAATTTAATCTAGACAAAAAGTCTACAACAACATTTTCCTTACCAGAATTATCAACAATAGTTAGATCAAACCACTGTAATAAAATTAACCATCTTATAATTCAAGCATTCACATCTAGTTTTTTCATTAAATATTTGATTGTAGCAAGGTCAGTATGTACAAATGTTTGATAGCCTGTAATATAATGCCTAAATTTGTTCAATGAATGCACAATAGCCAGGAGTTTCTTTTCGGTCACTGTGTAATTTAGTTAAGCCTTTAATAGATTCTTACTGATAAAGTAGATAGCTTAAGGCAAATTTTCATCTAACTAACCTATGGCTGCTCCTATGTCTTTGTGTGAGGCATCAACATTAATATGAAAAGGAAGGGCCCAATTTGGGCTTCAAAGAATCGGTGTAGTGGTTAACTTGTTTTTTAGGGTGTCTAAGGCCTCTTGACAACTTTTTGACCATATAAACTCAGAGTCCTTGGCCAGCAAACCAAATAAAGGAGAGGCCAGCTTGCTGAAGTCCTTTATGAACCTTCGGTAGTATCCAGCTGACCCTAGGAAAATTTTGGCATCTCTTTCCTTTTGAGGAGGAGGGACCCTTTGGATGATAGCTATTTTGTTTGGGTCCACCTGCAATCCTTGCTGATATATTGAATGACCTAGTGTGGTCCCTGTAGTCATCAAGAATTCACATTTTTTGGGATGAGAGATAGGTTCATTTCAATGCATTACTTTTCCTAGGTTGGACAGAGCCTCTTGAAAATCACAACCATAAGGTGTAAAATCATCCATATAAATTTCTACTACATCATGGACTAACTCGACAAAAATACTCAGGACTTCTCTCTAGAAAGTGGCAGGAGCATTGCATAGGCCAAAAGGAAGGACCATGTAGGCAAAAGTACCCTAAGGACAAGTGATGGTGGTTTTATCCTGGTCTTCTGGGCTGATCTATATTTAGTTGTACCCATTGAATCCATCTAGGGAAGAGAAAAAAATTTCCCTACCAGGCCATCTAGCACTTGGTCAATGAAAGGTAGAGGAAAATGGTCCTTCTTTGTGGCTTTGTTCAACTCCCTGTAATCGACACAAATCTTCCACTTACCATTTTTCTTTGGAACCAACACCAAAGGAGAGGCCCACTCATTGTCAGAGATAGGGTAAATGAATCATGCATCTAGCAGTTTTTGCAGTTCTTCTTTGAATATATCTTTAAGAGTTGGATTCATCTTCCTTTGGGGCTGTCGGAATAGCTTGCAAGCTCCTTTGATGTATATATGGTGAGTACACACTGAGGGATGTACTCCCTTCATTTCTTTGTAACTCCAAGCGAAGGCATCTAGATGTTCCTTTAGCATGTTGCATAACTTCTCTTCTTGGAGAGAAGAAAGAGATGGATTTATTTTCAAGGTTCTCTCAGGGCTGAATTCTATGCTTTTGACATGTAGAGGGTTGGAGTCGGCCAAGAATAGGTCAATTGGATGATTTTTCTAGGTTTCCTTTACTACATCTTCTAAGGGAAATGTACTAGGAGTTGTATTTTGGAGTTTTTCAATCAAATCATCTTCATCCTGCTGTCCTCCTCCTATGGTTGTTTCTAATATATAAAGTTGGGCGGAATAAACTTCATCTTCTTCCTCCTTCTCCAACCATAAAGGTAAATCATGCTCTAGAGATGGCTGAGCAGGAGGGTATAGGACTAACTTCTTGGACATATGCCCATTCTTGATGGTCACATTCCCAGCTTTGCAGCTAATGTAAGCATTGGTAGTGGCCAACCCAGGTCTCCCAAGGATGAGAGGGTAACCAATAAGCTTAGCCTTAGGCTGGAGAACTAGGAAATCTGTAGGGTACTCTCAAGAGTCATTAGAGACCATCACATCCTCCATAATCCCTGAGGGGTCACTGTGGAGTGGTCTGCAAGTTGCAGAACTATTGTGGTCTTCCTCAATGAACCTTGGAGGATGAGCTTGAGCATGGTGTCCTTGGTCATCACATTAATGGCAGCCTCAATATTGATCAAAGTGTGTGGGACAATGGTGGCATTGATGTTGGGTTGTGTGATATTCTTTCCATGACTAGCCCATGTAGTTAACCGAGGGGTTAGAATGGGGGTGGAGCACCCCCTTCGTTGCGCCGATTGCGTAGTGGGGGGAGTCACAGGGGGTTTGAGGAGTGTAGGTAACCCCACTCTATGGGGTCCGGGGTAGCGCCCTGAAAATTTTTGTTTTTGGACCCTATATTAGGTTAGGTGGACCTACCTATGGTTTTGTGCATGATTTTTCACACCTGGTTTTGGACGCAATGGTTTTCGGTCCATGGTATTGGATGCTTCAGCATGTATGAATATGTATTATAACATTGAAAGGACAATAATGAAAAATCAAGCTGGTAGTCCCGATTTTGGGATCCAGGGGGAAATCTCTGTGTATATGTGTTTGATGTGTTATGCTCTTGCATTGTTTATTTTATGTGTTTTAGAATTCGTATACAGTTAATTTATGTACAGGGTTAAAACCTACATTTGGTATCACAGGTGTTTTGGCTTCAAGGGGACACCTTTGTTGCTAAGGGGTTTTGCTCGAGCCTGTGGTAGACCATGTAGAGTGGGAGATCTGCAGGATTGATTCTGGTGTGAAAGAAGATGGCAAGTAGTGGAAAGATAGAGATTGAGAAATTTAATGGTCAGGGTTTTTAGTTATGGAAACTCAAGATGGAGTATCTGTTGGTGGATAAAGATCAGTGTATCACAGTAGATCTGGGTACTAAACCAATGGGAGTGTCTGATGAAGAATGGAAGAAGTCGGATCAGAAGGTAAAGAGAACAATACGATTGTGTGTCTCAGATTCAGTATTGCTGAATGTATCAAGGGAAGCTATGGCGAAGGCTTTGTGGGACAAGTTAGGGACTTTGTACCAATATAAGTCTCTGGTGAATAAACTGTTCTTGCAGAAAAAGCTGTATAACCTAAGGATGAAAGATGGAGAATCAGTGATAGAGCATCTGAATGCATTTAATACTGTGGTAATTTAGTTATTTTCTGTTGATATTAAAAGTTTAGATCAAGATAAGTGCATTAGTTTATTGTGTTCTCTACCATATTTGTGGGATAGTCTGTTTATTGCAATAGGTAGCAATGCAACTGCCTTGTAGTTTGATGAAATAGTCTCATCCTTGCTGACGAAGGACATGAGGTGGAAAAATATTGAGAGCCAGAATGGTGATGCCTTGTCTATACATGGACAATCCCAAAACAGAAACAAAAATAAGTCATCGAGCGGGAGATCTAGATCTAGAGGGAGATCTAAATCTCCAGGAAACCCTGTAAAGGTGGTATGGTGGAAATGCGGAAAGGAAGGGCACTACAGAAGGGAGTGTAAATCTAAAGCTCCTGAAAAAGGAAAGGGATTTGATGATGCTCCTTCTGCAGAGGTGAAAACCACCACAGATGAAGGTGGCGATGTGTACTTGGCTTCTTCAAGTACACATCTAGATCATGAGGCATGGTTGATTGACTCAGGTGCATCCTTTTACTTCACTCCCCATAGAGAGTGGCTCTGCGAGTATGAGAAATACGATGGTGGTGATGTCTTCTTAGGGGACGATAGGAAGGCTAGAATCATTGGTCGTGGAAAAGTAAAGTTGAAGTTGCAAGGTGGAAGGGTTAGAACACTTCCGAGTGTTCTACATGTTCCTGCATTGGCCAGAAATCTGATTTCTGTAAGAAAGTTGGATGATGCAGGTGTAAAAACAGTGTTTGAGAAAGATATTGCAAGATGGTTCAGGGAGCACTGGTATTGATGCGGGGAGTTCAGATTGGAACTCTGCACAAGCTGCAAGGTAGCACTATTATTGATGGGTGAAACAGTTCTATGGTTCCTAAAAGTGGAGCACAAAATCTAGTGGTCTCTAGAGAAAAGACCATGTGATGGCATCAAAGGCTTGGACATATTGGAGAGAAGGGCCTTTGAATACTTCATGGTAAAGGTATCGTAGAAGGTATGAGTAATAACTCTTTGGATTTTGATTTCTGTGAAAATCGTGTCTATGGGAAGCAAAATCGGGTGAGTTTCCCCTCTGGTGGTAAGAGGGTGAAACAAATATTAGAGCTTGTGCACAGTGATGTGTTTGGACCTGTGAAGGTTCCGTCACTGGGTAAGTCTGTGTACTATGTATCATTTATAGATTACTTCTCAAGGAATACATGGATATATTTCCTTAAGAAGAAATATGAAGTCTTTGACAAGTTTAAAGAATTTAAGGCTCTGGTGGAAAACCAGACAGAGAAGAAGATAAAGGTGTTGAGGTCAGATAATGGTGGAGAGTTTTGCAGCAAGGAATTTGAAGAATTCTGTAAGAAGTGTGGTATAGTGTGGCAGAAGACTACTCCATACACACCTGAGAAAAATGGAGTTGAAGAAAGAATGAACAAGACATTGATGGAAAGGGCAAGAAGCATGCTCAATGGTGCTGGGTTAGGATAGGAATTCTGGGGAGAGGCAGGGAGACAGCATGTTACTTGGTCAACAGATCACCTTCATCAACATTGGAGGATAAGACTTCACAAGAGGTATGGACTGGTAAGAAATCCTCTCTTTCACATATAAGGGTATTTGGATGCAATGCATATGTACATGTTCCAAAGGAGAAAAGAACCAAGTTGGATAGTAAATCTGAAAAGTGCATATTTATTGGGTGTAAGGATGGTTTAAAGGGTTATAAGCTTTGGAACCCAGTCAGAAGGAAGGTTGTGTACAGTAGAGATGTGGTGTTTAGAGAGGTGAAAGATGTTATTAAACATGAACTTGAACCAAAGGAACCTAAGAAGATAGAGTTTGAGCTTAAAGATGAAGAATCAGACTCTACAATAGAGGAGGAATTAGAAGACGAAGAGCCACAAACTCCGGGTGTGAGAAGATCAGTTCGAGAAAGAAGGCAACCAGAAAGGTATAGTCCATCTACTTTATGTTCAAATTTTTCTTTATCTTTTACTGATGATGATCCTAGAATTGTGAAGGAAGCAGTAGATTTAGAGGATGGCAAACTCTGGAAAGAGGCCATGGTTGATGAAATGGCATCTTTGCACAAAAATGAGGCTTGGGATCTGGTGGGGTTGCCGGCTGGAAGGAAACCCATTAGCAACAAATGGGTGTTCAAGAAGAAGACGAATGCAGAAGGAAAGGTGGAGAAATACAAAGCTCGGTTGGTAGCAAAAGGTTATTCCCAGGTGTCAGGAATTGATTTTGGTGATATTTTTTCTCTTGTTGCAAAGGTAGCTTCTATTAGATTACTTTTATCTATTGCTACTGCTTTTGATTATGAGGTAGAACCGATGGATATGAAGACAACATTTCTTCACAGTGACCTGGAAAAGGAGATCTACATGAAGAAACCTGAAGGTTTTGCGGTGAAGGGTAAGAAATAGCTGGTATGAAAGTTAAAGAAGTCTCTGTATGGGTTAAAATAGTCACCAAGGATGTGGTATCATAAATTTGATACATTTATATGGGGACTTGGCTTCACCAGAAGAAAAGCATATCACTGTGTGTATTTTAAAATAATTGGTGACGTGTTATTTATCTAGTCTTGTATGTGGATGATATGTTGCTGGTTGGAAATTGCAAATAAATTATCCAGGATTTGAATACCCAATTGTCCTCCAAATTCGACATGAAAGATCTTGGTGTTGCAAACTATATTTTGGGCATGGAAATTAAAAGAGATCGGGTAAAGAGGAAGCTTTGGTTAAACCAGAGGAAGTATGTCGAGACAATACTGTAGAGGTTTAATATGTAGGATAGTAAACTGGTGATGGTTCCTATTCCTATAGGTGTAAAGTTATTTGCTAAATAGTGTCCCAAGACACAAGAAGAGGAAGAGGACAGGTCTTGTGTTCCATATGCAAGTGTAGTCGGTAGCCTGATGTATGCAATGGTCTGTACTAGACCAAACATTGCACATTCAATGGGAGTATTGAGCAGGTTTATGTCAAAACCACGGGAGGAGCACTGGACAATAGTGAAGCAAGTTTTTGGGTATTTGCGTGGGACTAGCGATTATGGTTTGTGCTACCAAGGAAGACCAGGATTGGACAGAGTTTTGGATATTTGTGGCTTTGTCGATGCAGACTGGGCTGGAGATCTAGATCAGAGAAAATCTACAAGTGGGTATGTGTTTAACATATTTGGAGGTGTAGTTAGTTGTATGAGTAAGAAACAATCTGTAGTGGCACTATAACCTACAGAGGTAGAATATATGGCAGCCACTCATGCAAGCAAGGAAGCAATTTGGTTGCATAGAATGTGTTCAAGTATGGGGTTAGTACAGGGAGCTATAAGGATAGACTGTGACAGCCAAAGTGTAATTTTCTTGGCAAAGAACCCTACATATCATTCAAAGACAAAGCACATTGATGTTCAGTATCACTTTGTGAGGGATATGATAGAAGACAAAAAGATGTTGCTGGTAAAGGTGGACACTTTGAATAATACTGCAAATGCATTGACAAAATTTGTGATCTCTGAGAAGTTCTCTTGGTGTAGAGAAACAATGGGTGTTGCAGGGCTGGATAAATGACTAAGCTCTCTTGTGGCCCCCTGTGGAAAGAAAACAACAAGTGGGAGAATGTTGGGCTGTGTTATATTCTTTCAACGAATAGCCCATGTAGTTAACTGAGGCATTAGAAGGGAAGCGAAGCCCCCCCCCCCCCCCCCTTCATTGTGCTGATTGTGTAGTGGGGGGGAGTCACAGGAGGTTTGAGGGGTGCACGTAACCCCACTATGGGGTCCAAGGTAGCGCTCTAGAAAATTTTGTTTTTGGACCCTATATTAGGTTGGGCAGACCTACCTATGGTTTTGTGCATGATTTTTCACACGTGGTTTTGGACGCGATGGTTTTCGGTCCATGGTTTTGGATGCAATGGTTTTCAGTCCATTGTTTTGGATGCGATGGTTTTCAGTCCAAGGTATTGGATGCTTCGACATGTATAAATATGTATTGTAACATTGAAAGGACAATAATGAAATGTCAAGCTGGTAGTCCTGGTTTTGGGACCCAGGGGAAAATATTTGTGTATATGTGTTTTATGTGTTATGCTCTCGCATTGTTTATTTTTTGTGTTTTAGAATTCGTATGCAGGTAACTTCTGTACGGGGTTAAAACCTACAATTGATTTGCACATCTACTACAGGGCTTCCAGGGTCCAAATACTTTGGATAGATTACATGCCCCAACATTAAGTAGGACAACTGTCCAATGACATTAATGGTAGTGGTATCTCTTCTTCGCCTCCCTGGATGCTTGAAGCACTTCTCCTTAATCAACTTATTGTAAATAGGAACATATTTTATCGCTTGGAGAAGTAGAATATTTACACAAAGATTTTTCATTTCTCTGAGAAGTTTAGTCTCTTCTAGGGTAGGCTGGAGTGGTTGGGTTAATCTCTCAGGAAAGGGTGGATTAAATTTAAGAATTCTTTCCTCTCTTTGTTCCTCAACCTCCCTAGGTGGAGGTGGAGGTTGGTTATCCGAGAGAAATATTCTAGAACTCAGGTTAATATCCTAGATTTCCATAGCATAAGATGGATATGATGTCTCTCCATTGTATACTTGTTGAGCATGTCTATTGTTCGGGTTTGGATTTGGCTGGGTAGGCATCTGGGGTTGCTTGGGTGGAGAAAATTGTAACAACTGTGGTGGGGCAGGTTGTGGAGGCAATAAATCTGGAGCATTGTTGTATTGGGGCCTCTACCCCTGGGGTGGTGCATTCCACTGAGGTTGTGGCGGAGAATATGGTTGAAATGACTGGTGGCTGGCTAGGAGTGATATTGAGATGAAAATGACCAAGGAGGAGTCACCTAAGGTGTCTCCAGAACCAACTGAGAGAGAGGAAATAACTTCCCTCACTGCTCTTAGCACCCCCATCAAGAAAAAATGAAAAAGACAGAGGCATACCCCCTTATATTTTAGGACAAGGAAAAGCACAACAATAAGGCAGGGGAAACCCCAAACACCAACCAAAATTCCCATTGTGATTGAGGACTCATCTAAACAATAGGAGAAAATGTCCTCTCTTAAGTCTCCTATCACCTATGTGATAAGGCCTATGACTGGATCCTCCTCCTTCAAGGGAAAAGCAATACTACATGATACACAATAGGATCTACAGGAAGTAGAATCAGTCCTATAGGATACTCTGCTGAACCTAGAGGAGACAAAAGAAAATTGGAAAAGGAGGTAGGCCAACAAAAAGAAACTAAAGGTGAGGACCCAGAGTCAAAAGAGCCTAGCCCCCAACCTAACCTTGACTCATACTACAGGTTTATTGAAGGAGGCAGGGCCATTCCTTAAAAATTTGTTATTGCATTGTTCTTCGAGTTGGAGAAGGAGAGAGCCAAAACTCACCGATGGATGCAGATCGCCAAATCCAAGGGGGTGGAAGACATTGGGCACATGGAGGAGATGCTCAAGGAGATGGGCAGAGAGCTAAGTAGCTTGAGAGACAAAGAGGCCATAATGAAAAATCAACTAGAAATAGAAAATGCATGGTTGAGAGGAAAGCTGCAAGAAAGAGAGAATCAATTGGCATGTATGGCCAGTCTCTCTTTGGAAGTAATCCAATGTAGGATGCTAGCTAATTGTTATGCCCTATACCTCAAGGAACAATGGTTGCAGTTCCAGATCAAGACCCTAGCACAGAGAGGCACCATGCCATTTTAGGACTACAGGTAGTTCATTGATCTTTGTGATCAGAGCACACAAGAAGATAGGGCCAAGATGTCTAAGTTTTATTTGCAAAATATGGCCTTAATAGACATGAATGTATGTGACCCTAATTCCAAGCTAGGAGATTTATAGTTGACGCCTTTGGCATCATGGATGAACCATGAGGAATCAAAGGCTGCAGAGATGAAGAAGATATTGGCAAGAGAGAAAACTGAACCTCTTATGATCATAGTTGAATAGTCAGATCCCATGTCCCTCATCAGTACCCATAATTTGATTGAAAATGATCCTTAGCTTTCACCTAGGTATCTTGCTACCCAAGAGAAAGCAATTTCACATTTTCAGGACATGTTCAGGCTGTTAGGGGATGATAGCATACACACTTTCCTAAGGAGATGGAACACATTTCCATACAACTTAAAGATAAGAGAATACCACTCTCCTCAAATATTGAGAGAAGCACTAAACAAGGCACCCATGTACAAGAAATCTATGCAAAGGCTGAAGGTTAATTGGATTGGCCTAAAACTCAGTCCAACACTACTCTTAGGAATGTTAGAAGGAAGGAAGGAAGAAGAAGAAAAGAGACAGTGGGATGAGGTAGAAAAGAAAGCAAGCTTCTATGAATAAGAAGAGGAAACCATAGTAGAGGCATAGGATGTCAGGGAGGCCACTAGAGCTATGAAGGATATGGATATTGATTGAGTTGCTCAGAGGATGAGAAACACTTTCAGTATGGGGATGATGATGAGCCTCATTATTGGGTAATTATATGGGCCTTAATTCACCACCTAGGTTATTCAAACCAACTTTTCTCACAAATTATTACATGTTTTTCATTATATTTTGTTTATGAGACGAGTTAGAGCTGGATATTATGCGTAGTGGGCTAATATGCATTGAATGCAGCATTGAAGCAAAAAATCAAGGAATTTTGGAAAATACTAAGGTTAAAACTCGAATGGGACAAGGGAGAGGGATTTTAGGAGGTAAATCCTCCTCATTTACTTCTCCCCCATTCGAATATTCCTCTATCCATCACACCAGCTCGAAGTGCAAGCAACCAAGCCATGAGGATTAGAAGGCAGCTGAGCAAGTGAGAGACAAAGAGCTAGTTTATCTCGAGTTTGAGAGACGAGCCTCCCTAATTTTAAGGAAGTCACTAGGGACTTCAATTGTATAAGTAGAGAGGCCTAGAGCCTCATTAGGATTCAAATTTTTGTTGTAAAACTTTAAGCTATTTTTGAGCTGCAGACTTGTGAAAGTTTTATTGATGTAATTTTCTGTTTTGGTAATAAGAATGAGTTTTGTTTTGAGCCAGCACTGAGTTAACTTAGAGGGTTGAAGCTCTTGGGTTAGGGCCCAACCCTAGCAGACAAGGCTCCTCTTTCTTGTATCTATATGTTTAGATTAGTCTCATAGCTTCATTGTTAATTTTCCTTTAGATGTATTTTCATTGCAAGTAGTGTAGATTGGATTGGTTGTTTATTAGTTTGCTTCCATTTGTGCCTTACTTTAGTAGAAAGTTAGCAGGGATAAAAGGAGTACCAAAAGGCTATCAGTATGTGTCTTGGCCTCATTTCCTCCCTTTGGGATCATGATTTGAAGAAGGGACCCTTATGCAACCCCAAAAACATAGATTTCTATTTCTTACATGAGCTTTAGAGTTTACTATATTTAAATTAGCATTTGATCAGTTTTGCAAAGTATAATTTCATTTCCATCTCTTCTATCTTCATTCTTTCAGTAGATCTCATCCATGCTTTCATTCCTTTCAACAACTTTCCTCATGCATAATGTAGGCAGTTAGTTCATTAATTCTTCTTTTCTAGCTTATGAGAATGCTTCTTATTTACATAGCTTTTTGGAAATTATACATGTTTTATGCAGAGCAGGTGCTTCAGGGTTAGAGAAATACTTCATAGCCCACAACCACATTCCACTTCATCCACCATAGTCATTCCTTGTTTTCACCATTCCCTTCACTAGTTTTCATCATTTTACATAGAAATTCTTTGAAGCACATTGAGCGAATCCAAGCATCCTCTATCCTTGATGTTGACTTTTGAGTGATCCTAGACCTTTCCTCACTTCATTCCACCCATATACCACCTTCCCTAAGCGTTCCCTAACCTCCAACACCTTCCATTTTTCTCTTGGTTGTATCCTGTAGATTTACAAGGAATCCTGTAGGTTTCTAGTACATCTTGTAGGTTTTCCTGAAATGACCTGTTTTGAGGCCGAATTGAGGGAAAAGCTCTAGGAAGTCACCAAAGGTATCCCAAGGGTCTCCCACACCATCCAATCATCTCCTAACCCTTCCATCCATCCTCCAACATCCCTAATTCACCTGCCACATCACCAAAAGAAATTAGCTTGCATACTTGATTTTGCATGAAATGACAAAAAGACAAAAATAGAATTATTTTAGTCCCTTTACTTGCACATTAGTGATGTTTGATGCGTATTACTTCCATGCTTAGATAGTAGCATTTGGTTGATGTTAACTTAGAATTATTGCAAAGCATAGTTTCTTGGCAGTTAATTAGGAAATGGTATGATTTAGCATTGAATTTCAGTCTTTGTCATTATTGCAATAGAGTTGCTCTCCCTTAGAGTAGATTTCCCTTTCTTCCATCAAGAATCAAGCTTCTTCTGACTACATAGAAGTCTGGCTTGAAAACCCTAGTGGTCTCTTGTCAGCTGAACTGTGACAAAAGGTAGAACCATCAATTTTACTTGGGTATATAGCACTGTCACCTCCAAGTTTGTAAGAACCCTGGGTTGATAAAGTGAAGCTGGTAGCCCAAGAGATGCAACATTCTTGCTACAATACTGGTGCTCATCAAATTGATGCTATAGGGAATGCAACACTACTAGCTGAAGCAGTGATCTTGTCCTTAGTGAAGCCACCCAATGATGTATGGTTGTGGATGTGTTGTGGTCAGTAGGCCCAACCATTTCACAACCTATGTTGAAATGAGGTTCTTTTGGCTCCTACTATCAACAATGAACTGCAACAGAGAACCCTTCACCTACATCTGTAAGTGGAAGAGGCACCCCCCTCCTCCAGATCTTCGGGTTCATTATTGTGGATTTGGTTGGTGGGAATGGTGTCATTGGGGTTCACATCAATAATATACTTCCCTTTTCCATTTCCCTTGTCAATTTTTGACTCAGAGTCACAACATGCATCTAATTCAAAGGCCTTCAACTCAACCACTAGTGGTTGCTTAGCCCCACACTCACTTGTGTTGTGAGTGGGGCTCTTATGGAACTCACACCATTTTCCCATGTCCTTCTTTGTCTTCGTGGTGTTTTTCTTTGCTTTCAACTTTGACAGGTTTTGCTGGGTCACCCCACCTTGGATTTGTCCTTTGTTCTGCAGTTTGGGGATGCCTTTTCCTTGCTTCAGATTCGTAGATCCAAACTCATGCATCTTCTCTTAAAAATTTTCTCGATCTTGGCAACATATCGATAGGCTGTGCCGAGTGAGAAGACGTCCATGAACTCCATCTCATCTTGGATTTACTTGTGTAAACAATCGTGCTACTTGAGTACCAAATGTCACTTAGAATCCTTTATACCCAACTTCGTGCGAAGAGTATGAAAAATATTTGTGAACTCGAGCAGGTCCCAGTCCCTTCCCTACCGTAGCGTGGTCCACTTTATATATTTATCCTCATAGCTCCCGATAGGGTAATAATGCTCCTTGATGGTGTCTCAAAAATAATTTCAAGTTTTTGCAATTGAAAATAGTGAGTGTTGACTCTTGTCCCTCATCTCATAGTAGGTTTCCCACCAGTCCTTTGACATGGGGTTGGATTTGAGGAGTGAAAAAGTAATCTTTTCCCAGTTGGAAAAGTTGTGAATCAAGAAATATCCTTCTAGCAGATTTAACCATTTATCTACGACATTCGCATCTATCTAACACTCAAATATGGGGATGTCAAAATTAACTTGTACGTTAAAGTGTTTGGCACTTCCAAAGTGGCTGCTAGAAGGAGATGCATCACCTGTGGGTATCCGCCAAAGGATTTGAGAAAAGTTGTCCATCATCATGTTCCTTTGTCACTCGAGGTCTTCTTCAAAAAATATTTGGAAAGGATCTCTTTCCCCCTCACATTTCTTTTCTTCTTCCATTGGAGGATGTCGAGGTTCGCACGGCTGATCTTGCAAAGTTTCAACTAGTTTGAGCCCTAACTTATTATACCTTGACCTCGTTGGGGGCATGCAAAGAAAAACAAAGAAAGAGTAGACCACTCTAATACCACTAATCCGAACTCAAACAAGAATGCAAAAATGTTAAGTTCGCAACTAGGGCCAAACTCCATGTGGGTCAGCTTATTTATGGCAGCTGATATTTTTATTGGATCCCTCTCGTTGAGGGGTGTAGGATTGATCCAAATACCATCTGATTCCAATAAGTATTTATGGAGATATGAATTTATTTTGTTTATGTAATTATTATCAAGTCGACCAACTCTTATGTAGGCTCTAGAAGCCCAAACATCATGTATATTCAATCGTCCGCTTTTAGTATAAATAGATGAGGATTTGATGTCATTTTCACACACATTCTTGAGGTGATCTCCTCTCCACGTCTTGGGTTTTTGGAGAAGGAGAGAACCAAAAGGATACGCTGGTCTAGAAGAATTCCTAGCTGTAGATAAAGCCCTAATCACAGTCAACGTGTTGCCCTCAAAGTGATGCCCTAAATTCATGTCTATGGAAACATCTATACGCTGGCTATGATACAACGCAGCAAGATATCCTAATACGCAGCAAGAAGACATGTTCACGCAGCAAATGAAACTACTGTCAAGGTATGAAGTCGCAGTCATGTATTAAGGCATGAAGACGCAGTCATGGTAGCCACATGAAGCACAGTTGGCCGCAGCATGAAGTGAAGCCGCAGGTATTAGAATCATAGTCGTTCTCGCAGTCAAAGAAGAAATTGAATCCACATGAATCTTGGGTACAGGTATATGCAGATCATGGAGAATACGCACAGGCAATACGCAACCGCAATAGATATGTATACATGCTATAATAAGACTTGTGACACGCAGTTCTAAGTGAATATTATACACTGTTTTATACACTGTTCATAGTGGGTGAGACATGCTATTCAAGAAGCCCTAAATGCTGTCACTGTAATATATATACCTAGCTGCAGTTCGTTGTAATGATATGCATCATACGCTGTAATGAGACAGCAGTATAACGCACAGCATGGAGAATATGTTGTCTTCATGAAGATAGTCAGTGTGATGCCATAACCTTAACCTTGGATCCTTGCCATCACTACACGCAGTTCATATATATATATAATATATATATATATATATATATATATATATATATATATACACGTTGTTCATATGCACAAAGATATCTACTTCTGTTATAACTGCTGTCCAGTATGATTATGAAAATCGCTGGGCTAAGGATGCCCTAACCACAGATAAGAGAGGCCTAATATGCACTCCCAGAATAGACACTATCACAGAAAATCGACACCTGTTGACATCAAGAAGGAAAGTTCGAGTTCTTGTAGGGAACAACACTGTCATAGAAACAGGACTGTTTGTGTATTCTTTTGTCACTGCATGAAGTTGTTCTCTTCTTGTAGGAGAACCGACTTAGAGGAGCTAAGGGATAGATCTATTGGGATCTCATTGGAAAGACAAGAAACAAGGGTTATGTTGCCTAGAAGCCACAAAAATACTGTGTGTTAGGCCGTAGGCCATAAAACCACAGTCTAGGATTGTGTATGAGTTTTGTGGACTTGTACATATGCCCAAATCAACAGCATATTTAGAGAAGTTTCCTAGTTTGTTTGAAGGACTGTTTCAATAGTGCTTGGTACCCTAACCATCATCATGATAACAATAGAAAAGTATGTACATCATAATGATGGAGGGCAGTAAAGTTGTGTACAGCAACTCGACAATAGAACAGTGTGATGCAACATGGGCAGCATGAAGCTTGGTGAGATCATGGGCAGCATGGGCAGCATGAAGCATGATGATGCATGAGTAGCTGAAGTATGAAGTCATGGACAACTTGATGTATGGGCAACAGTGATCATGAGCAACATGAAGATGCATGATGTAGCATGATGATGCTACACGGTAAGGTGCAGTAGATGAACGAAATGGATAGGTGAAGTCGTCACCTAGGAGATTCAGTTGAAGCAGAATGTCTTCAACTGATCTCATCATTATAGGAAATGATCTATACTCAGATCCAGATAAGTCAAAGTGTTGACTTCTATTGTAAATGTATTATCTCTCTCTCTCTCTCTCTTTCTCTATTGAACTTTGAAGATAAAAGAAGATTTGATCAAAGGGTTTCCCCACTCATTGTGGGGTTTGTCCCTGGCTTGCACCACATCTTGTGTCCTCTTGTCTTGGCTTGTCTTCTGTGATTTATATTTATGTTTTATCTGCAGTTTACTTTATGCTGATGTGATTGCTAATATGGAAAAGAAATTAAATAAATTGCTCCAGCATAGAACATACCTAAAACTTAACATGGTATCAGAGCTGAGGTGAAGACAATGTCCAAGCAAGAGTGAAATAGTAATCACTGAAGACAGTTGGGACAAGACAGAAGGATCAATGGGTTCCTCATAATTCACCTAGAGTGAAGTTGAAGAAGAGAATGTTACCAGAATGACGTAGCGAAAGTTTCTGATGACATACCTAAAGATCACCTCATTGGGGAGTTTGGATCTAAGGGTGGATGGAAAGGTAGATGTCTTGGTTATGAGTTCAGCCCTTATGCGAAGGAGTGTCTGAATGACAGAGATGCAGGTCATCAAAGACACGACCGACTCTTTAAGGAAGCAAGGAACCCCAAGTAATCAAAATCAAATATTGTTTCTGATAAAGAAGTGTTATCTTGTATTGGCCCTTTCCTTCAGATTCTTTGGGAATCTAGCATATTGATTGTAGTGCTTCAAGGCACTTCATCGGATAGAAGGGTGCACTCTCTAATTTGGTAGAGATGGAAACAATCATGGGATTACAGTTGGCGTCGATGCCACCTATCCCGAAAAGGGAATGGAAGTCAAATGTTTTATGGTGGCATTCGTCAATGGAAAGGTACGTGTTTGGAAATTGAATTTTCAAAGATGCTTTTGAGTTCAAGGTTGTATCAAGTTACAGGAAGTCCTCTGGGGACCATGCCCATTGACACAGCACTGGAGGTTTGTGAGTCAAATGGTGACAGAGATGCTTGAATTCAAAAAGAGCATGAACGTACATGTCTAAGATGTACCGAAGGAAAATCTTACAAGGGGACCATTCCCCCTCATGTACCTAGTCCACAAGTTTGGAACAACCCGTGCAGTTTGAGATTCATGAACAGGAATCTCATGTATACAGGTGGAAGAAAGCCCTCTATGGCTTGAAGCAAAACACCCTGGGCATAGTATGAGAGGATTGATAGCTGTCTGTTGAAGCTGAGATTCACTAGGAGTGAAATCAATCCAAACCATTACTCGAAGGTTGTGGATGATAAACCTCTCATACCAGCACCTATGTCTGATAGGTGCAGACTCTCTAATTTGTAGAAGACAGAGGTAGTTGGATTCCGAATGTGGAAAGATAAACTGCTAGCCTGTGACTACCTCGAAGATCTTAACTTTCAGAGGTTATATGACGAACTTGATTTGGGAATGCCTCTGAGTTTCATTCACATTGATGTTCTTGGTGAACCTCCGTCTGGACATATGTTTTGTAGTTAGCATGGTGAGCTCATATTTGGTTAAGCCTCACTGGATTGGTGCCAAGAATCTTCTGAGATATCTTCAGGGCACAATCTCTCATGGATTGAGATACACTGTCGGAAAGATGAAATTGCATTATTATTCAAATGCTGAATGGGCAGGCAGTGTGGAGGATCACTAGAGCACTTTTCAGTGCTGGTTCTCTTTAGATTCTGCTTCGATGCAGGAGCAGAAGTCAGTTGCTATAAGCACTGCCAAGACCGAATACATGGATAGGAGTATGATCTCGTACAAAGCTGCATGGTTGTGGAAGCTCTTAAGTGAGCTGTTTTTCTCTATGACAACCAGAGGTGGGATTCGATTATTGAGGAATCTCATATTTGAAAATTGCTCCAGCAGACAGATATCAGATACTGCCTTATCTAGGATATGCAAAGTCGATGAGCAAGGAAGCTCCATCACACTAAGATGGTGTACAGATCGCTAAGGCCCCGGGGGAAAGATCAAATTTGTTATCTTCCTGAACGACTTAGAGTCGTCGAGAGACCTTTGTAAAAGGGTCCTGCATGATGCATACATTGAGCTCTGGGAGCTCTAGGGAGCTTGCGGTTCTTTCTAGAGCAACATACGACCACAGGGTGACTCACCCTCCCCTGGTGGTGCGCACTGGAACAAGATGATTCACTCTCTTGTGGGACAAGATGATTTTCTCTCTTATGGAACAGGACGATTCACTCTCCTGTGTAGCAGGATTGATGTGTTCTCCTGTGAGGCCTGGATTGATGCGTTCTCCATGGTGGCCTAGATTGATGTGTTCTCCATGGCGATTGTAGCAGGATTGATGTGTTCTCCTGTGAGGATAGGATTGATTTGTCTCCTGTCGAGGCATCCTACTCATGCAGTCTGGGACTCATGGGAAGTACCTCTCATCTGATCAATGAGCAAGGAAATGAAGTTAGGGACCATAGTGGTACCGATGGATGCATCATTGTATCTACCATACTCCCTATGCTAGGATGGCCTCCATTGATCTGGGACCAGTGGTAGGAGGTGTACCATACTATGACACTGACTTTGGGTCGGTTGAGACTGGTCTGGGACCAGTGGTACATACTCCGAGACTGACTTTGTGTCAGTGCAGGACTGGTCTAGGACTAGTGAGAGTGGTACATACTATGACGCTGACTTCGAGTCGGTTGAGACTGGTCTGGGACCAGGGGTACACTCTCTGAGCCTGCGATACTTGTCTGGGACCAGTGAGAGTGGTACATACTATGACGCGGACTTCGGGTCGGTTGAGACTGGTCTAGGACTAGTGGTACATTCTTTGAGAGTGTGATACTGGTCTGAGACTAGTGTTAGGAGTGGTACATACTATGATGCTAACTTTGGGTCAGTTGAGACTGGTCTAGGACCAGTGGTACGCACTCTGAGACTGACTTCGAGTCAGTGGAGAATGGCATGAGACATTATCGATCAATTCTTCTTCTTCATAGTTCAGCAAAGCTAAGTTGAGCAAAGCAGAGCATAGCCAGTAGAGCTGAGGAGAGCAGAGTAGAGCTAGTATAGCTGAGCAGAGCTGGGCTGAATAGTGCAGGGAACTGATGGCAGAGATAGTACAATCAGACTTATGGATCTATGGATGGAGTTCTCCCTAGTTGAGAGGGAGAGTTAAATTGGCAACTAGGGCCAAACTCCATGTGGGTCGGCTTATTTATGGTAGCTGAAATTTTTATTGGATCCCCCTCGTCGAGAGGTGTAGGATTGATCCAAAGATCATCCGATTCCGATAAGTATTTATGGAGATATGAATTTATTTTGTTTATGTAATTATTATCAAGCTGACCAGCTCTTATGTAGGCTCTAGAAGCCCAAACATCACGTCTATTCAATCATCCGCTTTTAGTATAAATAGATGAGGATTTGATGTCATTTGCACACACATTCTTGAGGTGATCTCCTCTCCACGTATTGGGTTTTTGGAGAAGGAGAGAACCAAAAGGATAGGCTGGTCTAGAAGAAGTCCTAGCTGCAGATAAAACCTTAATCACAGTCAACGTGTTACCCTCAAAGTGATGCCCTAAATTCGTGTCTATGGAAACATCTATATGCTGGCTATGATACAACGCAGCAAGATATCCTAATACACAGCAAGAAGACATGTCCACGCAGCAAATGAAACTGTTGTCAAGGTATGAAGTCGCAGTCATGTATTAAGGCATGAAGACGCAGTCATGGTAGCCACGTGAAGCACAGTTGGCCGCAGCATGAAGTGAAGCCGCAAGCATTAGAATCACAGTTGTTCTCGCAGTCAAAGAAGAAACTGAATCCACGTGAATCTTGGGTACAGGTATACGCAGATCATGGAGAATACGCGCAGGCAATATGCAGCCACAATAGATATATATACACGCTGTAATAAGACTTGTGACACATAGTTCTAAGTGAAGGTTATACACTGTCTTATACGTTGTTCATAGTGGGTGAGACATGCTGTTCAAGAAGCCCTAAACGTTGTCGCTGTAATATATATACCTAGCCGCAGTTCGTTGTAATGATATGCATCATACGCTGTAATGAGACAATAGTATCATGCATAGCATGGAGAATATGTTGTCTTCATGATGAAAGTCAGCGTGATGCCATAACCTTGGATCTATTGCCATCACTACACGCAGTTCATATATATATATATACACGTTGTTCAATGTTGTTCATAATATGACATATATATATGCTGTTCATATACACAGAGATATCTATTGCTATTATAACTACTGTCCAGCATGATTATGAATATCGCTAGCCTAAGGAGGCCCTAACCACATATAAGAGAGGCCTAATACGCACTCCCAGAATAGACACTATCACAACAAATTGAAGCCTGTTGACAGCAAGAAGGAAAGTTCGAGTTGCTGTAGGGAACAACACTGTCATAGAAACATGACTGTTTGCGTATTCTTTTGTCACTGCATGAAGTTGTTCTCTTCTTGTAGGAGAACCGACTTAGAGGAGCTAAGGGATAGATCTGTTGGGATCTCGTTGGAAAGACAAGAAACAAGGGTTATGTTGCCTGGAAGCCATAGAAATATTGTGTGTTAGGCTGCAGGCCATAACACCACAGTCTAGGATTGTGTATGAGTTTTGAGGACTTGTACATATGCCCAAATCAACAGCATATTCAGAGAAGTGTCCTAGTTTGTTTGAAGGACTGTTTCAATAGTGCTTGGTACCCTAACCGTCATCATGATGACAGCAGCAAAGTATGTACAACATAATCATGGAGGGTAGTAAAGTTGTGTACAACAACTCAACAATAGAACAGTGTGATGCAGCATGGGCAGCATGAAGCTTGGTGAGATCATGGGCAGCATGAAGCATGATGATGCATGGGCAGCTGAAGTATGAAGTCATGGACAACTTGATGTATGGGCAGCAGTGATCATGAGCAACATGAAGATGCATGATGTAGCATGATGATGCTACATAGTAAGGTGAAGCAGATGAAAGAAATGGATAGGTGAAGTTGTCACCTAGGAGATTCAGTTGAAGTAGAATGTCTTCAACTGATCTCATCATTATAGGAAATGATCTATACTCAGATCTAGATAAGTCAAAGTGTTGACTTTTGTTGTAAATGTATTATCTCTCTCTCTCTTTCTCCGCTGAACTTTGAAGATAAAAGAAGATTTGATCAAAGGGTTTCCCCACTCATTGTGGGGTTTGTCCCTGGCTTGTGCCACATCTTGTATCCTCTTGTCTTGGCTTGTCTTCTGCGATTTATATTTATGTTCTATTTGTAGTTTACTTTATGCTGATGTGATTGCTAATATGGAAAAGAAATTAAATAAATTTCTCTAGCATAGAACATACCTAAAACTTAACAAAAAAAATACAGCTATAACTATAAATACAAAGCTACAGAAAAAATAACACTTCATTTCATTAATATCAAAGGACTAAAATATGCTTACATAAAGAATGGAAATAAACTAGCTCGAGTGATGGAAGTTTATCCCTAAGAAGAGATGTGGTAGATGCATAACTCTGAATTATGTTACAATGAAGCTCAAAGGCCTATTTATTATTGAGAAACAATGGAAAACGATAAACATCCAAATGTTAGAAAATTATATATTACACAGCAATGGAACAAATAAAATATTGCAGAAATATAAACACAGAAAACACATCAAACAAGAGATACATAGATATACGTGGTTCACCCAGTTAGGGCTATGACCACGGAGAAATAGCCATTCATTCCTTTTATATTATCCAACAAACTAAAGAGATACAACCTATAGCAGATCTGTCGTAATTCCCTCTTCACTCTCAATCTCCTCTCTCTTCCTCACTCAAAATATATATCTCTGTAGATGCAATACAATTCCCTCATATATAGCGAGGGGGTGTGTTCTAGGGAAAAAAACCCTAAATTAAACATAACATCTACCATCAGATCTCCACTTAATGAACGACCGAGATTGACTACGAAATTAAAACATTTTACAAGGAAATTTTACATCTATTTATAGCTTCAGGGGCGCTACCCCCGATCCCCCCACCAGGGGATATATTTCAATTTTGATTTGTCCTTGAATCAATATTGAGAATTGAAATTTGAATTCAGTCTCACTAGTTGTTTGAAAAATAATTAATTAATTCATCTTGAGTTAATTAGTTGGTGAAATTCAAACATGAAGTCTTTGTGAAGACATGCAACAGTTATCCCTTTGATTGAGGAAGTTATCCCTTAATTAAGGAGATAAGGATGAGTTGTAATTGAGTTGTAATTAGTTAGCTCAGTTAACTGAGTTAAGTCTAGTTAAATTAGTTCCAAACAGTTTGTGGAACTAATTGTGAGTTCAGTCAGTTAATGCATGCATGCATGCAACTAGTGTTCTCCAGATAACTGAATATTCTCTCATAAATAACTCATGCATGTCAGTTCAGACAAAGACCCAGTTGAGATTAAAGGCAGGGACAATGTACTATCAGTTGCTAGAATATTCCTATGAGAATATCTCTTGCAGGCAGAAGGAATTAATTCCTTGAGGATTGCATAGTTACTACAGAGGTCAAAGAAGTGTGTGAGCTGAGAATCACATAGGTGGCAGCTGCAGGACCCAGGAGAAACTACACAAGGAAATAGGAGGCTTCAAGGGCAGAGGAAAAGGCATATGTGTTGTCTATTCTATCTATGAGAAGCAATGAGGGATCGTACTGAGAGATGGATAGCTATGTGAGAGCTAAAGCTTGTGTAATCCTAAGACATTTCCACTTGTATGATAATACAGATAGCGGGGTTTTTAACTGAGGCTTTCCCCAGAGCATTCTTCTGTGTTTCATGTGTGATTGAATCTTCTTCTCTGTTATATGTGTTCTCGTTGATATTGCTCAAAATCGATTATGCTTCCGCAAGTTTGGTTGTAGAAGTAGATTAAGTATTTTGCTTTAGAACATTGCATAATCAGTTTAGTCTATAGTAAGAATTTCTACATGGTATCAGAGCAAAGGTGATCAAAGCGGAGAACAGTATACAAAGAAGGGAGAAGTTCGAAGTTTGGAGTTCTTGATTGTAGGTACAAAATCGATTTCTTATCACATCTCAAAGTTCACCAATGGTGTTCAATGGCTTGAGACTCAAGTATGACCTGGATGGTAGCTCGAATTATAGAGCATGGAAGGATCACATGGAAGCGATATTAGAGGACAATGGTTTGAAGGACTTCATTGATTAAGAAGTCCCCAAGCCAGCAACAGCTAATGCCCAATAATTGGCGAAATGGAAGAAATGTGTGGCGAGAGCGAGGAGGATTCTTCTGGAGGGAGTTCGAGACCATATTTTCTCAAGTCTCCATGGGAAGGAGACTCCATATTTAATGTGGAAGACATTGAAGGATCTATATCAGAACAATAGTGACCAAAGGAAGCTGGCACTGAAGGACAAGCTTTGGAAAATCAAGTGTGAAAAGGGTGACATGATCTCTACATATCTGAACAAGCTCACCACCTGCAGAGATGAGCTTGGAAGTGTAGAAATCATGGTAGTTGATGATGATATGGTGAGTCTTTCTCTCCTCGGTCTTCCTAAGAGCTGGCATAGCTACTAGGACTCAATGAATGGAAGAGAGAAACTGCCATATTGGGAATGACTGTGGTCAGATCTGATGTAGGAGGAGATCAGGGGAAGCACCATATATTGTTCTTCATCTAAGCATGATGATGAAGAAAATCTAGCCTTAGCAAGTAAGGCGATGAAAGGGCAAGGGAAGGCTTGCCATTCCAAATCAAGTTCTTCCCATGGTGGGAAGAATGTTGACAAGTCTAAAGTGAGATGCTTTAATTGTCATGAGATGGGACATTATGCAACTAATTTCCCATCGAAGAATTCCAAGAAGGGATCCTCAAAAGGATCAAATGGTGAGGCACTGACCTCACAATTCAAATTGGATTTTACCCTCATCGCATGCATGGTTTCATCGATGGTGGGTTTTGTTTAGTACCTGGACAGTGGAGCCTCATTCCATGACCGATGATAAGAGTTTATTCACTACCTTGGAGGAGAAAGACCTCCAGATGCGCAAAGAGATGGGCGATGATGGAAAGTACTGTGTTTTAGGTGAAGGTATGTTTGTATTTTAGAGGGAGCATGGAGCTCCTCTCACCCTGACTGATGTAAAGTATGTGCCTAGACTGAAGAAAAACTTGGTATCGGTCACGATGTTGGAAGACAAAGGTTATAATGTAATCTTTAGTAAAGGAAAGGCGTTCTTGAGACACATAGCAATGGGTCAGACCACGAGGATTGGGCTTCAAGTGAAGAAGCTCTGCAAGCTGGAGGTAGATGACTGTGTTGCATTGAGTTCCAAAGAAGAATTGGTGCAAAGCCAATATATTAGCGAGTTATGGCATATAAGGTTGGGCCACTTGCACCATGGGGCCTTGAAGATAATGCAGCAGATTTCTATCGAACTTCCCAGAGGTAAACTTGAGCAAGTGGACACATGAAAAGGTTGTACCTTGGGTAAGTACGCAAAATCTTCCTTTCATGATCGAGATAGTCGAGTTGAAGCAATCTTGGAGAGAGTTCATACAAATGTGTGTGGACCATTCTTAACAGCCTCCACTGCTAAACAAAGCTATTATGTGATTTGTATTGATGATTTTTCTCATAAGTGATGGATCTATTTCATGCAGAAGAAGGATCAAACCTTCTCAAGGTTTTGTGAGTTCAAAACCTTGGTTGAAAAAGAATCAGGAAATAAGATCAGGGCCTTGTGAAGTGACAATGTTGGAGAGTATGTCTCTCAAGAGTTTAAGGACTTTTGTGTTGTAGAAGGAATTAAATGGGAGTTGATGACACCTCATAACCCACAGTAGAATGGGGTGGCTGAGAAGAAGAACAGAACGATTGTGGGGGGGAAGCTCGAGTGATGCTGCATGACCAAGGTCTACTTTTGAGCGATAAAAAGGTGTCTTTTAACCCTTATTTACCCTACATTAATTACCAATCCAAGTACGATTTTTTATCTCAAGAGTGTACTCAGACTGAGGCGGTCACTTATTCAAGAGTAATGCTTGAAATGCAAAAGTAAATGAATGCTGGAAACAAACTCTAATTGTAATGGCAAGAAACTTTAAATGCTTTGTAACTAAATCGTTTGCTCAAGAAACTACAACAATCATCAGTCAAGGATACAATAATGATAACTCTTTCCCCTGTAAACTAATGTAAATGAAAATCAATCACAATCAAGACCTTCAATCTGAGAACTTAGACAACAATAGTCAATGTTCGTTACAGTTGTAGATCTTTCTATCCACACTCAAGTAAATGCTGGAAATAAAAATTCGATTAGCGGAAAAGGAACAACAACTAAATCTATGGAAAATGCCGAACAACAAAGCTTAATCTATAGGAATGAATTGAGCAGCAATCTTAACTGAAATGTATTGAACAACAACCTTCAACTAATAAAGGAATTGAACAACAATCTTTAACTAAGAAAGGAATTGAACAACAATCTCTAAGAAAGGAATTAAATTTTGATCTCTAAGAAAGGAACAACAAACTGAAATAAGTGTAAACACACGACAAATATAAAGTAATTGAATCAGTAATCTTATTCTAGCATACAGGACATTAACCACAGGTATAAAGGAGTGGCAATTGCAATCATAATTGAACAGCAGTGAAATGAACAACAATCGCAATTATACATGAACTGTAGTTAAATGAACAACAATCACAACTATAAATGAATAGCGCTATCAATCTGTAAATGAACAGAAATAACAACTGTAAATAAACAGCAGAATCCAAATTAGACAATGCAATATTGTTTCAGAATGAACAACATAACACTTTCGGTTGTGAATAATAATCTCGCTATCCAATTATATTTTTGATATAACAGAGCAATTCAGTGAAACGTTCAGAAATAAAAGATTACTAAGTAAAGTGAATTAAAGAAATGCAAAGGAATTCAAACCACACACGACTGTAATCGCAAAATAATGATATAGGAAGAAAGTGGATCCACTAGGGCCAAGCCCTTAGCCACCAGGGAAGCACTGCTACGGTTACTCCAGGATCAAATAATGGAACATAAACTGAGTTATATATTAATCATAAATGGCAGAGTTATAGCAATCGCTCTTCAAAGAGAGTTGATGATCAAAGTTAAGTTTACAACAATAAGTTCTACAAATTGACAATATTATTCATCCCTTGGGCTACCAGCACTGTTCCTTTTTATAATGGTCAGGCGGAAGTATCAAGAATACAAATAAGCCTTGAAGTAGCGATCCCTCAGGATCAAAGGATCCTGAGGGATTCGCTATGTTTGTGATCTCCAGTTCATCATTTTGTCCTCTTGCGCTGATGTCATGTTTTCTCTTCCTTTTCCTAGTTGATGCGCTCAGATATTGTTTTCCTCATCTGGATATGACTTCTTGTCAAAGGGACAACAATTGCTTCTACTTTTTCTTTTCCTCCTGAATAGTGATTTTCCATTTTCTTCACTTTCTGTAAAGAAAAAGACAATAATTAGTCATTTTTCCTTAATCACAAATCTCCTTAATTTCAATCATATTTCCATCTTATAATGTAAATAAGTTATGATTCAAAGGAAAAGATAAAGAAATAAGTGGTAAATACATACCTTTTCCAATGCTCAACACCCCCCCCCCTGCTTACCCTTTTTCATGCCCTCATGAAAACATTGTAATTTACATGCAAGGCAGTTAGGGAATATGCTAGAGAAGGATTTTCATGCAGTAGTCTAAAACCATGATTTTTAGCTAAAACTTCAAAAATATGCCCTGTCTGGCCTTCAGGTAATTCATATAGGACCCTATACCTTGGTGCAGGATACCAGATAATTGGACTTCGAAACCTACAACCTAACCAATGCGGGCCCTCTCTCAATATGAGGTTACTATAGCTAACCAGACGATCAACAACTAACTTAAAATTTTCATAATTGAATGGCTCTCTGTCCTGAACATTCTGATTGGAAGTCTTCCATCAGAGTTTAGCTACTGCAATGGCAAGGTTTTTGATGGCTGGGAAGTATTCTACCCCTTGCTAGAAAACTACTGTGTGAATGGGTCCCAATGTCTGGATCACACCCTGCTTTCTCATTAAGCTTCTATGATTATTCCACAGTTGTAATGGGTTTCTTGGTTCACCCCTTACCTACAAATCTAAATTGTTCTCCTTCCCTGAAAGGTATTATGGGCTTTAAGCCACTTTATCTGGTTAACATCAAAAGAGATGAATGCCTGAAGCTGGATATCACCCACAAAAGGACTAGGGTTCTCTTCCATTTCACCATCCAACACAAGATTATGGAAATAAAACTCACATAGAAATCGTTGGACTTTCACCCCATAATGTTTACAGTAGTTTATGAAATCATCAATAGTTTTTAACTCTATAGGCACCCCTATCTTGATAGCTTTAATTTTTAATTGTAAGTACCTTTCCATAAAAAACAAAGCATAGTTTTTGGCAGGTGCCCTACATGCTAGAACATCAGTATACAGGGAACAGAGAGTATCCATTTGACTCATAACTATGTCTAGTCTATTAGTTACATTTTTAACCTTTTCCTCTACCCTCTGCCATCTATTGAAGGCCTCGCTTTCCGATGCATTGATGTTCTTTACTTGCTACTGTAACTGTTGATATTTCTCCTGAGGAACAGTTTCCTCTATGAGCTTTTCTATCATTTGCTGGGCCTCTGCCAAATCCTTTGGAAGTCTCACTATCCTCGGATCATTGTCCATCAAAACATTTTTGGGCTGGAAATCTACCTAGATCCCCTTATTGCGACATTTGGTTCCTATAATCTGTGTTTCCTTCTCATGAACTGTCCAGTCAGTCATGATGCTAGAGGACAATGCCTCTGTATGGACGTCCTTATTATAGACTGGTGTGCTTTCTGTTTGGGCCTCTACGTTTGTAACAGCCGCATTCTGTTCCTTACGGTCCTGAATGATAATGGGTTTGGTTTGAGTCCTTTTGGTCTTCATTTTAGGGGATTTCGTCTGGGTGGCTGCATCCTTTGTTCCAGGGGCTCTTTTTGAGATTCTCCCCATTTTAGAACCCTTATTTGTTGTCTGAGCTGTTTTACTAATTTTAGTAGTCTTTGTTGTTCCTTTTGCAGCCTTTTGATTTCATTTGTTTTCTTCGAATGAACAATTGTTTCTTTTCTTGGGTCTGGGCTTTTTTCTTCAGGGATTGTACCCTCGCCCTAGCTTATTTCCATGTTTTCTGCTTGGAACACTTCTTCAGTGTTCTTGTCCTCTTGATTAGATTTTTTAGGGGAGGAAACCCTGGGTTGATCTGCTATTTCCCTGACGTCTTCTACTTCTGCTTCTTCTTCATCATGCATTTCTTCATATGCATGCTTACCGTGAGCAGAGTGTTCATGTGATTGCCTTTCTCCTTCTTCTTCATCGTTCATTTCTTCAGATGCACTCTTATTGTGAACAGAGTGTTCCTGTGATGGTCCTACCTCAATATCGTGGTTGAGTGGTCTGTGGGGCTAGATGTACTCCTCCATATTGGCCAAAATTTGGGCCAATTCATCTTCTTGTAGAGGGTTTTGTAATGGGTTTTCGTTGGGTGGTTCTACTTCCTCCCCTTCTTCCTTGCCGAAGTGCTCAGTTTCTTCTTCTGGTTCCTCTTCTTCATTTTCTTCTAATTCTTCTTCTTCATTCTCCCCTCCTTCAAGTTGTGGGGATTGCTCGCCCTCTGAGTCATATATCTCTACTGGTTGGCTACTGTTTTCTTGGGGATTTCCCAACATTCCTCTGGTTCTCCCCAATATGGCAGACTGTCTGCATTTCTGTGGTCTCATTGATGTGCTAGTAGTTCTTTTTCGTTTTGGGGCTGGTATGGTCAATCCCCCATCTATTGAGAATACCAATTCTTCCCAAGTAATCTGTTGTTGAGGGAGACTATATCTGACTATTAGTCGAATTAAGCCGTGATGACTTACTACCATTTCTACATGATGAGATTTTCTTATACTCCGAGCAGCATCATGCAATAAAAAATTTAAATATGTGGGCAAATTTACAGAATATTTTTGTTTTAACATAGCTAACAGTTTGAGATGACGCGGTCTTACCACATCTTTTTTGCTATCATAGGTGATGTAGCTTTGCACAATCCTGGCTAATTTTGCACATGGTTCTCCTAGGGTTGCAGGCAGGACTCATTTTCCTTTGACAGTAAGGCTCTGTCCTTCATCTCGGAAGATGGTTATAGCATCTTGAAGTCTCACTTTTTTCTGGGTCCATATTGGTCCAATAGTTGGCAGTCCCAATACTTCAACAATTATCGCATCTGTTACTGTTATTTGCCTCCCCTCACCATGGAACGATCTTCCTACAAATTCTGCAAAAATTTAATGGCCACCATCTCATTAGACTATTGTAGTCGGTTAAGGTAGGCAATCGAACTTGCTCTCACTAAAATTTCGTGTGCAGCATTGGAGATCATTAACACCTGCAGTTCGTTGTGTATTGATCTGCCTCCCATTTTGTTCAAGCTTAGCACACTGTTACTTTTTTTCAGAGCAAAAACATAGAAATGACGATTGGAACAACAAGTTGTTCAAGCTTTAGCACTCTGTTATTTTTTACAGAGCAAAAACACAGAAATGATGATGGAATAGCAAGCTGTTCATATTGGGAAATATCAATACCGTTAAACTTGCTATTCCCGAGTTTTGATGGAGTCATAGTACCTCCAAATAAGGAATTGACACATATGCGAGTGTATTATGGAGGTCACCCGCGCCCCCCTGAAATGTGATAGGCCGTCCTCAGCCAGCAAATAAAAGAGCAACATGCTGAACTACAGTCGTACAGTAAAATAAAGAAACAACGTATATATCCATGACATGATTACAAAAATCAGCAGATTACTAAAATCGAGGCTTATGATGGAAATCGCGAATAGATATGGAAATTCCATGAAATGATGCAAAAAATAGAGGAGAGGACAACTGACATAAATAAAAGTTTCTTATGCGGTCATTATCCACTTTAACCATTATGATTGATTTATAAACGATTTTTCATGTATAAGAGGTTCGAAAGGGTTATATAACATAATCTCATTTGGAATCAATATAAAGATATAAGAAGAAGGGTTTATAATGACTATTGGTGTATGAAAAGTATGACTTCAATACCATCAACAGAGCTCTGTTGCCCACAGGTATCCATAACCTTAACAGAGTTGCTTGTTTCACCCTTGGAACCATAATCCTTTGTGTATGCTTAGGAAAGTGTTGTGTGATATTAGAATGGAAGTCATTGTGCTAGCTTGGTGACCAGATGAATCACAATGCCATTCACCAGGAAGGAGTGAAAGGTGGGCAAGCCAGCTCATGATGAGACCTCCTGTTCCAAGGACTTTTTTATTTTTCTGATATGCCTCTTGGATCATATCCCTGGTGTGGTGGCCATAGTGGGAATGCCATTTCACTTGCTTCCTTATGATCATGGTAGGCTGGCTCTTGATGAGACCCCCTATCCTTCATTTGACAAATCATGTTAGCAATCATGGCTCAACACTCCTTAAGAGTAGGGATAGTGGAAGAAGTCTGAACATTTCAATAGAGAAAAATATGCCCTTATTCTTATTCAATAATAATGATCAAAGAGAATTATGAAGATTTAAGAAAGAACCAACATGATAAAAATAATCAATCAAATTGGTTTTAGTGAAAATAAAGATAGCAAAGTGATATAAATAGTTGTGTCATTTCCTTTTTTTTCTTATTGATTCAAAGCAATTTCTCTAAAGATAACAATTTTTCATTGGTTTTCTGATTTCAGTATCCTCTAGTTTTTGTATTCCTGCATAAATGTACACCTGCCTTAAAAGGATCATCATTTAGAAAAAATCCTCTAAATGATGAAACATATACACACACAAAAAAACAAAAAAATGAACTCAAAAAGTGTTGTTCCTTAGATGGAATAGCAGTTGTTCCTTAAGAAGAACAACAGTTGTTCCTTAAGAGGAACAACAGCTGTTCCTTCGGAAAGGACGGCAAAAGGAAAAAAATGTGAAGGAGGGCTATTCCTTTGAAAGGAATGACAAAACAATCTAGTGGAAGTACTATTCCTTCAGAAAGGAACAACAAAAATGCGGAAATATTGTTCCTTTGGAAAGGAATAGCAAAAAACGAAAGTGCTATTCCTTCGGAAAGGAATAACAAAAAGGCGAGAATGTTGTTCCTTCGGAAAGGAACAACAAAAAAATGAAAGTGTTGTTCCTTCGGAAAGGAACAGCAAAAAGGCAAGAATGTTGTTCCTTCGGAAAGGAACAGTAAAAAATGAAAGTGTTTTTCCTTCAGAAAGGAATAGCAAAAAGGCGGGAATGTTGTTCCTTTGGAAAGGAACGGCAAAAAATGAAAGTGTTGTTCCTTTGGGAAAGAACAACAAAAAGACAGAAATGATGTTCCTTCGGAAAGGAACAACAAAAAATGAAAGTGTTGTTCCTTCGGAAAAGAACAACAAAAAGACGGAAATGTTGTTCCTTCAGAAAGAAACAACAAAATGCAAAAGTGTTGTTCCTTCGGAAAGGAACAGCAAAAATATGGAAATGTTGTTCCTTCGAAAAGGAACAACAAAATGCAAAAGTGTTGTTCCTTCATAAAGGAACAGTAGAAGGCGGAAATGCTGTTCCTTCGGAAAGGAATAGCAAAATGTAAAAATGTTGTTCCTTCAGAAAGGAACAACAAAAGGGCGGAAATGTTGTTCCTTTGGAAAGGAACAACAAAATGCCAAAGTGTTGTTCCTTCGGAAAGGAATAGTAAAAAGCGGAAATGTTGTTCCTTTGGAAAGGAACATCAAAAAATGTAAAAGTGTTGTTCCTTCGAAAAGGAACAACAAAGGATGGAAATGTTGTTCCTTCGAAAAGGAACAACGAAATGCAAAAGTGTTGTTGCTTCGGAAAGGAACAGCAAAGGGTGGAAATGTTGTTCCTTCGGAAAGGAATAACAAAATGCAAAAGTGTTTTTCCTTCGGAAAGGAACAGCAAAAGGTAGAAATGTTGTTCCTTCAGAAAGGAATAGCAAAATGCAAAAGTATTGTTCCTTCGGAAAGGAACAACGAAAGGCGGAAATGTTGTTCCTTCAGAAAGGAACAACAAAATGCAAAAGTGTTGTTCCTTCGGAAAGGAATAGCAAAAAGGTGGAAATGTTGTTCCTTCAGAAAGGAACAACAAAATGCAAAAGTGTTGTTCCTTTGGAAAGGAACAACAAAAGGCGGAAATGTTGTTCTTTAGGAAAGGAACAACAAAAACGAAAAAAATGCAGAAGTGCAAAAATCTGTATAGGAAGTCGTTTATACAAATAGAAAATAAAAAATTATGTACAAAATTTAAGAACAATGGAGGTGAACCAATGCCGAGGAAGGATTATTTTCCTCAGCAAGAATCTGCATATCAGAATCTTCCCGGAGCTACTGGTAAAAGGATTCTCGAGTAAGTGGTTTATGGTACAGTCACACTCGGTGGCCATTTACTTTGAAGGTATGTCCAAATCTATCAATAGTAGTTAGAGTAATGGTGCCATTGTCATGCACCTTCTGTATTTCATACGGTCCAAGCCATCGAGTCCGAAGTTTTCCCAGAAAATCCTGAAACCTGGAGTCATATAGGAGTGCTCAATCTCCTTCGTGGAAGATTTTTTTTTTTATCAGGGCATCGTGACATTTTTCTCTTTGCTGTTGGATTAATGTAGTGTGTTGAAGAGCCGAGAGCCTAATTTCATCTAGCTCATTAATTTGATGTAATCTAAGTATGGGGGATTTACGCAGTGCATTATATATCATTTTTTTTTTTGGGAAATGGTCATACGTTTGAATGACTTACTTAACGCAGTTGAATCCCAAAAAAAAATGATATATAATGCACTGCGTAAATCCCCCATACTTAAATTCAAAAAGAGTCAAGGGATCTCTACTTGAATGGTTCATGAGGCACAATACTTGCTAAGGTTTTGCAAATGGGGTAGCAAGCTAAGTGGGCTTGATTGTGGGGAAAAACTCCACAGTTAAGCGCACTTGAGCCAGAGGAGTTCTGGGATGGGTGACCTCCTGGGAAGTCCTGGTTACCGGGTGCAAGCCCCAGAAGTGATGATTGATGCTATGTGATTCGTTCTCCACATTTCACTAGTTTCAATCCCACTTCTTCACCCCTGTGAGCATCACCCGATGCAATGAGTGCTAAGTGAACTATTCAAAATCATGAGAAATTAGTCAGTTACGACTACCTCTCATGGAAATGGTCATATGTTTGAATGACTTACTTAACGCAGTTGAATCCCAAAAAAATGATATATAATGCACTGCGTAAATCCCCCATACTTAAATTCAAAAAGAGTCAAGAGATCTCTACTTGAATGGTTCATGAGGCACAATACTTGCTAAGGTTTTGCAAATGGGGTAGCAAGCTAAGTGGGCTTGATTGTGGGGAAAAACTCCACAGTTAAGCACGTTTGAGCCAGAGGAGTTCTGGGATGGGTGACCTCCTGGGAAGTCCTGTTTACTGGGTGCAAGCCCCGGAAGTGATGATTGATGCTATATGATTCGTTCTCCACATTTCACTAGTTTCAATCCCACTTCTTCACCCCTGTGAGCATCACCTGATGCAATGAGTGCTAAGTGAACTATTCAAAATCATGAGAAATTAGTCAGTTACGACTACCTCTCATGGAAATGGTCATACGTTTGAATGACTTACTTAACGCAGTTGAATCCCAAAAAAAATGAAATATAATGCACTGCGTAAATCCCCCATACTTAAATTCAAAAAGAGTCAAGGGATCTCTACTTGAATGGTTCATGAGGAACAATACTTGCTAAGGTTTTGCAAATGGGGTAGCAAGCTAAGTGGGCTTGATTGTGGGGAAAACCTCCACAGTTAAGCGCGCTTGAGCCAGAGGAGTTCTGGGATGGGTGACCTCCTGGGAAGTCCTGGTTACCGGGTGCAAGCCCCGGAAGTGATGATTGATGCTATGTGATTCGTTCTCCACATTTCACTAGTTTCAATCCCACTTCTTCACCCCTATGAGCATCACCCGATGCAATGAGTGCTAAGTGAACTATTCAAAATCATGAGAAATTAGTCAGTTACGACTACCTCTCATGGAAATGGTCATACGTTTGAATGACTTAACGCAGTTGAATCCCAAAAAAAAATGATATATAATGCACTGCGTAAATCCCCCATACTTAAATTCAAAAAGAGTCAAGGGATCTCTACTTGAATGGTTCATGAGGCACAATACTTGCTAAGGTTTTGCAAATGGGGTAGCAAGCTAAGTGGGCTTGATTGTGGGGAAAAACTCCACAGTTAAGCGTGCTTGAGCCAGAGGAGTTCTGGGATGGGTGACCTCCTGGGAAGTCCTGGTTACCGGGTGCAAGCCCCGGAAGTGATGATTGATGCTATGTGATTCGTTCTCCACATTTCACTAGTTTCAATCCCACTTCTTCACCCCTGTGAGCATCACCCGATGCAATGAGTGCTAAGTGAACTATTCAAAATCATGAGAAATTAGTCAGTTACGACTACCTCTCATGGAAATGGTCATACGTTTGAATGACTTACTTAACGCAGTTGAATCCCAAAAAAATGTTTGATGTAATCTGTTAGTCTGGGCCTCATTTAAATCCAGACCAATCTCCTGTTCTATTCTTAATGTTTGTATTTCGAACTCTATTGGAAAGATGGGCTCTTTTCCAAATACTAGCTGATATGGTGAATAGCCAGTGGTGTTTCTCCATGTTGTTCGGTATGCTCACAAGGCTTCAGGCAATCTTGAAGCCCAATCATGCCTGTGTGATGCAACGATTTTTGTCAATATTGCCTCTATCACCTTATTCATGCTCTCTACTTGGCCATTTGTCTGTGGGTGATACCGAGTGGTAATTTTGAGCTGAATGTGATAATCTTTTAATGTTGTAGCGATTTTATTACCTACAAACTGCGGTCCTCCATCCGTGATTATGTCCCTTGGGAGGCCATATCGCACAAATATTTGGAACAGGAAATGAATCACAAAGTCCTCTGTAGCTCTTGGAAGTGCCTCTGCTTCAACCCATTTGGTAACATATTCTCTTGCTACTAGAATATATGTTTTCTGATTTGATGATGGGTTGATTGGACCAACGAAATTGAGTGCCCAACGCTCAAATGGTTCGATTACTAACTGTGGGTTTAAAGGAATTTTGTCAGATTGTCCAGGGAACCCTGCTCTTTAGCAACTATCACAGGCTTAAACAAATTTCTTAGCATCTTTAAAGATTGTGGGCCAGTAATAACCTGTTTGCAAAACCTTGTGACCAGTCCTGCGATCTGCAAAATGTCTGTCGCACGGTCCGTCATGACAAGCCTTCAGAATGTCAAATATTTCATCTTCACGGATGCATCTTCTCATGTGCATATCTGCCCCTGTATAAAATAAGTAGCCCCAATCCAAGAAAATCGGGTACCACGTTGCACAATCTGTTTTCGTTCATTGGGGGTTAGATTCTTTGGTAATTTGCCTACTATTAAATAATTTGCAACATCAACATACCCGATTGTCTTGATAGTAACAACAAACAAATGTTCATCTAGGAATTGATCTTTGACTGCTGATGCGTCCACTGGCTTTGGCATTCGTGAGAGAAAGTTAGCTAGAGAGTTCTCTTTTCCAGGTTGATCTTTTATTGTGATGTCAAATTCCTGCAATAAAATCAACCATCTTGTCACTCTACCATTTGTAACAGGTTTATTTGCTAAGTATTTTATGGTAGAGTGATCTGTATATAAAACAACAGGATGTCTAGTGATATAATGCCTAAATTTATTTACAGCATGTATTACAACTAAAAACTCTTTTTCAGTAACGATATAGTTTAGCTCAGCAAGAGACAAATTCTTGCTAATATAATAGATTTCATATGGTTTTTTGTCTTCTTCCTACCCAAGGACTGCTCCAATAGCTGTGTTTGAAGCATCCAATGAAATTTGAAATGGCAAGTCCCAATTTGGGCCTCTGAGCACTGGGGCTATTGACACAAGCTTTTTGAGCTCCTCAAAAGCATGGTAACATTTATCTATCCAAACAAAATGAACATTCCCTGTCAGTGCGTATAGAGGTGTAGCTATTTGAGAAAAATGTTCTATGAATCTCCTATAATAACCAGAAAATCCTAAAAACTGCGTACCTCTGTCTTTGTGGTAGGAGTAGGTATCAACATAATTATTTGAATTTTGGCCAGATCTTCCTGTATTCTAGCCACTGAGATATAATGACCTAGGATGAGCCCTTCGGTCATCATCATATAGCACTTTTCATGGCTCAAGCAGAGCCTGGTGGCAATACATCTTTGCAGCACCTTATCCAATGTGTCTAGTGCTAGCTCAAAATCATCTCTGTATGGTGTGAAATCATCCATGTATACTTCGAGCCCTTCATTTATTAAATATGAAAAGATGTTGAGTATGGCCCTCTGAAATGTGGCAGGGGCATTACATAGGCCAAAGGGTAGGACTCTGTAAGCAAATATTCCCCAAAGACAAGTAAAAGTAGTTTTGTCTTGGTCTTCAAGGGAAATCTGAATCTAATTGTATCCACTGAAGCCATCCAAGAAATCATCCATGTATACTTTGAGCCCTTCATTTATTAAATCTGAAAAGATGCTGAGTATCGCCCTCTGAAATGTGGCAGGGGCATTACATAGGCCAAAGGGTAGGACTCTGTAAGCAAATGCTCCCCAAGGACAGGTAAAAGTAGTTTTGTCCTGGTCTTCAGGGCCAATCTGAATCTGATTGTATCCACTGAAGCCATCCAAGAAAGAAAATAATTTCTTTTCTGCTATGTTATCACTCAGGTTATCCTTAAGCTCCTGAAAGGATACGGCCGAGGTAACCACAAACCAATCTTTGGACTGCAAGTTCTAGCCCACCTGCAATCAGAGAGGGCTCTCTCTTTCTGATTTAACTTTGTTGGTGATGATTTTAGGCTAGTTATTGGGTTCAGGGGTTTTGTTTAAGTTTGGTGGGAAGGATGGTGCTTTCAAGTAGAGAGGCAAATCATAGTCTGGTAAGTTTTAAACCATTGGGCATGGAGTCATGGAGTAAGACTGCTGGTGCGTTTTCTTGGTCACAAGAGAGGAAAATGGAGCAAGATAGTTGCATATGAAACAATCATTCAAGGTAAAGAGATGGATTGAAAGGCTAAGGAATGAGAGGCAATAAAGAATCTCTCATTCAGGTTAGCAGAGGAAAGATAAATGGGCTTTATCTAGGAGCAGTTAATAATTCCCAGATAACATTCATTCATATGTGAAATAGGTCTAACACGAGCCATAACAGAATTCATATTTATGCCTAAATCAAGAGGAAAACATTAAGAAGCCATAGAAACTAAGCACAGAGTGCAGCTAAGAAAATTCTAAACCAATCCTTTGTTCAGTGACTTGAGTATATGTAAATTGAAATAACAGAGGTGAGGAAAACTTATTGATTCATACTGCAGCACAAGAATTCCACATTCACTTCTTCAAACCATTAGACACAGAGCAGACAGTCCATTCTCCAAGCTTTCAGCAATCTTTGATTATAGAAAATATCAAATATACAGTGCGAGTCTCTCTTGGAATACATTAGCCGACCAACCCTTTTTACAATGCAGAGGGTGGTATATATACAAAACAAGATACAAAAATATCTAGATGAGAAGTTAATAGCTCATAACTTCTTTACCAACTCGTAAGGAGTGGTTTGATGAGAAAGTAAATACCGAAATAAAGACAAATGTAACAGCTGTTCTTTTCTGCCAGTGAATGTTGACTTTCAAGTTCCTTTGAGTCGGCTGGGGATGCGCTTTCAAAAATCCGTGCTCTTAGGCCTACCGTCCCAGTGCATTGCTTTGTGACTGCTTCAACCTATTCTGCGTGCTCCTTAACTGTTCTGACCGGTGCTTGCTTCTGACCTGTAGCTGACCGAGATTCTGAAAATAGACAAAAAGGGGCAAAAACTGAAATTACCTGGGCAAAATGGCCAACATTGCCTGCCACCAATCCTCGGGAGGCAACTGATGCTTTTGTATTTTGACAAGTGTCTCATCGGCCTCTGTATACTTGTAATAGTTGGGCGGCATCTCAAACAGGTGATTAATTTCATGCTCCATGTAAAATAAGCTTTCCAGCCTGTCATAGAGAGTCTGTCCTGAAGGCGGCCCTGCCTCTGCTGTAGAACTTGATGCAGCAGTAAGCTGCTTTGCGACAAAATTGTTGATCATGGTTGCATATTGGACACGTGTCAACAATTTTCCAGCGCTGGTCAGTAGGCTGGGCAGTCCTCTAGTCTGTAGTGATGCAAGCTTTGTGTCAAAATTGTCTACATCCCTTTGTATTTCCTGACATCTTGCTTCTAGAGTTTGCAAAAAGCTTCTCAATGTGAGCACCCTCTTTACTGTCAATATGGCGTCTGTTTTGTTCATGATATGCAGCGCTGCCAGCTCTTCCTTAGTCTGATGATTCAGAAAATTGATCATTCTATTGGCCTGCTCAGGCATATTTCCCAATGCTGCTTTGGCTCTCTGAATTTCAAACTGAGCAAGGCCAATTAGTTCTACCTGTTCATACATTGCTTGAATTGACCTCCATTGGCTGGTGATTGACTGATTAATCTTGGCCCACAGAATCTTCTTTATTTCAGCCAGGGTCTTGTCCAAAGACAGCTCTTTCTCCAAGGTTTTAACTTTGTCCTTCAGGGCCTTAATTTCCCTTGTCTGCTCAGCCACTGTCATTTTGGACTTATCATATTTTTCTTCCAGTTTGGCCAACTTTTCTTTGGCCTCTTTTATCTCTATTGCCTACAGCTGTAGCTCCTTGACAGCTTTTGTCAATTCATCCACGCTCATGCTATACTCAGGAGCTGTTGTTGTTGCCACTGTAGCATCTGTAGCTATTGTGGTTGCTGGAATAATTGGAGGGGTCGCTGTTTGTGCAGGTGGAGTAGCAGCAACAGTTGGAACTGTTTGAGGTAGTTGGGAGGTCGATTTTCCTTGCTTTTCTTGTAGTGCTCTCTCTAACTCTCCTTCCAGATCAATTACTCTCTGGTTCAATTTCATCATCAAATCCAATGTATCCTCAGCTTCTTTCTCTTTCTGCAGTTCTCCTGTTTGTGGGTGCTCAGTAGGAAGCAACCTCAATCTCTTTTTCAATGCAGCAATATCATCATCCTTCTTTTTAATAAGTGCCCTCACACCCTTAGGATCCTTAGGATCATGTCCTAAGTCAACAATAATGTCCTCCAATGTTTTAATTCTATTGTCTTTGGCTGTGGAGGACAGTCTTTCGAAATCCAGCTGAGTGTTAGTATTCTTCAATGATTCCTTCAACTCATGGGCCAATGTGGCCTTCTCTACAAGGGTAGCATAAACCATCTCCCCTGTTTGCTTATGTAACTCTATTTGATCCATGGGGTGAATGTCCTTGGCCAGGACCTCTAACCTTGTCTTAACAAATTCTGCAGTTGACTGTGGCTGCTGAACCTTGGGCTTGAAGTGGCTGAGAATCATCTTTTCTTTTTTGATGTCAAATGCTGCCATCAATCTTTCCTGCTTGGCAGGTGTTGCCTTAAGAAATTGGTCATATAGCTGCACTCTAAGTAGCTCATTTTGAGCTTTGATTTCTTTGAAGCTGGCTTTGGCACTTGCTGGTCTCTTGCCTTGTTGTGTGGAGGAAGACACCTCCATGCCGTGCTGTCTGTATTGCTCTTACTGAAAAGAGCTTGTAGGTGTATGCTGGCTTGCTTCCCTTCTCGGGCTTTCTATGACTTCTTCAGTGACCTCCTCCTCAATTGGAGGATCCACTCTTTGCCTCTTAGATTCAGGCTGCTGTGTAGACCCACTAGCAGGTGTGGAGTCTGCTCGGTCTCGTTTTCTGCTTCTTTCTTCATTGATAGGAGTTTGCAGAGGTGGCACTTGTAGTGCCTCTGTTTGTTGAGGAGGGGCTTGCCCTTGAGTTTGTTCCATTGAAATGACAGGTTGTTCTGTGACCATTTCTTGCTCTGTCTCCATTGGCTCTTTTCCTTTAGCTGTACCTGTTGCTGATGTAGATGCTCCTTGGGCAGCTTGTGAAGCTGCAGCTGTAGATGTGCCCTCTTCAACTTGGTATGGCAGCTTGAGAGTTACCTGGTCAGCAGAATCCAAGTCAAGAGTTTTTTCAAGATCTCTAGAAATTTGCTCCAAAATTTCCTCCTGAGTGAATTCTTCAACTAAAGTGCCTTGTGCCCATGCATCTTGATTAGCATATTTTTCAATGTGTGGGTTTTTTCAGTGATCATAGGGTGTCAATCTGTATTTGACTCTTCTGGCGCTAATAAAGCCAAGTGGGTCATAAGGGACCCACCAGAAACTCCTTTTCAGCTTAAATTGATCCTTGAGTATCAGGTCAGCATCTTGCCAACCTTCCTTCTTATTCATGACAAAGGGGCCTAGGTGGTCTTTAAATTTCAGTTGAGCCTTTTTCTTGGTGTTATGAAAATGAGTCAGATCTGAATTTATAAGCTGCCTGTCGTATTCCAAGGCAAACAGCCTCATTGGCACATATCTTGGGAGCCTGTAAGGACAAAGCTCATAGCCATAAATTCTGATGACAGTGTGATCCTGGTATAGGTACCAATCACCTAATTTGTAGTTCTTAGATCGCTGCAATGTCTTCTGCATTTCATAAGTTATTCTTTCATTAAGAGGCAGGAGACCGGATAAACAAACTGGTCAATGAACTCATAGTATGAGTGAGGAGAATGCTGGACTTGATGGGATACTGATGACCAGAAGATAACAGATCTTCTTTCTCCCTTTGAATCCAATTTCTTGATGGTGCATTGGAAGCATTCAGACTGATAGTACATGAGCAAATGATATATGTATGAGGAATATTTAAAAAATCCCTGCCTATCTAGCTTAATGAGCTGGTCATGGATTTTATTTGCTATGAACTTGACATAATTATACTTGACAGCAGGAGGCTGTCCTTGGCTGAATGAAGACAACAGAACCAACACTGTCTCATCCACATGTTCACTTGTTGTGAAACCCAACACATAAGATATCATATCTATAAGTAACTTGCCCACCTCATTGAAATGGTCGTACAGCAATGGAGGTGGCTCCTTAGGTTAGCAATCTGCCCTCATAAATGTCTTAGCAATTTTTTCAATCTTTGGGCCAGGGAGCCAGGAGGCTTCTTCCAGCAAGTTATTCATGGAGAAGGGCAATAATATCTGAGTCTGCTTGAAATTCAACATCTGGTTGATGGAATCAAGCGTGATATGAAAAAGTATGCTCCCAGATGGAGACTTCACAGCCCTCTGACTTGGCTCATAATTTGCAGCACACAGGTGAATAATCTCAGGAAAAATATTGACAGAAGGGAGGAAATAATGTGGCAGATTGGACTCCCATATGCTATACATGTCAGAGTTGTTTATGAAACTGTTTCTCAGCTGGCAGTAGGTACGCAGATGATTCCTGTTCCCAGGTAGGTCTTGAATGAGATAATCTGTGTCGGGCAAGGCCATTGACTCAGGCTCTTTACTTGGTGGATTTATGGGAGTAATGTTCAGAGCAGATGGAGTGGCCATTATGCAACTTTTGAATGCTTGAGCTGAAAGGAGGACTAATGCAACAACTGGCTAACAAACTTGCTTGTAATAACTAGCAGAAGTAGGTGGAACTGAACTCAAATGCAACAATAGCTTGACTGCTTGGGAGCTTATGCTGTGAGAGACCAACTTTGCGGAGTTTTGGGTCAATTTCCCTTCTCTTAGTGAATTCTCTGGAGTTAGAGACTGTGAGGAACAATGCAAAGGGGCAAAGGACAATTACAGTCTCAGTGGACTGATTTAAGCAGTGGAATAAGGTAAAATAGGGCAATGCTGAGCTGCTGCGAGATTTTCCTGGAGGTCGAGCTCTAAATGGAACTTGCCAGTGAAATTGTAAATGGGCAGAAGGTTTACGAGGATTTTTCTGAAGTGAAGGGTTTCCAGTGGGTTTTAATGGAGTCTCAGGCGTAGCAGAGTTGCAAATTGGGGAATTTTGCAGGCTTACAGTATGTGCAGTGGATAAAATGAAAGCACAGGAGCGAAAAGGGGAAGATATGACAAATACCTGGTTCAAACAGCACCGAGAGTGGATGAGTTGGAGCGACAGTAAGCTATGAAGCCAAATTGCAGGCTGCAGCAGCTTAGTTGGTCGATTTCAAGCTTTGGGAATGAGAAAATGAATAAAATAGCAAACCGGAGCCTTCAAATGAACCAATAGAATTGAACTATAATGGTCGTTTGCGCGCTCTTTTTAAGCAAAAATTGTCATTTTGGCGCTTTTGTCGCTTTTTCGGGATGATGTCAGCCTGACGTCATCGGCGGGTCCCGCGTACGGATGGGTGACGTGGGAGCTGACGAGGCGGTGACGTGGGAGCTGACACGGTGGCAGGGCGCGGGCATAAAAGGGATGAGGTAGCGGCAACGTGGCCGAGCAGCGGAGACGAGGAGGTGACGTCATAGGGGAAGACGCGATGCCGACGTCACCCAAGAGAGAGTGGTTTGCGGTTTCGGGCGCACTGCCTTTGCGCAAAAGTGGTTTGAGAGGACGGGGCTCCGCCACACCCGGGAGGGCGACGCGTGGCCGGAGTACGACGAGAAAACTGCTGAACTCCCAGACGCTAACCCTTGGCATGTCCGGGCGTGAAAACACCCGCCCACCGTAGATCTTGGGCGCACCAGATCTGACGGCCAACGGGACAGGTGATACGGCGGAGGGTTAGTGATGGGGCCTGTGGCATTATATTTGTTTATTCATACGGCGGGGGGGGGTTTAACATTAGACATGGGGGTTTATGGGTTAAGCGTGCCAGAGGTGTTTAATGTTAAATCAAACGCTTTAAACGCCAACATTAATAACGGGCACCTAAGAGGGTTGGGTGTTTATACAAAGGGGAGGACCATGGTTATTGTTTTAACTAGAGGTTAAAACAACCCCGGGTTTAGAACGCGAAGGGTTAATAGTGGTCCCGGATAGACTACTATTTTCCGAACTAAAAATCATATGGCTATAGTGCCAAAGGGGGGGGATTATTTAATATTTTTTAGGGATTTCATATAATTTCAGTAATAAATGGGGATGGGGATTAGTTAGGGAGCCACATAGTGAAATTAGGAGTTAATATGGCTTTGTGAGGTGAAAGTAGAACATAAGACTAAGTTTCAAAAGTAAAACTTAGACATAGGGGTAAATGAGAGTGAAAAGTGATCTTACACAAGAAATGTGGCTTCTTTTCATTAAAGAAAGCCAACATTTACCTTGATGTTTCACAGAAATGAAGTTAGGAATTGTTGGGTAGATCCCAAGGTCCTTTAGGGGGATGTTAGTAAGAGACTTTTAGGGGGAGTGAAGGGAAGTTAGACATGCTTCTAGAATTCTGCCACCAAAACACTGCTTTACTACCTCTGCCACTGATGAGCTGAGCTTTCTTTGTCAAGGCCAAAAACTGAAGATGATCTTGTTTCTACAACCCCAAGCTACCTACCCACCCTAATACACCTGGCATTTTTTGTTACTGCAGGAAGGGTGCACTTAGACTTGCAAACCCTGATTGTTTTTTTTCTCTTTTAACTGCCCTCCTATCTAAAAACTACCCTTATTGCTTCCAAGGGCCCAGATTAGACAGTTGGGCGCCTTAATTCTCTACCTAGCTACTAACCTGCCAAGCTTAAACTGTTTGGATAGATTTTCTTTCTCTATCATCTAAGACACACAATTTAAACCTAGGGAAACCAAGATTAAGCTGTTTGGCTTTCCCTTAACTGAGAAATCTATCAAAAATTGAACTTTTGCAGCATGAAAAAGATGAACATTTTTGGCACTTCCACTGTCAATCATGAAATATGAAACCTATTGCAACAGGAGGCTAACAGTGGCTCCACCTGGGGATGAATTTGCTTGTGAAAAGTCAATAACAGCAGGTCAGAACGCCTTAGTGTTCAATTACTTGCTGTATTCTGAAACTTTCCCTTTGCTGAACGCTTTATTTATATATATGACAACAGACTTGAAGAGCTTAGGGCCTTCACTTCGGGCTTCAACTGCAGCAAGTTTGCCATCTAAACAAAAAACTGAAATCCTACCTACCTACCCTAATCAGCACTTGCTTGCTGGTTAGGTAAAATGAAACAACCAGTGCAACCACTTAAGCACTTGTAGAAAGAAACAAACTTTTTGACTGACAGTTGGTGAAATCAGAAAAATTGTTTGGTTATGTGCTCCCATAACCAAAATTGTGACATATAAAGGCCACTGCTGAACCACTTGGTCCTCATAGAGAAAATATGTTGAAGATTTTGAGCTGTGAGGATCCTCCATGTAATCAGCTATAAGATCAACAAAAACATCATGAGGGGGATTTTCTTCTAGGCCTTCTTTGTCTGATGGAACAACTGCATCCTTAGTAACAAACTCTACAGCCAATACTTCAGTCCTTGTCTTGAAAGCATGATTATCCTCAATCTGTAGGTCAAAAGGTAGTACAATTTCCTCATGACTTGGAGAAGGAAGATTTTGGCAAAATTCTTTAGGATCGTGAAAATCATATAACTGGATTTGAGAATGAAAAAGTTCAATCTCATTTTGATGTTTTTCAACAAGTAAATCAAGAAAACACATTTTGATTTGAGGCTGTTGTATTGCTTTGACCTTTAGCAACACTAATTTAAAAGAAAATTCATCAAGCTCATATTCTGATAACAACTTCCTGAATTCATTTACAGCTTGTTCGAATTCATTTTCCACACACCCGGTCATCCTGTCTGACTGTTAATACTATAAATGGGATTAATTAGCTGTGGAACTGCTCAAAAAATTTGAAAATTTCTCTCTCAGGTTCGCTCCTCCAGTGGAGTCTTGATTGTGAAGATGATGTGGAGTCGCCAGGTGGATGATCAACTTTGGAGTGCCTGATCTTTGTCCACCATCAGAGATCAGAACTAAACTTGTAGAAATGGTTCTAAAGGAAACAGATGACCTTCTCCAGAAAACGAGAAAGAAACCTTTGAAGGTCTGGTTCTTTCCCAGTGGAGCTTTCCAACTTGATTTGTGAAATTATCTGAGGATGATCCCCAGTGGAGTTGCCATTATGTTATCACTCAGGTTGTCCTTAAGCTCCTGAAAGGATACGGCCGAGGTAACCACAAACCAATCTTTGGACTGTAGGTTCTAGCCCACCTGCAATCAGAGAGGGCTCTCTCTTTCTGATTTAACTTTGTTGATGATGATTTTAGGCTAGTTATTGGGTTCAAGGGTTTTGTTTAAGTTTGGTGGGAAGGATGGTGCTTTCAAGTAGAGAGGCAAAGCATAGTCTGGTAAGTTTTAAACCATTGGGCATGGAGTCATGGAGTAAGACTGCTGGTGCGTTTTCTTGGTCACAAGAGAGGAAAATGGAGCAAGACAGCTGCATATGAAACAATCATTCAAGGTAAAGAGATGGATTGAAAGGCTAAGGAATGAGAGGCAATGAAGAATCTCTCATTCATGGTTAGCAGAGGAAAGATAAATGGGCTTTATCTAGGAGCAGTTAAGAATTCCTAGATAACAGTCATTCATATGTGAAATAGGTCTAACACGAGCCATAACAGAATTCATATTTATGCCTAAATCAAGAGGAAAACATTAAGAAGCCACAGAAACTAAGCACAGAGTGCAGCTAAGCAAATTCTAAACCAATCCTTTGTTCAATGACTTGAGTATATGTAAATTGAAATAACAGAGGTGAGGAAAACTTATTGATTCATACTGCAGCACAAGAATTCCACATTCACTTCTTCAAACCATTAGACACAGAGTAGACAATCCATTCTCCAAGCTTTCAGCAATCTTTGATTATAGAAAATATCAAATATACAGTGTGAGTCTCTCTTGGAATACATTAGCCGACCAACCCTTTTAACAATGCAGAGGGTGGTATATATACAAAACAAGATACAAAAATATCTAGATGAGAAGTTAATAGCTCATAACTTCTTTACCAACTCGTAAGGAGCGGTTTGATGAGAAAGTAAATACTGAAATAAAGACAAATGTAACAGCTGTTCTTTTCTGCCAGTGAATGTTGACTTTCGAGTTCCTTTGAGTTGGTTGGGGATGCGCTTTCAAAAATCTGCGCTCTTAGGCTTACCGTCCCAGTGCATTGCTTTGTGACTGCTTCAACCTGTTCTGCGTGCTACTTAACTGTTCTGACCAGTGCTTACTTCTGACCTATAGCTGACCGAGATTCTGAAAATAGACAAAAAGGGGCAAAAACTGAAATTACCTGGGCAAAATGGCCAACATTGCCTGCCACCAATCCTCGGGAGGCAACTGATGCTTTTGTATTTTGAAAAGTGTCTCATTGGCCTCTGTATACTTGTAATAGTTGGGCGGCATCTCAAACAGGTGATTAATTTAATGCTCCATCTAAAATAAGCTTTCTAGCCTGTCATAGAGAGTCTGTCCTGAAGGCGGCCCCGCCTCTACTCTAGAACTTGATGCAGCAGTAAGCTGATTTGTGACAAAATTGTTGATCCTGGTTGCATATTGGTCACGTGTCAACAATTTTCCAGTGCTAGTCAGTAGGCTGGGCAGTCCTCTAGTCTGTAGTGATGCAAGCTTTGTGTCAAAATTGTCTACATCCCTTTGTATTTCCTGACATCTTGCTTCTAGAGTTTGCACAAAGCTTCTCAATGTGAGCACCCTCTTTACTGTCAATATGGCCTCTGTTCTATTCATGATATGCAGCGCTGCCAGCTCTTCCTTAGTCTGATGATTCAGAAAATTGATCATTCTGTTGGCCTGCTCAGGCATATTTCCCAATGCTGCTTTGGCTCTCTGAATTTCAAACTGAGCAAGGCCAATTAGTTCTACCTGTTCATACATTGCTTGAATTGACCTCCATTGGCTGGTGATTGACTAATTAATCTTGGCCCACAGAATCTTCTTTATTTCAGCCAGGGTCTTGTCCAAAGACAACTCTTTCTCCAAGGTTTTAACTTTGTCCTTGAGGGCCTTGATTTCCCTTGTTTGCTCAGCCACTGTCATTTTGGACTTATCATATTTTTCTTCCAGTTTGGCTAGCTTTTCTTTGCCCTCTTTTATCTCTATTGCCTACAGCTCTAGCTCCTTGACAGCTTTTTTCAATTCATCCACGCTCATGCTAGACTCAGGAGCTGTTGTTGTTGCCACTGTAGCATTTGTAGCTGTTGTGGTTGCTGGAATAATTGGAGGGGTCATTGTTTGTGCAGGTGGAGTAGCAGCAACAGTTGGAACTGTTTGAGGTAGCTGGGAGGTCGATTTTCCTTGCTTTTCTTGTAGTGCTCTCTCTAACTCTCCTTCCAGATCAATTACTCTCTGGTTCAATTTCATCATCAAATCCAATGTATCCTCAGCTTTTTTCTCTTTCTGCAGTTCTCCTGTTTGTGGGTGCTCAGTAGGAAGCAACCTCAATCTCTTTTTCAATGCAGCGATATCATCATCCTTCTTTTTAATAAGTGCCCTCACACCCTTAGGATCCTTAGGATCATGTCCTAAGTCAACAATAATTTCCTCCAATGTTTTAATTCTATTGTCTTTGGTTGTGGAGGACAGTCTTTCAAAATCCAGCTGAGTGTTAGTCTTCTTCAATGATTCCTTCAACTCATGGGCCAATGTGGCCTTCTCTACAAGGGTAGCATAAACCATCTCCCCTGTTTGCTTATGTAACTCTATTTGATCCATGGGGTGAATGTCCTTGGCCAGGACCTCTAACCTTGTCTTAACAAAGTCTGCAGTTGACTGTGGCTGCTGAACCTTGCGCTTGAAGTGGCTGAGAATCATCTTTTCTTGTTTGATGTCAAATGCTGCCATCAATCTTTCCTGCTTGGCAGGTGTTGCCTTAAGAAATTGGTCATATAGTTGCACTCTAAGTAGCTCATTTTGAGCTTTGATTTCTTTGAAGCTGGCTTTGACGCTAGCTGGTCTCTTGCCTTGTTGTGTGGAGGAAGACACCTCCATGTCGTGCTATCTGTCTTGCTCTTGCTGTAAAGAGCTTGTAGGTGTATGCTGGCTTACTTCCCTTCTCGGGCTTTCTATGACCTCTTCACTGACCTCCTCCTCAATTGGAGGATCAACTCTTTGCCTCTTAGATTCAGGCTGCTGTGTAGACCCACTAGCAGGTGTGGAGTCTTCTCGGTCTCGTTTTCTGCTTCTTTCTTCATTGATAGGAGTTTGCAGAGGTGGCACTTGTAGTGCCTCTGTTTGTTGAGGAGGGGCTTGCCCTTGAGTTTGTTCCATTGAAATGACAGGCTGTTCTGTGACCATTTCTTGCTCTGTCTCCATTGGCTCTTTTCCTTTAGCTGTACCTGTTGCTGATGTAGATGCTCCTTGGGCAGCTTGTGAAGCTGTAGCTGTAGATGTGCCCTCTTCAACTTGGTATGGTAGCTTGAGAGTTACCTGGTCAGCAGAATCCAAGTCAAGAGTTTTTTCAAGATCTCTGGAAATTTGCTCCAAAATTTCCTCCTGAGTGAATTCTTCAACTAAAGTGCCTTGTGCCCATGCATCTTGATTAGCATATTTTTCAATGTGTGGGTTTTTGCAGTGATCATAGGGTGTCAATCTGTATTTGACTCTTCTAGTGCTAATAAAGCCAAGTGGGTCATAAGGGACCCACCAGAAACTCCTTTTCAGCTTAAATTGATCCTTGAGTATCAGGTCAGCATCTTGCCAACCTTCCTTATTATTCATGACAAAGGGGCCTAGGTGGTCTTTAAATTTCAGTTGAGCCTTTTTCTTGGTGCTATGAAAATGAGTAAGATCTGAATTTATAAGTTGCCTGTAGTATTCCAAGGCAAACAGCCTCATTGGCACATATCTTGGGAGCATGTAAGGACAAAGCTCATAGCCATAAATTCTGATGACAGTGTAATCCTGTTATAGGTACCAATCACCTAATTTGTAGTTCTTAGATCGCTGCAATGTCTTCTGCATTTCATAAGTTATTCTGGGAGGGGGAGCTTTCATTAAGAGGCAGAAGACCGGATAAACAAACTGGTCAATGAACTCACAGTATGAGTAAGGAGAATGCTGGACTTGATGGAATACTGATGACCAGAAGATAACAGATCTTCTTTCTCCCTTTGAATCCAATTTCTTGATGGTGCATTGGAAGCATTCAAACTGATAGTACATGAGAAAATGATAGATGTATGAGGAATATTTAAAAAATCCCTGCCTATCTAGCTTAATGAGCTGGTCATGGATTTTATTTGCTATGAACTTGACATAATTATACTTGACAGCAGGAGGTTGTCCTTAGCTGAAAGAAGACAACAGAACCAACACTGTCTCATCCACATGTTCACTTGTTGTGAAACCCAACACATAAGATATCATGTCTATAAGTAACTTGCCCACCTCATTGAAATGGTCGTATAGCAATGGAGGTGGCTCCTTAGGTTGGCAATCTGCCCTCATAAATGTCTTATCAATTTTTTCAATCTTGGGGCCAGGGAGCTATGAGGCTTCTTCCAGCAAGTTATTCATGGAGAAGGGCAATAATATCTGAGTCTGCTTGAAATTCAACATCTGGTTGATGGAATCAAGCGTGATATGAAAAAGTATGCTCCCAGATGGAGACTTCACAGCCCTCTGACTTGGCTCATAATTTGCAGCACACAGGTGAATAATATCAGGAAAAATATTGACAGAAGGGAGGAAATAATGTAGCAGATTGGACTCCCATATGCCATACATGTCAGAGTTGTTTATGAAACTGTTTCTCAGCTGGCAGTAGGTACGCAGATGATTCCTGTTCCCAAGTAGGTCTTGAATGAGATAATCTGTGTCGGCCAAGGCCATTGACTCAAGCTCTTTACTTGGTGGATTTATGGGAGTAATGTTCAGAGCAGATGGAGTGGCCATTATGCAAATTTTGAATGCTTGAGCTGAAAGGAGGACTAATGCAACAACTGGCTAACAAACTTGCTTGTAATGACTAGCAGAAGTAGGTGGAGCTGAACTCAAATACAACAATAGCTTGACTGCTTGGGAGCTTAAGCTGTGAGAGACCAACTTTGCAGAGTTTTGGGTCAATTTCCCTTCTCTTAGTGAATTCTCTGGAGTTAGAGACTATGAGGAACAATGCAAAGGGGTAGAGGACAATTACAGTTTCAGTGGACTGATTTAAGCAGTGGAATAAGGTAAAATAGGGCAATGCTGAGCTGCTGCGAGATTTTTCCTGGAGGTCAAGCTCTAAACGGAACCTGCCAGGGAAATTGTAAATGGGCAGAAGGTTTACGAGGCTTTTTCTGAAGTGAATGGTTTCCAATGGGTTTTAATGGAGTCTCAGGCGTGGCAGAGTTGCAAATTGGGGAATATTGTAGGCTTACAGTATGTGCAGTGGATAAAATGAAAGCACAGGAGCGGAAAGGGGAAGATATGACAAATACCTGGTTCAAACAGCACCGAGAGTGAACGAGCTGGAGCGACAGTAGGCTATGAAGCCGAATTGCAGGCCGCAGCAGCTTAGTTGGTCGATTTCAAGCTTTGGGAATGAGAAAATGAATAAAACAGCGAACCGGAGCCTTCAAATGAACCAATAGAATTGAACTATAACGGTCGTTTGCGCGCTCTTTTTAAGCAAAAATTGTCATTTTGGCGCTTTTGTCGCTTTTTCGGGATGATGTCAGCCTGACGTCATTGGCGGGTCCCGGGTACGGATGGGTGACGTGGGAGCTAACAAGGCGGTGACGTGGGAGCTGACACGGTGGCAGGGCGCGGGCATAAAAGGGATGAGGTGGCGGCAACGTGGCCGAGCAGCGAAGGCGAGGAGGTGATGTCATAGGGGAAGACATGGCACCGACATCACCCAAGAGAGAGCGGTTTGCAGTTTCGGGCGCACCGCCTTTGCGCAAAAGTGGTTTGGGAGGAGGGGGCTCCGCCACACCCGGGAGGGCAACGTGTGGCGGGAGTATGACGAGAAAACCGTTGAACTCCCAGACGCTAACCCTTGGCATGTCTGGGCATGAAAACACTCGCCCACCGTAGATCTTGGGCGCACCAAATCTGACGGCCAACGGGACAGGTGAGACGGCGGAGGGTTAGTGACGGGGCCCGCGGCATTATATTTGTTTATTCATACGGCGGGGGGGTTTTAACATTAGACATGGGGGTTTATGGGTTAAGCGCGCCAGAGGCGTTTAATGTTAAATCAAACACTTTAAACGCCAACATTAATAATGAGCACCTAAGAGGGTTGGGTGTTTATACAAAGGGGAGGACCATGGTTATTGTTTTAAATAGAGGTTAAAACAACCCCGGGTTTAGAACGCGAAGGGTTAATAGTGGTCCCGGATAGACTACTATTTTCCGGACTAAAAAACATATGGCTATAGTGCCAAAGGGGGGGGATTATTTAATATTTTTTAGGGATTTCATATAATTTCAGTAATAAATGGGGATGGGTATTAGTTAGGGAGCCACATAGTGAAATTAGGAGTTAATATGGCTTTGTGAGGTGAAAGTAGAACAAAAGACTAAGTTTCAAAAGTAAAACTTAGACATAGGGGTAAATGAGAGTGAGAAGTGATCTTACACAAGAAATGTGGCTTCTTTTCATTAAAGAAAGCCAACATTTACCTTGATGTTTCACAGAAATGAAGTTAGGACTTGTTGGGTAGATCCCAAGGTCCTTTAGGGGGATGTTAGTAAGAGACTTTTAGGGGGAGTGAAGGGAAGTTAGACATGCTTCTAGAATTCTACCACCAAAACACTGCTTTACTACCTCTGCCACTGATGAGCTGAGCTTTCTTTGTTAAGGCCAAAAACTGAAAATGATATTGTTTCTACAACCCCAAGCTACCTACCCACCCTAATACACCTGGCATTTTTTGTTACTGCAGGAAGGGTGCACTTAGACTTGCAAACCATGATTGCTTTTTTTCTCTTTTAACTGCCCTCCTATCTAAAAACTACCCTTATTGCTTCCAAGGGCCCAGATTAGACAGTTGGGTGCCTTCATTCTGTACCTAGCTACTAACCTGCCAAGCTTAAACTGTTTGGATAGATTTTCTTTCTCTATCATCTAAGACACACAATTTAAACCTAGGGAAACCAAGATTAGGCTGTTTGGATTTCCCTTAACTGAGAAAGCTATCAAAAATGGAACTTTTGCAGCATGAAAAAGATGAAAATTTTTGGCACTTCCACTGTCAATCATGAAATATGAAACCTGTTGCAACAGGAGGCTAATAGTGGCTCCACTTGGGGATGAATTTGCCTTGTGAAAAGTCAAGAACAACAGGTCAGAACGCCTTAGTGTTCAATTACTTGCTGTATTCTGAAACTTTCCCTTTGCTGGCCGCTTTATTTATATATATGACAACAGAATTTAAGAGCTTAGGGCCTTCACCTCGGGCTTCAACTGCAACAAGTTTTCCATCTAAACAAAAAATTGAAATCCTACCTACCTACCCTAATCATCACTTGCTTGCTGGTTAGGTAAAATGAAACAACCAGTGCAACCACTTAAGCACTTGTAGAAAGAAACAAACTTTTTGACTGACAGTTGGTGAAATCAGAAACACTGTTTGGTTATGTGCTCCCATAATCAAAATTGTGACATATAAAGGCCACTGCTGAACCACTTGGTCCTCATAGAGAAAATATGTTGAAGATTGCTGTGAAGATCCTCCATGTAATCAACTATAGGATCAACAAAAGCATCATGAGGGGGATTTTCTTCTAGGCCTTCTTTGTCTGATGGAACAGCTGCATCCTTAGTAACAAACTCTGCAGCCAATACTTCAGTCCTTGTCTTGAAATCATGATTATCCTCAATCTGTAGGTCAAAAGGTAGTACAATTTCCTCATGACTTGGAGAAGGAAGATTTGGAAAAATTCTTTAGGATCGTGAAAATCATATAACTGGATTTGAGAATGCAAAAGTTCAATCTCATTTTGATGTTCTTCAGCAAGTAAATCAAGAAAACACATTTTGATTTGAGGCTGTTGTATTGCTTTGACCTTTAGCAACACTAATTTAAAAAAAAAATCATCAAGCTCATATTCTGATAACAACTTCCTGAATTCATTTACAGCTTGTTCGAATTCATTTTCCACACACCCGGTCATCCTGTCTGACTATTAATACTTTGAAATGGGATTAATTAGCTGTGGAACTGCTCAAAAACTTTGAAAATTTCTCTCTCAGGTTCGCTCCTCCAGTGGAGTCTTGATTGTGAAGGTGATGTAGAGTCGCCAGGTGGATGATCAACTTTGGAGTGCCTGATCTTTGTCCACCATCAGAGATCAGAACTAAACTTGTAAAAATGGTTCTGAAGGAAACAGATGACCTTCTCCAGAAAATGAGAAAGAAACCTTTGAAGGTCTGGTTCTTTCCCAGTGGAGCTTTCCAACTTGATTTGTGAAATTATCTGAGGATGGTCCCCAGTGGAGTCGCCATTATGTTATCACTCAGGTTGTCCTTAAGCTCCTGAAAGGATACGGCCGAGGTAACCACAAACCAATCTTTGGACTGCAGGTTCTAGCCCACCTGCAATCAGAGAGGGCTCTCTCTTTCTGATTTAACTTTGTTGATGATGATTTTAGGCTAGTTATTGGGTTCAGCGGTTTTGTTTAAGCTTGGTGGGAAGGATGGTGCTTTCAAGTAGAGAGGCAAAGCATAGTTTGGTAAGTTTTAAACCATTGGGCATGGAGTCATGGTGTAAGACTGCTGGTGCATTTTCTTGGTCACAAGAGAGGAAAATAGAGCAAGACAGCTGCATATGAAACAATCATTCAAGGTAAAGAGATGGATCGAAAGGCTAAGGAATGAGAGGCAATGAAGAATCTCTCATTCAGGTTAGCAGAGGAAAGATAAATGGGCTTTATCTAGGAGCAGTTAAGAATTCCTAGATAACAGTCATTCATATGTGAAATAGGTCTAACATGAGCCATAACAGAATTCATATTTATGCCTAAATCAAGAGGAAAACATTAAGAAGCCACAGAAACTGAGCATAGAGTGCAGCTAAGCAAATTCTAAACCAATCCTTTGTTCAGTGACTTGAGTATATGTAAATTGAAATAACAGAGGTGAGGAAAACTTATTGATTCATACTGCAGCACAAGAATTCCACATTCACTTCTTCAAACCATTAGACACAGAGCAGACAGTCCATTTTCCAAGCTTTCAGCAATCTTTGATTATAGAAAATATCAAATATACAGTGCGAGTCTCTCTTGGAATACATTAGTCGACCAACCCTTTTAACAATGCAGAGGGTGGTATATATACAAAACAAGATACAAAAATATCTAGATGAGAAGTTAATAGCTCATAACTTCTTTACCAACTCGTAAGGAGCGGTTTGATGAGAAAGTAAATACTGAAATAAAGACAAATGTAACAACTGTTCTTTTCTGCCAATGAATGTTGACTTTCAAGTTCCTTTGAGTCGGCTGGGGCTGCGCTTTCAAAAATCCGCGCTCTTAGGCTTACCGTCCCAGCACATTGCTTTGTGATTGCTTCAACCTGTTCTGCCTACTCCTTAACTGTTCTGACCGGTGCTTGCTTCTGACCTGTAGCTGACCGAGATTCTGAAAATAGACAAAAAGGGGCAAAAACTTAAATTACCTGGGCAAAATGGCCAACATTGCCTGCCACCAATCCTCTGGAGGCAACTGATGCTTTTGTATTTTGACAAGTGTCTCATCGGCCTCTATATACTTGTAATAGTTGGGCGGCATCTCAAACAGGTTATTAATTTCATGCTCCATGTAAAATAAGCTTTCCAGCCTGTCATAGAGAGTCTGTCCTGAAGGCGGCCCTGCCTCTGTTGTAGAACTTGATGCAGCAGTAAGCTGATTTGTGACAAAATTGTTGATCTTGGATGCATATTGGTCACGTGTCAACAATTTTCCAGCGCTGTTCAATAGGCTGGGTAGTCCTCTAGTCTGTAGTGATGCAAGCTTTGTGTCAAAATTGTCTACATCCCTTTGTATTTCTCGACATCTTGCTTCTAGAGTTTGCACAAAGCTTCTCAATGTGAACATCCTCTTTACTGTCAATATGGTGTCTGTTCTGTTCATGATATGCAGCGCTACCAGCTCTTCCTTAGTCTGATGATTCAGAAAATTGATCATTCTGTTGGCCTGCTCAGGTATATTTCCCAATGCTGCTTTGGCTCTCTGAATTTCAAACTGAGCAAGGCCAATTAGTTCTACCTGTTCATACATTGCTTGAATTGACCTCCATTGGCTGGTGATTGACTGATTAATCTTGGCCCACAGAATCTTCTTTATTTCAGCCAGGGTCTTGTCCAAAGACAGCTCTTTCTCCAAGGTTTTAACTTTGTCCATGAGGGCCCTCATTTCCCTTGTTTGCTCAGCCACTGTCATTTTGGACTTATCATATTTTTCTTCCAGTTTGGCCAGCTTTTCTTTGGCCTCTTTTATCTCTGTTGCCTGCAGCTCTAGCTCATTGACAGCTTTTGTCAATTCACCCACACTCATGCTAGACTTAGGAGCTGTTGTTGTTGCCACTGTAGCATCTGTAGCTGTTGTGGTTGCTGGAATAATTGGAGGGGTCGATGTTTGTGCAGGTGGAGTAGCAGCAACAGTTGGAACTATTTGAGGTAGCTGGGAGGTTAATTTTCCCTGCTTTTTTCGTAGTGCTCTCTCCAACTCTCCTTCTAGATCAATTACTCTCTGGTTCAATTTCATCATCAAATCCAATGTATCCTCAACTTCTTTCTCTTTTTGCAGTTCTACTGTTTGTGGGTGCTCAGTAGGAAGCAAACTCAATCTCTTTTTCAATGCAGCGATATCATCATCCTTCTTTTTAATAAGTGCCCTCACACCCTTAGGATCCTTAGGATCATGTCCTAAGTCAACAATAATGTCCTCCAATGCTTTAATTCTATTTTCTTTGGCTGTGGAGGATAGTCTTTCGAAATCTAGCTAAGTGTTAGTATTCTTCAATGATTCCTTCAACTCATGGGCCAACGTGGCCTTCTCTGCAAGGGTAGCATAAACCTTCTCCCCTATTTGCTTATGTAACTCTATTTGATCCATGGGGTGAATGTCCTTGGTCAGGACCTCTAACCTTGTCTTAACAAAGTCTGCAGCTGACTGTGGCTGCTAAACCTTGGGCTTGAAGTGGCTGAGAATCATCTTTTCTTGTTTGATGTCAAACGCTGCCATCAATCTTTCCTGCTTGGTAGGAGTTGCCTTAAGAAATTGGTCATATAGCTGCACTCTAAGTAGCTCATTTTGAGCTTTGATTTCTTTGAAGCTGGCTTTGACGCTAGCTGGTCTCTTGCCTTGTTGTGTGGAGGAAGACACCTCCATGCCATGCTGTCTGTCTTGCTCTTGCTGAAAAGAGCTTGTAGGTGTATGCTGGCTTGCTTCCCTTCTCGGGCTTTCTATGACTTCTTCAGTGACCTCCTCCTCAATTGGAGGATCCACTCTTTGCCTCTTAGATTCAGGCTGCTGTGTAAACCCACTAGCAGGTGTGGAGTCTTCTCGGTCTCGTTTTCTGATTCTTTCTTCATTGATAGGAGTTTGCATAGGTGGCACTTGTAATGCCTCTGTTTGTTGAGGAGGGGCTTGCCCTTGAGTTTGTTCCATTGAAATGACAAGTTGTTCTGTGACCATTTCTTGCTCTGTCTCCATTGGCTCTTTTCCTTTAGTTGTATCTATTGTTGATCTAGATGCTCCTTGGGCAGCTTGTGAAGCTGTAGCTGTAGATGTGCCCTCTTCAACTTGGTATGGTAGCTTGAGAGTTACCTGGTCAGCAGAATCCAAGTCAAAAGTTTTTTCAAGATCTCTAACAGTTTGCTCCAAAATTTCCTCCTAAGTGAATTCTTCAACTAAAGTGCCTTGTGCCCATGCGTCTTGATTAGCATATTTTTCAATGTGTGGGTTTTTGCAGTGATCATAGGGTGTCAATCTGTATTTGACTCTTCTGGCGCTAATAAAGCCAAGTGGGTCATAAGGGACCCACCAAAAACTCCTTTTCAGCTTAAATTGATCCTTGAGTATCAGGTCAGCATCTTGCCAACCTTCCTTCTTATTCATGACAAAGGGGCCTAGGTGGTCTTTAAATTTCAGTTGAGCCTTTTTCTTGGTGCTATGAAAATGAGTCAGATCTGAATTTATAAGTTGCCTGTAGTATTCCAAGGCAAACAGCCTCATTGGCACATATCTTGGGAGCCTATAAGGACAAAGCTCACAGCCATAAATTCTAATGACAGTGTGATCCTGGTATAGGTACCAATCACCTAATTTGTAGTTCTTAGATCGTTGCAATGTCTTCTGCATTTCATAAGTTATTCTTTCATTAAGAGGCAGGAGACCGGATAAACAAACTGGTCAATGAACTCACAGTATGAGTAAGGAGAATGTTGGACTTGATGGAATACTGATGACCAGAAGATAACATATCTTCTTTCTCCCTTTGAATCCAATTTCTTGATAGTGCATTGGAAGCATTCAGACTGATAGTACATGAGCAAATGATAGATGTATGAGGAATATTTAAAAACTCCCTGCCTATCTAGCTTAATGAGCTGTTCATGGATTTTATTTGCTATGAACTTGGCATAATTATACTTGACAGCAGGAGGTTGTCCTTGGCTGAATGAAGACAATGGAACCAACACTGTCTCATCCACATGTTCACTTGTTGTGAAACCCAACACATAAGATATCATGTCTATAAGTAACTTACCCACCTCATTGAAATGGTCGTATAGGAATGGAGGTGGCTCCTTAGGTTGGCAATCTACCCTCATAAATGTCTTAGCAATTTTTTCAATCTTGGGGCCAGGGAGCTAGGAGGCTTCTTCCAGCAAGTTATTCATGGAGAAGGGAAATAATATCTGAGTCTACTTGAAATTCAACATCTGGTTGATGGAATCAGGCATGATATGAAAAAGTATGCTCCCAGATGGAGACTTAGCAGCCCTCTAACTTGGCTCATAATTTGCAGCACACAAGTGAATAATCTCAGGAAAAATATTAACAGAAGGGAGGAAATAATGTGGCAGATTAGACTCCCATATGCCATACATGTCAGAGTTGTTTATGAGACTGTTTCTCAGCTGGCAGTAGGTACGCAGATGATTCCTGTTCGCAACTAGGTCTTGAATGAGATAACCTGTGTTGGCCAAGGCCATTGACTCAAGCTCTTTACTTGGTGGATTTATGGGAGTAATGTTCAGAGCAGATGGAGTGGCCATTATGCAACTTTTGAATGCTTGAGCTGAAGGGAGGACTAATGCAACAACTGGCTAACAAACTTGCTTGTAATGACTAGCAGAAGTAGGTGGAACTGAACTCAAATACAACAATAGCTTGACTGCTTGGGAGCTTATGCTGTGAGAGACCAACTTTACGGAGTTTTGGGTCAATTTCCCTTCTCTTAGTGAATTCTCTAGAGTTAGAGACTGTGAGGAACAATGCAAAGGGGCAGAGGACAATTACAGTTTCAGTGGACTGATTTAAGCAGTTGAATAAGGTAAAATAGGGCAATGCTGAGCTGCTGCGAGCTTTTTCTTGGAGGTCAAGCTCTAAACGGAACCTGCCAATGAAATTGTAAATGGGCAGAAGGTTTACGAGGCTTTTTCTGAAGTGAAGGGTTTCCAGTGGGTTTTAATGGAGTCTCAACCATGGCAGAGTTGCAAATTGGGGAATATTGCAGGCTTACAGTATGTGTAGTGGATAAAATGAAAGCACAGGAGCGAAAAGGGGAAGATATGACATATACCTGGTTCAAACAACGCCGAGAGTGGACGAGCTAGAGCGACGGTAGGCTATGAAGTCGAATTGCAGGCCGCAACAGCTTAGTTGGTCGATTTCTAGCTTTGGGAATGAGAAAATGAATAAAACAGCAAACCGAAACCTTCAAATGAACCAATAGAATTGAACTATAACGGTCGTTTGCGCACTCTTTTTAAGCAAAAATTGTCATTTTGGCGCTTTCGTCGCTTTTTCGGGATGATGTCAGACTGACGTCATCAGCAGGTCCCGGGTACGGATGGGTGAGGTGGAAGCTGACGAGGTGGTGACGTGGGAGCTGACACGGTGGCAGGGCGCGGGCATAAAAGGGATGAGGTGGTGGCAACGTGGCCGAGCAGCGGAGGCGAGGAGGTGACGTCATAGGGGAAGACGCGGCGCCGACGTCACCCAGGAGAGAGCGGTTTGCGGTTTCGGGCGCACCGCCTTTGCGCAAAAGTTTTTTGGGAGGAGGGGGCTCCGCCACACCCGGGAGGGCGACGCTTGGCGGGAGTATGACGAGAAAACCGCCGAACTCCCGGACGCTAACCCTCGGCATGTCCGGGCGTGAAAACACCCTCCCACCGTAGATCTTGGGCGCGCCAGATCTGACGGCCGACGGGACAGGTGAGACGGCGGAGGGTTAGTGATGGGGCTTGCGGTATTATATTTGTTTATTCATACGGCAGGGGGGTTTTAACATTAGACATGGGGGTTTATGGGTTAAGCACGCCAGAGGCATTTAATGTTAAATCAAACACTTTAAACGCCAACATTAATAACAGGCGCCTAAGAGGGTTGGGTGTTTATACAAAGGGGAGGACCATGGTTATTGTTTTAACCAGAGGTTAAAACAACCCCGGGTTTAGAACGCGAAGGGTTAATAGTGGTCCCAGATAGACTACTATTTCCTGGACTAAAAACATATGGCTATAGTGCCAAAGGGGGGGGTTATTTAATATTTTTTAGGGATTTTATATAATTTTAGTAGTAAATAGGGATGGGGATCAGTTAGGGAGCTACATAGTGCAATTAGGAGTTAATATGGCTTTGTGAGGTGAAAGTAGAACAGAAGACTAAGTTTCAAAAGTAAAACTTAGACATAGGGGTAAATGAGAGTGAGAAGTGATTTTACACAAGAAATGTGGCTTCTTTTCATTAAAGAAAGCCAACATTTACCTTGATGTTTCACAGAAATGAAGTTAGGACTTGTTGGGCAGATCCCAAGGTCCTTTAGGGGGATGTTAGTAAGAGACTTTTAGGGGGAGTGAAGGGAAGTTAGACATGCTTCTAGAATTCTGCCACCAAAACACTGCTTTGCTACCTCTGCCACTGATGAGCTGAGCTTTCTTTGTCAAGGCCAAAAACTGAAGATGATCTTGTTTCTGCAACCCCAAGCTACCTACCCAACCTAATACACCTAGCATTTTTTGTTACTGCAGGAAGGGTGCACTTAGACTTGCAAACCCTGATTTCTTTTTTTCTCTTTTAACTACCCTCCTATCTAAAAACTACCCTTATTGCTTCCAAGGGCCCAGATTAGACAGTTGGGCGCCTTCATTCTCTACCTAGCTACTAACCTGCCAAGCTTAAACTGTTTGGACAGATTTTCTTTCTCTATCATCTAAGACACACAATTTAAACCTAGGGAAACCAAGATTAGGTTGTTTGGCTTTCCCTTAACTGAGAAATCTATCAAAAATGGAACTTTTGCAGCATGAAAAAGATGAACATTTTTGGCACTTCCACTGTCAATCATGAAATATGAAACATGTTGCAACAGGAGGCTAACATGCTAATGTGTCTAATACCTAATCAATGAATGGAAGGGGAAAGTGGTATTTCTGGGTTGATTTGTTTAATTCTCTTTAATCTACACAAATCCTCCACTTTCCATTCTTCTTTGGCACCACTACTAGTGGCGAGACCCACTTGCTATTGGAGATTGGATAAATAAAGTTCACATCCAAAAGTTTTTGTAATTCAGCTTTCACAATATCTTTCAGGTGAGGGTTGAGTCTCCGTTGGGGTTGGAGAACGAGTCTAACATACTTTTCTGTATAAATGTGGTGCATACATAGCTGGGGGTCAATTTCTTTCATGTCCAGATAATCCCATGCAAAAGCTTCCTTATATTTTCTCAGTAGTTGGACCAGCTTTTCTTCTTGTTCAGGAGTCAGGTTTTTGTTAATGTTGAAGGTTTTTCCTGGCTCAATCTCTATAGTTTTGTTGTTTGAAATAGAGGTAGTGGGTATTGATTGGTCATGAGTGTCTTTGAGTGGATATTCTTCTAGTTCATTGTCAAATGTTGCCTCTATCATGTGACATTGTACATGGGATCTGGATTCGGATTGGTTAATGAAGTTGTTAATAACGTCATCCTCTGTTTGATCTTTAAAATCGAGGGCATGTTCTATAGTTAATGGGACCTAATGTTTTTTGTGAGGTATGATACAGGCTGTTTGTTAGTTTTCATTATTGTTACACTTGGCTGGGCTGGAGGGTATAGAGCTAGATTCTTGATATTGCTCCCTCTAGTTATAGTCATACTACCTTGTCAGCAGCCAATGTAAGCATCAACAGTCACAAGCCAAGGTCTACCTAAGATTAAAGGGTGTCCATCGAGTCAGTTTTTGGGGTTGATTATCAGAAAGTCAGCAGGGTATTCCTAGGAATCTATGGATACCATTACATCGTGTAGTGTACCTTCTGGCCTAACTACTGATCGGTCAGCCAGTTCCAATAAGGTGGAGGTTGGTTCCACTGATGTAATGCCCAGTTTTTGACAAGTGGTGGTTGTTAAAATATTAATTGCAGCCCCTAAATCAACTAGGGAATTTGAAAAGGTTTGTCCATTGATTTGCACCATCACTATAGGATTCCCCGGGTCTTCATATTTGACAGGTGCTTCTCTTCCTGATAACAGATTAGATAGGATGCCAACTACTTGGACTATTGGGTTAGTTTTTATTCTCCTCTTTGGATTTCTTATACATAGCGCTTTGATGGTTTTTTCATATATTGGGATATCTTGTATAGCTTGGAGAAGTGGAATTTTTATACACAAGTTTCTTAGTTCTCACAGAATATCAAAGTCAGGATGTTCTATGGGGTGCAGTATGATTAATCGTTCTGGGAATGGGGGAGAAGACGTGATTGCTTGGTTGTGAGTTTGTTGTCTGACCACATCCTCTTCTTGTAGTGGTTGTTCTGCGGGTAACTGATTTTCAACTTGAGCATTTTTATCCCCCTCAGTTTCTATGATGCGCCCAGACCTTAATTGAAGGTCGTTGCACTCCCTTACATTGGTTTCTAGTTTTGGTGTTTTGATTATTTGAATAGATTGAACCAGTCTATTAATTGGGTTTGCGTTGGGTTGGGCTGGGAGTTGTGGTCTTAAGTTGGACTAGGGATTTTGTTGTAGTGTATATGGCACTGGCAGTGTGGGTTGAAGGAGTGGGATGGTTCCCGCTGGCTGATTCATCATTCTTTGCCAGTTTTACTGCCAGGCTTGACTTTGTGAAGTGGGAGGGGACCATTGTGCTGGATATGCATTGTTTTGCCAATATGGTGGAGAGTAGGGAAAATTTGGCCAATTAGTTTGGCTTGTTTGATTTGGCCATGGTGATGAAGGAAATGGTTGTTGTGACCAGTTTGAAAAGGGTGGCTGATTTTGCCACATTGTATTATATTGTTGAGCATGATATTGTGGAGGTTGGAAAGAATAAGATGGATTAGACGGCATATCTGGTTGTCATGGCTGCCATTGACAACGCTAATTGAGTAGGTACACTGGTTTTGATTCTTCCTCTGCTTCCTTCTACACTGCTTTCAAAGCCGAGAGTGAGGGGCAGTTCTCTATGGAGTGTTCTTTTGTACAAATAGTGCAGACTTGAACTGCATCCAGTGGGCAATCTTTATGGTTGTGCTTCTTTTTGCATCTAGGGTAGAATATTGCCATATTTTTCTCTGCTTCTGCTTGTTTCTATTTAGCTTGCATAATATCGATCTGCGTTGTCAGAGTCCCCAATATATCAGTTTTGAAATTCTCTAGTAAATTCTTGGTTTCTGTGTGGGTTACTCCTCCACCAGAGATCTTGCTGTCCCTTGTGAGCATGTCACGTTCCGCTGGTTTTAGCCTTGTACTGCCTCGTGAACTCTTGATGCACAAATCAATAATGTTAGCAAAATTTTCTTGATAGATGTCACCTTTTCCCATAATATTTAGTGTTTCAACCCATTGTTCCTTCATGCCTTTAATTAATGTCATTTTTAATACATTGTTAGGTAAGGGTAGTGATGCATAAGGCGATCTCTGAAGATTATACTGAAAGTGTTCAACATACTCTTCTAGTGTCTCATTAGGTCTAGCTACCATCTGAAATATTTCATCCTTTAATTCTATAGACCTACAATAATCCTGATATTTCTTCAGGAAAGCACCTTTCATCTGATCCTAGTCATTTATAACACCTCCACCTAACCCCATAAACCATCTTAAAGTAGCCCCTTTAATGTAGAGGGAAATAATTTTAGCTTTTGGGGATCGGTGGTATAGTAGTACCCTCGACATAGCACATCGAATTCAAATAAAAATGTGTTTGGATCTTCCGATGTTAGGCCATGGAATGTAGGAATATGTTGAAGAGGAATGGCCTTGATAGGTGCATTAACTGCAATATCTACAATGGGATATTGCAGTGTGGAGGTTTGGGGTGTCTGTTGGTTCTGGGCCATTTGGTCAAATATGTGCCAATATCCTTCTGGGATTTCTAGGGGTGTATTCCTAGGCTAGTTAGAAGGAGTAGGAATGGCCTTAACAACACTTCCTTTGTCTGGGATGATGAGAGTTCCTTGCTGAACTAATGTCTGGGGGGATCTTAGCTTTTCAAGTTCTTAAGCTTTGTTCTGGATGATTTTGACAACACTTCCCTTATCTTCGTTGCTTAGTGGCTAAATTATTCCAAGAGGAGATATTGGTTCTTCAATTTCCCTTGTTTCTCCTCCTCCTTCGTAGAGATTACTAAGATTCCCTTCTTGTAACGATTTTGGGCTAGAATTCTCAATTTCTTGAAAATCTTGCTCCTATGTTTGGTTGTGCACCTGAACAAAGGCTACAGATGGTCATTCTGTGGCCCGAAGGGAACTAGTAGGTTGTCTAGAAGCAACTTTTCTAGGGCCTACTGACGACTGAGATTCTGCTTTTTTAAGGATATCGTCTATAAAGGTCGATCGGCCAAGGGTCACCGATCCATTAGCTTTATCAGGTTTGGATAGTAGTTTTGGATTCTTTTCAGACTTTTTCTGCTTAGTCATGCACACAAATAAAATACTTATTTCTACCCAAAATAATCAACAAATATGCAGGAAAGCGGGCAGGGGAGCAAGGCTATTACATGCTTCGTATGTAGGTTCTTACCTTTCGTTTTTAAAACCCAACTCTCTCCTATCAGGTACTTACACTACTCTCTTTTCAAAAGAAACAAATGGCTACACTCTCCCCAGCAGCGGTGCCAAAATGTTGAGCGATAAAAAGGTGTCTTTTAACCACTATTTACCCTACACTAATTATCAATCCAGGTATGATTTTTTATCTCAAGAGTGGACTCAGTCTGAGGTGGTCACTTGTTCAAGAGTAATGCTTGCAGTATAGTGCTTGAAATGGAAAAGTAAATGAATGCTAGAAACAAACTCTAATTGTAATGGCAAGAAACTTTAAATACTTTGTAACTAAATCATTCACTCAAGAAACTACAGCAATCATCAGTCAAGGATACATTAACGATAACTCTTTCCCCTGTAAACTAATGTAAATGAAAATCAATCACAATCAAGACCTTCAATCTGAGAACTTAGATAGCAGTAATCAATGTTCGTTACAGTTGTAGATCTTTCTATCCACACTCAAGTAAATGCTGGAAATAACAATTCAATTAGCGGAAAAGGAACAACAACTAAATCTATGGAAAATGTCGTACAACAAAGCTTAATCTACATGAATGAATTGAGCAGCAATCTTAACTAAAATGTATTGAACAGGAACCTTCAAATAATAAAGGAATTGAATAGCAATCTTTAACTAAGAAAGGAATTGAAAATCAATCTCTAAGAAAGGAATTAAACAAAAATCTCTAAGAAAGGAACAACAAACCAAAATAAGTGTAAACACACAACAAATATAAAGTAATTGAATCAGTAATCTTATTCTAGCATACAGGACATTAACCATAGGTATAAAGGAACACAATTGCAATTATAATTGAACAGTAGTGAAATGAACAGCAATCGCAATTATACGTGAACTGTAGTTAAATGAACAACAATTGCAACTATAAATGAACAACGCTATCAATCTGTAAATGAACAGTAATAACAACTGTAAATAAACAACAGAATCCGAATTAGACAATGCAATATTGTTTTAGAATGAACAACATAACACTTTCGGTTGTGAATAATAATCTCACTATCCAATTACATTTTTGATATAACAGAGCAATTCAATGAAACGTTCAGAAATAAAAGATTACTGAGTAAAGCGAATTAAAGAAACGCAAAGGAATTCAAACCACACATGACTGTAATCACAAAATAATGATACAGAAAGAAAGTGGATCCACTAGGGCCGGGCCCTTAGCCACTAGGGAAGCACTGCTGTGGTTACTCCAGGATCAGATAATGGAATGGCAACTGAGTTATATATTAATCATAAATCACAAAGTTACAGCGATCGGTCTTCAAAGAGAGTTAATGATCAAAGTTAAGTTTACAACAATAAGTTCTACAAATTGACAATATTATCCACCCACTGGGCTACTAGTGTTGTCCCTTTTTATAGTGGTTAGGCGGAAGTATCAAGAATACAGATAAGCCTTAAAGTAGCGATCCCTCAGGATCCTAGGGATTCGCTATATCTGTGATCTCCAATTCATCATTTTGTCCTCTTGCACTGATGCCGCGTTTTCTCTTCCTTTTCCTGGATCATGCGCTCGGATCTTGATTTCCTCATCTGGATACAACTTCCTGTCAAAGGGACAATAGTTGCTTCCACTTTGTCTTTTCCTCCTGAATAGTGATTTTCCATTTTCTTCACTTTCTGTATAGAAAAAGACAATAATTAGTCATTTTGCATCAATCACAAATCTCCTTAATTTTAATCATATTGCCATCTTAGAATGTAAAGAAGTTGTGATTCAAAGGAAAAGATAAAGAAATAAGTGGTGAATACATACCTTTTCCAATGCTCAGCACCTAGCACTTCATTTGTGGACTGAGGCATGCAACACAATAGTTTACTTGCAGAACAGAAGCCCACATTGCATACTTGGGATGAAGACACCAGAGGAAGCTTTCTCTGAGAAGAGAACAAATGTGGGTCACTTTAGGATCTTTGGCTCATCATTTTATTTCCATGTGACCAAGGATGCCCGGAAGAAGCTAGAGCTGACAGTAAAGTTGGGGATACTTGTGGGGTACACTGATACTCCCCACAACTATCGGGTGTATTTTCCTACTAGTCAAAGGACTATGGTTCGTAGAGATCTTAAGTTCAATTAGATGAAGGCCATGGGAGTTTCCCTTGAGAGGGAGCTCAAGTTGCAGGTAGAGGAGGAACTTTTAGTTCCTAAGGAGGAGGAGCCTCAGACTGATGTGGAGCAGCCGCATCCAGAGATTCCAGGAGTGGAGACATCCACACATGCAGAGTCTTCCAGAGAGGGGTGGAAATGCACAAGGGAGGCTGAAAGATTGTTGATGGATGTGGGAGAGAATGTGGGAGAGCAATCTTCTCAGCATAGACATAGGAGGTCACCTGATCAGTACATTGGTTACATGGCTCTTGTTGGGGAATGTGTAGAGACCGAACCATCTCCCTTTGAGGAAGCAATGCGGTAGCCAGTTTCAGTTGATGCTATGGTGGAGGAGTATGACTCCATAGTTCGGAAGAGTGTATGGGATGTGGTTCCAAGATCGGAGAACAAGTCAATTGTGAGTTCCCGTTGGCTTTACAAGGTAAAGCAAGCTGCCGATGGTAGTGTGGAGAAACATAAGGCAAGGTTTGTTGCCCGTGGTTTCTCAGAGGTCAAGGGGATCGACTATGATGAGACTTTTGCTCCTGTAGCAAGGTACTCATCTATCAGATTGATGTTGGCACTATCAGCACAGATGGGTTGGAAGATCCATAAGATGGATGTGAAGACTGCATTCCTCAATGGCAAGATTGAGGAAGAGGTGTACATAAAGCAACCAGAAGGATTTGAGACCTTTGATCGTGAGTCACGTGTGTGCTAACTCAAGAGAGCCTTGTAAGCTGAAGCAAGCATCTCATGCTTGGTACACTAGGATCGACAGCTACTTCACTGAGTTGGGCTTCACAAAGAGTGAAGCAGATGCAAACCTATACCACATCATGGTAGAAGGCAATCCATTGATCATTGTTCTTTATGTTGATGATCTAATATTAACAGGTGATGATCAGTTGATCAAGTCTTGCAAGGAGGATCTTGCAAGATAGTTTGAGATGAAAGACATGGGTCTCATGCACCACTTTCTAGGCATGGAAGTGTGGCAGAAGGATGGGGAAGTGTTTGTGTCTCAAGGCAAGTATGCCAATGAGATACTCAGGAGATTCCACATGGAGAAGTGCAATCCCATGCAGACTCCTCTAGTAGGTAGCTAGAGGAAGCAGGATGCTACATCAGGTGAGGTAGTAGTTGCTACTGTTTATTGGTAGCTTGTGGGTTCATTGATGTATTTAGTGAGCACACAACAATATTTATGCTTTGCGGTGAATGAGCTAAGTCAAGGTATGGTTCAGCCTACCAAGTTGTTTTAGAAGGAAGTGAAGCATGTTTTGAGATACCTCAAAGGCACATCTCAATATGGATTATGGTACAGACGGACAGAAAGAGTGAAGCTTTAGGGCTTCACAAATGCAAAATGGGCAGGGAGTCCATTAGATCGGAAGAGCACATAGGGAGGAATTTTCAACCTTGGTTTAGCTGCAGTTTATTGGTACAATAGGAAACAGAAGTCAGTTGTGCTTAGCTCAACGGATGATGAATACATGGCTGCAAGTCAGGTAGCATGTGAGGCCATTTGGATGTGGAAAATTCTATTGGGTTTGTTTGATCAGAGGATAGATCCAACTGTGATCTATTGTGATAATCAGATTTGTATCAAAGTCTTTGAGAATCTAGTATTTCATGAAAGGTACAAGCACATCAACATCTGATATCATCATGTTCAAGACTATGTGGTGAAGAGGATCATGTTGTTGTAGTATATTTTGATCGAGGAGCAAGATGCTGACATTTTGACTAAGGCATTGTCAAAGTGTAAATTTGAGTCCCATAGAGACAAGATTAGGGTGGTAGATAATCCATTTCTTGTTGAGAGGGAGTGTTGAAAATAGCAACAAGAAATGCTAAAATTAACATTGCTATAAATAGCATTTTGGGATATATTCCAATTTTAATTTGTCCTTGAATCAAAATTGAGAATTAAAATTCGAATGTAGTCTCACCAACTGTTTGAAAAATAATTAATTAATTCATCTTGATTTAATTAGTTGGTGAAATTCAAACATGAAGTCTTTGTGAAGACATGCAACAGTTATCCCTTTGATTGAGGAAGTTATCCTTTAATTAAGGAGATAAGGATGAGTTGTATTTGAGTTGTAATTAGTTAGTTTAGTTAACTAAGTTAAGTCCAGTTAAATTAGTTCCAAACAGTTTGTGGAACTAATTGTGAGTTCAGTCAGTTAATGCATGCATGCATGCAACTAGTGTTCTTCAGATAATTGAATATTCTCTCATAAATAACTCATGGATGTCAGTTCAGTTGAGATTAAAGGAAGGGACATTGTACTATCAGTTGCCAGAATATTCCTATGAGAATATCTCTTGCATGTAGAAGGAATTCATTCCTTTAGGATTGTGCAGTTACTACAGAGGTCAAAGAAGTGTGTGAGGTGAGAATCATAGAGGTGGCAACTGGAGGACCCAGGAGAGACTGTGCAAGGAAATAGGAGGCTTAGAGGGTAGAAGGAAAGGCATATGTGTTGTCTATTATGTGTATGAGCAGCAGTGAGGGATTGTACTAAGAGCTGGATAGTTGTGTGAGAGCTAAAGCTTGTGTAATCCTGAGATATTTCCACTTGTATGATAATACAAATAGCGGTGTTTTTAGCTGAGGCTTTCCCCAGCGTATTCTTCTGTGTTTCATGTATGATTGAACCTTCTTCTTTATTATATGTGTTCTTGTTGATCTTGCTCAAAATTGATTAAGCTTCTGCAAGTTTGGTTGTAGAAGTAGATTAAGTATTTTGCTTTAGAACATTGCATAATGTGTTTAATCTACAGTAAGAATTTCTATAACGGGCAGTATTGCCACCCCATTATGAATTGGGGTCCAATGTGACAATACCTTTGAATATAGAAGATAATCAAGCTCCACACCCAACACCAAAAACCTAACCCTAGGAGATGAAGCACCAAAAAAGTGGGCCCTATTGGTGTAAATTAGTACATCAACTTCCCAGGGTTGTAACTTTGGCATATGATCTTTGTTTGATGCGCACGATACCTCGTTACAAATATCTATTTGAGGACTACAACTTTCGACTATAACTCTTAAATATGCAATTATGTTTGCCCATATTCCAAAAAAAATGTCATTTAGGGCCTCAAAACGACTCTGAAAGTTTAGGACCCAAAAAAACTGCCAAAAATAGTAAGTTCTGCTACAATTAAGAAAACTAAAAATTTGAAAGAAAAAATTGTGGGGTTCCAAGTGGAATTGGAATGTGGCCACCAATATCCACTTGGATCAATATTTTTTTACTCCTCTTGTTCTCTAATAAGTATTTCATTATATGTTTTGCAACTTCGTAGGTATTCATTCAAACTCTTCATTTTCTCAATAAGGTCAGGATATGTTCCCTCTTCTCTCCCCTTGTCCTCAAAAGAGACCATTTCAATACTGAGTTTTGCCTTTCTCTTGGACATACTTAACTTTCTTTTCACATCCAAAAAGTCTTTTTATCTGTTAAAATAACGCAGATCTATTAGTACAATTAAAATCATAAAAATTAAACAATAACGTAAACTTTGAAATGGGAACTGATACAATTATCCGTTTTTTTTATGTAGCAAAAAAATCATTCGATTTTGAAAAGCACTGATTCAGAATACACCTTTTTTTATTTGGCACATATTTTAGACACTTTAAATTTTCTTATGAACATTTTTTTAAAAATGTTAATGATTTTCATGTTGATTTTGAAAAAAATTTATGAGGCATCCACCCTTTAAATTTTCTTATGAACATTTTTTTTAAAAATGTTAATGATTTTCAAGTTGATTTTGAAAAGTGTTGATGAGGCATCAACTCTTTTTTTAGAATGCTTATTTTTTACACTTTAAATTTTCTATGTACTAGGTGTGAATAATTTTTTAAATTTCTGGTAATTTTCATTTGGATTTTGAAAAGCATCAACATTGTTTTTTTAGGCATATTTTTGGCACTTTAAATTCAGTTATCAAATTGACAAATAATGAGATTGGTTTGAAAAAAACAAACAAAAAAACACAAGAAGTTTAAAAATTAATAACAAGTACATAAAAAGATATATTAAAACATTAAAAAACACAAACACACAACTTTAAAATAAAAACAAAAATTAAAATATTGAGAAATAAAAACTAAAACAAACAAATTTTTTTCTTTTTTTTAAATTAATAACAAACAAAAATATATTTCAAAATATAATCAAATTGAAACATGGCTATATATATATATATAGAGAGAGAGAGAGAGAGAGAGAGAGAGAGAGAGAGAAAACACATGAAATTGTAAAAAGAAAACAAAAGTAACTTAAAAATTCTAAAAACTATATAAAAAAATTACAAAATACAAGAAATTATTTCTTAAGAATAAAATAAAAAATGATACTAGATAATTAAAAAAAGAAAAGGAAATAAAAAATCATAAAAACATTAAAAATTAAATATTGAAACCTATTAAAAAAAAAAATCATAAATAATTTATAAAACATAACCCTTAAAAAAATAAAAATTAAAAATGCCACACTAAGGCCCCACCCCCATGGTCCAATGGGCCCCAGAGGGTGGAGGCCCGATTCTCCTCCACCCCCTGGGGCCCATTGGGTTGCGGCGGTGGGGCGGGAGGGCGTTGCACCTGTTGGGCCACGAGGGTCGAGCGGGAGGGCATTGCGACCGTTTGGCTGCGAAGGTAGGGCCATGGCGGGCCATTTTTTAAAATTTTTATTAATTGTTCTTTTTTAAGATTTATGTTGTCTAATATTTTCTAATTGTTTAATTTAAAAATTTTAAGGGTTCTCTGAGTCATGACATTTTGTCCTTAACGTCATTGAAAAAAATGTTGAAAATGTACCTCGGAAAAAAATAAATAAATAAATAAATAAAAATGGTTTTTATTGTTTTTACGACCATGTTTAAAAATGTCGAAAAAAAAAACTTTATTCCAGCATCGACATTTTTCATTTTCGGGTCGTTCTTCATGTTTGTTTTTTGAGTTTTTTGGCTCAAGTTCGCGTTTTGAGTTTAGAGTTCCCATCTCAAAGTTTATGTTGTTAAACGTTTCTATTACCTCTACTTCGTTTGTTCCTAGGCCTATACTAGCCTGCATGTTTATCTTGTTTCACCAAATTCAAGTTAGTCTTCACCTAACATTAGTGTATTCATATATACAATAAGATAATTTCACATAAGTACACATACATGCATACATATTTCTATACTTGATCCCATCCAGGTCCATTATTGAACAATGATTTGTTACCAATTTGTGACATAGTATTAGAGCTCCCATCTCATATTTCCTTGGGCCAATCAAACTCCACTATTGAACCATGCTCTAATACCGCTTTGTAATATACCCGATGCCTTAATGCTCGATTAATGCTACAGGGTATCAATTTTATTGCTTCTTCATGAACTTAACAATTAGCTCTTATGCCACTTTATAACACACCCAACCCCCTAATCCTTCATTAAGGTTGTGAGGCATTACATTTTCTCTAAATCATTTTATGAAATAGTTCCCACACATTATCTAATCACTACCCACAAAACCAAACTTTGTTGAGGCATTTCATCAAACAATTTTCTTGCACAGTTTATTTCTCTCAAAACTAATATTCCATATATTATATCTCAAAAGTTATAGATGACCAAAATATAAAATTTGTACCATAGGTACCTTGAGATATTTTCTTTGTCTCCTCCACATTTCACAATTCAAAACCTCTCAAAAGAATGTTATGGCAAGAATGTCAAGCTAACATGTTTTGAGGTCTGATTTCAAGAGGATTTAGGAGACCTGAATTGCTCAAGGCATATCTATGGAAATATAGTGAACCAAGATATAAATTCTCTACCAAACTTTCCTCGGGATTTTTCCTCAGTATGTTCCAAGTTTCAACCTTTGAAACAACCCATAAGAAAAGTTAGAGTCAAAATTCCAAACTAACCTGATTTCAGAAGCATTCAGGAAGCTCGACTTTCTTAGAACATAACTTCGAAAACATAATGAATTGAGATCTGAAATATCTAGAAGGATTTTCTTGGGATTTGCCATAACTATGCTCTAGTTTTCAACCTATGAAACATTTCAAAAAAAATTCTATAGTGGAAACTCCAAATTGACCCTATTCTAGTAGCATTTAGGAAGCTGACATTTCTTAGAACATAGCTCCAACAATATAGTGAATCAAGGTCTAAAAATGGAATCATATGATCAATAATATTTTCCCTCACTATGGTCCAAGTTTCAACCTCTAAAATATCCCAGAAGGAAAGTTAAAGAAAAATTCCAAGATGATATGTTCACCCCATAAATCACATTATCGGCTACCACCATTAAACTCCACGAAATCACTTATAACCTCTTAAGGAAATTAAAGAAAATGCAACATGTAGTTAATAGGGAAAGCATGTAATTAATAGAGAATACATGCAATTAACAAGGAAGTCATGAAATTACCCAAAATTATCATGCATTTCCCATGCGTCCCAATTCATATAAATTCCAGAACCAAATGAATTCAAACCCACTTCTCTACAATTTACTATCATAACCAGCACAATCATCATAAATTAAATAATATAAGAAATCAATAATTCATTAATATCACTAAATCATTGTAAGAAATACCATTAAAATAGAAATAAACACATATCTAATGTAACCAGAAAATATTGGAACTAAATTGGGGTGAATGATGTTCGACCCCACATTAGGATCAATTGTGCTACAATTTTTCTCATGGCTGGTCATCCCCATGCTAGTTGTTGATGCCAGGAGGGGAAGTTAACTCAAGGATTGATCGCATAGTTTTCTAATTAGATTTAACAAAAAAAGTGAAGGCCATTATGCTTCACACATGTGAAAATTTGATTTTCTGTCACATAGGTTGTCACTCATAGCTCTTAACCAGTCACAAGATTTTTGACATCCTTTATTTTCAAGGAAAAATTCAACCTCCTAGGGCCTAAATATAAGTCCCTCTTTGTTTTTAGATAGGTGGTGCTCCTCTTTCCAAACACATAAATTTCCAATATATACCAAGAAGTAATATACATTCAAATCATACACCTATTAGTGCACTAGGTGTGGTAACAAGAGTAGAAAACAAAAATATAAATACAAGAATTTAATAAATCATATCCATTTGATTCATCATTTGTGAGATACACATTATTAAAGAAAGACAATAGATAAGGGAAAAAGAATAATGAACCAAATATTGAGAGTGCCATAGAATAATTTCATTCATGGAAATTGTAAATAACATTGGAAAACATTCACGAGATTTATAATCCTTTAAAATATGTTTTAGAATCATAAATGAATCATTTTCCCAAAATGGAGCTCTCCACAAGAGTCAAAAAATAATTTTACAGGTTTGAAGTTTTGGAAAAGTTAGGTTCCTAAAGCATTCTTCAAAATCCAGATACTTAATGATATAAAAGTAAATTGTTTCATCCCATAAGGGGAATGGGATTGGTCTCTGATGGACCAGTAAATATTAATATACTTCAAATAAAGATACAGCTAAAGTTAGGGATCAACTTAAATGATGTAAACAAATAATAAAGAAAGTTGGGCGAATAAAGACTTAGAAGAAAGAAGGGAATTGCTTCAATAGATTTGGATACTCACAAAAATGATGTGGAAGGACCTCTATCGTGTTGCAAAAGAAGCTTTGCTATATGGTTGGAAGGATGTCATTGATCTAAATGTTTGACATTTATTGAAGATTAATGATATCTTATAGTGATTTTTTGGGCCATTCTTCAATATATGTTTTCATTGGAGGAGCTATTATGTCATGTTTGACATGTATGTCGAAGATTTCATCCTTAATATCTTAGGCATCTGCTTGAAACTATGTAGTTGTAGCTGTTAGGTCTTCGTTATAATTTACAAATGTAACTAACCACTTCTCAATCTTAGCTTCCATAAAATCAGATATTTTTTCTAATTCAGAAACCATTAAAGTCTTAATAATCTCTAGCTTTTCTTGCAATAAATCTTTAGAAACAAGCATAAAGTCTTTGATAATGGAAGGGTCCTTGAGATCATCAAAAACTTGAATGACCTTAAGAAAGACATTGTTCCTTTTATTATCAATTTTTGAGTAGTCAACAATAGCCTCCTCTAACATTTTAATTCTAGCAGACCAACTAACTTTGACATGCTTTAGTGGGAGATTTTGTTGTGTCCTTTGGAATTTGTTGTTCACAAAATTTGAAAATTCATTATCAATAAATCATTAAACATATTCAAAATCCTTATTAATATAATAAATAAATGAAAGAATTCTCTGCACCAAATTTCTGAAGTGCAGCGAGATTCCCTAAATTTCTTCAAGAATTTCCATTATGTTATTAATTCTAGTTACAATGTAATATATGATGCCTATGAGAAGGTGTTATGTTTTTCTTGTTCGATGGGGTGTGTCGAGTGTATTTTCCATAAAATCAGGTGCCTTGATAGCTAAGAGGGTCATGAATAAATGCAATGGATTAAGATATTCTTCAAGCTCATTTATTCTCCTTTTTAGTCTAATATTTTGAGCTTCTTGTTCCATAACGAAGTTGGCTAGAACTTCACCAGTAATTTGATGTATCTTTAGCAGTCAACTTTCTCCTATTTTAGAGATTTCCAATTCTATTCTTAATTGATTGATTATCTTTTTATTTTCAAATTCTTCTCTTTCAACCCTTATCTTCTTATTACCTTGCTCATAATGTGCATCATGCATGGTTTTTTGATTGTCATTGGTGGTTAGTTCCTTTTCTATCTCTTGAATCATTTTCTGGGTTTCAACCATGTGGGTTGTAACCCAATCAAGTAGCGGAGCACTATCAACTTCCATATCAACTAGCTCTTTCACAGGTTAAGCCTCTTCAGATATTTTTATCTTCGATTATTCCACAATGTGTGATATTTCTAAGAATCCATTGAGAGGTGGCTCCTCTGCATCTCCTCTGCCAATGTTCCTACCATCACTCATTCTTCAAGCCACATTAAAATCCTTCCTTCTATGACTTGATGAAAAACTCAAACAAGCCTTAGGTGTCGAAGCTATAGGGGTGTTTGTGAGCTTTCTTCCTCTCTCTCTATTTTGTCCTCTAAAGGTAACCCTAGTTTATTCAACAATTTGTTCAATAGGGGTAGGTGTTTCTTTTTTGTTTGATGGGTCGATGCCACTTTCTCCACTTTCTTCAATAATTCTCAGATTTTTTTTCCATATCTAACTATGGAAAGGTGTCTTGAAAAAATTACATCTAGATCAAATACTTGAATTTCCTCTACTTTAGTTAAATGGAAAGTTCTTAATGATTTAGAAAATTCCACCAGGTGAGGCACATTTTTTACGTTTACTTCTCCCATAGTAAAAGGAAAATAAATACACTGCTTCATTTTATTTCTCTCAAATACAATGAGTCATAGGTGATATTTCCTGCATACTTCAACAATGAAGTACATGTCTAATACAAACTTAGGAACCAACAGGGGCTTGTCCTAGAGTCCAAAGATGTGAACCAGTGTGTTTTCCTCTCTCTCTCTCTATCTCTTCATGTATGCATTTTCCCAAGAGGAAGGTCGATGATTCATTTGAAATTGTATTGGGTTCTTTCCTAATTATAAGATAACTAACTTCTTTAATGATATCCAAATTGTTGTGGATATTCCACCGGATAGTTTGTCACAACAAAGTTGATAAATTATATTTTAAAATATGAAATCTATGCTACGTGGGTTTACTTCTCCTTAGATTTCCAGATCTGTAAATTATTGTATATTGTGTATGCTTGAAAATTATTATTACACATAAAATAGAGGATGGAGAAATAAAAAAAACTCACAAAACCACAATTTGGCACAAGATATAACCTAGGAAACCATTTTGGGAGAAAACCTAGCTAGAAGGTGAGGTTGCTCTGCTCTATTCTCTGAATAGAAAATGGTTGTGAGTACAAAGAAGTATGGTTTTTTTCATTGTGGGTTACTATAGTGTACAAATTCTCCATATCCTGCTCGACTGTTTTTCTCATCCATGGAACAAGTGGACAGGAAATAATGGAACCCATTTTCCTCCTAGTGGCCTAGTTATAACATGACCTGATAGCCTATTAGTGGTTAGGTTTGACAACCTCATCACTTAATCAAAGTTACAAAGTCTTCTAGAGTCTTCTTTATCATAGTCATGTGGCTAATCCATCTTCCATGAGTTATGGAGGTTGATGTGGCATCCTCTTAAATTTTGTTGGTGAAAACATGAAGGTCAAATTCTAAGTGGTATAACATTTGCATACAGACTCACATTGAGCCTATTCTTGTGTCATTAGAAAGGTATTTGTGTGTGGAATAGGAAAACAACGTGTCATGCTAAAGCGAAAAAGTTTCACCCAAAAAAATTGTTGTTTGATGCCTCAAAATCCTCCTAGATGGTTTCAAACCCCAATTTGCCAAATTGGATACCGACGATAAAAATGGTCTTGTGAGATGATTCCTCCACTTTTTCCACATTAAATACATAGATTTGGATGAAAAAAAATATAATAATCCAATCTAGATCATATAAAAGGAAATATTGTATTTGGAAGAAATGAAACGGTTCTATGTTTGGATTCAAAATTTTCTTATGTGGTAGACCATGGAAGGTATGACATGGAACTATGGATATGAAAAAAATAGGCAAGGATGAAAATTTATGATTTTTGGACAGATTGGTGAGCTGGAAGGAAACTTTTGTAGAAATGAGGTATGCCTAGTCGAAAAGAACATCTATTTTAAAGGAATAATATAATGCATAAAGAATAGACTCAAGGACATTTTTAGTAGTTTCTCGTCCCATTATTTGGGAAATAATACATGAAAAATATATGAAAGTATCCAAAAAAATTGTAAAATCTAAGAAATATATGTTAGAGAGAACCTATACAGAAGACATGACAGACTCATGAATAATTTTCATTCTACCAACTTGAATGTCCAACAAAGTATCAATCTTTGATAACTTGAGTAACTTTGTAGTTTCGGGAAGCTTATTGAGTTATCAGAATGCTTTTGGAGTCAAAAGAATTGTATTCTTCTTGATTCCAATATTAATAGTTCTTGTTTTTGGATAAAAATCCCATGCACACTAGTAAAATATTTCTCTGAAATAAAATAATTCAAGGATGCATCCAACATTTGCCAATCTTATCGTCCAAATTTTTCTATTTCTCTTCTCATATGGTCACAAGTTCATATACCACCAATATGCAGTGGAACAATGTAAATTTTTATTTACCAAGAAAGTGAATTGAACATGTCACTATAGATTAGCTCTCTCTTCTTTCTAGCCGCCATTAGTTTATTGTACTCAGGGAAATACATCTTGATCAATAAATCCATTTAGTAAGTTTTAGATGTTAAATTTTCATTCTTTGATGAAATTACTAATATATCAGCTTCTCTCATGCCATTTTGTTGTTCAAGGAAAAATAATAAGTAGAAGTTACTAACCCACAAACTTTCTTTACAAGGCGTGATGGGGAGGAGATCCTGAAGTACGATTTCCATTACATCGCTTTTACTTGTAGATAAATTTCATTTATTAATGCTTGAAGTGACCTCGATTAGGTCATATTTGTGGCCAAAGGATTCTCTCAAGTTGAGGGAATTGACTATGAAACACATATTTCATTAAAATTTGAAATTTTTTATTACAAGGAAATCACTAGAATTGAGTTTTTTGGTTATTTTGAAATTATAGATCCACTATTAAATTCCAAATTTAATGAAATATGTGTTATGAGGAAATGTTTTCTCCCATAGAAAGGTATTCATCCATTAGATCAATTCTTTCACTCATTGCGCAAATGGGGTGGAAGATCCACCAAATGGATATAAAAACAACATTTATCAATGGTATTATTTTGGATGAAGTGTACATAGAGAATCCATAAGGTTTTGAGACATTTGATTGGGAGTCTCATGTGTGTAGACTTAGGTGAGGATTGTACAGTCTCAAAAAACCACCCTGAGCTTGGTACACTCAGATCGACAGTTATCTCACTGGATTGGGATTCACCAAAAGTGAAGCAACTGGGAAACTATCTCATATTATGGCAGAAGGTAAATTTCTTATCATTATTTTATATGTTGATGATTTAATATTGACAGGTGATGAGCAGCTGATTAGATCTTGCAAGGAGGGCCTTGCAAGGGAATTTGAGATGAAATACATGGGTCTCATGCATTACTTCTTTGAGCTGAAAGTATGGCAAGGTGATGGGGAATTGTTTGTCTCTCAAGGAAATTATGCCACCGATATACTGCAGCGATTTCACATGGAGAGTTGTAAACCCATGGAGACACCTATAGTGACTAGTTGGAGGAATGAGAATGCCACTTCAAGTGAAGAGGTGGATGCTACCATTTACTGACAACTAGTGGGTTCCCTAATGTATATTGTGAACACATGACCAAATATATGCTATGCAGTCAAGAAGCTAATTCAAGCTATGGCTAGCCTAACCGAATCGTATTGGAAGGAAGTAAAGCATGTTTTATGGTTCTTTAGAGGCACTACCCAATATGAATTATGGTACAAACAGAAAAAGGGAATGAATTTGTGTGGCTCCGTAGATGCAGATTAGGTAGGGATTCCATCCGACTTAAACATTACATCAGGTGGAATTTTAGTGTTGGGTCCGCAACAATTTCCTAGTATAGCAGGAAGCAGGGGTTTGTGGCACTTAGCTTAGCAGAATTTTAACACATGGATACAAGTCAAGCAACACATGTGGTGATCTGGATGAGAAAGATAATTGTGGGACTATTTGGTTAGGAGATGGATCCAACTGTGATCTATTATGATAATTAGAGTTGCATTAATCTCTCTAATATTTGGTATTTCGAGATCGATCCAAGCATATAGATATTTGGTATCATCATTTATGGGATTGTGTGCTAAGGAGGATAATGTTGCTACAATACATTCCAACAGAGGAACCAGATCCTCACATCTTAACAAAGGCCTTGTTAAGAGGGAAGTTTGAATTCCATAGGTTTAGGATAGGGGTGGTCAAAAATTCCTTTCTTGCTAAGAGGGAGTGTTAAGAAATGTAGCAAGAAAGGCTCAATTTGACTTAACCTTGGTCAAATTGAGAAAATTCGAAAGTTCCACATCACCAAAAAACTTAGAGGAAGTTAACTAAGATGACATGGCTCTTGTTACTCAGTTAGCTCAGTAAATTTGAGTTACATGGCTTGGAGTTCAAATATGCATGTGTTATTTCTGATTTGTAGCAATCCAGTTTAATTATTTCCAGTTGTATTAAGTTAAACTAGTTCTAACAATCAATAGAACTAGTTGGAGATAAGTTGTTCAGTGGGACAATAGTCTAACTCAAATATCAACCAGTTAACTGATCAATCAGCCTAAAATATCTAATGCATGCAAGGAATTCGAGTTCCCGAGTTGTGTTGGAGATTCCAAGGCAATGTAACATCAGTTGTAGACTAGTCTTGAGTGTACAAGTGTTGCATGCAATCAATGATCAATACTTGGGAATTGCACAACCAATTGGAGGAAAATTACTATTTAATAGGGGCTAATTCGTCATAATTTTCATAAGGAAATAAGATATTAGGTGGAGGCAGAAATTGACTAAGTCTGGGTCAAAGTGTCTCATTGAGTGAGAGAACAATTGTTCTTTTGCAGGTTGAGCTCAGAGTGAGAAAGAAATTGTAATACATTCTCTATTCATCTTATTGATGCAAACATGCTTAAGGGGTTTTTACCAGTTGGTTTCCCCTAGATAAACCTGTCTACTCGTGTATGTGATTGATGCATGTTTGCGAATGGTGTTCTAAACTGTGAATTAATTTCTGCAAAGTATAATTGTGTCTCTTGATTTAGATTAAATTTCTTTAGAAGTTGCAATTCTATCACCATATTTCTATATTAGTAGCTCCTCTAATTGAGATATAAAAGGAGTTGCAAGAAATATGAAAGTTACTAAGAATTTCTCTCTTGGTGGTATATTTCATTCAATAATGGAGCACAAGGTACCTAATGCACCCACAAAGTTACCTAATAAGGGTAGGATATAGATTGAGTTATATAGGGTGGAAATGAGGATGTTGGTGCAATTGCATGAACAACTAAACAAAAACATAGTTAACATGATATCAACCTATCTAAAGTTGCACAGTGAATTAGAGGCCTTGGTTAGAATGCACAAGATACCTTCAGTTGGTGCATCGGGAGAAGTCAGGTTAAAAGGAGAAATCAAGTGATAAATGCAAGAATAACTGGATGTGATAAGGAATGTTGCTATTCAAAAATAGCTAGAAATGAGAAAAGAATCCATTATTCAATTTATTGTAGAGCGCGCCAAATTGAAAGTTGCAAGTGGATGAAAATATAGGACTACTAGATACCTTAGAATGAAGGATTAGATATGATCAAGAACTCTCTAAGAAGGTGAAGAAGGTGGTTGCAGAGTATAAAATATGGTACAAGAATGTGACTAAAGATATGCATGTCGAAGTACCAGAGATGGCCATTACACAAATTCTCACATGGATGCATTTTGTTCTTCCTCAATTTTGATTGTTGTTTTGTAAATAAATTTTCTATAATTAGAAAAGTGAAAAGAAAATGAAAATTCACATGGAAGTCAAAGGGTCACTGATCTGATTTAGAGTATTATATTTTTGTGCTAAGATCCTCCTCAAATTAGAAATAAAATTCTTTCAATGTGCTTAAGGATTCATGAATTTTTGCAAGTGAAATGATGATTTTTTATGTTAATTTTATGAGAAATTTAACATAAATAAGATGCTGAACAACAACATAAACATGTACAGAACATCATCAAAAAAACATTACAACAAGCACATGATAAAGTATTTCACCCCTCCTGTGCTACGTCTCCTTGGTTCAGCTTCCACAGGCTTCAGCCTCTCTATTATGCTCAAAAGTGTAAAAATTTGTGTTTACAATGCTCAAATGCTTTTGAAACATGCTCCAATCAATCTAGAATGTCCAAAAATGGCTATCTAGCCTCTTTTTGCATCCAATTTGGTGGAAAATTGAAGAATTTATGACTTCTCCTAGTTCTCCTAATATTCGCTCCACAAATTGCCCCATTTCCAGCATGATCCTACAAATTATCCAAAAAACATGCTAACTGGACAAAAATTTCACCACACGGTAGGCCATAATCTGTCGGTCAACTATCTTATCACAAATCGCAATCGAAAAGGAAACTAGCAGTCTTATGGTCTGTGATCACAGTGGGGTGATGTTCGATTGCAATCTGGTGGACCCGACAGAATAATTAACCACAACCTATAGTCGCATCGCATTCAAGAACCTATCGCATTTCACAATCGGTGGAGAACCGAAGGGTAATATAATGTGGGACTCTGCTTTCTACGAAGTGAAATCCATCACATTACAACTCTGACTGATTCATCGCATCGTAACTCCAGGCCAATCTATCGCATCACAACTCCTGGGTCAATCCTTTAACACCTTTCGGTATATCTTTTGTGAAGTACGATTACAATTTAACCCTGGTTGTTCTAGGGCCACCTTTTAGCAAGATCCACCTACAACATGTAATTTGTGATATACAGGGGCCAATGGAGTCCTACCGCTTGCCCATTCACTGAATGGCCTTGTCACATCATCTTTTCCTGCCTTATGTCCAAGCCAAACCTAAACTTTGACTTGCTCTAACTTCTTCATACGATCTCGGATTTGAGTCTCATTTGCACTATTGAAATCAAAATGACTAGCTCTTCAATCTGAAACTAAGTTTATCAATATTCTAATACTTTGATTTTTGAGCCTAATTTTGAGCACCTAATCACTCCTCCCCGCTAGAAGTCTTTTGGACCCCAAAATATCACTTTCAATTATCCATCAAGTGAGGGTGTAGTTCCCTCACCTTTCCAACATCGATCCACTGATCACTGAATTGGAACTTGTGATCTACACGATGCTTGTCATGCCTTGTTGTGTACTTGCCTTTTCCCTTTTCAAGTTGTTCTTGCACTATTTGATGTACCATTTGGAGTTTTTAAATGAAATATTTAGCTTTGTCCATGTTACTATGAGTAGCAACATCCTTCTTACCAAGATGATACAAAGCATTATGATGAAAATGGTAAACAAATTCCTCCACTTGATTCCTTTGACTCAAGCTTGAATATACATCTAGAAAGTATGTATTCTTATGAACTTAACTTTCATGTAAAACAAAATGATTCTTGAGGAAAGTAATTATACAAACTATAGGCTTAGAAAGTACATCAACAAACTTTTTTCTTATACCTTTCTTATACCTTTTGGCTGAGTGGAATAGTAGAATAAAACCCATCCAATGGAAGTGCCTTTGTCGCTGCAACTTAAACACTTCACCATTGAAAACTTTTAAAATGAAAAGAAACAGGCTTACCACATTGCATAAAGACTACACCCATGGCATAGTCGAATACATAAACCTAAAACTTAAATGACTTTTTCAAGTTTGGAAAATCGAGTATAAAGGTTGAACTGATCTTTTGTTTTAAAACATCAAATTCCTCTTGTTGTTTGCCTCCCCACTGGAAGAGCTTTTGCACAACTGCCAACAAATTCAAATGAGCTACAATAGAAGAAAAATTAACAAAAATATTTCCTCCAACATTGGGTTGTTCCCAAAAAACCTCTTATCCAAATGACTATCTTGAACCGACCTGCGTAAATTACGAGCAGAGTAAAGGCATCTACGACTTCATGGGGATGTATAATTCTTTCACTTGTGTCTGTAGGAATGGATTCAATACCACCATAGACTGTTACAACATCAATATTGGAGAGGTCTAGCTTCAACTCACCTTCTCCATGTCCCACGCATACTACCAAAAATCCCTTGGGAACCTGTACATGCTTTGAAGAACGAATTTCACGGCTCAAGTACATCAAAGAAGTTTTATCCAACATATACTTTAACATTTTCAGAAAAAAAAATAAAAAAAATAAAAAATAAAAAATAAAATAAAATTATTGACATAAAACATCAAGTATTTTTTTTTTCATACATGACATGTTCATAATGAAATTTTATGAAATTGAAAATGTCATCCGAGTAGACTATCATGTCTAGAAATGGCTTCAACACATCTTTCTTCATATGCGTAAAAGTAGTAGGAGCATGGCAAAGACTAAAAATCATAGCAAGACATTCAAACAAACCTTGCTTGGTTTTAAATGTCATCTTCCATATATCTCCTTCAACAACTCTACTTTGATGAAAACCATTTCTTGAATCCGATTCAATGAAATTTTTACCATTCTTCTTGGGTGCCAAAACAAGAGGTGCACCACATGGCAAAGGAGTAGGCCGAATGATTGTTTTATTCAACAATCCCTGGATTTTCATCTTAATTTATGTGCTTTCCATCACTGACATCCTGTATATGCTGATGTTAGGAATAAGACACTTTTTCTGTAACTGTAACTCATGTTGGATTCCCCCCTTTGGAGGTAATCCCTTTAATTCCTGAAAAAATCATCATATTGGTTAACAACATCAACCAAATATGTTTTTAGGTTTGAATTACAACCATCAAACACTTCATAATCAATATCATTCTTGATCATGAGAAGCACAAGGTTCTTGCTCGAATTCATGGGTCTTTTCATTTGCCCTGCATTAACAAGCAAAAGATTGGTTTTCTTGTTGTGAGCTCTCACAATATATTCTACTCCATTTTTGAATAAATGATATTTGTTTTCATGTCTATGAAAGATAGATTTTTCTATCATAAACATACGGGCTGCCCAAAACGATACCACCGATATCTAACAGCACAACGTCAAGCTCCACTTCATCTCTGAAATTTGCAGTGATGGCGAATTTCAGTTTACACTTTCTTGTAACCTACAATTGCGCATTTTCACACACCCATCAAAGTGGATACGGTTTATGATGTGGAACAGTTTCTAGATTTAAACTTTTGACAATGTTTTCAAAGATAAGATTGGCTTGAGAGCCACTATCAAATAGCATATCAATCTTGCTATGTTTTGAGATCACCCTTATGTGAAAAAATTATATTCTCCTCTTTTCATTTGGAGTTTCATTTTGTGAGTCTCAAGAACTAGTTCTACCAATGGATTCATTTCCTTGAAACCCCATGGCTGTGACTTTTGTTTCATCACCTGAATCACATCCCAAATCCACTTGAATGATGACAGTTGCCTTTTCTTTTCCTTTGTTGATGAATTTCTTTGGTTTCATTTCTGGATGAAGCTTCCAACAATGAGCTCCATCGTGACACTCTCTAGAACAATGTTTACATATTGTCTTCTCTTCTTCCTTTTTAAGGGATGCATTTTTCTTTCCCTTGAAACCCTTTTCTTTCTCTTTACCCTTAAATGGCTTTTTACTACATTCTTTTGGGGTGTTTTTCCCTCTTTCCTCAAGATGAGTGGCTTGCACACACACATCATCTAGATTATTGGGATTAAAAATTAAGATAGTATGCCTAAGGTAACTGTGTAAACCCCCTATGTACTTCAGCAATGTGACCTGTGATTGAAAATCTACACCTAACATCAAAGACCTTTTTCTGAATTCTTAGGTGTAACCTTGCACTTTTTGACCTTTAAGCTGTCTAAAGTTCTGTCAATTCATGATGGCTTTCTGCATATAAGTTAGAGGGTAGAATTGTCTTTTTATTGTAGCAATGAAATCATTCAAAGAAATTGAGATCTTACCATGTTTTTTAATCTCCTCTTGGGTCTTTGATTCTCACCATACTAGTGTTGCACCCTCCATTCTTAAGGCAGCTAACTGAATGTTTATGTCATCCTCTTGAAGTTTTTGAATCCTAAAATAGACCTCCAACTGATGAATCCAATTATCAAGATTCTTCACATTCACTTCACCATTATACATGGGAAACGCAAATTTAACATCAAGTTTTAAAAAAGGTGATTTACCTGTTCCTTTTGAAGTATGATGATGAGTATGAGTAAGGGTTGCATTAGTGGAAGATGGTGAAGGCACTTGTGAAGAAGAAGATGATGAATATGGTGGAGAGGGTGAAGGTTTTTCTCCATTTCCATTACCACTTTTTTCATTACCTCCTCCTGAAGAGCCTTCTCCTTTGGGAGGCTTGGAACTTTCCCCTTGCAACCTGGTAATCCTCCCTTCATAGAGGGCATTCACCATCTCTATCATATCAAAGAAAGCCTTTCTGAAGGTCTTATCATCTTCCCTCATGTTTAGAGGTTCTCCTTCATGAGACATGATCTATGGAGTGTCAACTGAAACTTGAGGGTGAACTGGTACTGGAGATTGTAGTAACCTTGCTCTCCTTCCCCTTGACCCAACTTCAGGGCTTCCAACCAACTTTCCTTCACCTATTTTGAGTTTTAACCTTGTAAGCAAGACATAAACTTGCAAACAGTTAAATCATTATTTCACAAAGCAAACCTAGTGCTCTGATACCAAATTGATATGATTTAGAATATTAGATTGTTGTGCTAAGATCCTCCTCAAATTAGAAATAAAATTGTTTCATTGTGCTTAAGGATTCATGAATTTTTGCAAGTGAAATGATTAGTTTTTATGTTAATTTTATGAGAAATTTAACATAAATAAGAGACTAAACAATACCATAAACATGTATAAAACATCATCAAAAACACATTACAACAAACACATTATAAAGGAGTTCACCCCTCCTGGTATACGTCCCCTTGGTCGAGCTTCCAATGGCTTGGGCCTCCCTATTGTGCTCAAAATTGTAGAAAAATATGTTTTCAATGATCAAATGCTTCTAAACCTGCTCCAATCAGTCCAGAATGTCCATAAATGACTATCTAGCCTCTTTTTTCATCAAATTTGGTGGAAAACGGAAGAAGTTATGACTTCTCCTAGTTCTCCCAATATTTGTTCCACAAATTGCCCCATTTCTGGCATGATCCTACAAATTAGCCCCAAAAAAACGAAAAGTAGGTGCAAATTTTGCCGCGCAACGGGCCATAATCTGTCGATCGACTATCTTATCAAAAATCACAATCGGAGAGGAAACCAATGGTCTTATGGTCTATGATTGCAATGGGGCGATGTGCAATTGCAATCTGGCGGATCCGACGACATAATTAACCGGAACCTAAAGTTGCATCACATCTAGGAACCTATCACATTTCGTAATCGACAGAGAACTGGAGGGTAATATAATGTGGGACTATGCATTCTACAAAGTGTGATTGCAATTTGTGATCCAACGCATCACAAATCTAGTTGATCCATCGCATCGCAACTCTGAGTTGATCCATCACATCGCAACTCTGGGATCGATCCTTTAACACCTTTTCACCTGTCTTTTGCGAAGTAAGATTGCGACTTATCGTATTGCAACCATAGCTATTATGGGGCCAATTTTTAACACGATCCTCCTATGACATGTGATTTGCGATATGCGGGGGCAAATGGTAGTCTGCCATTCACTGAAGGGCCTTGTCACATCATCTTTTCCTACCATATGTCCAAGTCAAACCTGAACTTTGACTTGCTCTAACTTCTTCATACAAGCTCGAATTTGAGTGTCGTTCACATCATTGGAATCAGAATGAAGAGCTCTTCAATCTAAAGCTAAGTTTATCAAGATTCTAACATTTTTATTTTTGAGCCTAATTTTGAGAACCTGATCAGTCACATGTAAATCAAATATTCATGGGTAAAGTCTAAGAATCATAAGGGAAGGTGAAGGGTCACCTCACCTTATATAAATACACCTCATAGCTAGAGAAAATGAACGTTAATGTTGGTGTTCTATTGTAAGTATATTGTTAGAGAGCTTGTTATTCTTTTCTTAAAGCAATTAATAACCTTAATGATCCACTATTGGATGTAGTGAATGCTTCTTATAATCATGTACTTCAACACTTCTACTTAATCCTATGAATATCTTTGAGCCAGAATGATATGGATTTAAACAAAAATTCAACAAATTACATAGATAACCATAAACAAATATATGCAATGGAAATAATACTTCATTTCATTAATGTAAAATACTAAAATATGCTTACAAACAGAAATGGAAATAAACCAGCTAGGGCGATGGTAGCTTATCTCTGAGAAGAGATGTGGCAACTACATGCCTCTGAACTGTGTTACAATGAGGCTCAACGACCTATTTATTGTTTAGAAACAATGGAAAACCCTTAACATTCCAAAACCTAACCCCAGAAGATGAAACGCCAAATTGTGGACCCCGTTTGGGTAAATTGGTACATCAATTTCTCGGGGTTGTAACTTTGGCACCCAATCTTCATTTGACGCATGCAATAGCTCGTTAGAAAGATCTATCCGAGAACTATAACTTTGGGAAGAGCAACATCGATCCATGGACCCATGTTTCTCCCAGATTTCCCAAAAAATGTCGTTTAGGGACTCAAAACGGCTTCAGAAGTTCAGTACATGAAAAACCTCTAAAAATAGTAAATTGTGCTACAATTACGGAAACTGAAAAACTAAGGGAGATAGTTGTGGGGGTCCAAGTGGGATAGCTGGGTGGCCACCAACATCCACCTAGATCATTCCTCCCCCCTTAGGAAGCAATGGTCCCCATTGCATTGAGTTCCTCCCTCTGTTGAACTTGGTCCTTGGTGAGCTATTTTGCAATCTCGAATGTGTCCAGTAATGGTGGGAAGCATGGTCGAAGGTGGTACACATTGAACACTTGGTGCAGGTGAAGGAATGGAGGAATGATGTGCTCTAAAGCATTATTTCCCACAACCTTAGTAATGGTGTAAGGACCATGTCAGCATGGTCGGAGCTATTGATGGGCTCTTGTAAGGCGTTCTTTCTGTAGATGCAACTAAACTTTGTTGCCCACCTAAAGCTTGTGTGGTACCCCTATGGGTGAGGAGAAGTTGTTCCTATATTCTGTCATGACTGTATTCCTTTGCTACTACTGCTGCGTGGAGGAACCCTTTGCGGGTGTCATGGATGTGGTGATGATCTTCCCCTTACTTTGGGAGCGAATCAGACAGAAAATGAATTTCCTAGTCTGGGAGATGAGCTTGCTGCCTTTCTTAGTAGAGATCAAAGACATGGCGGTAGGTGGGGCCACCTCCGGTATCCTATATAATGAATTATCCAAAGAAATAATGACAGCGCGAGGCCTTGATTCATACACAGCATGTCGCCTCCACAAGTATGGCTGGCCTAATAGTACATCACAAACATCTAGAGGTGTAACATCACACAATACCTCATCTGTGAAGGGCTTGATGCTGTAGAGAAGGTGGCACTACTGGTGAACTTTGAGATCTCGTCCTTCATGAAGCCACCCGATACTGTACGGCTATGGGTATGGTGTAGTCGGTAGGCCCAACCGCTTCACGACCTCTATTGAAATGAGGTTATTTTGGCTGCCACTATCAACAATGAATTGCAGTGGTGAACCCTTCACCCACATCTGTGAGTGGAAAAGACGTTCCCCCTCTTCTAGACCTTTGAGCTCATTTTTCTGGATCTTGGCAATGGCAACAGTGGCGCTGGGATCTGCATAAATGATTTGCTTCCCTTTGCCATTCCCCTTGTCGGGTTTTGGCTCAGGGTCGGAACATGCATTTGATTCGGAAGCCTTCAACTTGGTCACCGACGACTGCTTGGTCCGACACTCACTTGTGTTGTGAGTGGGGCTCTTGTGGAAATCACACCACTTTCTTGTGTCCTTTTTCGACTTCGTGGTGTTGTTCTTTTCTTGCGGCTTCGATGGGTTGTCTTGGGTCACCCCGCCTTGGCTTTGTCCTTTGGTCTTCAGATTCGCAGATCCAAAGTCTCACTTCTTCTATTTGAACTTTTGCTCGATTTTGACAGCGTATCGATACGTCGTGCCGAGCGAGGAGATGTTCAGGAACTCCATCTCTTCCTGGATGTATCTGTGTAGGCAGCTGTGGTATTTGAGTACTTGATGCAGATCAGAATCTTTGATACCCAACTTTGTGTGAAGGGTATGAAAAATTTTGGTGAACTCTGGCACATCTTGGTCCCTTCCCTGTCGCAACATGGTCCACTTTATGTATTTGTCCTCATAGTTTTTGACAGGGTAGTACTACTCCTTGATGACATCCCGAAATGAATCCCAAGTGGGTGCGATTGAAAATAGTGATCCTGTGCTTTCATCCTTCTGCTCGAAATAAGTTTCCCACCAGTCCTTGACGTGGGGCGTTGCTTTGAGAAGAGCGAAAACAATCTTTTCCCAACTCGAAAATTCATGAACAGAAAAATACCCATCTAGCAGATTTAACCATTTATCTACAACATCTGTGTCTATTTAACCCTTGAAGATGGGGATTTCAAAATTAACTTGTACCTTAAACAGTGTGGCATTTCTAGAGTAGCTATTGGAAGCTGATGCATCGCCTCTGGGTAGTCGTTGAAGGATCTGCACAAAGCTATCCATCATCGCGTTCCTTTGCTGCTCGAGGGCTTCTTCGAGCAAGATTTTGATAGGATCTCCTGCCCCCTCATCTTTTTTTTTGATCTGCCATGGGAGGCTGTCGAGATTTGCGAGGCTGGTCTTGTAAAGGTTCGACCAATTCAAGCCCTAACTCCTTATATCCCGACCTCGTTGGGGACATGCAAAGAAAAGCAGAGAAAAAGCAAACCGCTCTGATACCACTAATCCGGATTTAAAAAGGAACACAACAAATTACAAAGATAACCATAAACAAATATATGTAATGGAAATAATACTTTATTTCATTAATGTAAAATACTGAAATATGCTTACAAATAGAAATGGAACTAAACCAGCTAGGGCGATGGTAACTTATCTCTGAGAAGATATGTGGCATCTACATGCCTCTGAACTGTGTTACAATGAGGCTTTATGGGCTATTTATTGTTGAGAAACAATGGAAAACCATTAACATTCCAAAACCTAACCCCAGAAGATAAAACGCCAAATTGTGGGCCTCGTTTGGGTAAATTGGTACATCAATTTCCTGGGGTCATAACTTTGGCACCCGATCTCTGTTTGACGTGTGCAATAGCTCATTAGAAAGATCTATCTGAGAACTACAACTTTGAGAAGAGCAACATTAGTCCATGGACCCATGTTGCTCCTAGATTTCCCAAAAAAACGTCGTTTAGGGCCTCAAAACGGCTCCGAAAGTTCAGGACCTAAAAAACCTCTAAAAGTAGTAAATTATGCTACAATTATGGAAACTGAAAAACTAAGAGAGACAGTTGTGGGGGTCCAAGTGGGATAGGTGGGTGGCCACCAACATCCACCTGGATCACAAAAAAATATTTAATACATGTATCTGTTGTAGCGACTACAACCATTATAGAGTCTCCAAAATGTATTCAAAATATCATCCACTTTCACCTTTATCATCGCCATTTCACTCACATGTCACAACTCCATGACCATATAACCTTTCATTAGCCTCCATTTTCGCAATTATATGGGTTACCTTTGTGTTTTCCAAAATCTAATGATTTCTAGTATTATAAGTGAATTAAATGGTTAAAACTTAGAAAAATGACATATACTTGCTAATACTTAAAAGTGGCTTGAGTTTCAGGACATGTGTAGGTCATTTGGAAGCTTCCAAGGCACCCTTATGTGGCCTCCAATGCTCAAATTCGAATTATCTTCAAGATATGGCAGAATATTTGGATAAAGGTCAAAGAGGATATGTGTCTCATCATTATCTATTTGAGTTGCAACTCTATGATATTTTCGAGGGATCTAAGGAGAGAATAATGGACCTCCATTAATGAGGTAGCTTCTTATGTTTTTGTATAAATATGAGACCCTTCTCCTTTGAAAGGCATGTGTAAAGTTGGGGAAATGCTCATGTTTTGAATATAGAATTTAGATTTGGCACCATGCTCATGAGTGATGTTCACCTTGATTTGGTTATGCTTGCATTTGGAGCCTCTCAACTTGCCATCTCTCATGCTTTTGGATTGGCCACCTACGATGTGTGAGATTTATTGTTTTTGATATATTATGATTTATTACTTTCATAGATTAAGATTTATTTATTTCATATCTTTTCCTGTGTAAGAGGTTAAGAATGATTGTTGTTGCTTTCATTTCTGAAAGAGTGGTGTGCTTTTCAGTCCCTGCAAGATTGAAAGATTAAGATTTCAATTCCGTGTGCTGTACTATATTTGTACTATAATTTATTTTGAATTGAGTGCTGAATTAGAATAGGTGAATTTGGTTTTTAATTATTTGGTTTCGTAGTTAGATTGATCTAAATTGAAAGTTAATTTCTAGCATATATAGTGCACGCATGCTTCGCAAGTTTTATGAAACCCCCGAGTTGACAATTAAATGATTGGTAATTAATTTGCCTCAACATTTTGGCGTTGTTGCCAAGGAAGTGTGCATAGGAACTAGCTTTCAATCTGGAGTTCATTTTTAAGTTTTTTCCTAGATACATGATTAAAGCATGTAGATGCATGAATCATTTAGCTGCATATCATTTTTATAAAAAATATATAAAAAATTCAGTATTAACCATTTATGGGAAAAGGATCTAGAATGCAGATCAAACATTCTTTGGAGCACAAGGACTACAATGACGAATTTTTTTATTGAGGATTCTTTTGTAGGAATCATTAAGCATTCACAAATATTATTTCTTTATCTATATGAAATGATATGATTCAAACATAATCTGAGGAAATTGTTTTCTTTTAGAAATTGGATTTATTATCACAATTGTGAAATTGGACTAACTATTTGAAATAAAAACACGTCATGAACCTGTCAATTATGGAAATTTTTTGTATGTACCTAGAGAAATTGATCACTTCTCTTTTAACACACTTACGTTTGTTGCAATGTTAGTGCCATGTTTGTTTTCAAGTTCCAGAATAATCAAAGAATTGAAGGAGGCCAGTTCATGCATGATTGGTTTTCTACGACCAATATCAAGTGACATAAACTAATTGAATCCATTTCTATCATCCATAAATGCCATCATTTTTCCTCTCCAATCTCACAAGCTATCCAAGAATTTTCGCTAAGCATCACCATCACCATTTTCCTTGCAAAGAGTCACATGTTTCCTTCACATTTTCAATTTACATTTTCCATAATTTCCATTCATAGAGACATTCAGCTCGCTTACATGCCAATTTGTCATTTTTCTTTCCATTCACTTGTTTACCCTCTTGTCATTTTCCTTTCCATTAAATAAATCTTGATCCACTGCAAAAAATTTCATTCATAGTCCTTCCAGAATCATCATTTCATACTCACGTTAGATGATGGAGGATTCATTAAGGCCTCCCTTCTAAAAAGTCTTGGCCTATCGACATCAACACATTATCTAGGTTGAAGGCTACAGTCCTTATTAGTACCTTGAGGCTTGTATGCATCAATGACAAGTTCTCTCACTGACATTCATGGGAATACATCAATGTCCCTTGATTGTTGGATCTTGCAGGTGACTCACATCAGCCCAACTATTTTCACTTTGCAAGATGTACTTAGGTACCTTGTCACTCATTGACATTAATGGCAAGTTTTCCTCGCATTGGTTAATGGAATTCATCAATGGTCGGTAATCCAATGACTTCTCTTCATGCTCGACAGTAACACATTCATTCACATGACTAGAATTGTACCATCGAGTTTTGTAGTAGGTGAAGACTATATCATTCAACATTTTGCAGTAAATACAACAGATTTAGCAGCAGCAATAAAGAATCCACTTTCACCGCCTCATCCACTATTTATGCAACCAAGAAGCAGACGAAATTCTACATTCTATTCCATGATCCAGCAGCAGCTACAACTTCTCTACATATGCACAATTTGTCCACTTCCTAGGTAAGCAAAGGTATGTTATTTTCTATCTTTTAATCATGCAATTCCTTGAATACTGAAGTTATAATTTTTGGAAAGTACTTCACCATATTTCATTTCTCATTTGAAAAAAATCGTAAACACCTTTAGTTGGGGGGAAGGGACATCCATTTAATATGACATCTATATCACTTCATTCCATTTCACTTCATTTCATCCTAACATACTTTTCCTAATGATTATGATTTCATCATGGTTCAAAAGTTATGTGATTTACAAATAAATGCCTAAATGATGAGCATATTATATGGCTGATTTATGCATTCTTAAACATGTTCAATGAATCTTGCTACAACAAAAAGAAACAAGGTATTGAAACACAAGAACGAATACAAATCAAGATTTGGTTGTCACACAAGAACCAACCAAACATGTTTCAATTCAATGTATGACAAGGAATACTTTGCAAAATGAAATAAAATTGTCAAATACTATCAAATGAAAAATTTAAGGACATAGGATATTATCCAAGCTCATTCAAAAGCAAATCATGATTAAGCAATGCAGTAGATTGCATGAGGACATGAAATAACGTCAATTGGGGGGAATGTAGAGTCTCCAAAATGTATTCAAAACATCATCCACTTTCACCTTTATCACCACCATTTCACTCACATGTCACAACTCCATGACCATATAACCTTTCATTAGCCTCCATTTTCACAATTTTATGGGTTACCTTTGTGTTTTCCAAAAGTTAATGATTTCTAGTATTATAAGCAAATCAAATGGTTAAAACTTAGACAAATGACATATACTTGCTAATACTTAAAAGTGGCTTGAGTTTCATGACATGTGTAGGTCATTTGGAAGCTCCCAAGGCACCCTTATGTGGCCTCCAATGCTCAAATTCGAATTATCTTCAAGATATGGAAGAAGATTTGGATAAATGTCAAGGAGGATATGTGTCTCATCATTACCTATTTGAGTTGTAACTCTATGAAATTTTGTAGGGATCTAGGCAGAGAGTAACGAACCTCCATTAATGAGGTCGCTTGTTATGTTTTTGTATAAATAGGAGAGCCTTCTCTTGTGAAAGGCATGTGTAAAGTTAGGGAAATCCTCATGTTTTGAATATAGAATTTGGATTTGGCACCATGCTCATGAGTGATGTTCACCTTGATTTGGTTATGCTTGCATTTGGAGCCTCTCAACTTGCCATCTCTCATGCTTTTGGATTGGCCATCTACAATGTGTGAGATTTATTGCTTTTGATAGATTAAGATTTATTACTTTCATAGATTAAGATTTATTTATTTCATATCTTTTCCTGTGTGAGAGGTTAAGAGTGATTGTTTTTATTTTCATTCTACCTAGAAGTTAAGAGAATTTGTTTTTATTTTCTTTCATATCTTTTCTTGTGTGTGAAGTTAAGAATGATTGTTTTTTCTTTCATTTCTGAAAGAGTGGTGTGCTTTTCAGTTCCTGCAGGATTAAAAGATTAAGATTGCAATTCCGCGTGTTGTACTATAATTTATTTTGAATTGAGTGTTGAATTAGGATATGTGAATTTGGTTTTTCATTAATTGGTTTCATAGTTAGATTGATCTAAATTGAAAGTTAATTTCTAACGTATATAGTTCATGCATGCTTCACAAGTTTTACAAAACCCGCGGCTTGACAATTAAATGATAGGTAATTAATTTGCCTCAACAACCATCCTCCAAAATTTTTCCTTAGCTTCGTTTTGGATCCTCCCTATCAACCATCCTTGGCAACATGTCTTGCACTTCCTAGGTACATATGTTTTCAATTGAGTTTCTTGGCTTATCAGGTTGTGTTCGCTAACTTGTTTGCCTTTCACCTCAAGTTGACATCCTGTGACTTGGTCTTCAACTCTCTGTTGTGCACACTTGAAGAATTGTGCAGAACTATAGGGAAACCAACCTTGCTCTCACAAATTACACAGAGCATCAAGGCAACCTATTGCTATCTAGAAGGGTAGAGAAAACATACTACCTTCCCCTTGAAAATTATGCGGAGCATCCCATCACTAGGCTAGCTCTCAAAATTTGCACAGAACTAGATGACATCCTTGGCTTCTGTCTAGAAATTATGCAGAGCTTGAGGGGTAGGCAGAGCCACTCAGACTAGAAACTATGCAAAAGTCATCTAGAGGCTTGAGTTGCATTGCATGTGCTCACAAGTTGACCGGTTCACTCAAGGACTGAGTAATATTGCTTTTCATGCATGGGCAGCTTTTTCCTGAAAAATAAAAAAGAAAAAAAATCCATAGATTTTAGGTATCTATTTTTAGTAGCTAGATGTTACATGTGAAAGCTGTGTTATAAACCTCTCGCCAAGTGTCGTTTTTTCCTAGATTTGTGGCATGCTCTTCAAAACCCTTGATCTTGTCAAAACTATTTATTTGATGCTTTAGAGCTCATTCTTCACTTCGATCTTGGAGGTTTGGCATTCCACATCACATCTAGGAACCTTCGACACACTCAGCTTGGCTATTGCTGAGTAAGTCCGCTTTTCATGTCTTTTGCTGCTTTTCTATCACTTTTTGTGTTTTGTTTTGTGTGAGTATTGTTTGTTTGGTTTTGTTGTACACTTGCTATCGATTTAATCCATGTTAACTTGTAGAAGCATTGTTTCAAGTTTTCCATTGCATCTTTGTTGATGGTGCTAGAACTGCCAACATTTAGGGGATCACCTCGATATGAAGTTCCAACTAGACCTCACATTGTTTTGTGTGGGAGTCCCATTTGGTATGATGGCTCGGTTTCCATTGTCTTAAGTATTTTCCTCAACTCTTGCTTTTCAGCACAAGAGAGTGGTTTGCTTTGCATTTGAAAAGTGAGGTTCGTGTGCCTGGTTAGTGTTAGTGTACTCGTGTCAATGGTTCTTTCATTGTAAAGGGAGAGGGTGAGAGTGAGTCCCAAGTTGGTTGGGATGAAGTCCCAACTCGAATAGGAAGACACAACACAACACGATTTGCACAAATTCCAGAGGATCAGTCCACACATATGCGGCAGTCACAACACACAAGGTAAGATAACACATACACCACTCAATGGATGAGTCTGAGCGAGTGCAACGGTTGCTGCATAAAGTTCTATGTCAAAGGTCTATCTGATGTCCGGGAGAGTAGTCTGCATGGGCGAGACAATGTTAACAGCATATACAAGACATTTCCATTAATATATTATGTATTATAATAAGCGAAATAGTTCAGACGTAGAACATAGGTTAAAGCAACATGCATTACAAGTGTTAAAGATTAGTCTTAGAATAGATACAATACATGTGTGAAAATATTTTGTCTTGTTAGTAGGCTTCTAAATTAAGTGAAAGTTCCAAGACACATCGTTACACCATACATCACTAACCCTGAGTGTGGGGCATTGGAGCTACTACTTAGTCCTCAAAGAAAAGATTACAAACTCTCTTGGCGATGTGGGAGGAGCTGAGGTAAAAAATCCTTTTCATGTACAAATGAGGGGGTATATATAGCCAAGGGTGAAACTGACCACTGTGGTTGTTCGACTACCCTCGTGACCATTTGACTTCCATGATTTTTCGACTTACATTACTTTTTGTTCAACAAGTGCGTCTCTTGGACTTCCAAGTTACATTACATTGATTGACAGCATAGCCCATAGTGGGTGACATGACACACTACATGACTCGACATGACAGTGTTGGTACATTCGTGTTGCTGCTGGAATGCATGACGAGCTACAATGTTGTTGGGTGATGGATGTCTTCATGGTGTATCATAGCTTCACCTTTGCATGGCGCAATGTGCAGAGTCTTCGATGGTCTTTGGTTCTCTTGATGAAGCTTTGGCATCTTGCTCCTTACTTGCAGGTTGGAAGGCTTGACCGACTCATTTGTTTGCGAAGGTGCATGTTCGTCTATTTGTCCGTTGGTGAGCACATCTCTTCACATGCATCCTTCATTCCTTTGTTGGTGAACCTGTATTTCTACATGTGCTCCCTTCGTTCACTCCATTCGTCATCTTGTCATGTTTGTTTGTGTACCTATACCTGCAGTCACTCATGATGAGATGACATCAAATTGAAAACCTCCTAGTCTACCATGACACATAATCATTTAAGATGCAGGTGACCGGGAGAGGCAGCAAGGTTGTGAAGCAAGATGATAGCTCTGGGCACTGTTGATGAAAACTGTGGAAGAGTCACAGAGTAATGGAGATGGGAAATCCAAGTTGACATTGACTATCTGCGAGGTCCAGCTCAGCTGGAAGGAAAAATTGCACAAATTTTGGGAGGGAGAGTCTAGGCTGTAGGAAGGAAAGGTAGGCAGGATCTGTGCAGTTTTCGGAATGAGCAGGAAGCAAGGGCTGGAAGGCCAAATTTGCACAATTTTCTGGAGGAATAAGCCAAGCTACAAGCAAGGTCAATAGGCAGAGGTTGTGCAATTTTTGGCAGGAAATTCTTGGGAGCCTAGCAGCCAAAACTATGCAATTCATAGAGGGAATTGGCAATTGGCTGTTGGGGTCACTATCAGGAAAAACTGCGCAATTCTTGGACGGAACTAGCAGTCTGCTGCTAGGAGATGTTGGCAAGGGTCTTGGTATCTATCTGGTTTGTTTGCACAATTTCCTTAGTTGGTTGAGTGAGTACAGTCAGTGGCATTTGCGCAATTTTTTAGGGGAGTCAACCCCAAGGTGACTACCGGTTGGACTGTCCCGATGGCCAGCATGAGAGTTGATGGAATTTCTTGCAAGCAGCGCAACTTGAAAAGACTAGCTTGGTGCTTCTATATTGTTCTAGTTGACAGTCGATCAATTCGATGGTGAGGTAATCATCCGATTGTTAGAGCAGAGTCTAGTCATCAAAACTTCAACAAAAATGACTAAGTGTGCAAACGATCGAAATATGCATAGGTGATCATCCAAGCATACACTCACATGACTTGACAACGAAATGACTCAAACCATCCAGACACACATCCTCAACATGACTAACCGAAAGTGCAAGTGACAAGTGTGACACTCGTGATTTATGGTTCATTGATCGAGACAATGCTTGCACAATAGTGAATGTGACTCCATGTGTGAGTGTGAGTGATGCTTTCATAGAGAACACAATCAAGCACATACAAAGTGAAGACTATGAGCATAACTAGAACATGGTTGCAAGCATGACTTAGACACCAGCATGTAGAAACTTGAATGAAATGAACAAGCAAGGTGGATTCAAGGACTCACATGAGCTCACAGAGTGAACCCGAGTGTGTGTAGTCATTAAGTGAAACTCTCAAGGGAGGCTCTAAAATTGGTGCAGGCCAAAATTTTGAAGTGTAGTTGTAGCTGCTACAACTCCTGGTGACACACTAGTAGAACTCCAACTTCTATATTTCAGTTCATTGCTAGCACAGGGCCTTGGTCTTTGAGGGAGTATTGAATCATTGTGAAGGTTACTTTAGCTTCTCCACTTATCGCATGGGCATACATGGTTTACCCTTTGCCAACTCAGTCAAACACAATCAAAAGTTTAGCTTGATATCAGTGTTTTGAATCCCGAAAGGGTAGTTTAGCTCACAAGTTGAAGATTTTCAGAGTATAAGTTTTCATCTCTAGTGTTGCTCTGCTGCCAGTAGGCTTGGACAGTACCCCAGTGGAGTCACACAGGAACACACACATTGCTCCACTTTCAGTGAGCCTAGTCAGTACCTCGGTGGAGCTGCATGCTTCCCCTCTTTGCAGCGAAAGCCTTTCTCTTCTTTCGCCTTTGTATTTTTAAATAGGACTGTGCATATGCACTTATTTATCTTGGGGTGGAAGAGGGATCCCAACTTATTGAGAGAAGAAGAGATTGTTCCTTCAGAGAAGCATGTAAGACCTCTGACATAGGTTTTCTTGTTTAGATTTTCCCCTTCTTTGTTTCTACTAGTTGGGTAAGATTGAACACACAGAGAAGAAGGTTGAGTATAGGCATGGGGCTTCCCAGTGTGGACACAAGTTCATGGTTGGACCAAAACTTCCCTTGCAGATGGTTTGTATTTTCCATCAAGACTTTATTAGTCGAAGGTTATAACCAAGCATAGAGAAGATGGACACAAGACTGTCCAAGAGCTGCAGTGTCACAAGTCTCTTCAAATTTCAGCCACATACTCTATTTAAAAACTAGAACGTAGTAGCTGGTAGCACTTGTTTCCGGACACAAAAGTAGTAATATATCAAACAAACAAAATGAATGTGAACAAAAATAGTAAGAAGAATCAAACAAAGAAAAAAAAACAAAGATAATAAGAAAACCAAACAAGATGAAAACAACAAGCAGTAAGCAGACTATGTACATGGCACAGGCGCGGCCCATCCTACTGAAAAAAATGCTTGAGATTTTGGTCATTGACAAGAAGGTTGTCAATCCTCCCGCCAAGTGATCACAAATGATACGTGTGTGGGCCAAGCTTCTCGTGAACTATGAACGGACCAATCTATAGGGACTGGAACTTCGTATGTTTTCCTTTGTCTTCATGAGGCTTATCCCATTTCAGAACCAAGTCACCAACATCAAACCTAGATTTCCCTGCAGACTTATTATCAAACCATCTCTTGATACGGTTCTAGTGGAGTGTTAATTTTTCTTTTGCTTTCATCCTTTCTTCCTGAAGTTTATGGAGAGCATCCATCCTACGTTGAACTAGCTGGAAAGGCTTGCCTTCGGATTCTTGGGAAAGCTGAAGAGCAGGTAAGTAAATATTTTGCGGAAGGATGGCTTCTTGACCATAAACTAGGAAATACGGTGAGGTATTTAGAGATGGCTTTGGTGTTACATGGTTAGCCCATAATGCATTCGTTAGGGCGGTGCGAGTTATGCTACTTAGAGAAAACAGTCTTCTTGATTATACGGATGAGGTTTTTATTTGTGGAATTTGCTAGACTGTTTCCTTACAGGTAGTAGTTAGATGAATGCTTTAGCACAATACCACTTTGTAATGAAAAATCATAGAGTTTCAAAGACGAAAAATAAGTTGCATTATTAGAAAAAAAGTGTCACTGGAACACCAAAGCGTGAGATGATGTTCTACTGGAGGAAGTCGATGACCTCCTAGTCATTCACTTGTTTGAGTAGAACTGCTTCTATCCACCACATGAAGTAGTCAGTTGCTGTCAAGATATAGTAGTGTTGTTTTGACGAATGAGCGAAAATTTCCCTAATGATGTCCAAGCCCCACTGTTGGAATGGTTCGATCACTACAACGGGATGCAATGGGGCTGTTGATCTTCATGTTCTATCGGCGCATCACTAACAGACCAGGCACTTAAGGGCATAAGCATGTGCATCCTTGAATAATGTGGGCTAGTAAAAACTAGCTCGCATAACTTTGTGTGTAGTAGTACTTCCTGCAAAGTGACCCTTGGTGGGTTCGTCATGCAGATCTTGAAGTACCTTCTCTGATTTATGTTCCTCTAGGCACCTAAGAAAAACTCCATTATTGTGCTTTCTGTAAAGCACTTTGTTGATGGTGCTGGACCCGCCAACATGTTAAGGGGATCTCCCTGGTAAGAAGTCCCAATTAGACCTCAAACTGCTTGGTGTAGGAGTCCCAACAGTGGGTCGTAAAGCAATGCCTTGACCGCAATGTCACATAAAGGAAAGTAAGATAATTTTGTTAGTAGCAAGGGTGTGACTAATACAGTGAGTCAAGGAAGGTTTATGAGGCTTTGAACGCGGGTGGGTTGAAATGAGTGCACCCCTTGGCAACCTGTAAGTGTACTAAGCTGGGAAGGGAACACACGAGCAAAGATGCATCACAAGATGGAAAGCAGGCCAGTCCAGCAATCCAAAGTGATGGTTAAACCAACAACACATCTGCAACAAGATTCATATAATTTCATACAAAAGTGTTCATACACAACTACGTAAGGTAAACAACATACATTACTACAGAAACCAGAACAATCCATCTACAATAACAACATATGCATGAAAACATACTGCCTCTTATTATATAAAGAAGTGTAAGTTCCAATCATACAATACATCCATGTAAACCTGCTAGCCCCAACAATGGAATGTTATAGCCACATCTGCTTGCTCCTCTAAAGAGATGAACTAGCTCCATGCAGTGGAGAAGCTAAGGCATGTTACAATGTTGTCCAATCTCTTTCCAAGATAGTCTTATCAGAAGCTTGGCTGACTAAAATCCTATACAATGAGTTATGAGGGACTATTTATAGCAAAGGGTGGGGTGGCCTTTGACATTTCCCTTTGTTACTGTTCAACTACCCTCATGAATCTTCACCTACTCTATGACTGTTACATCCACTATTGATACTTGACTTACACTTGACATGACTTAACATTACAATGCACATGTACCCATGTGAACACAACTGGCTTGAGAAAGCCAAACTAGACATCAGTCCGACTTAGACAACCATGGAAGTCCAACTCCTCAACATCTTCATGTTGATCGACAGTAACATATTGATGCCAATATATGTAGTCCTTGATGGTGTCCGTGTGTTCCGCAATGACATCCGTCTCAAATCTAACCCTTTCCTCCATAGCATATAGGTACACTTCTCGAGCTCCTTCGTCCAACTCATCTGATAAAATGTGCATCATTGTCTTCAATGTGACCGAACTAGAAACATACTTATGCATGATGTCTACACTGATATGCAAGTCTGGCCTGATGGTGGTGCACATCAACTTGTCAAAGTATGAGTCAAGCTCTAGTTGGGCTTGCTTCTTTGTCTTCACTTGGGTGAGAGTCCTAGGTGATGGGATCACATGTATGCACACCACAACATCCATGCTCTTGAATACATGTACATGGGAAGCCTGTATGATAGTGATGAGTTGTGGGAACTCCTCATAGTTCGATATCTGAATTTGGATACATGCTTTCAGCTCTACCACGTTGGTCCTCATCATCTTTGGCAAGTGAACAGTGGCTCCCTTGTACTTCATCATCCATCTTTGCATGTCATTAACAACAACATGCATGTTCATCAAGATGTGTGCTCTTCTAACACATCGTTGCTCCCATCCGTTGAGATGGACGACTGGCTTGTACATGGTACCAAACTTGGAGTACAATGCTCGCATAATTGTGTCAAGGGACAATACTTTATCTAGTATTGCCTTCTTCAATTCAACTCAGCCTGACATTGTCACCAAGTCTCCTCCCTGCTTGTTCGTTTGTAGTTCCTTTTCCATTCACTCATTCTTAGCTATTATGAAGTGAACACTTGAGCTAGTGGCTTCGGCATATACTTTGGTTGCATCAGCCAAGGCATCTAGATGTTTGTGCGCATTAGTCATGATCACTTGTTCTTCAATTTGCGCAGGAGATGTTTGATCCTCTAGAGTTGATACTCTACGAGACTGCACAACTCTATGTTGGGATTCATAAAACGAGATGTTATGCATCTCTTCTTTTGATTGATCGCCAAGGATCTCAGTGCCTCCTTGGTCATCTGAGACTTTCCCCTCTTCTGGATGCATTGAATCAGGTGAGTTGACCTCTTTGTGGCGAGGCATGAGGTTTGTGTCCTGTTCCAACTCCTGTTCCTCCATGTATGCATCCAACTGTTGAAGTGCCTATTCTATCTCATGAGAAAAGTCTTTCCCCTATAATGGTTCACCCTGTTTGCTTGATGCCAGTTGTTAAGATGAATCAACTACTTGTACGGGTGCTGTTTTGTTTGTTTGCATGTGTTACACCCCCTATTGTATCTGGTGTTGTTGTGCTTCCCTCTCTTGTTTTCTTAGCTTTTGTTCCTTTCAGACTTGCTCCCTCAGCTCATGCAACTCCTTTTTTAATTCCATTCTCTTCTTGTCCTTCCGCCTTCATGTGATTTTCTTGTTGCGTTGCTGCCTCTTTGCCTCCATAGGCATAGTTGCTTTCTCTACAAGTGGATGTGCTCGAAACTTGCAGCTTTTCTCCTCCTCCATGCGATCGACAATCTTCCTCTTACCTTTGTCATGCACTGGTATGCTTGCCTCTGCTGCCACTGTTGCTACTGTTGGTGCTTTCTGTGATGATGCTTCATGCTGCTTCGCTAACCACAACTTAACGAAGCCAACTGGTTCATTGGGTCTAGAGAAACTGTAGAAATATCTCCATGGGTCCTCCTCGGCCCAATAAAATTCTGCGTAGATCTAGTTGAACTAAACTCTCATACAGTGATCTTTCACAATGCAATGTGGGTCATACAGATTGTAACTTCGGAGGTCGAATGGGTACTTCTTCATCAGTTTTGCTTTGACATGCACTTACTTGATACTTCAGATCTCACATAACCCAATCCACAATGGAAGAGTGGGCCAATGTGCCTTCTTCCTCCGATGCAGTCTAGCTATCAATCTTGCTGAGATGTGATAGGCTACTTCCTGCATGACAAGTACGTCCAAGGAAAGCTTTGGTAGAACATGCAGAAGTTTCTCTGTACTGAACATTCAAATGAAAGTGTCGAACAGTGAGGCATACCAATCTGCAATGCCTATCAATTCCTCCATTGCTTCCTTTGACATACAAGGTGGATCCTATTCGAATATCATCTTATACATAGGAGAAAAAAAATGATCGGAAAGTTGTGTGATTACTCCTTTGAAGTTGCATTCGAACAAAAACTTGAAATATGTGTTCACTCCGCCAGTGACCATGCCCACTCCAAGCCTGAGAACTACTATCAGGCACAGAATGCATCTAAGATGTAGGCAGACATGTAAATTTTTGCATGTGTACCTCCGAGCGGCTCTCGAGCCTTCGTTACTTGTTCCTTCAACTGTTGAGCCAATATGCCAAACCAGTTACATTGTTTTCCTTGTCTAGCCAATTGGTCCAGAGCAACCACCCAACTATGTGGGAAGGTTTCAATGCTTTCTTAGCCATACAGTCGACAAGAAAATATGATCAAGTATTGGAACACCTTCCTTAGTATCTTTGTCTTGTAGACTTGGTTGGGTGTCAACCTGAATCGAGCTGGCTCCTTTACCCAATTCTTCAGAATGTCTCTGGAGTTAGCACTGTTATTAGGTAAGATGAATGGAGTCTCCATGATAGTCACGGGATCTGACATCTAATACATCTCATCATAATCTCATTCCCAGAAGGTCGCAAGCTTCATGCCATTGACACTACTCAAGGTCATCGTCTCAGGATCAATGTGATAGATGATCCTGTGTATCATGTTCGTGCATGGGAACACAGGATATTTGCTTGAAATCTGGTACAAGTCGGACTTGTGAATGTTCACATACACTTGGCGATCTTCGAGGTGTTCCCCAAAAGTGCCTGTAAATGTTTCATTGACCTCTTGCCACTTCAGTATGATGTCCTTGTCTAGATACAACTTTGTATCTTCCTAGATTGGCACACTAGAGGACAATTGCTCAACTATTTATCTAGCTTCATTCCCATCAGTGTCTCGAGATCCTGTTCTCTTGGAAGCCATTGAGACAAATGAACACCTGAAATATCTGGAGACAAGCAACATGCATGGAAATAAATCTACGAGTGAAAGAAAAGAAACTTCACGGAATGACACAACACATACCCGGGAAACTAATGGAAAGATTGAGCAATTTCTTCTTTGAGGTTGGGTGACTAGCTACCAAAACTATGTAAAAGGTAGTTTGGGTTGTATGGGAGGTAGGACTGGCTGCTGGATTTCCCCAATGGGAAATCCAGACTGGTTGTTGGCTATTAGGATTGCACAATGCACAATTCCAACTAGGAGTGACTGCAGGCTCAGGGACTACATTACGAAATTTTCTGGGCCAGTAGTCACTGCCCCTCAGAAATTCACAAAACAGTCTTGGAGGGCAGTGCTGGGCAGAAATGTGCATTTCTAGAGAGTAAGGTAGAGCCTTCCTTCCCCAGATTGCACAATGTAGTCTCAGTGAAGGTAGAGTCCGGGTTGACGTTGGCCCGACTCGTTGAAAGGAAAGTAAAAGAAAATAAGACAGTGAATGTATGGTGATACTAAGTGATTGTCAGTGCATGAAAAAAATGAATGAAAGATTCAACAAACAGATCAACATGCATGTGGGTGAAGTGGTTCATTGGTTCGGTGAACGTTCATGCAAGATAGTTTCATACATGCGACAATAGTGAGATAGCAACAAAAACTGAAACAAAGCTAGGAAAAGCTAGTATACATGTAAACGACAACAATCATTCAAAGAAATCAAGCAAACAACACCTACACAAGTGAATACACAAAAATAAACAAAAAAGCTGAAAAAGACAAGTTAAGACCACTTACCCATGAATAGCTGAGTCGGATGTGTTGAAGAGTCCTAGATGTGTAGTGGGATGTTAAAGCTCCAAGATCAATGTGAAAGAATGAGCTCTGATGCGTCAAATAAATAAGTTTGGGCTCATGACGTGCATGCCACAAATATAGGAAAAAGGGACACTTGGAGGGAAGTTTCTAAGACAAATTTTCATGTAACCCCTGACCGCTAAAAAATAACTCACTGAATCATGGGATGCCTTTTGCATGTTGCCTTTTGTTATTCCAAGAAGAGCAAGTCATGCATGAATGCAAGTCAAGTTTCCTTTGTCCCTAGTGGAACTGGTCAACCAAACTACTCATGCATGCCGCTGCTCAAATTCTTGAGAAAATGTGCATTTCAGGCTAGGAGCTAGGTTGGCTTCCCAGGAGGTTTGTGCAATTTCTGGGCAAAGCAGGTGACTGCTGCCCAGATTTGCACAAATTCTAGACTGAGCATCCCTGCTGGAGAAATTTGTGCAATTCTTGCTAGGAGTCTTGGCTGGAAAAATTGCTCAATTCTAGAGCCTAACAAGCTGCTACATAGATTTGTGCAATTTCTGGAGGGAAGGTTGGTTTCCCTCTAGAAATTCACATTTTTCTTAGGGAAGCTACTCAGCCTGCAACTTGACCAAGTCCGGGTGAACAACCTATGATGGAAATGCATCAAGTTTTGATTGATAGGTTGCCTTTGTGCATGAAAAACACTGAAGCTTATGTACTTGACAAAGCAAGACAAGGTGTTGTGAAAGGTTGGTAGGGAGGCTCCAAAACAGGCTAATGAAAAATTTTGGAGGGTGGTTGTAGCCGCTACAATGCACTCCATGCAACGACTAATATGCTAAGGCTTTCAGGTGCAATGCCATCTTCTATCTGATAGAAAAGTGAGAGGGTATGGTGTCATGCTCAAGGTACTAGCACACATCTACGTACCAAGAGGTTCCGTCTTCAGTGGGTGTTTCTTGCCTTATGTCATACATCTCAATCTCCTGCTCCTAACCAGTGAGCTCTTCTTCATTCTCAAGAGCATACATTGCTTCAGTTGCAAGTTTGCAGAGCCCATGTCCTTTGATCGTGTGCACTGACTTGATTTCAAGATCATATTCTTGCAAGCCTGTCATCCAGTTCGCACGTTGCTCACGCAGTTCATGTTGTATAAGCAATGTTCGGACTACTGGGTGGGGGACGTAGACAATGCAGTGGTTCTTTAACAAGTAGGGCCTGAAGTGTTTCACCACCTTGTAAACTACATAAACTTGCTTGTTAATGGTGAGATAGTTGAGCTCTAGTCCCTGCATGCTTGCACTCATGAAAGAGATGGCACGTTCATCATTAGCTTCATCTTTCTGAGTGAGTATTGTAGATAGTGAGTTATTAGAAGTGAAGGTGTATAGCAGGAAATCTTTCTTGAAGTATGGGCTATAGAGCGCAAGCACTTCTACAATGGCCTACTTGATTTGGGTGAATGCATACTTTTCCTTCTTACCCCAGCTGTATACTACATCTTTCTTGATCATGTCCTGCATGGGCTTAACTATCTGCGCATAATCCAAGATGAAATTCTGGAGGAAGTTTATCTTTCCCAAGAAGGATTTCATAGCTTTCTTGTTGACTGGGTAAGGAATCTGTGTAATGGCTTAGACCCAGTCTAGATCCACCTTGATCTCACTCTTGGCAATAATGTGTTCGAGGAGGTTCCCCTCCGACACGGCGGATACGCTCTTTTTGGGATTCAAGGAAATCTCGTATCTCCGACATCGGTCAAAGATTTTCTTCAGATGGAATACATGCTCTTCTTTTCCTCTTGAGAACACAATCACATCATCGAGGTATACCAACACGCTTTGTCTAATGAGTCCACGAAAGGTGATGTCCATGGTGCGTTGAAATGTTGCACCTGCATTTACAAGCCCAAACATAATTCGTCTATAAGTGAACGTACCCCACTTGGTACGGAAAGTAGTTTTGAGTCTGTCAGGTTTTGCTACTAGAACTTGATTGTAACCTGAGAAATTATCAAGGAGAGAAAACATTTGTGCCCCAGATACTATTTTCAAAATATGGTCCATGTACAGAACAAGGTATTTGTCTTTGTTTAAGGCACGGTTTACGTTCCGAAAATCGACACACAAGCAGATTTCCCTAGACTTCTTTCATACAGGAACAAGTTTCGAGTCCCATGTGGAATGTCAAACTTTGTATGTGATCCGTGCATCCAAAATCTTAGTAAGCTCTTTCTTTATGAGGGGCTAAAGTGACGATTTTACTTTCCTTAGCTCCTATTGATATGGATGGACCCCCTCTTTGATTGGGATGATATGTTGGATGATCCATGCGTCATAAGTTTTTAGATCATCATACGTCCATATGAACACATCTCGGTACTATTTGAAGAAGTGGATAAAGGATTTCCTCTCCTGTTGTGTACAACATGTACTAAGATTGATAAACTTTAGAATCTATTCTGTTCCCGGGTTTATCAATTTGTGCCTGATGGTGAACTGTGGGTCTTGTTGTTCTTTGACCCCTGGAACCTTTCTTGCAAGTCATATATCTTTTCCAATGATGCCACACCTTTTGTAATAATGTGGCCATTCATGTCACTAGCTTTCGCTTGCAGAGAGTGCTCGTGCTCGTCATTTTCTATCGCTGCATCTTTGAAGACGTTAGCATTGGCCATGAAATACAGTATCTATTGGTCATCATTAAAAACGCGTAATTTAGTTATGTTGTCCGAGATAGATGGTTTGTACAAAATTTCAATAGTAAATCTATCCCTAATTGGTGACATTCTCGAAGCTGCATTTGCCAGTGCATTGGCAGTTGCATTATGCATATGTGGTACAACAATGATATTAAATTCTTGGAAGTTTGAGATTAGTCACCATACCTCTTGCTAGTAACTTTTGAGATGCGGTGATAAACAGTGAATGGTGTTACGTACCTTCAGTACCACTATCTTTGAATCACCTACCACTTTGAGTATGACCACTTTGAGGCTAATGGCTTTCTACAAGCCCAACCTGAGTGCTTCATATTATGCTATGTTGTTTGTGCACTTGAACTCCAAGTGACTTGAGACCAGATGCTTCCTGTTGCAAGGGTCGATCAGAGCACACTCGACTCCTGAGCCATCCTGTTTTTTTTATCCGTTAAAGTGTATAGTCCACAAATCATTTGTACATGGACCACTTGATGTGATAGTACTATGCTACTACTACTACTATTGGTACAATGTGTTGTACAAGTTTCATTACCATTAGTTGGGCAAGGAAGGAGTCCCAACTGCGAGTCTAGTGGGGTTGGAGCTGACCGTGCAGGATAACACCCCAATATTGTCTCAAGGAGGGAGTTGTCAAACATGAGTTCTACAAAGGCCAATGGTTCATTCTCGTCATTGAGGGGAGTAAAATTATGCTTCATGTACATCTCGGATTCTACCCGAATTTGGTTGCACTTGACCTCATACAGAAGCCACATGTGAGACCAATCTATAGCAAAATATCCATCTAGCTTGTTGGACCAGTCTCTGCTGAGTAATAGACCATATGCTTCTGAGATGTCCACAACCACTATGTTGATGCATTGATGGACTCGACATCATGAGATAGTTATATGATCACGTCTCCTAGTTCACCAATGGCCGGTAGCAATGTTCGATCAAGTTGGATGATTCACGCGGATGTCTCACTCCATTGTGGATTGATCTTTTTAGCAATGGAGAGTGATATGACGTTGGTTTCCATGTCAAAATAAACCAAACAATTGTGAACATTGCAACTGAAAATTTCAAAAGATATAAAAAATGGAGGACAACCTGAGTTTGCTTCTTCCATTCGAAGTGTATTGAGCATAGTGGAAAGTGATCCGGGAGGTGTGCTTGCTCCCTTGCTAGTAGAGGTTGGATTTTCTGTTGTTGTCTATCCCAATGTGCATAGCAGGATATTTGACTAACTCTGGATCTTAGCCAACTCAAACAAACTAATGTTTGCCCAAGTTTTCTTCATGTCATCAACAATGTTGTAATCCAGAGGTGGTAAAATCACCAAGGTGTCAGGTAAAACGAGTGTTCGTGTTGTTTGGTGGAGTGTTTTGCAACTTGCTACTCATGGATGTGCTTTTTTATGCTGCTATCTTCATGGACTTACTTTGTGTTTTCTGCTTTGGGGCGACTGGTGGATTGGTCTTCCTTATCAACAGTCTGATATTTTCTTGCATCTCCCCAAGTGTGGGGGAGCCCCTTCACTCCTAAGATTGTAATGATCAGTCTGCTTTCAGGGCTGCTTCTCGATGTTTATATTTTACATCGTTTGCGAGTACTGATACGCATTCATCACATGCCCATTCACCTTAGAATCTTGTGTAGAACGGCCAGTAGAGCCAATGGTCCCTGAGTCATCCATTCAAGATTTGGGTCAGCCATCTCTTCTTCTTCTTCGTCCTCTTCCTTTCCTTTGGAGTTTGATGGTTCCGGCTCTGAGTCGGTTGGTTCGTCTCTGCCTCCACATCCTTCACTGCCTTCCCCACCACCTCCTATAACAAAGTCTAATAACAAGGTCACAAGAGTGTCTTGTTCGCCTTGCTGCAAGATCAAAGGTTCCTCTCCATCTTCAATAGCTTCTTCTAGACCTTCAAGTGTGGCAAGGACTGCTTCTTCCACCAATGAAACAACAACTCTTGTGGGAGTGGCTTTTGGCTTCTTAAATGCACATGGAAGATGTTTTCTATCTAGGATTGGTCCAACAACTTTCATGAATTGGCGAGTGATGGGATGGATGGAGCGAAGGTGTTGATGTGAAGTCTCGTGTTCAATACTGGGAGGTGAGGAGTAACGAACTACAGAGTCATGTGTAGGTGGAGTGGGAGTTATTGCATTGACCAAATGGTTGATGAATGAGTGTGAGGGGATATACAACCATATATGACTGGTTTCCCTCCTTCTAGTGCCATAAATGTTGAGGCAGTTGGACCTACCAACATTGAGGGGATCACCCTGGGTCCGAACTAGACCTTACACCGTTTGGTGTGGGAGTTCCATCCGGTATGATGGCTCAGTTTCCATTGTCTTAAGAACTTGCCTCAACTCTTGGTTGTCAACACAGGAGAATGGTCTTCTTTGCCTTCAAGAAGTGAGGTCCGCATGCCTGGTTAGTCCTAGTGTACACATGTAAATGGTTCTTCCACTGTAAAGGGAGAGGGTGAGAGTGAGTCCCAAGTTGGTTGAGATGAAGTCCCAACTCGGCTAGGAACACACAACACAATAGGATGTGCACAACTTCCGGAGGAGCAGTCCACATGGATGTGGATGTCACAACACACAAGGTAAGATAACACATACAACACTCAATGCATGAGTACGAGTGAGTGCAATGGTTGTTACAATAAGTTCTATGTGAAAGGTCTATCTGATGTCTAGGATAATAGTCTACACTAGTGAGACAATGTTAACAGCATATACAACACATTTCCATTAATAGATTATGCATTACAACAAGTGAAATTGTTCAGATATAGAACACAAGTTAAAGCATCATGCATTACAAGTGTTAAAGACTAGTCTTTCAAAAAATACAATATATGTGTGAAAACGTGTTGGCCTATTAGCAGGCTTCTGAATTAAGAAGTAGTTCCAAGACACATTGCTACACCATACATCACTAACCCCGAGTGTGGGGCATTGGAGCCACTACTTACTCCTAAGAGAAAATATTACAGACTCTCTTGGCTATGTGGGAGGAGTTGAGGAAAAAATTCCTTTGCATGTACAAATGAGGGGGTATTTATAGCCAAGGGTGAAACTGACCCTTGTGGTTGTTTGACTACCCTCATGACCGTTTGACTTCCATGACTTTTCGACTTACATGACTCTTTTTTTGGCAAGTGGGTCCCTTGGACTTCCAAGTTACATTACATTGATTGACAACATAACCCATAGTGCGCGACATGACTCATGACATGACTCGACATCACAATGTTGTTACTGGAATGCATGTCGAGCTACAGTGTTGTTGGGCAATAGATGTCTTCATGGTGTATCATAGCTTCACCTCCACATGGCGAAGTGCATGGAGTCTTTGATGGTCTTTGGTTCGCTTGATGAAGCTTTGGCATGTTGGTCCTTGCTTACATGTTGGAAGCCTTGACTGGCTCATCTGTTCATGAAGGTGCATGTTCATTTGTTCGTCCATTGGTGATAACATCTCTTCGCATGCATCGTTCGTTCATCCATTCGTGAACCTATCTTTCTGCATGTTCTCCCTTCATTCATCCCATTCATCCCATTCATCATCTTTCCATGTGTGTTGGTGTACCTGTACCTGCAATCACTCATGACGAGACAACATGAAATCTAAAACCTCCCAGTCTACCATAACACATGATCATTACAGATGTAGGTGACCGGGAATGGAAGCAAGGTTGTGAAGCAGGATGATGGCTCTGGGCATTGCTGATGAAAACTGTGGAAGAGTCACTAAGTGATGGAGATGGGCAATCCAAGTTGATAGTGACTGTTTGCGAGGTCTAGCTCAGCTAGAAGGCAAAATTGCAAAATTTTTGGGGGAGAGAATCTGGGCTACAGGAAGGCAAGGTAGGTAGGATCTGCGCAGTTTCTGGAATGAGTGGGCAGCAGGGGTTGGAAGGCAAAATTTGCACAATTTTCTAGAGGAAAAGGCTGAGCTGCAAGAAGGGTGAGTAGGCAGAGATTGCACAGTTTTTGGGAGGAAATTCCCGGGAGCCTGGTAGCCTGGCAGCCAAAAATGTCCAATTCCCAGAGGGAACTGATAGTTGGCTGCTAGGGTCACTAGTAGCCAAAAATATGCAATTCGTGGAGGGAACTGGTAATCTACTACTAGGAGATACTCGCAGGGGGAACTTCACTTAGGTTGGGAGGTTGAACTGTTGATCATCTCTGCGCAATTTCTGAGCTGAGCAGACTGCTAGGAAAAAGAATTTCTGCTCATGAAAACTGTGCAATTTCTTAAATGAGTAGTCAGTCAATTATCGAGATGACTGACTGGGAAAATTTCATTATTTCCCGAGGGAGATAGGGATGGGCACTTGGTGTCTATCTGACTTGTCTGTGCAATTTCCTCAGTCAGTTTAGCAAGTATGGTCAGTGGCCTCTGTGAAATTTTTCAGGGGAGTCAGCCTCTTGGTGACTGGTGGGTTCAACTGTCCAGTTGGCCAACATGAAAGTTGATGGAATTTCTTGTGGGTAGTGCAGCCTTAAAATACTAGCTTGGTGCTTCTGCGTTGTTCTGGTTGATATTCGATCGAGTCGATGGTGGGGTGATGGTCCGGCTATCAGAGGGGAGTTTGGTCGTCATAACTTCAACAAAAATGATTAAGTGTGTGAATGATCAAATTATGCATAGGTGATCATGCGAACACACATTCACATGACTTGATGTAAAAATGACTCAAACCATCCAGACACACATGTTCGACATGATTGACCGACGGTGCAAGTGACAAGCATGACACACGTGATTGAATGTTCATTGATCAAGACAACACTCACATGACAATGAATGTGACTCTGTGTGTGAGTGTGACATATGCTTTCATAGCAAACACAATCAAGCACATATGAAGTGAAGACTTTGAGCATAACCAAAACTTGGTCGCAAGTGTGACTTAGACAACAGCATGTAGAAAATTGAATTAAATGAACAAGCAAGGTGATGAGCCCCATCATTGGGTGATTATATGGGCCATAATTCACCTCCTAGCTTAGTCAAACCAACTATTCTCACAACTTATTGCATACTTTTGATCATATTTTGTTTATGAGATGAGTTAGAGTTGGATATTTTGCTTTGTGGTCTAATTTGCATTTAATGCAGGAATAAAGGATAAAAGCAAGGAACTATGGCAAAGACCCTGGTAAAAACTCGACTGGGACAAGGGAGAGGAATTATAGGAGGTAAATCCTCCTCATTTACTACCCCTCCATTCAAATATTCCTCCATCAACTCAGAGTGCAAATAGCCAAATCATGAGGACTAGAAGGCAATCAAGCAAGTGAAAGTGACATAAATCAGTTTATCTTGAGCTGGGAGTTGAGCCTCCTTAATTTGAAGGAAGTCATCAGAGACTTCAGATGTATAAGTAGAGAAGCTTAGGACCTCAGAAGGATTTGGATTTTTATTGTAAAACTCTACTTTATTTCTGAGTTGCAAGACTTGTGACAATTTGTTATGTAATCCATGGTTTTGATAATAATTATGAGTTTCATTTTGAGCCAGAACTGAGTTAACTCAGAGGGCTAAAGCTATTGGGTTAGGGCCCAACCTAGGTAGCCAAAGCTCCTCTTTATTGTACATGTTTGATAGCATAGATTCCTAGTTTTCTGTTCATTTTCTTAAGTAGCTTCATTTCCATTACAGCAGTATAGCATATATTCCTAGTTTTCTATTCATTTGCTTAAGTAGCTGCATTTCCATTACAACAATATAACATAGATTCCTGGTTTTCTATTCATTTGCTTAGGTAGTTGCATTTCCATTACATCAATATAGAGTAGATGATCCATGGTTTATTTGTTCATTTGCTTAAGTAGATGCAGTTTCATTATAGGAGTATAGCATAAATTTATGGTTTAACTATTCATTCGCTTAAGTAGTTGCATTCCCATTATAGTAGTGTAGAGTAGATTGGTTGTGCTTTAGTTTAATTCTGTTTGTGCATTCTTTAAATTAGAAGGGTAGCTAGGAGAAAAATATCACCATAAGGATGTCCACAGGTGTCTTGGCCTCACCTCCTCCCTCTAGGACCATGACTTGAGGGAGAGACCCTTCAGAAACCCCAAAAACACAGGTTTCTAGTTCTCGCATGAGCTTTAGAGTTCTTTGTTTGATGTAGTTACTTGTTTCATTTCATTGTCGCCTTTTTCTATCACTCTCGGTCCACCCTCACCCTCACCGGTTCCTGTCGTTTTTATTGAAATCTCCTTCAACACGTTCTTCATGCATAATTTCCTTACTATATGATCCACAACAAAACTAACCAATCATCGTCTGATTCATTAGTTTGTCCAATAGACATCACGCAACCTCGCGTGAATTATTCCACCTACTTTATGCGCTTTAAATCTCCACCGTCGATCTGCCTCACCTAATTCGATGGCTATCGCATCACCCACTCGCCAACTAGCTTGGCCAATCTCCACCATTGATCAATCCCACTTGATCCAATGGCTATTGTGCAATCTCGCGTGGATTCTTTCACGACCATTATCCGCTCAAGAGCACGTGAGAAAAGTGGTTTTCTTGTGCTACGTGTCACTCACTTAGGCTAATCATTTGAAATTTATAAATAAAACATACAACTTTGAGGGTGCGTGAGAAACTACTTACCACCTACAAAACCCACTCCATCATTCCGCCCACTTTTATCTCCACCACTCATCTTCCAATAAATCCTGTCCATCCATCTATTAACTAGCCTCTGTGATAAGATCTCTACCATTCATCCTATTCGGTAACCTTGTTCATTCATCTATTCACTAAACCATCTGCGATAAGATCTTTGTCATTCATCCTGTTTAGTAACCCTATTCATTCATCTATTCACTAAACCGCCCACGATAAGATCTCTACTGTTCATCCTGTTCATTAACCCTGTTCGTTAATCTATTCACTAAACTTCCCGTGATAAGATATATGCCACTCATCCTGTTCGTTAATCCTGTTCACCCATCTATCTACGTAATCTCTTGTGATAACATCTCCGCCACTCATCTTTCATTATGTCCTCCTTTCACTGATTTTGTCCTCCAACTGCTCTACCACTTCACTCCTTCCCGAGTTTTTTTCTGTGTATTAGTTAAATTTTGCCATGAGATTAGTTTAGTTTCCTTGCTTACATATTCTAAGGGTTGATGCTCTTTACTTCTACAACTTAGATAGTAGCATTAGATTAGTGTTGATTTAGCAATTCTTCTTAGTATAGTTGTTTAAATGGTTAATTAGGTTATGGTGTGAGTTATCATTACATGTTGTTTTGTTCATTACTGCAGTAGAGTAGCTCTCTCTTAGAATAGATTTTCTCTTCTTCCATCAAAGAATCAAGCTTCTTCTGACCCTATAGAATTCTAGCTTGGAACCCCTGGGGTCTTTTTCCAGATGAACAGTGACAACATGCAAGACCTTCACTTTTACTTGTGCATATAGCACTGTCACCTCCAAGTTTGTACAGACTCTAGGTTGATAAGTAAAGTTGGTAGCCTTAGGATTTGCAGCATTCCTATTGCAATACCTAGGCTCATCACTTTTTGGGACTATTGCCGGGGAGGTGTCAAAGTAGAATGTGATTACTGCTTTCTTCTATTTCTAGTCTCCAACTTTCTTTTCTTCTACTTCTTATCCTGAATTTTCTTCCATTATTTTATTTCTGCAAAAGTAATCTAGTAGCTTCCTTTATTTCATTTTTCATTATCTACTTACCTTTCGATTCTGCAAGTATAATTTCAGTTCAGCAAGTAGTCTTTTTATTAGTAGTTTTCATTCAATCAGAAATTTCATCATGCAAGTAGAATTTCAGTTCAACAAGTAGTTTTTTTTTGTCAGTAGTTTTCATTCAAATCAGCGTTTTCATTTCTGCAAAGTTCTTTTTTTCTAAAAAATTCTTCCAAAAACCAACCCAAAAGCATTTCCTTTCATGCCTCGTACAAATAGGGATAATTTATGGAAATTCTTGCCAAATACCCCCACTGCATCCAACAGTCAACCTTCTCTCTTCTTCGGTGACTATGAACTAGAAGAACCTTTAGGTGAGAAACTTTACATATTTGAAGAACCTACAGGGGAAGAAGAAGAGGAAGAACCCATTCCTACTGAACCAATGGCTAAAAACCGAAATGACAGACTTAGAAATAGATTGAGAATTTAGGGTGCCTTCCCATCAGGGAGACCAATGGGGACACTAAGATGAAGAATATAAGCCCCTCTACTCTACCTCATTTCCATGGCCTGACCACAGAGGACCTTGAAACTTTCCTATTTGAGTTTTTTGTTATATGCCGAACCTATGACTATGCAGATGATGAGAAAAAGTTAAAATTATTTCCATCTACCCTCATGGATGCAACATTGCACTGGTTCATGGGTTTACCTAGAGATAGCATCACAATTTGGGCTCATATGCAACAGGATTTTAACAACAAATATATGGACCACTATAGGTTAAAGGATACTAAAGAAGAGATTTTCAGGATGACCATAGGCCAGGATGAATCCCAAGAAGACTATGAAGAAAGATTCCAGCTCAGTTACAAAAGGGTCAGGTGCACACTTGACCCTGAGTCACTAAAGCTGGTCCTACTTAGAGGAGTAAGGGAAGATCTTCTCGATACCTTACACATGTTAGCAGGAGGAGATATCTACCAATTACCCTATGAGGATATCAAGACTATCTTTAGAAACCATTCTAGGGAAGCCAGGAAAAAGGGTAGGGGTAGTCAACCTATGGCCAATACATCATCCTCCAACTCATCCATCAAGGGTGAAATTGGAAATATGCTGGAAGATTTCAAAAGTGATATGTTGCAAACCCTTGCCTTGCAATTGGACACCATGAACATCAAAAGGAAGAAAGAGGAAGAAGAGAGAGCCTTGGCCATCTTTTGTCCTAGATGCACCAGGAGGCATCGTAGGAATGAATGTCCATTGAATTGTATTGAGATTTGCTCAGTTTGTGAAGAAAACCACTCCACAGACAAGTACCCTTCTTTACCTGGACTCAAAATTGTATATCAAGGAGTTGAAGGGGTCACTGAGTAGTTTTGCTACATCAACCAAAGGGAACTCCTGGGCCTAGACCACACCAACAAGGTATTCAAGGGTCATCCCATGCATATTACAACCCCAACCAAACCACAACTATACCCTGTTGGGGACCCCCTGCTTATCCTTCCTGGTCTACACCTCCTCCTTGGTCCTATGAATCTCAGTATCATTCCTAGCCAGCCAGCCAGTAATTTCAACCTTATGTTTAGCCACAACATCAATGGAATGCCCCACTCTAGGGGTGGAGGCCCCAATTCAACAATGTTCCAACCCTATTGCCTCCACCACCTACCCAACCACAACTCCTGCACTCTGCTCCACCTAAGCAACCCCATATGCCTACCTAGCCAAATCTGAACCCAAAAAATAGGAAACCTCAACAAGTATACATTGGAGAGAAATCATACCCATCTTATGCTGTAGAAAACCAGGAGATCAACCTAAGATCTGGGAGAATTCTCTCTAATAACCAACCTCCCTCTCCACATAGGGAGGTTGAGGAAGAAAGAGAGGAAATAAACCTTAAAGTAAATCCACCCTTTCCTGAGAGATTAGCCCAACCACTCTAGCCTACCCCAGAAGAAACTGAACTTCTAGGAGAATTGAAAAATCTATGTGTAAAGATCCCCCTTCTCTAGGCAATAAAATATGTTCCTATTTACAATAAGTTCATTAAGGAGAAATGCTTCAAGAATCCAGGAAGAAGAAAAAGGGATGCCCCTACCATTAATGTCATTGGGAAACTGTCTGACTTAATGTTGGAGCAGGTAATATGTCCAAAATATTTGGACCCTGGAAGCCCTGTAGTAGATATGCACATCAATGGCACTATTGTCCCACATATTCTGATTGATCTTGGGGCTGCCATTAATGTGATGACCAAGGACACCATGCTCATGCTCAACCTCCAAGGGTCATTGAGGAATACCACAACAATTCTGCAACTTGCAAACCATTCCACAGCCACCACTGAGGGAATTGTGGAGGATGTAATGGTCTCCATTGACTTCTAGGAGTACCCTGTAGATTTTCTAGTTCTCCAGCCTAAGGCTAAGCTTACTGGTTACCCTATCATCCTTGGGAGGCCATGGTTGGCCACAGCTAATGCTTACATTAGCTTGAGAGCTAGGAATATGACCATCAAGAATGGGCACATGTCCAAACAGTTAGTCATATACCCTCCTACTCAACCTTTCCTAGAGCATGATTTACCTTTATGGTTGGAGGAGGAAGAAGATAAGGTTTATTGTGCCCAACTTTATGCCTTGGAAGCAACCATAGGAGGAGGACAACAAGATTAGGATGACTTAATTGAACACCTGCTCCAAAGTCCAACTCCTAGTTCATTACCATTAGAATAAGAAGTAAGGGAAACCCAGAATAATCATCAATTGACTTATGCTTGGCTGATTCCAACCCACTCCATGTCAAAACCATATAATTCAGCCCAGAGAAAACATTGAAAATTAATCCATCTCTTTCTACTTTAGAAGAGGAAAATCTATGAAATATGTTGAGAGAAAACCTAGAAGCCTTCACTTGGAGTTACAAGGAAATGAAGGGAGTACACCCCTCAGTGTGTACTCATTGCATATACATCAAAGAAGGTTGCAATCCAGTCAAGAAACCACAAAGGAGGATGAATCCAGCTCTTAAAGACATAGTCAAAGAAGAACTGCAAAAACTGCTAGATGCTGGATTCATTTACCCTATCTTAGACAGTGAGTGGGTCTCTCCTTTAGTGTTAGTTCCCAAGAAAAATGGTAAGTGGAGGATTTTTGTCGATTATATGGAGTTGAAAAAAGCCACAAAGAAGGTTCATTTTCCCCTACCCTTCATTGACCAAGTTCTAGATGGCCTAGCAGGGAAGAAGTTTTTTTCATTCCTAGATGGATTCAGTGGGTACAACCAAATCCAAATCTGCCCAGAAGACTAGGATAAGACCACATTCACCTATCCTTAGGGTACTTTTTCCTACAGTGTCCTTCCTTTTGGCCTATGCAATGCTCCTGCCAGCTTCCAGAGAGTAGTCTTGAGTATTTTTGTTGAATTAGTACATGATTCAGTGGAAATTTATATGGATGATTTTACACCTTATGGCTGTGATTTTCAAGAAGCTCTGACTAACCTAGGCAAAGTATTGCACAAATGCATTGAAATGAATCTGTCTCTTAGTCCATAAAAATGTGAATTCTTAATGACTGAAGGGATTGTGCTAGGTCACTCAATATCTCAACAAGGACTGTAGGTGGACCCAAACAAAATAGCAATCATCCAAAGGGTCCCACCTCCACAAAAGTAGAGAGATGTCAGGAGTTTCTTAGGGTTAGCTGGATACAACTGAATGTTCCTAAAGGCCTTCAACAAGTTGGCCTCTCCTTTGTTTGGGTTGTTGGCCAAATATTCTGAGTTTATATGGTCAAAGAGCTATTAAGAGGCCTTAGACATTCTAAAGGATAAGTTAACCATTGCACCAATTCTTCAAGACCCAAACTGGGCCCTCCCTTTTCATATTCATGCTGATGTCTTGCACAAAGCCATAAGAGCAACCTTAGGTCAGGAAGAGGAGAAATTGCCCTATGCCATCTATTTTACTAGTAGGAACCTGTCAAAGGTTGAGCTAAATTATATTGTGACCGAAATGGAACTCCTAGTCATTGTGCATTCATTAAACAATTTAGGCATTACATTACATGCTATCAAACATTTGTGCATACTGACCATGCTGCAATCAAATATTTAATGAACAAAACAGATGTGATTGCTAGAATTATAAGATGGTTTCTTCTATTACAATAGTTTGGTCTAAAATTTTTTGATAAGCCTGGTAAGGAAAATGTTGTTGCAGACTTTCTATCTAGGATGAATCTACCTACAGGTGAAGAAGGAATGGTGGATGACCAGTTACCAGATGAACATTTGTTTGCTACTTCAGTTCTCTCCCCATGGTTTGCTGATATAGAAAACTATTTGGTATCAGCATAGTTCCCACCAAACTTTCCCTCCAAAGAAAAGAGAAAGATAGTCAGGAAAAGTGCCACCTTCACCTAGATTGGGGGCAATCTGTTCAAACTTGGCCCAGATCAAATATTGAGAAAGTGTGTAAGGGAAGAGGAAGTCTTTGACATCCTTCTGACCTGTCATGATGGGCCTTGTGGAGGTGACTTTGTAGCAAAGAGGACAACATTCAAAGTGTTGCAAGCAGGCTATTATTTGCCTACTCTTCATCAAGATGTGAAAAATTACATTAGTCAGTGTGATTGGTGCCAGAGGATGGGAAAGCCTACTCCAAGAGATGAAATGCCCCTACAAACTCAAGTGACTTTCTAGCCATTTGACAAGTGGGGCATGGACTTCATTGAGCATATCAACCCTCCTTCAAAGAAAAAGAAATAAATTTTTGTGTGCACTGATTATTTGACTAAGTGGGCTAAAACTAAGGCAGTTAAGGTAGCAACATGAGAGAAGGTGGCTGAGTTCCTAAGGGAGAATGTATTCTACAAATTTGGGTACCCTAGAGAGCTAGTCACAGACCAAGGCAACCAGTTTACCTCCAACATGACTGAAGAACTACTCAACCATCACAAAATCAAGCATAGGACCTCCACTCCTTATCATCCACAAGCTAATGGGCAAGTGGAGGTGACCAATAGGGCATTGGAGAGCATCTTGACCAAGGTAGTGAGCAGCAGTAGGAAGGATTTAGTAGAGAGACTAGTTGAAGCCACGTGGGCCTATAATACAACATGGAATACCACCACTGGATTTACACCCTATGAGCTGGTCTATGGAAAAAAGGCTTTGCTATCCATTGAGTTTGAATATAACACATTGAGGATGGTAGACCAACTAGATTTGGATCTCAGTCATGCACATAAAGAAAGATTGTTCCATTTGAATGGCTTGGATGAATTCAGAATGCATGCCCTCCTACATGCAGAGATAGTTCAACTTCAAAGGAAGATCTAGCATGACAAACATATTAGGGAGAAGCAATTTCAAGAGGGAGATTGGGCATTATTATATGATTCTAGGTATAAAGACTTCAAGGGCAAGCTAAGGACAAGATGGCTTGAACCTTATGTGGTGTAAATATGCCATGATAATGGTTCAGTGCAAATTAGAACTATAGATGAAGAAGCCATTTGATTGCTTGTTAATGGACACTGATTGAAAATGTACAAGAGGCCTTTATCAAAACAAGAGTTAATTAACAATATCAATAAGGCAGTGATGATGGTGGAGAAAGTTCTAGCTCCTCCCTCATCAAGTCACTGAAAAAAGAGAAAAAAGAATAAGGATTCAGGTGAAAACCTCCATGAGGCGCCTGAGTCCCATCTTTGGGTTGAAAAGCTCATGAGGCAGCCCAAGGATGAGAAAAAATGAACAAAGAATAAGAAGATCCCTAAGTAAAAACTTTCCTTGAGGTGCCTAGGGCAAACATCTAGGGTGAAAACCTCTCTAAGGTGGCCTAGGTGTTTTTAAAAATGAAATAAAAAGAGAAAAAGAGACATAATTGTTATTTACAGGTGGGTGAGAAAGACAATCAAGGAGAAAATAGAAGATCCAAGGACCAAAGGGAACCATGCCTCACATCTATTCATCTCCTCCACTCCTTACCATGCATCCCTCCATCAATTCCATTTCTTTTTACTTCATTGCTTCAATTTAAGGTGAAGATTGTGCTTTCTACAAGATCCCCTAAATGGTAGATTCGTTAGGTCCCCAAAATTCATTCTAGACATGATTTAACCCCTCACCTCATCCATTACCATCATCCCTGCATCCACACACAATCCTACTCCCTTTGCCCATTCATTACAGCATCCTCTTAGCCCCAACCAGCAACAGGACATCATGTGGTAGCCTATCCCACAAAATATCAATCATCAGCTACAGGTCTTCACTAGGATGATCCAGGAGCTCCATAGCAGCAGCAGCAACATCAGATCTTCAGTCACAGACACATGCAAAAGTCAATAAACCATTAGCAGAGAGTAGAGGAGGAATAAGAATGACCATCATTAGCACCTCTGATCTTCAACAACTGTAGTGTGGCATTGAGGCTACAGGTAAGTATCCCGCTCACTCACTCATATGCATCATTTGATCAAAAGTTGTAAAGGGTACGAGGTGGTTGGTTTATAAGTTAAAAGGTGGAAAAAAGGAAATTCTTTAATAAGCCAAAAGAGAATGCAAGAGTCTGAAAACAGTGACGTAAGGTGGGGCCCAGACCCATATTAAAGTTCGAGCGATAGCACAAGAATTAAGTAAACATGGGTTCAAGAGGCAGACAAAGTGCTCTGCGTGGGACCAACGAGCACAAGTTATAACTCAGGCTCAACCCCTGCAGTTGACCATGACATCATAGTGTTTGACCAAGATCTAGGGCCTGAGGTTGTTGTGGGGGGTTCAAGCCTGATGACCATCTTGTACACTCCCTACCACTGCAGCGGGCCACCACCATCGCTCCACTCCATCTCATCTCCTCCACATCATTTTCCACCCTCATTCATTACCATCCACCTCATTCACCATACCCTGTCACCTCATCTATTGTTCCATAGATACAGTGTTGTTATGGCAACCATTTTAGAATGCTTGAAGAATTAAGACTTGGGGTAGAAACACCAGTTCACCACAGACTCAGCATACCCTATTTCTTGATGAAATCAGTCATAGAATCCATCAGGAAAGTAAAGGAAGGGAATTCCCAACAGTTGGCTCACCATGGGTTGATCAAGATCCTCATTAAGGATGCCTTCCAAACCCTCAGGATCCCTATAACATGTCCAGTCTTCAGAAACTTACCAGTAGAGGATGAAATCAAAACCCTCACCCATGATGTTAGTCCTTCTATCAGTGAGGAGGAGGCAAAACAAGAAAAAGTAGATACAAAGCTAGATGAGGATGAGATGGATGAAGAAGAAACTAATACAGAGGAACATGATGAAAGAGAACACAAGGAAGATGATGTTCAAATAGAGGAGGAAATGAAGGAAGAAACTGATGGAGATGAGAAAGAATAGAAAAAGGAAGAAGATAAGAAAAATAGAGAGGAAGAAAGCATTGACATAAAAGGGGAAGAACAAAAGGAGGAGTCACCTAGGGTGTCTCTAGAGGTCCCCTAAGGGGGAGGCAGTAGCTGCCATCACTACTCTTAGCACACCAGTTGAGAAAAAAGGGAAAAGAAGGATGCAAACCCCTCTATATTTCAGAAAAAGAAAGAGCACAAGAATCAAACAAGGGAAGCCACAAATATCAACAAAAATCCCTATTGAGATTGAACATTCCCCTACACCAAGGGACAAAGAAGAAATAATGAGAGATCAACTTGAGAGGGAAGATGCATGGCTGAGAGGATAGCTGCAGGAAAAGGGAAACCAACTAGAATATATGGCCAGCCTCTCCTTGGAGGCCATCCAGTGTAGGATGCTAGCTAAATCCTATGCTCTTTACCTCAGAGAACAGTGACTGCAATTTCAAATTAAAACACTAGTACAAAGGGGCACCATGCCATTTCAGGACTGCAGGTAGTTTATTGATACTTGTGATCAAAGTGCACTAGAGGATAAGGTGAAAATGGTTGAGTTTTACTTGCACAACATGGCCCTCATAGACATGAATATTTGGGATCCTCATGCAGAGCTAAGAGATCTACAATTAATGGTTTTGGCATCATCGATGAACCATGAGAAGTTAAGGGCTGCAGAGATGAAAAGAATATTGGCCAGGGAGAAAAATGAACCTCTTTTCATCAAAGTTGAACAATCAAATCCCATGGCTCTAATCAACACCCATAATCTAATTGCAAATGATCCTCAGTTGGCACCTAGATATCTTGCTTCCCAAGAGAAAGAAATTTCACTTTTTGACGATATGTTTAGGCTACTAAGAGATGGTAATATACATGCCTACTAAAGGAGATGGAACACACTGCCACACAGCTTGAAGATCAACAAATATCACTCCCCTCAAAGGTTGACAGAGGCACTCAACAGAACACCTATGTATAAGCAATCAATGCAAAGGTTGAAGATCATTGGGATAGGCCTAAAACACAGTCCACAACTACTCCTAGGGATGCTAGAAGGGAGAAAAGAAGAAGAGGAAAATAGGTAGTGGGAAGAAGTAGAAAGGAAGTTAGGCTTCTCTGAACAAGAAGAAGAGACCACAACAAAAGCATGGTATGTCAGAGAGTCTACCAGAGCCATGAAGGACATGGACATTGACTAAGTTGCTCAGAAGATTAGTAAAAATTTTAGTAGGGGGGTGATGATGAGCCTCATCATTGGGTGATTATATGGGCCTTAATTCACTTCCTAGCTTAGTCAAACCAACTATTCTCACAACTTATTGCATACTTTTGATCATATTTTGTTTATGAGATGAGTTGGAGTTGGATATTTTTATTTGTGGTCTAATGTGCATTTAATGCGGGAATAAAGGATAAAAGCAAGGAAAAACATAGGAATAAAGGATAAAGTCAAGGAACTATGGAAAATACCTTGGTAAAAACTCGAATGGGACAAGGGAGAGGAATTATAGGAGGTAAATCCTCCTCATTTACTACCCCTCCATTTGAATATTCCTCCATCAACTTGGAGTGCAAGCAACCAAATCATGAGGACCAGAATGCAGTCGAGCAAGTGAAAGTGACAGAAACCAGTTTATCTTGAGTTGGGAGCTGAGCCTCCCAAATTTGAAGGAAGTTGTTGGAGACTTCAGATGTATAAGTAGAGAGGTTTAGGACCTCAGAAGGATTCATATTTTTATGTAAAACTCAATTTTATTTTTGAGTTGCAAGACTTGTGATAGTTTGTTATGTAATCCATGGTTTTGATAATAAGAATGAGTTTTGTTTTGAGACAGCACTGAGTTAACTCAAAGGGCTGAATCTCTATGGTTAGGGCCCAACCTAAGCAACCAAAGCTCCTCTTTATTTTACATTTATGTTAGCATAGATTCCTGGTTTTCTATTCATTTGCTTAAGTAGATGCATTTCCATTACAACAGTATAGCATAGATTCCTGGTTTTGTATTCATTTGCTTAAGTAGCTACATTTCCATTACAATAGTATAGCATATATTCCTGGTTTTCTATTCATTTTCTTAGGTAGTTGCATTTCCATTACAACAGTATAGAGTAGATGATCCATGGTTTAGTTGTTCATTTGCTTAAGTAGATGCATTTTCATTATAGCAGTATAGCATAGATTTATGGTTTAACTGTTCATTCGCTTAAGTAGTTGCATTCTCATTATAGTAGTGTAGAGTAGATAGGTTGCGCTTTAGTTTACTTTCATTTCTGCCTACTTTTAATTAGTAGGGTAGATAGGAGAAAAATATCACCATAAGGATGTCCATAGGTGTCTCGACCTCACCTCCTCCCTATGGGACCATGACTTGAGGAAGAGACCCTTCAGCAACCCCAAAAACACAGCTTTCTAGTTCTTGCATGAGATTTGGAGTTCATTGTTTGATGCAGTTACTTGCTTCATTTCACTGTTATCTTTTTCCATCACTCTCGGTCCACCCTCACCTTCACTGGTTCCTGTTGTTTTCATTGAAATCTCCTTCAACATGTTCTTCATGCATAATTTTCTTACCGTCCGATCCACAACAAACCTGACTAATCACCATCTGATTCTTTAGTTTATCCAATGACCATCATGCAACCTCACGTGAAGTATTCCACCTACTTTAATCACTTTAAATCCCCACCGTCAATCTGCCTCGCCTAATCCGACGGCTATCTCGTCACCCACTCACCAACTAGCTTGGAAAATCTCCACTATTGATAAGTCCCGCCTGATCCAATGGCTATCGCTTAATCTCGTGCAGATTCTTTCACCGCCATTATCTGCCCGAGATCACGTGAGAAAATTGGTTTTCTCATGCTACGTGTCACTCACTTAGGCTAATCACGTGAAATTTAGAAATACAACTTATAACTTTGAGGGCACACGAGAAACTGTTGACTGCCTACAAAACCTGCTCCATCAATTCCACACGTTTTTATCTCTGTTGCTCATCTTCCACTTAATCCTATCCTTCCATCTATTAACTTAAGTCTCCACGATAAGATATCCATCACTCATCCTGTTCGGTAACCCTGTTCGTTCATCTTTTCACTAAACCGCTCGCAATAAGATCTTTGCCATTCATCCTCTTCGTTAACCATGTTCGTTCATCTATTCACTAAACTGCCCGCGATAATATCTCTGCCGCTCATCTTGTTCATTAATCCTGTTTGCCCATCTATCTATGTAATCTATTGCGATAAGATCTCCACCGCTCATCTTTCATTATGTCCCCCTTTCACTAATTTCATCCTCCAACTGCTCTTCCGCTTGACTCCTTCCCAAACTTTGTTCTGTGTATTAGTTCAACGCTACCACCAAATTAGTTTAGTTTCCTTGCTTACACATGGTGAGCTCCAGTATTGTAGCAATAATGCTACAACTCCTGGGGCTTCCTGTCTTTTAATTTTATCAACCCGGTAGTTCGTACAAACTTGGAAGCGACGGTGCTGTATGCACAAGTACTAGCCCTTGTCGCAGCTGTCACTTGGTCAGCTGGCACAAGTCCACTAGGGCTTAAGCCAACTTCTATAGGCTCACAGAAGAAGCTTTATCAATGATGGATGAAAGCTAACTCAAAGGAAGGCTACGCTGCTTGACAAACTGAATCAAAAGCAATTTAAAGCATGTGAATCCATGAAACCCTAATTTAACTAGTCTATCTTCTATAATGCAAAGAATGTGGATGCAACTCCTATGAATGCTGTCATCACCTCTAACAAGTGTAAACGCATGGGTCTAAGCTACTTGCATCATGAGAAATGTGTTTTTGTGTTTTTCCTTTAGGTGTGTGGAATGAGTGTGAACTTGGCCTAATTAGGGTTTGATTGTGCAGGTGGGATGGAGAAGGAAGGAAAGTGTGGGACAGGTTGGGGAGGCTAGGAGAGGTTCCTAAGGATCCTTAGCACCCATCCACAGAGGTCCCTCACGTTCAGAAGCTCGGCAACGAAGTGAATGGCCTCCTACAGGAAGGCTGCAGGGGATCCTACAGGATACTCTGTTTTCTACAGGATGGCTGTGCACGTCTACAGGATGGTTGGCCGTGGAGGTTTTTAGGAGTTGATGGAGTGTTGGAGTGTTGTGGGAGGCTAAGGGAGATGGAGATGGACCTAATGATGTCTTATGAAATGGCAAGTCAGACGAAGGAAGGGTGCATGCAATGGGTTGATGTTTTGGAAGGGTGGAATCAACGAGAGTGAAGGAGATGGAGCTGTACGTGAAATGAGAGAGTTGGAGGGCACGTGAGTGAGATAGAGGGTGAATAGAACTTGCAGGTGGATGAAGAAAACGACGAAGGAAATCGCTTGAGCAAAAGCAGTGTAAATAAAACAAATGACCTGTGCATGAAAACAAGGAATTCATTAACCTATTATGCCATGGAACCTATAAATCCAAAATGGAAACCAAGCAATAAAACTAATGCGTGAGAGTGCAGTATGGATCAATGTCGAGAATGTATGAATAAATCCTTAATGAAAAACGTTCATGTGGCAACTTGCGTGGAGATGAAACGACTGCTGTTCTTTTTGGTGGCTGATCATGGTCTACACCCCAATCCCAAACAGTGAGATGGCAGTGAGCCTTTACAACCTGTTTTTGTTGGAGCTCCAAGAGATTTATTCTACCAACCTATCAAACTTTAATACTGAAAGCAAATCATCCTACCAGTCCTATCTATGCTAATGAAAACAATTAAACTAACAAGCTGGAAATCCGAATTGCATAGGAAACTAAACAAACTCAAGTGCTGGACCTAATTGTAAATGCATTACAACACTGAGGAGGTCTATGGCTCTCAGGTTGGGCCCTAACCTGAGAGCTATAGCTCCTTGAGAAAACTCAGAACTAACTCAAAAGTGGCCTTCTTTATTCATAATCTGATAACATGCCAAATTGGCTTACAAAAGAGAACGAAACTTGAGCTGTGCTCCAAAATTACAATAGTAATACGAGAGTTTCAACAACCTAACCAAGGCTAAGGCCTCTATACTTATACAAAACGATGATCCAACAGGTATCCATGATTCTAGGAGCTCGGCTGTTTAATCTAGAGTTTAACTGCTGATCCTGTAGGATGGTCATAAATGTTGTTTCCTGTAGAGCAGTTTTGAACTGCTGTTCCTATAGAACAGCTGGCCGTGTATTAAGCTCGGAGGGAGGATGGAGTGGGGCTCGGAGTTCTTGGTGAGGATCATGAGGAATGTCCCCCAAGACCGTGGACAACCTCTCCTTACGTCAGCAGTGCCAACTCGTTGTCTCCTTGCCACCTTTTCGTTGTCTTTTGCTCCCTTTTAATGCCAAAACCTGGAATCACAATGCATTAGCTACGTAGATAAAGTGCCTATCCTTTCTCCTACAAACAACATGAATAAACTAAGAAGTGTATGCATAAACAATAAAAATGAATGGTTTGAGCAAGCAAAATAGGCCAAAAATGAGCCCAAATTGTACCAAAATTGGGGCTCATCATCACCCCCCAGCTGAACCATTTGCTCATCCTTGAGAAACTTAGTCAAGATCCTCATCCTTCATGGCCTTTACTGCTCCCCTTACATCCCAAGCTTCTGTGGTGATGTCTTCATGGTTGATATGAAACCCTGCTGTATTTTCCACTTTTTCCCATTGTGCCCTTTCTTCCTTTCCTGTACCTCCTTTAGCCAATCCTAGCAACAATGGAGGGCTGAGTTTGAGGCCAATCCAGCTGGCCTGAAGTCTTTGCACTGATTTCTTGTACAGGTCCACCCTTGCAAATGCTTCCCTCATTCTGGTCGGGGTATGGTATTCCCTGATTTTCAAGCTATGTGCCAAAGCATGCCATCTACGTGCACAAGCATGGCCAACAGTTTCTCCCAAGAGTCTGTCCATGTCTTCAAAATGGGCTATTGCTTGGGCTTGCTGGTCTATAAATCTCAAGGAAGCTGCAGGATCATTGGATAACTGTTGGCGGGCTGAGGTGAGGGCAATCGGATCTTCTAGTTCTGCCCGAATATACAGTGGTTCACTCACTTCCCGGTTCATGACCGATTTCTCTTCAGTGGCTCTCTGATCCTCATGATTCAGCCATGATGCAAAAGCCATTAGTTGCATATCGCCCAAGGCAATATTGGGATCCCAAGAGACCTCATTGGGCAGAATTAGATTGTGGATATAAAATTATGCTAGCTTAGCTTTATCCTCTGCTGAGCTAGTGTTGCATACTTCAGTAAACTGCTGTGGGTCATGAATTTGCTCAATACCTCTTTGTGCTAGGGTGTTGATCTGGAATTGTAGCCACTGATCCTTTAAGTACAGCCCATAGGACTTTGCAGGATGTCTGCACTGCAAGGCTTCCATGGCCCAACTAGCCATGCAAGCCAATTGCGTCCCCTTTTGTTGCAGCTGCTCCTTTAAGGCTTGCACCTCAATTCTTAGCTGTTGTTCTTCTTCCTGTAGAACTGTTTTTGGTCCTTCAATATTGGTGGTCAGCTCCTTCTTGCCTTCTTGTTCAGATGTGATGCCCTTGGAGGATAGTCCTGCCTTTGCCTGGAGTTCTTGCAGCTGCAACCGTAGCTTTTGGTTTTCTTCCTGTAGAAGTGCCTTCTGGCAGCTAGCCACATGTTTAGCCATAGTGAACTCACTTCTGACCTCCCTGAGCTGATCTTGTAGAGGGCCTATGTCCCCCACCCCCTTTGATTTGGCAATTTGCATCCAGGTATGGGAGCGGACTCTTTCTTTCTCCAATTCGAAGAATAGAGGTACGGTGAATTTTTGTGGGATGATCTTGCCTGCCTCTAAGAAAGTGTAATATGAATTCAGATTGGGTGAAGGACTGGGTTTAGGTATATGCTCTCTTGCTGTTTCTTGAGGGGGTTCTGCCTCATCCGCCCTGGGTGATGAAGGTCCTCCTTCTTCTTTCTGTTCGGTTTCCTGTAGTCGAGCTAAGGTATCCTGTAGGACGTTCGCAGCTTCCTGTAGCCTGGTTTTCTCGTCCAACAGGTCCACTCGGTCTTGCCATGTGCTCTTCTTCGGGCTGCCCTTTTCATAGGTAACTGTGAATTTTGAGGGAGATTTGTCTTTGGGAGAAACAGGGGTGTCCTCAATGACAATTGGGCTGCTGGACTGCTGCTGTGGTTTTCCTGTTTTTATCCGAACACTCCTCCGTGCTTTGAAGTAGAGAGGAGGGTCCCTCTTCCTTTTTCCCTTTGGCTTAGGTGGCGTACTGAGGCCAGCTAATACAGCCGCTGCCTCTCTGGCTAAAACATCCACCTTCTGCTTCTCAAATTTTGGTTGTGCATGGCTTCCTGTAGAAGCTTGTTCTTGCACCCTTGTGCTTCCTGTAGACGCTGGTGTCGGGCTTCCTGTAGAAGCCTTGGTCTTTGCTTTTGGGCTTCCTGTAGAAGCCTTGGTCTTTACTTTTGGGCTTCCTGTAGAAGCCTGCTTTTCCTTTCCTGTAGCGGTAGGTGTCTTCCCTTTTTCTCTTTTTTCTACGGGGGTTTGATCCTTATGTTTGCTTGCGAGTGCTGGAGAGGTAATTGGGCTGACGTGGCTTTCCCCGACTCTGTCTCTTCTGCTTTTTGACCTTATTTCTCTTGCTGACAGGATAGGGGAGTCAGCTTTTTCTTTAGCCTCTTCTTCCTCAGCTACCTCTTCCTTGTCTTCAGTGCTGGAGGAGCCACTCTCTTCGATCAGCATTTTAATGTCTCCATCTCGTGTCAGATTCCTAAATGACTCCCAGGAGAGGGGAACTTTATATGAGTGCAAGGCATCTTCCACAAGCAATTTTATTAACCCATGATGGGCTATCTGATCAGGGATGCCCTGTCTTAGTTTGGTAGCACACTCCATGAGGGACTGTAGAAGATAATAAGGGATGCTTAGTTTTTGGTCTACGGGATCGTCAATTCTGTGCCTTAACTCAGTGAGGAGCCGGAAATGATATGCATATACTATACTGAACCGGCCTTCACACGTAATATACTTCATTATTTGCAAACTGACTTCATTCCACGGTGGTGTTAGGCTCGTCCTTCTTACCCCATTTTTATCCTTTGAGAATTCTTCCACAGGTGGGAAGAAATCCTTCTTTGCTTGCTGGCTCATCTTCCGCTCTTCTTTGTCCCACGGCAGACCCATGGGCAGCTCTGTAATCCGACTGATATGCTCTAGGGTGAGTTTGAGGCTGAGACCTTTGAAGGTTACCGTGGCCAATGTCTGTGATTTAGGCTGCAGAGCCCGCAAAAATTCCTCGGCTACTTCATCATCGTAGCCCTGTAGTTTATCACAGAAAGGCATCCATTGTGCTCTAGTGAAGAGCTCAACCACTGCCGGGTTTCTCCTTAATGCATTTGAATTAGTGGGCTCTCGCCTGATAAACCCGCCAGGCATGATGAACACAGTGGTTTATACCAGAGGTGGTGGATACACAGGAAATTCAGTCTTAAAGACAGAACATGCAATGAATTTTCAGACCACAGTTTGATTATACAGCTATCCTGTAGGAGCGATAGTATAGGCACGGCAATCCAATTCTTTATGACCACACTGTGACTAATGGCCTTGCCACCTTTAAAAAAACCAATTGCGGAAGGAGTTGCAGGGTTACCTCTTTTCTGCCACCTTTTTTTACGTGAAGACTTCACCTTCCTGTAGAGCCGCGTTCCTGTAGAAACTGCTTCCTGTAGGACGGCGTTCCTGTAGAAACTGTTCCTGTAGGAGCAGTGCGCAGGCTTCGGGAAGAGCTTTAGTTGGCTGGCGGTCGAGAGGTACTTTACCAGCGTTCAGGTAGCCGAGAGCTCGGCACATCAACAAGCAGAGGTAAGCAGAGGATCTACTCAAGTTTTGAAGTGAGGTTGATGGAGATACACGCTTAATCGAGCCGATTAGATTTTGAATCAGCGCAGCTCGTGGCGCGGGGGTGAGCTGTCCCCGCCGGACCGTTGGGTGACGTCACCCATCATCCACCTGCACATTCGTTTGTTGCCGCATTCATTCCCACAGATCTGCCGCCACCCTTTTCGGTTAAACTTCACTTCTCGGTTGACGGGACTGATCTTCACGTGCTTGCTGCGTGTTTCTTTCGTCGTGGCTGCCACCTCGTCCTTTGACTAACCCTTTACTAACCGACGTGGCCAATCACTGGCCTTTAGGCCGCTCAACCATTCACCTTTATGCCATGCAAAACAAATCGAAGTAATAATCATGCAGTTTGATGGAGAGAAGGACTAGAACACTTACCTGCGCGCGGCTGCACATGATTTCCAGTTTTTTTTAGCGATGGATCTACCTGCCGCCTGTGGCTGCACATTCCTGTAGGCTCGTGGTTACAGGATGCCGGCGATGGAGTGAATGGTTCTGCGTTCATGCGCCCGTGTTTGATCTCAGATGGCGGTGCTGTGAACGGTCTTCACTTGAGCAGGTTGAACTGTTACAGGATCCCCGCGAGGGGTCTTGTCACCGTTCTTTCTCCTCGGGTGTATGCTGCATGCTGGCGGTTCTGGCTTCTCGATCACGATCCCAGCGCTTCTGATGTATCAACGTGGATGTGGTATGGTTCTCGGTGCTTAGTTTTTCTTTGACAGATGCTTCCTCACGAGAACTAATTACTTTGTTGTGCTGCTGCAGGGATCTTGGTTGCATGGCGACGAGGATGGTGGAGGACGATAATGGCAATGTTCAGGGGTGCCATCATTGGCATGCATGCATTCAATCCACTCCTCAGTCGCTAGATCTTCATTTGAAACACATTTCGGCCATCGTAACCTTCTACAGGAAGTTTCCTGTAGAACACAGAGTTTCCTGTAGAAATTTGGCATTTTCTTGTAGAAGATCCGCGTCTTCCTGTAGGAAGATTGTCTGTTCCAGTAGAAAAATTGTATCCTCCTGTAGAAGATCCAAAGCATGATAATAATTGCACATACCTTAAAAAACATTGCTGTTCTTGGAGGAGGTGCTGATGACATCCTTTGCTAGCATGATGAAGGCCCCTGGCTTGGAGTGGAGAGGCTTCTTCTCCTCCATAGAACATCTGCATGCAAACCTTTTATTGTGCTGATTGCTTTTTCCTGTTTTCTTTCTTTTTTCTTTTTTTTTTTTTTAGAAAGACAATAGGAGCGCCTCAATGAGGTTTTCACCCCTACTGCCTGCCTTGGGCGCCTCAGAGAGGTTTTCACCCAAGGATCTTTATTTTCCTCTCTTTTCTTTTTCGAAAGACAATAGGAGCGCCTCAATGAGGTTTTCACCCCTACTGCCTGCCTTGGGCGCCTCAGAGAGGTTTTCACCCAAGGATCTTTATTTTTCTCTTTTTTTTTTTTTTTTTCCTTTTTTTTTTTGTGTTTTAGATCCTTCAAGGTATGCCCAAAGCGGAGGCAGAACCCTTCTCTATGACCAAAACAGATTTCTCCATAGTGCTGATAAACTCTTGTCTTGAGAGAGGTCTTCTATAGATCTTCTATCGGTGCCCATTGACAAGCATGGGAATGGATTCCTCATCAATGGTTCGAATGAGGACAGATCCATTGTCATGGCACTGTTCCACCACATATGGTCCTAGCCATCTGGTTCTCAACTTCCCCTTGAAATCTTTGAATCTGGAATCATACAACAAAGCCCAATCTCCCGGCTGAAATTGCTTGTCATGGAGATGTTGGTCATGCCACACCTTCCTCTGAAGTTGAACAACTTCTGAGTGAAGGAGGGCCTGCATGCGGTGTTCATCCAGTCCATTCAGCTGCAATAACCTTTCTTGCTGTGCATGGCTGAGATCTAGGTCCAGCTGAGCTGCCAACCTCAAAGTGTTATACTCAAACTCAATGGACAGTAAAGCTTTCTTCCCATAGACCAGCTCATAAGGTGTGAAACCGGTGGTGGTCTTCCAAGTGGTGTTGTAAGCCCATGTGGCTTCAACTAGGCGATCTGCCCAGTCTTTTCTGCTGCTGTTCACCACTTTGGTCAAGATCCCTTCTAGAGCTCTATTGGTGACTTCCACCTGCCCATTTGCTTGAGGATGATAGGGGGTGGAAGTCCTATGCTTGATCTTGTGATGAGCTAATAGATCTTCAACCAAGTTGGAGGTGAACTGGCTCCCTTGATCGGTCACCAGCTCTCTTGGGTAGCCAAACTTGTAGAAGATGTTCTCTCTTAAGAACTCGACCACCTTTTCTTCTGTTGCTGCTTTGATTGCTTTAGTCTCTGCCCACTTTGTCAAGTAGTCAGTACACACAATGATGTAGGATCTCTGCCTCGAAGAGGGATTGATTGGGCCCACAAAGTCCATGCCCCACTTCTCAAATGGCTCGAGAGTCACTTGAGGTTGGAGAGGCATCTCATCCCTTTGGGTCGGTTTCCCCATTCTTTGGCATTGGTCACACTAGCTAACATATCTTCTGACATCTTGATGAAGTGTGGGCCAATAGTAGCCTGCCTGCAGGATCTTGAAGGCAGTTCTCTTTGATGCAAAATGTCCTCCACAAGGCACATCATGACAGGTGAGGAGAATGTCAAAGACTTCCTCCTCCCTTACACAACGCCTTAAGATCTGATCGGGGCCAAGCTTGAACAGGTTGCCCCCAATCCATGTAAATGAGGCACTCTTTCTGATGATTTTGCTCTTCTCTTTTGAAGAGAGGTCTGGAGGGAACTGAGCTGAAACAAGGTAGTTTGCTATATCAGCAAACCATGGAGAGAGTACTGAGATAGCAAACAGATGCTCATCAGGCATCTGGTCATCCACCGTCCCATCTTCATCTGCAGACAAATCCAATTTAGACAAGAAGTCAGCAACAACATTTTCTTTTCCTGGTTTATCAACAATGGTTAGATCAAACTGCTGCAATAAAAGTAACCATCTAATAATACGAGCATTCACATCTGGTTTATTCATCAAGTATCTAATAGCAGCATGGTCAGTATGTACAAAAGTCTGGTAACCAGTAATGTAATGTCAGAACTTGTTCAGTGCATGAACCACAGCTAAGAATTCCTTCTCGGTTACAGTGTAATTCAGCTCTGCTTTGGACAAGTTTTTTCTAACGAAGTAAATGGCATATGGAAGTTTTTGCTCAACTTGTCCTAAGGCTGCACCTATGGCTTTGTTCGAGGCATCAGTGTGGATGTGGAAAGGTAGGGCCCAGTTTGGACCCCTTAGGATTGGAGCTGACACTAACTTGTCTTTTAATTCATTCAAACTCTTCTGACAATCGTCAGTCCAATTAAACTCCACATCTTTTGCCAACAAACCAAACAATGGTGAGGCTAACTTGCTGAAGTCTTTAATGAACCTCCGGTAGTATCCTGCTAATCCCAAGAAACTCCGGACATCCCTTACTTTTTGAGGAGGTGGAACCCTCTTGATGAGAGCAATTTTGTTAGGATCCACCTGCAATCCTTGAGAAGAAATGGTATGGCCTAGCACTGTCCCTTCAGTCATTAGGAATTCACATTTCTCAGGGCTAAGGGACAAGTTCATCTCGATGCACTTGGTTAGGACCTTTCCCAAGTTGGACAATGCTTCCTGGAAGTTGGCCCCATAAGGGGTAAAGTCATCCATGTATATTTCCACTGCATCATGGACCAACTCCGAGAAGATGCTCAAGACAGCTCTTTGAAAAGTAGCAGGAGCATTGCATAGCCCAAAGGGAAGGACTCGGTAGGCAAAGGTACCCCAAGGACAAGTGAAGGTGGTCTTATCTTGGTCTTCTGGGCTGATTTGGATTTGATTGTACCCGCTGAACCCATCCAGGAAAGAGAAGAACTTCTTTCCTGCCAGTCCATCCAACACTTGATCTATGAAAGGTAGAGGGAAATGGTCCTTCTTGGTAGCTTTTTTCAGCTCCCGGTAATCTACACAGATCCTCCACTTCCCATTCTTCTTGGGAACCAACACTAGAGGGGACACCCATTCACTATCTGAGATGGGGTAAATGAATCCGGCATCCAACAGTTTTTGCAATTCTTCCTTGACAATGTCCTTAAGGGCTGGATTCATTCTCCTCTGGGGTTGCCTAACTGGTTTACAATCCTCTTTGATGTATATATGATGGGTACAGACCGAGGGGTGGACTCCTTTCATCTCCTTATAGCTCCAAGCAAAAGCATCTAAGTGGCTGGCCAATAGGCTACACAACTCCTTCTCCTGGGAAGGAGATAGAGAGGAGCTGATCTTTAACGCTCTCTCAGGGCCAAACTCCACACTTTTGACTCCGGGAGTGACAGGGCTGGTTGTACAAAGGTCCACTAAGGTGCTAGCTTGGGCATCCTCCACCAACTTCTCTAAAGATAGTGCACTGGAAGGTGGATTCTGGATCAAGGTCTCAATTAAATCATCGTCGGTAGGAGAATTTCTTCTAGCGGTATCTAGGGTGCACAGAGGTGCAGAGTACACCTCGTCTTCCTCTCCGTCCTCCAACCAGAGTGGTAAATCATGCTCTAAAGAGGGTTGGGCAGGAGGGTATAGGACTAGCTGCTTGGACATGGGACCATTCTTGATGGTCATGTTTCCTGCCCGACAACTTTTGTAAGCATCTGCAGTAGCTAACCAAGGCCTTCCCAAGATGAGAGGATATCCAGTAAGCTTGGCCTTTGGTTGCAGGACCAGGAAATCCGCAGGGTATTCCCAAGAATCAATTGAGACCAAGACATCCTCCACAATCCCTTCGGGAGTCACGGTGGAGCGATCTGCTAACTGCAGTACTGTCGAGGTCTTTCTCAAGGAACCCTGAAGATTGAGTTTAAGCATGGTATCCCTGGTCATCACATTGATGGCTGCCCCCAGATCAATCAAGGTGTGGGGGATAATGGTGCCATTGATGTGTACATCTACTACAGGACTTCCAGGATCTAGGTACTTTGGGCAGATGACTTGTCCTAGCATAAGGTCAGACAGTTGTCCTATGACATTGATAGTTGAGGCATCTTTCTTCCGTCTGCCTGGGTGTTTGAAACACTTCTCCTTAATCAGCTTGTTATATATTGGCACATCCTTGATGGCTTGGAGAAGTGGGATTTTTACACACAACTGTTTGAGCTCACCCAAAAGCTCATCTTCTTCTGGGTTCGGTTGTGTGGTGGCTGTTAGTCTCTCGGGAAAGGGTGGAGTAGGCTTTGGTTCACTCTCCTGATGGGTTTCCTCATCCTCTGGGGGAGGAGGTTGGCGATCTGGAAGAGTCTTTCCAGATCTAAGATTGATCTCCTGGATCTCCACAACATAGGTAGGGCATGAGGTCTCCCCAGTATATACCTGCTGAGCCTGTCTATTGTTGGGGTTCGGGTTCGGTTGAGCAGGCATCTGAGGTTGCCTTGGAGGAGCAGGAGGTAAAGGCTGAGGTTGAACTGGTGGTGGAGGCAAAATGGCAGGAGGAGTGTTGTATTGGGGCCTCCACCCCGACTGAGGAGCACTCCATTGAGGCTGCGACTGGGTATGTGAGTGATATGGGTGAGAAGTAGGTTGAGTAGGGTACTGAGGTGGATAAGACCATGGAGGAGGCATGGACCAGGAAGGATGAGCAGAGGGACCCCAGGAAGGCATGGGAGTCAAGTGGTTGGGGTTGTAATAAGCTTGAGATGCCCCTTGCATCCCCTGCTGATAAGGTCTAGATCCTTGAGGCCTCCTTTGGTTGACGAAGTAGAGAGGTTCAGTGGGGGCTTCAGTTCCTTGGTACATGGCTTTAAACCCAGGCAAGGTTGGACACTGATTTGTTGGGTGGTCCTCCTCACAAACGAAACACACTTCGACCGAATGCAATGGAAATTCATTCTTAGGGTGTCTTCTGGTGCACCTAGGACAGAAGACAGCCAAGGCTCTCTCAGCTTCCTCTTTCTTTTGCTGGATCCTGAATGTGTCCAGCTGCATGGCAATGGTATGTCTCACCTAACTCTTAAGATCTTCTAATTGGTTTGTAAGCTCATGTTTGGAGAAAGGGACACCGGTGGAGAGGAGGTTTCCTCTACCTCGTTTTCTAGCTGCCCTGGAATGATTTCAAAACACAGTCTTGATGTCCTCATAAGGCAGTTGGTAAATGTCCCCCCCAGCTAACATGTGAAGGGTGTCTAGGAGATCTTCAGGGACTCCTCGGAGTAGAACCAACTTGAGGGATTCAGGGTCAAGTGTGCATCTGGCTCGTTTATAGCTAAGTTGGAACCTCTCCTCATAGTCCTCTAAAGACTCATCATTCCCCATGGTCATTCGAAAGATCTCTCCCTTGGTTTCCTTGGACCTACAATAATCCCTATACTTGGTATTGAAGGCTTGCTGCATCTGAGCCCAAGTGGTGATGCTATTCCCAGGTAATCCCATGAACCAGCGTAGTGCTGCATCCTGAAGAGTGGAAGGGAAAAGCTTCAACTTTTGCTCATCCTCAGTATAGTCATAGGTTCGACAAAGGACAGCAAACTCAAACAAAAGGTATCAGGATCCTCAGTGGTCAGTCCATGGAAGTGAGGCAAGGCAAGAGGGGCTAATGTTTTTCATTTTCATATCCCCATTGGTCTCTCAGATGGGAAAGCTCCTTCTATTCTCTCATCTTCTCTCCTGTTATCAGCCATGGCTTCAGATGGAGTGTTTTCTAACTCTTCTTCTTCTATAGGGTCTTGGTATATCTCGGGATGTTTCCCTATAGTTTCCTCTGGGTCGCTGTCACCAAAGAAGAGAGAAGGGTGACTTAGTGATGTGGTGGGGGTGTTTGGTAGGAATTTGCCTGATCTATCTCGTTCCTACGGCGAGCATGAAAGGGAAAGGACTCTTCTCTGTTTTAGTGCTTTTTTTTTTCTTTGTACCTGCAAAACTGAAACAAATGATCTACAACTAACTAGATTACTCGAATGAAATTTGCGGAATTGGAAATATTAATCTAGGAAAGCAGGAAATATTAATCTAGGAAAGTAGGAAATATTAATCTAGAAAGCAGGAAATACTAATCTAAGAAAGCAGGAAAGATTAATCTAGGAATAGTAGGAAATACTAATCTAAGAAAGCAGAAAGGTTAGTCTAGGAAAGCAGGAAAGTCTATGCTACTTTTGCAGAATGGAAATGAAGCAAACTACTTAGCAGAAGGTAAGAGTAGGAAAGTAGAGGAAAAGCAACAGTGCTAATACTCTGACGCTTCCCTGGCAACGGCGCCAAAAAGATGGTGAGCTCCAGTATTGTAGCAATAATGCTACAACTCCTGGGGCTTCCTGTCTCTTAATTTTATCAACCCGTAGTTCGTACAAACTTGGAAGTGACGGTGCTGTATGCACAAGTACTAGCCCTTGTCGGCAACTGTCACTTGGTCAGCTGGCACAAGTCCACTAGGGCTTAAGCCAACTTCTATAGGCTCACAGAAGAAGCTTTATCAATGATGGATAAAGCTAACTCAAAGGAAGCTAACGCTGCTTGACAAACTGAATCAAAAGCAATTTAAACATGTGAATCCATGAAACCCTAATTTAACTAGTCATCTTCTATAATGCAAAGAATGTGGATGCAACTCCTATGAATGCTGTCATTACCTCTAACAATGTAAACGCATGGGTCTAAGCTACTTGCATCATGAGAAATGTGTTTTTGTGTTTTTCCTTTAGGTGTGTGGAATGAGTGTGAACTTGGCCTAATTAGGTTTGATTGTGCAGGTGGGATGGAGAAGGAAGGAAAGTGTGGGACAGTTGGAGGCTAGAGAGGTTCCTAAGGATCCTTAGCACCCATCCACAGAGGTCCCTCACGTTCAGAAGCTCGGCAACGAAGTGAATGGCCTCCTACAGGAAGGCTGCAGGGATCCTACAGGATACTCTGTTTTCTACAGGATGGCTGTGCACGTCTACAGGATGGTTGGCCGTGGAGGTTTTTAGGAGTTGATGGAGTGTTGGAGTGCTGTGGGAGGCTAAGGAGATGGAGATGGACCTAATGATGTCTTAGGAAATGGCAAGTCAGACGAAGGAAGGGTGCATGCAATGGGTTGATGTTTTGGAAGGGTGGAATCAACGAGAGTGAAGGAGATGGAGCTGTACGTGAAATGAGAGAGTTGGAGGGCACGTGAGTGAGATAGAGGGTGAATAGAACTTGCAGGTGGATGAAGAAAATGACGAAGGAAATCGCTTGAGCAAAAGCAGTGTAAATAAAACAAATGACCTGTGCATGAAAACAAGGAATTCATTAACCTATTATGCCATGAAACCTATAAATCCAAAATGGAAACCAAGCAATAAAACTAATGCATGAGAGTGCAGTATGGATCAATGTCGAGAATGTATGAATAAATCCTTAATGAAAAACGTTCATGTGGCAACTTGCGTGGAGATGAAACGACTGCTGTTCTTTTTGGTGGCTGATCATGGTCTACACCCCAATCCCAAACAGTGAGATGGCAGTGAGCCTTTACAACCTGTTTTTGTTGGAGCTCCAAGAGATTTATTCTACCAACCTATCAAACTTTAATACTGAAAGAAAAGCATCCTACCAGTCCTATCTATGCTAATGAAAACAATTAAACTAACAACTGGAAATCTGAATTGCATAGGAAACTAAACAAACTCAAGTGCTGGACCTAATTGTAAATGCATTACAACACTGAGGAGGTCTATGGCTCTCAGGTTGGGCCCTAACCTGAGAGCTATAGCTCCTTGAGAAAACTCAGAACTAACTCAAAAGTGCCTTCTTTATTCATAATCTGATAACATGCCAAATTGGCTTACAAAAGAGAACGAAACTTGAGCTGTGCTCCAAAATTACAATAGTAATACGAGAGTTTCAACAACCTAACCAAGGCTAAGGCCTCTATACTTATACAAAACGATGATCCAACAGGTATCCATGATTCTAGGAGCTCGGCTGTTTATCTAGAGTTTAACTGCTGATCCTGTAGGATGGTCATAAATGATGTTTCCTGTAGAGCAGTTTTGAACTGCTGTTCCTGTAGAACAGCTGGCCGTGTATTAAGCTCGGAGGGAGGATGGAGTGGGGCTCGGAGTTCTTGGTGAGGATCACGAGGAATGTCCCCCAAGACCGTGGACAACCTCTCCTTACGTCAGCAGTGCCAACTCGTTGTCTCCTTGCCACCTTTTCGTTGTCTTTTGCTCCCTTTTAATGCCAAAACCTGGAATCACAATGCATTAGCTACGTAGATAAAGTGCCTATCCTTTCTCCTACAAACAACATGAATAAACTAAGAAGTGTATGCATAAACAATAAAAATGAATGGTTTGAGCAAGCAAAATAGGCCAAAAATGAGCCCAAATTGTACCAAAATTGGGGCTCATCAACACATTCTTAGGGTTGATGCTCTTTACTTCTGCAACTTAGATAGCAACATTAGATTAGTGTTGATTTAGCAATTCTTCTTAGCATAGTTGTTTAAATGGTTAATTAGGTTATGGTGTGAGTTAGCATTACATGTTGTTTTCTTCATTACTGCAGTAGAGTAGCTCTCTCGTAGAATAGATTTGCTCTTCTTCCATCAAAGAATCAAGCTTCTTATGACCCTATAGAAGTCTGGCTTGGAACCCCTGGGGTCTCTTTCCAGATGAACGGTGACAACAGGCAGGACCTTAACTTTTACTTGTGCATATAGCACTGTCACCTCCAAGTTTGTATGAACCCCAGGTTTATAAGTAAAGTTGGTAGCCCTAGGAGTTGCAACATTCTTGTTGCAATACCTAGGCTCATCACAAGGCAGATGCAAGGACTCACACGAGCTCACAAAGTGAACCCAAGTGTGTGTAGTCATCAAGTGAAAGTCTCAAGGGAGGCTTTGAAATTTGTGAAGGCCAAAAGTTTGGAGGGTGGTTGTAGCCGCTACAATAATCTCCAGATTGTTGAATGCATGACATTATTTCTACACTAACGGTCATCGTTGCACTGACACACTTCACACACTTAATCATTTTTCCATCTTACTGAATCTTGCACTCACTAATTTCATGCATGTTCATTCACTCATGTCTACACCCATCTTCACACATGCATTTAGTCCTTACTATTTTCAGTCCCCCGTCGATGAGTCTGAGCTATATTGGCCTGAACCTTTCCATGCTTGGCTTGCACTATGCATTTTTTGGATGGAAGACCTTGCCTTGCTACAAGAAATTGCGTAGATATTGCCTCACACTAGCCTCCCAGGCTTTCTCTGCACAATTATGAGAGGCAGTGCCTCAGTTGGTCCCCAGAATTGCGCAATGCGATTTTACCAAGTTGCATTCATGCTAACTGAAACTACACATTGTGAAGTTTTAGTCCTCATTAGGCCAGGATGGACTGTGCTCTGTGCATTTTCACCGATCAGTCATCTCACCGACAGTCTGGACTATGCTTTGTGCAGTTCTGATAGTCAATCTCCCAGCCTCCCAGTGAAAATTTCACAAATCTTCGAGTCAGTCACCCAGGTCTGTTGCATCTTAGTCCTCAAGTTGATTTGGTTTTCAACTGATAGTTTTCTTATCATGAGTGTTGATTTGTCTCCAGGTATCACAGGTGTTCATCAGTCTCTCAGCAGTACAAGTACAATGGCTTCCAAGAGAGCGGGGTCAAAGGACACCATTGAGAGCGTGACTAGAGATGTGGTTAAGCAAGTGTCTATGAGATTGCTCATATATGAAGACACAAAGATGTTAATAGACAAGGAGATCGGGATGAAATGGCAGGAAATCAATGAAATATTTTCATGCACCTTTGAGGATAATCTAGAGGACCCTTGAGTCTATGTCAACATACACAACTCTAGCTTGTACTAGATTACATGCATGTATCTCACGTTTCCATGCATGTAAATGATCCACTAGATTGTCTCACATACCGATCCAGAGACCATGGTGTTGAGTAGTGTCAATGGAACACAACTTACTACCTTCAAGGTAGAGAACTTTCAGGAGATGTATCACTTACCACAACCAGTGGTCATAATGGATGCACCCTTCACCAAGCCCAGTAGCAGTGCAAAATCAAGACACATCTTGAAGAGCTGAGTGAAAGAGCCATCTAAGTTTAGGACAACACCCAACCAAGTTTACAAGGCAAGGATATTGTAGAAGGCATATCATCTCTTGGTCGTCTTCACATGTCTCTTAAATGGCTAGGAGAGTACAAAAACCTTCTCACAGAGTTGGGTGATTATGTTGGATCAGCTGGCAAACAAAGGAAGACCTTTCAACTGGTCCAGCATGTTGGCTCTCCAACTGAAGGGACAAGTAACAAATGCCCAGAATCTTCCCAAGGGTCAACAAGAAAATATATTCATGTCTGCTTACATACTTGATGAAATTTGTGCCCATCAGCAATTCCCAGGCTTCGGTTGGGCATGGACACCTTAGAAAATTTTATGCACATATCTTGCAGGTTGTTCTCTAAATGCAGCTTCCATGGAGTTATAATACATCTATCAGACCACTTCACCACCCTGGTGTACAGGATGATCTTTGAGAAGGATATGCCTTGCATGTCATAGGAAACAATGAAGTCATTGGTTAGCATAATAGATTGGTATGCCTCACCCTTGGAACCTTCATCCAGATGTACAACGTGGAGAAGCATCTGCATGTTTTACCAAAGTTTTGCATGGATAAGTTGGTCATGCATGAGGTTGGATACCACATCTCGAGACAGTTGTCAGCAAGACTACACAGGAAGAAGAAGGCACCTTCACCTGCTCTTCCTTTGCAGATCGGGTTGTATGAGATCTAGAATCTCAAGCATGCTGAGGCCAAGATGGAGGAATTCAATAGGTTCACCTTTAGCACCAGAAGTTTCAATCCATATGACCCACATTTCTTAGTGAAGGACCACTCTGCCAGAGTGTATCATCATTGGATCCACGGGGTCATGTCATAAGCCTAAGGAAGACCCATGGAGATATTTCTGTAACTTCTCAAGGCTCAATGAACCGATCAAAATGGTTGTAGAGTGGTTAGCAATGCAGGAGGCAACAACATCTCAAAGAGTAGTGATGTCAATAATAGTAGAGGGTACCTAACCTGCACTTGACAAAGGCAAGAGGAAGGTTGCTGACAACGAAGAGGTAGAGCAAAACTACAAGTTCAAAGAAGATCCACTTGTGTTAAGAGTAGCTTTAGAGATTGAGGCAAAGAGGGAGTAGTGCGATAGAAGGATTGCGCAAATGAAGAGGGAGAAGTAGAAGGTGGAAGAGGCAGAAAAGGAGTTGCAGGAATTGAAGCAACTACTCAGTGAAGAATAAGAGTTGCGCAGAAGAGAGAAGGAAGCATAGCAGGAATAGGAATAGTAGGAGGTGCAACATGCACACATTGATGAAACTGCACCCATGTAGGTTATTGATTCATCCTAAAAGTTGACAGATAGAAAATTGGGTGAGCAGTCGGAGGTGCAGCACTTTTCATAGGAGATTGAACAAATGGACATTGATGTGGTTCAACCATAGCTAGATCAAGACATCGACCTCATCCCTAAGGACCAAGAGGTCACCCCACCGATTTCACCAGATTCGGGATCAGAGCATGTCCCAAGTGATCAAGGAGACACTGCAATCCTTGATGACAATTCGAAAGTGGATGTGCACAACATATCATTCGATGAGTCACAACACAGAGTTTTGCGGTCATGTGGAGTGCCTAATCCAGATATCAATGTATCTCCTGTGCAGTTTGAAGAACAAGTCATCATGTCTGATGTGCGTAGAAAGCTAGCTGCATTGGCCAATGCTACAAAGGTACATTCCAAAGCCACCAACTCGAGTGTTATATTCTTGATAGTTGAGAATGAGTGCATGGCTAAGGAGCTACAAGTGGCCAAACAAAGAGAAGAGAAACCTACAGCATCTGCCAAAGCAGAGTTGAAGAAAGTGATACTTGATGAAGTATTGTCTCTCGAGAAAGTCATGCAGAAGATGTACTTCAAGTTCGTCACCATGCATAATTGATTTTTCCATCTTAACGGTTGGCAGCGACACTGTGCTAGGAGAGCACACATCTTGTCAGACATACACACTATTGTCGATCACATGTAGATATGGAAAATGAGGTACAAGGGAATCCCATTGCACTTACCAAAGATGATGAAGCCAAAGTTAGAGGATTTTAAGGCACGCATCCAGAGTCAGATCTGAAACTATGAGGAACTTCCACAACTCATCACCAGCTTATAGGATTCACATGCATGATTGTTTAGGAACATGGATGTCATTATGCATGCACATGTCATCCCATCCATTGGCACACTCATCGAGGCAAAAGAAGAGAACCAAGTTCGACTAGAGTTGGACATGTACCTTGATCAGTTGATGCACAGAGCCACCAGCACAGACTTATAGATGGGCGCAGACACTATGCACCAATATGTCGTTGGTTTGGTTGCACTAAAGACTATGATGCACATGTTATCTGAAGAGTTGGAAAGAGGTTCCAAATCAATGCACCCAGATGCAATGGAGGCAAGAGTTTGCTATCAAAAGGATGTCACCACAACATACGTGGACACCATAACAAACTACCAAGCTTGGCATCAATTCCCTACCATTCATCATCAAGAGGATGTTGACGAGTTAGTCTTCCCACAACTGTCTGAGTCTTAGTGATGCCTTTTATGGCTTACTCAAACCCATTTTTGTCTCACATGGGTACATGTACATATTGTATTGTAAACATGTTGTAAAGTGAAAGACCAAGTGTCAATAGTAGAATGTAACATTGATGTGTAAGTTGGAGAGTCATGAGGGTAGGTGAAGAGTCACAAAGGGGAATGTCAAGGACCACCCCACCCTTTTCTATTTATAGAACCTCATAACTCATTGTACAAGTTTTTGGGAGCCAAGCTTCCTATAGGTATAACTTAGAGAAAGCTTGGACTGTATTGTAACAAGCCTTGGCTTCTCCACATTGAAGAGCTAGTACATTTCTTTGGAGGAGCAAGCGACAGTGACTGTAATGTTACTCTATCGAGGCTAGTGGTTGTCATGGTTGTATGTATGATTGGATATTTCACTCTTTTAATATAACAGAGCCAACACATTTCATGCCTATAATGTTACTGTAGTTTGGATATCCTTGTTACTCACATGATTTATGTAGATGTAATTTATGCATGTATGTATGGACTATTTTGTATGTGTTTTTATGAATCCTATCAAAGCATGTTGTTGGTATATTTCATCACTTTGGATGGTAGGCTATCTTACTTTCCATCTTGTCATGTCTTTCATCTCAAGTGTTCCCTTTCAATCTGCGTGCTATCACAAGATTCTAAGGGGCACACTTTTCTCCCCTTCCATGTATTAGATCCTTTCATGCACCTTCCTTGACTTGCTGCAAGGTCACACCCTTGCTTCCAAAAAGGACATATTACTTACCTCTTCATGTAACTGCAATTAAGGCGATACCATACTACCCACTGCTGGACTCCTACTTCAAATGGTCTAAGGTCTAGTTGGGACTTCTTATCAAGAAGATCTACTGACATGTTGGCAGGTCCAGCACCATCCACATTTCTAGTGCTAGAAGGAGGGCTAGATGACAAGTTGAGTCCTCACATCTTGTTTTGAATATTCACACATCTATCATGGATATTTTTATAGTTAACCCTCTACAATGTTTGTCCAACGCACATCCCTTTGAAGTCACAAGGGAGTTCTTCGATCACTTGTCTGAACTCATGTACGATGGTGAAGGAGAAGTGGCCTAGCTCAAGCACTTAGATGACTTCCTTGCATTCATGGAGAATGATGAAGGTTTTGATGAAGTAGAGGTCAGTATGTTGTTTGCAAACACACTTCACGAATTCGCATCACTATGGTGCTGCAAACTAACCTCCTAATTATGTCCACTCATTCTAGTAGTTTAGTGATCTGATCAAATCAGTTTTTCATCATTTTGATCCTAAAGCTCTTGACAAAAAATGTTAAAACAACGGAAGGCCCTGCATGAATCACCTATGGATTTTTGGAAGCACTTTCGTCTGCTCATGTTTGAAGATCCGAAAAGTTAGATGAAGTTCCAATATATTATGGACATATTTGAATATGTCTTTCATAAATCACTCTATCCCTAAGTGAAGAAAAAGGTCAAACCTTGCTCATCGTACTTTGGTAATGGTGCTGCGCAATCTCAAGTGGACACAGTTGCTGTCACAAGTGACTATCGTCCTTCTCCTCATCAAACTGCTCCACCCCCGCAAAGTGATGTGGGAGAGCATGCACACAAGACTATTCAATCGGTACATGCTCCCACCCACACTACTCTTAATTTATGTGCATATTTGATTGGGAAGCCCATGGGTTGCCATATGCACTTGTTACCTTAACCTTCATCTCTACATTCTATTGATCCTCTGGATTGTGTTGTCTTATCTTCTTCTATTCCAGAGTTCATGTTGCACAAACAACCTGAGCTGTTATTTACAATGATTATGACTGGGGATTCGAGCATGAACACATGGTGTAGGATGACCTCCTTTTGTCCACACCTCCTCCTCTTTTTCCTTACATCTTTGGTGATACTTCTATCTGTGATTTTCCTTGTGTAAATTCATCCACATATGCCTCTACTTCCGATCATTTGCAGAACACACCAGATGTCATTCCATCATTTGATAGCAGAAAGGAAAATTATTTCACTGAGAATCCACTCGATTTTTCATCTACTTTTTCCAGAAACATAGAGGGTGAAAATTCTTTCTTCTCATCTACCCCTATGTTTTATTCATTAGATCATGAGGATGCCTATGAACTCATTGATTTTTTTATTGTAGTTGTCATGATCTCTTTACTCCTATTTTTGATCACGATATTGAGTCAATTGTTGTTGATCTTTCAAAGCCACATGTTTATGATGATCTATTTATCGATGAAGCTGAAACCCCACAAGCTATTGAGGAAATTTAGCCCGAGCTGATGGTTGTGTCAAGCCCTCACTGTCCTGAGGTTAGTTTCACATCTAATCAAGAAATTGTTGAAGTAACTAGGGCTCCTCATCACTCATATGTATGCATTGAAGATAAATCCAACACACATATTACGCTTCCTCCACCTGAATCACATGATCCTATCGCTCATGCATTGGAGGAATCATACACAACAAGAACACTTTCAAGACTTAAGTTGTCTCTTTTTCACATATTTGATTGTTTGTCACAATCAAGAGAGTGCACATGCTTATCATCTACATGCAATGTGTCATAGCACCATGGTAAGTCCACAGAGTGCATGTCATGTGCTTTCACTCTTTTCTTTTCTGTGGATATGTTTGAACTCGAAGTGTATTTGTATTCATTATTATATCTTTCATGTTTGTTGGTTTTCTTGACTATCCTTTTCGTGAACCATACCTTCCCCAACATCGGTGAACCAATGTGTTGTTGGCTACATTGGAAAGATCACTTCACATGATCAGACCCATGCACCGTTAGCTTAGGAGTAGGAGTAGTTTTTTCTTTATGTCTTGTTTTCTTGCATGCATGTTTTCTTTCTTAGTTTTATTGTTTGTTTGTTTCCTTGCTTGATTTTCTTACTCACTTTTCTTTCACATTTTCTTCTTCTCTTTTCTTTTTGTTGTTCGTTTTCTTGTTTACATCTGTAGGTTAGTTTTACATGAAACCGTGTGTGATTGTTCAGACAAGTAGGGTAAAGTACAAGAGTACTTGTACAACTATCAACACTTGATTATCTACCCTCCTCTCTTATGCAAAACTTGTTGTCTTTAGTCAATAATACACCAATCAAAAATATGTTATGTTCGAAGTGAATATTTGTGAAAACACAACACATGCACTCTAACTAGTATCACCTACTCTAGTCAGTTGTTTTAGGTCAACCCCTGTCAACTCAGTCAAGTAGAGTAAGATGAGGGGGAAAAAATTAACAAGAATGTCAAAGGTATACATAACATACTTCTTTGAAGGAACAACCTCTTCTACTCTCAATAAGTCAAGATCCCTTTTTCGCCTCTAAAATGAATAAGTGCCTATGCACAGTTCTTTGAAAAATGAAAATGTGAAAATATTTGAAAAAATGAATAAGGTGAAAGAAGAGAAAGGCTTCCTACGTAGAGAGGTGATGCAAGTAACTCCATCAGGGTACTAACCAGGCTCGCTGGTAGCAAAGTGATGCTTGTGTTCCTGCATGACTCTATCGGGGTATTATCTAGACCTGCTGGTAGTGGAGCAACACTAGCAATGAAACTTAAACTATGACAGGCATATTACTTGTGTACCAATATACCCCTCATCCCCAATCAAAACAAATAATTTGACTTGGCTTGGAATGCATGCTGACTGATCGAGAACATTGCAGGTGCTACATATTCACTCAAGCTAGTGTGGAAGCCACAATGATTAGAGAATCAAACAATACTTCCAGAGGAGTTAGGATTTTTTTCAAGAAACAAGGTCCATTCAGAGAGCTGGATTTCTACCAATGTGTCACCAATCTTATAACGGCTACAACCATCCTCCAAAAGATTTCCTTAACTTCGTTTTGGAGCCTCCCTACCAATAATCCTTAGCAGCATGTCATGCACTTCCCAGGTATGTATGCTTTCAATTGAGTTTCTTGGCTTATCAGCTTATGTTTGCTATCTTGTTTGCCTTTCACCCACAAGTTGACATCACATGGATTGGTCTTCAACTTTCTATTGTGCTAACTTGAAGAATTGCACAGAACTAGAGGGAAACCAACCTTTCTCTCACGAATTGTGTAGAGCATCAAGGTATCTTGTTTCTCTCTAGAAATTCATAGAGCGAGTAGATTGCCTTTCCCTTGAAAATTGTACAGAGCAGCCCATCAATGGGATTTCTCTCAAAATTTGCATAGATCTGGCTGACATCCTTGGCTTCAGTCTAAAAATTGCGCAGAGCTTGAGGGGTAGCTAGAGCCACTCATCTCAAAAACTATGCAGAAGTCATCTAGAGGCTTGCAGTTTGTTGCATGTGCTCACAATTTGACCGGTTCGCTTTAGGACTTAGAAATATTGCTTTGCATGCATGGGCATCTTTTTCCAAAAAAAAAAAGTATCCCTATATTTTAGGGATCTATTTTTAGAAGTTGGGGGTTACATGCAAAAGAAGTGTTAGAAACCTCACCCTAAGTGTCACTTTTTCCTAGATTTTTGGCATGCACATCATAAACCTTGATCTTTTCAAAACTATTTATTCGATGCTTCAGAGCTCATTCTTCACTTTGATCTTGGTGCTTTGACATTCCCCATCGCATCTAGGAAACTTCGGCACACTCAGCTCAACTTTTTATGGGTAAGTTCACTTTTCATTTCTTTTGCTACTCTTTTGTCACTTTTTGTATTTTAGTTTGTGTGAGTGTTGTTTGCTTTCTTTTGTTGAATGCTTGTTCTCATTTTAGTGCATGTTAGCTTGTAGAAGCAGTGTTTCAAGTTTTCCATTGCATCTCCTAGATGTCGCATGCATGACATTGTTTATGTACTAACGGTCGTCGTTGCAGCAACTCGCTTCGCACACTTAGTTGTTTTTCCATCTTACTGAATCCTACAGTCACTGATTGCATGAATGTTCATTGACTCATGTCTACACCCAGATTCTCACATGTATTAAGTCCTTACTGTTTTTAGTCACCTTTCGGCAAGTCTGAGCTGCATTGGCCCAGACCTTGTCATGCCCAGTTTGCGCTGCGCATTTCTGGGATGGAAGGCCTTCCCTTGATCCCAGAAATTGTGAAGAACCCACCTCACACTAGCCTCCGAAGCTTTCTCTACATAATTCTAAGAGGCAGTGCCTCAATTAGTCCCTGGAATTGTGCAATGTAGTTTTACCAGGTTGTAGTCTTGCTGACTGGAATTGCATAGTGTTTTGTTTCAGTCCTGAGCAGGCGAGGCTTGACTGTGCTCTCTATAGTTTCAGCAATTAGTTAGTGTTGGGAATGGGTCGCCTGGGGTTAATTTTGGGGTTAAAAGCCCAATTTTTGGGGCTAAAGGCCCAATTTTTGTGTAAATAATATGAAGTCTCCGCATTTTGTGGCCACAGAGCGCGGAGATGTAAAGAGTTACTAAGGGTTTTCCTCCCTTCTTTTGTATAAGTCATGTCAGCTCCAAAGATCTACCGAGGGTCTGTGGACCATGGGATTGTATAAGAGGGGAGTCTTAGAAGAGTCTAAGGCAAGTCAGTTGAGTCTTGTTATGTTTTATGCATGGGTGTGTGAGAGCTAAGAGTGAAGATTCTTAGCGTAGGAAGAGGCTCTGCAGCTAAGTGCACAGAGGCTTAGCATAGAAGTCCACAGGTGAATGCGCGGACCCTTGTAGCTGGGTGAATGCACGGACCCCTGCAGCTGGGTGCGTAAGGTAGTCATAGTTTGTACTTGATATTTGAATCAATAATTAAGAGGAGTATCCTGAAACTACCTATGTATTTTACTTCTATTCATTGCATGTGATTATGTTATGTTGAATATTGGGTTTATTTTTTAATGCTACTCTAATGCGTGAATCTATATGTTTCTCTATTTTATATGACCGCAAGTAGAGATATATGTTTACGCAAAGCTAACTGTAATGCATGTTAAAGTAACCAATACTTAAGCAAATCTCGGTAGATACAGAAGTAAGAGTAATTACAAGGGCACGTAAGTCCCATATCTATCTATTTAGGGCCCATGAAGGACAACCAGAGACTTTTGCAGAGGCTTCGAGGATGAATAAGAGAAGTACTTTGATAAGCCCTAAAGGGCTTATTGATCTGCGCAAAGGAAGGTAAGGGAAATTAACCGACATCACAACCATCTTAGGGTGTGGAAACGTGGTTCCTGCATCCCCCCATGATCCTTTGGTTGAGACTTCAGTTCGCGCTCCGTGGATTGATGACGAAAGGGCCAGTAGTGTGGGGATTTTCTTGGATTCTCAATGTTGAACCTGGGTCAAGGCCTATCAAGACAACAAATGGTTATGTTGTCGGGACTGAGATCTGCATAATGAGATGTGTGATGTCACATCATTGGAATCCAACTAAGAAGGAGATTGAAGACTGGTTGAATAGAAATATCCACGAATTTGCGGCACAAGAAAACAATAATCTGCGATTGATGAAAGAACAGTGGTTGGACAGATATCTGTACACAGAGATACATGAAATCTTCTTTTGTTCCATCTTGGTTGAATTATATGAGTGGATCGCAAAGTTGGTATACGGCCAAGGGATGTGGAGGCTTGACGGTCTGATTTTTTGGACCCCGGAGTTAGAGCAGAAATTGGAAGCCTCCAAATATAAGATCGTGCACATTGTTGATCATTGGATTGAACGTATCATAGGAGGGTTTGTGACAGAGTTCGCAGTCGATACTTCGGTCAACTATAGTGAAGCAGAGCGTCGCTTCTTCAAAGGACCACGAGGTAAGTATTTGAAATCATTAAATACTTGGATTAAGATGCTCTTATGTGAAAAGCGGGTTTTGCAGTTACCTTGATGTTTGGGGCTATGCGAAGTGGAAGGACTTTCAGGGACAGAGGAAGAAAAGGCCCTGAATATAGTCTATTGATTGACCCTCCTCTAAGTGATGACAAAGGGGCATCACAGGCTTCTCCGTTGAGTGATATTCAGTTGACAAGATAAGGGTTCCCGTGAATACCTACACCGCCTCCATCCTCACCTACACTTCTTACCCCCTCACCCACACCGCAGCCACCACCACCATTCAACATGGTGAACTCCGTAAAGCTACCTGTGTTCAAGGGCATAGGAAATGAAGATCCGGAGTAGTTTTGGTTCGTCGTTAAAGATATGTGGGAAGCTCAGGGTATCATGTATGATCAAATGAAGAAATCAACGTTGGTTAGTGCTTTTCGATATCCAGACTATGCTAAATAAGGAATTTAGTAGACCTAATTCTGAGGCACAATCAATTGTGAGATTTAAGGAGATCATGATGAAGCCTCGAGACATGCCCTGGGATTTGGATCAAAGATTCAAGTGTACAATCCATGAAGCCAACATGAATTTGACTGATGGGCAACATCGCGAGTGGTTTGTGGCCTCGCTCCTCCCTCACCTAAGGGTTGCACTATCAGAGTAGAAAATCGGGACCTAGGCAGAAGCTCTGGAAATTGTGATGAGATTGCACAAGACTCCAATGTAGGATTCTAATATGGGGGTTTAGCACATTCATGCTCAGTTACAAAACCTTTTCCTCAAAATGAAAAGTCTAAAGAAATACAGAACAACTCAGCTAGAGGTGCGTGAAGAAGTGTGGTGCCTAAAGTGAAAAAGTCGAGGTCATGACAAAGATGAATGTCCTGTTTTCGCAAATTATGTTTCATCAGGGGGACCAATGCCTCTAATGCTGGAATCTTCAATAGGTCCAAGTATAGGGCCCGCGCTATGGTGTGCTATCTATGAGGTAGTTGGGAAACATGCGACAGACAATTTCCATTTGCTGCAGAAATTCATACAGACACTGCAACAGCTCTTCTACAAATTTTGTCAATCTATGGGTCATGATGAGCATAGTTGCTGAAGTTATGAATTAATAATGGACATGACACCTGCATATAGGGTGCAGGTAGAAACACAACCCCCAGACCAAGGCGTTGGAGGAGCACGAGGTGAGTATCACGGGCGCAGCCGTGGCCGAGGTGGAGGAGGACCTGGTAGAGGTTGAGGGTGTTATGGTCCCGTAATAATAGGATTCATAATTTTGAATTGACTATGATTAATCTTGTAATATTGTACATACTTTTTCTTTTTGCAAAATGTTTTCCCATATTAAAAATAAAAAATGTAAAGAGGGTGAAGTCCTAAAAGAATAATCAAAGGACTAAAAGAAAGAAAAAGATCGAAAAAGTATAAGATATGAACCCCACAAAAAGATATCAAAATAGATTCTGAAAGTGTGAAAATTCAAATGCCACTCCTTTTTACTTTACTTTGCAAAATAGTATTGTGTGCAGCTTGTCAAAAATGCCACAAGTCCATGATGGTCAAAGTAGTTTAAACTTGATTCATTCATGCTTTGAATTTCATGTTAATAGATAGAGAATAACGATCTAGGCAAACTGTTTAATCTTGGCAGATTAGTGGTTAGGTATAGAATAATAAAGAGCTCATCAGTTTGATCTAAGCCATTGGAAGTTGTAAGGTTAGAATTAGATAGTTTTTTTATCAAAGAAAAATAAATGAAGGGTCAGCAAGCTCAAAAGCACCTAATGAATGAAGAGAAAATGTTAGGGTAAATAAAGAGTAGGTAGAAGAAGTTTTGGAAATGCACAAGGTTGCTAGCTCAAATGTACCTTCATCATACTTGATCCTATGTTTCATGTGGAGGATTAATTATTAAAGGCAAAGGTCAATTCACTAAAGCTTATTGACTAATTTCCTCTCATTTCACTAAACCCCTTTATTAATTTCCCTTCATTTTCCCCTTCATCATTTTTCATTTTTAAAAGAGGTATTCTCCCTTGTAAAAATATCCCCTCCCCTTCATTCCACTTTCCCCCTTATTTGATTCCATTTCCCCCTCCCAAAACCCCTTTCCCTAGTATGAAACCGATTCCCATCACAAATAATACCCCCACCCCCCTTTTATTAATTTCCCTTTTTCCCTTAAAAACCCACTAAAACCCCTTTATCCTAAGTTTGAAAGGTTAAATGTGTTGGACCCCATTGAAAACCCTCCTAGATACCCTTAAAACCTAACCCCTATGTTATTTTCTAACCCATAATCCCGTTGTATATATTTAACCCCCCATTTTTATAATTCCCCGATACCCTATTAACTCATCTCATATATCAAAATCCCCTAATTACTTTCTAATTAGTTACATTTCATTGTAATTAAACCTAACCCCACTCCCCAACTTTTCCCTCACAACTCCACCATGCAATATCCCTCCGATCTCCCACCACCAGATCTGACGACTCATATCCATATTGTGCGCTCCCATCATCAAACACTTAAGATCCCAAAAGCACGCGAGATTCACGGTTTTGGTCGATCACTATTTCGCTACGTGGAAGCACCACATTGGATCATGTGCTCTTGAAAAATACCGCCCTCCACCCAAAAGTAGTGCAATATGGCATAAAAACGCCTCCCCGCGTAAAAGCAAACCTCTCACTATTCATTCATTAATCCCGAGCCAAAATTTAACCATTATTAGTTAAAAGCTGAAAAAGCCCCTTTTTCACTCTTTTCACTGATTTTTCATTGTGAACGCCTTTTTCAACCAATTCCAATGCCCAACCCTGTTAAACTGTTTTCAACCTATTTACAACCAAAAGATCTAGCAAATTCCAAACTGAAGCAGCACACATACAACTCAATCTTCAGAAACCTCTGATGCTACCATACAACCCTGATTGCGCACCAAATCTTTGTTTTCCAGGTATTATTGAAAGAACAAGAATGGCCCTCTGTTTAAAGCTCTGCACAGTAATTAATGAAAGGTTAATTAATTAAATTAATTAAAATACCCTGCCAAACTAGAATAAACCCACTGTGCATCCAAAGGCCCTTTTTCTACAGACTATATTCACCCTTCCTACTGTTCCAGAGCCCCTAAGCTTACTCCTAAGCCACGGAAAAAATAATTCAGTAGAACAAACTGAATTATGGATTCCCAAAGAATTATGAGTGAAAAACCCTTGCAAACCCCTCACTTGAACATTGACCACCTCCCATTGGCAAACAAAGATTTCAAAATTAAATACATAACCACCTCTAGCTATCTACTAAACACCACTGCTGGAGTAAAGACAAATTCCTGAACCAGAATGATGGCATTCATCTATGGGAATAAAATTTGCCCAAATACTTGTTCCCACAGGTATACATGTTCCCAAAAATCATCCACTTCTGCTAAGCTTGCTATATCCCAAGTCAAAGAGCCATAGTCTCTCCTGACCAATATATTTTATTTACAATCACTACTGAGTCCATAAATCAAATGATGTAGATCTAGCCAAGCCCAAATGAGACCCCATTTTCCATTGAAGCCTTACTTGAACTGTACATCAAGCTGGACCTTCCCAAGAGGGCCCAAATCTTTCAAAACTTCATCCTAGAAGAGTCTCATACTCCTACAGATAGTCCACCATACTCTAACACCATTTTCTCTGAAAGGGATAGACAAATTGTAACCATGATGTCTTGTATCCTAGGTTATACTACTGATGAATTTGTAGATGAGCCTGTACTTGATTTCCTCTCTATTTTTTGTCCAGACAAGCCTCCAGCTGCAATTTTCAATTTTTCCCAATTCTTGGAAGATAGGATCCATGATCAATTGATCATACTACAAAATGAAAGAGTATTCAAATACTCTTCAGTATTGTTCCACATGTTCCTTTATTTCCAGTTAGAGAAGTTTCCAGTCAACATCCAAAAGTGGGACACTAAGGGCCATCCAAGATCTATCATATTTTGGACACCCTTAATCCAAAATATTCCACTATTTTCATTTATAAAGAGTTCATTGATCCCTTTGTTCATTGAGCTGTAAACATGCTAACCAGTAGCAATCAACCTAGAATCAATGATGAGATAAAAATAGTTTTGCAATTGTCCAAAAATAGTAGAGTAGGAGACTAGTATCTATACCAGGACCACACTGAAACCAGGATATATGGATGCCAACTCACTCCTTATAAGCTACCTAAATACCTCCCCATGAGGATATTTGCATTAGAGTATTTCAGGTAGATCATAAACTCAGATGAGGTCAATTTTTTGTCAGCTAGGAAGAAAACACAGTTCAAGATCAAAAACCAAATGGGCCCTTTTATTTGTAATAATAGGGAAGCTAGACAAGAAGCAGAGAAAATTTTTACAGCAAATGAAGTTCAGTAGCAATTTCATGTGGTAGTATGACCCTAATGGAGTCATAAACAAATTCAGGCTCAAGTTCAAATTAAACCCTTTTATGCATGATTCCAAGACAAATATTGAAAGATATGCCAACTAGTCAGAGTGGTTGGAAAATACCTTAATAGATGTGGAAAAACAGATAGATACTAGTTCCTTTCCGCAAGTTCCAACCCTACAGGAACAAATGGGTATTAGTCCCATTATACAAACTCCAGCCATGCAGGACAGAAATGTAAAAAGAACCAGGGAAGAAGGCTCTAACTCTCAAATTGGATATTACAGATGACAGGTTTGAAATCATGTACAAGAAGAAGCCCAAGCTTAATCCTATAAATGAGCAAGAGGAGACCATTGAGACAGTTAAAATCATTGATACTGACACAGTGGTTGAAAAGAGTAAAGCTCCAGGAGTTTCAGAGGAAACTCATCAACCTTTCACCTCAAATACTCACATTATTGAAAAACAACTTAGTATTGAAGTCTCTTCATCCAGTAAACCATTGGATAAAGATAAATATATAAAAGAGAATTACAAAGAAATCAAGTTGAGGAATGAGGCATTGAAGGCTGAAACATATGCTCAATACTTCAAACAGACATTGGGCAATCAGAGTAAATTAATGTCAGTGTCTGACATTAAAACTGGTAAAATGCAAATGACCTTTTTGCAGCCTACAGTCCAGCAGCCTATATAGTCAGCAGGCTATAGGAAGACAGAGTATGAAGTTTTGGCCAGGGATGTTCACCCTATTGATCAAATTTAATTCCATAAGCAAGAAGGTGAAATGATATACTCAACAATGAAGTGTTTAGAAGCTTCAAAAATCTCTAGACAACATCACATCACAGTTTAAGCTAGAGAAAGCATCATCATAGGCAAAAGATAACATAATCAAGTCATTATAAGATTTAGTAATTGAAATTGGATATAATCCAAATGATATCAAGGCTGCATAAAAACTAATAAAGAAGAAAAATGAAGACATTGCTGCTTTGAAGAAACAACTAAAGTTTCCTCCTTCTGAACATCCACAGACCAAGGAGGTCCTAGAAAGCCAAACCCAGAAAGATGAGATGATGGACCTCATTCTCTAGCTAAATGCTCAATTGAAAGAAATGGAGAAGGAATCAGACAAGTTAATACAGCTAAAACAAGCCAGCCTTGAGACAGCCACTGCCACTGCTATTCCTACAATCACTACAATAGTTCCTTCAACTTTGGCAGCTTCATTGGCCCCAACAGCTCCACCAGCTGCAGCATTTCCTCTTACATCAACAACAGGTTCAACAACAACATCAGCTCATCCAAGTGATGAAGCAAGTAAATTGGTCAAAGCCATGGAGGACATGTCCATTCAGACCACTGAAATAAATAGACTTAACGAACATATAAGAATTCTAGAGGGTGAGAAGAAACTGGCTTAAATTATGCATAAAAATGAAATTCAAAAGTCAAACAGGTTGACCGAGAGGATAGAAAAACTTAGAAAAGGAATTAACATTGAAGAAGCCACTTGCCCAAGCAAAAGAGAAGCTATGGGCCAATATCATTGACTTTGTCAATGATATTTGGCCATCTATACAAGTTATCTTTAAACAAAATTATTTAGTCAAACAGGTCCATGAAGCAATTTAGAGGGTTAAGGCCGAACTTGGAAATATGCCAGAAGAAGCCTCAAGAATAATCCAATTCCTTAACTCTAAGAATAAATATGAATTGCAGGAGCTTGACATAGCTGACAGGACTGGCACTATACTAGAGGTGAAGAAAGTAATCACCAAGAGGAACTTGATGATGCAGCTTAAGGAAAAATGCCAAACCATGGAGCTAGCTATAGGCGGGTTAATGGTCAAAGTTGATGCTTTGAGTTAGAAAGGTCTGCCAAATCCATTGGTAATAAATGACAGGTTAATGCCACATGAAGACTATAACAAGAAAATCAGAGAAGTGGGAAGGGAGCAAGCCAATAGTTCCTCTTTGAAAGGGATGCCTACAGGAAATGTTCTTTACCAAACTTTTGAGAACCTCTTTTACCTCCAACATGAGGTAAAACATCTTTTTGTAAACAAGCCCACCTTTGCAAAATACATAGAAGCTGATGAAGTCTACAAAAGAATGGTAAATATTAAATTACCAGATACAGAGACTTGGGAAAAATTAAATGATTTACTGTGAAAATGCAAGGTAAACAGTGGATACAGAGCAGTGAAAGAAAAGCAATAGGTTAGCTATGTCAAAGAGTATCAGATGAAAGATTATCAGTCAAAAAGGCAAAGTAAAAGGAAAGCCAGTGTAAAGCAACAACAAAGGAGAAAAAGTAGTAAAAGATATGATAGTAGAGCCAAATAAAGAGGGACAATTTGCAGTAGTTACATATCTGTCTCTATCTTCTTGCATGCATATTTTTCTTTTTCCTTGAATAATTCCTAAAAATAGTTTGTGATATTTTATAAATAATTTTTTGTATAAATACTTCATAATTTGAAGTATATAGTGTGGATTTCTTAACATTTCTATAATTCTATTGATCTGAAACCTAAGGGTTCATTGTACTATGTTTTCAAGTTAGCAGACTGGACTAAGTAACAAAGGCATTACATTACAAGATTCATGTGTTGGGCCACTTTTGTGAAGTATTTTCTATTTGTCAAATTTTTATCTTCTTAAGTGTTTCACATACTTGCCTGTTATCTAAATTGAATGAAATAACTGGAATATTATTACAGAATTTGTTGAAGTACACTCTGTATTGAACAGTTATTCATTTTAATGTTTTCTTCTAATATCCAGTATAGTGAATCCTTCATTTCTCCCTAGTTTCGATTGACCTCTATCATTTCCCTCATTATCCGATTTGAGGAATCCTTAACTGCTCCTTGACCCCGATTGAAAACCACTTCACCATCCAGCCTAAAAGATCAGAATTTACTCAGCTACCTTACCCTATGAACACTATCTTTAGAACTTGATTCAATCCTGTTTTCTTGACACTTGACCCCATGGCCCAATGGTAAAGGACATCCTTCTATCCATCTAAGTCAGTGATTCCACCACCAAATCAGAATCAAAACCCAATCAAAGCATAAATAACTAGCCTAAAATCAATTAACTCAACAAAGTTAAATCATAAAGAGAGATCCCTCTCTGAGTATTAGGAAGGCCAAATCTTGATCTCAAAAGTAGGTTTGTGGTTATCTCTAATATTTCTTTTGACATAAGATAACAAATTTAGGGAAATTTTAGAGTGATAACATAGTGGTGACCATACTTGGGACAATCTTCAGTCTAATAAACCTTAAAGAAAATCTTAAAATCTAATCTCTCCACCTTAAGGTCATTTTAGAGTTGTGAAAAAGTTTCATTAAAAAAATTTAAAATTAAAATTCTAGCTTCCAAAAGAACACACTATACTAGGGCACATCCAGATCCAAACCTTGCTATAATAGTTGATGATCAGACAAAATTTTAAGAAAACCAAAAAGGGTAGAAAGCCAAGGAAGTATTAGTGAGTTAGTTAAAGAAAATTCACTTCCTAAAGAGTTATCAAGTTTAGAAGATATTCAATTTGATTTATCATTTGATCTTTCTTTGTTTCGTACCAAATCTGAAAATTCAATTCATGATACTATAATAGACCCCAATTTTATTCAATTTATTGAATCAAAGAAGGTTCCTATACATCCTAATTTATATCAACATGTTTTGGATACTTTTGACAAGCTAGAAGCTTTAAACTCAACTTTGATAAGGCATATAGACAAAGACTATCTTCAACAATCGGTTGAATTAGCTGCCCTTATTGTTGCTACCCCTGATATTTCTACAGAGTCTTCAAAAACTTTAAATATAGCTTCATTTACTACCACCTCACCTATAATATCCACCACAGTTCATTCCCCTAGACCAATCAAACCTCAACTTCCTCTCCAACCAAACATCTCGAGTTCATCTAGTTCATATACAACCATTTCAAGTTCATCTTCAAGCACCACTACTTTACCCCCCTGTCAAACCAAAACCTTAGCCATAGTAGACAGATATGCACCTTTGGTCTTACCAGGTCAACTACATGCCATGCCCCAAGACTACCAAAGTAAACTACTTATGTTTGATGCTACTCGTCAGTATATTGCCCAACATCATGTGAATAAAATGACAAATTATTTTTAGTTACATGAGATTGATGAGTCTGATGTGCAAATGAGATTATTTTCCCAAACACTAGTAGGAGATGTCAAAAAATGGTTTAAATTTTTACTTGCTAATCATATTGTTGATCTAACTGATTTCCATAGATTGTTTATCAATAGATGGAAAAGAAAGAAAAACCCTTTACAAATATTGTCTAAATATGAAAACATTAGAAGAGATCCTAATGAATCTGTTAAGGACTATTGTACTAGGTTCAACAGTATCTATAATGAAATCCCTAGAAATATCAAACCTCCACCAGACTTGGCACTAATCAAATTTCCTAATGGTTTTGACACTGATATGTCTTGCCAATTGAGAGAAATAAACCCTGAAACATTGGAACAGATGTAAAGTAATGATGTTAGTGTAGAAGCCAATTTATTAGCTAAAATATATAGGATTAGAAATGAGAAAAGAGTTACCATTAAAGAGGAACCATTCACTTTAGATGGTAAGACAGATAGTCTAGCTAAAAGTGTACAAAGGATAATGGATAGATTAGCAAATATGGAAAGAAAATCTCAATGGGAAAATCAATAAGCACTCCCAATTAGAAACCCCAACTTTAGGAAAAATCCTAATATTGGAAAAACAAGAGATTCTATACCCGATCAACAGCTTAGACCGCCTTTCCAGGAAAATTATGTTGGAGGTTCACAAAACCATGAAGAAGAGGAGGACACCTAGATAAACCTATTAAGGATTAAAAACAAAGATTTGGTTTTTCTTACTCAGGAAGAACATGAATTGTACATGTTACAACAATTACAATTAGAATTTGGAGAGTTCTTCGACTACAAACAAGGCTATGAATCTACTATATATGAAGTTCACAAGTAGTATAGTGTTAGAAGCAAAAAGAATATAGAAGTTCCGACTAAGAAGTCAGTCCAAACCCAAACTAAAAAAATAGCAGATGCCACTATGACCAAAGTTATACAAATTATCCATAGAAGAACTCAGGAGATTTCCAGCCCAAAAGTTATGGACATAACTTCAGTTGAAACTCAAACTTCAATTGTTACCCAAACTATTCCAAATAAGAAAATTCAAAACAAAATTGTTGGTACACAAACTGAGTTACCAAGTGTTGATAAAGAAGACAAAAGTACACAGACCGCAATTTCTAAGGAAGAACTCACTCAATTAGGAAAAACTCAATTTCCATTCAACATTAAGGCTGAGATAGCCAAATTGAAAATATCAGTTCTTTTGATAAGGCTAGTGAAAAATGAATCATACAAAGCACAAATCACTAAAACACTAAATATAGGTGAAGGCGAAGATGTTGTAAACCTTAATGATGATCAACCTAAGTTATTATTTAGTCTAGAAGTAAATGGAAAACATCAACAAGGGGGTATCCCTCCATTCTACATTATCTTAAATGTTCATGATAAAATCTTACATAATGTTATGCTAGATTCAGGAGCATCCCATAACCTAATGCCTAAAGCAATCATGGAAAGGTTAAACTTAGATATCACTAGACCTTACAAGGACCTATTTTCCTTTGATTCTAGTCAAGTCAAATGCCTTGGTCTGATTAAATATTTGTGTGTAACTCTAGTCCAGTGCCCAGCAAAGAGTATTGCTATGGACATAGTCGTTTCCAATATCCCACCCAAGTATGGAATGCTATTGTCTCGCACATGGGGAGAAAAATTGCAGGGATCTCTACAGTTAGTTATGTCATATGCTACCATCTCTATATTTGGTCAGCAAAGAAAGCTTTACAGAGAAACCTTGATGAAATACATGGTAAGTAGTTCAGAAAAACCACATAATTACCCTATATACTCAATGCATTCCGATATGGACTCATTTATCTTGTATAATTCAAACAGTGGAAAAAATGAAATCACAGCTCTAGAAGAAAAATACAAAGCACCTGACAGTGAAAACATATTTCATGAATCAAGGTGGCACTTAGACTTTGATGGTTCAGTGAATAGATTAGGAGCAAGTGCAGGAGTTTGGATTCATAACATGGAAAATAACCATTTTGAAGGTCATGCCTTTAGATTAAACTTTAAATGCACAAACAACATGGCAGAGTATGAAGCTTTAGTCTTAGGATTACAATTTGTGAGAAAACTTGGAACCAAGAGAGTTTCTATAATGGGAGACTTTGAATTGATCATAAAACAAATTAGAGGAGAGTATTCTATGAATAATCCTAGACTGAGCCAATACAGAGAAACTATTCTAGATATGATTAAAGAACTACTTGAAATTGATTTTTTTGTTATTCCAAAGAAACAGAACATGCAAGCTCACAATTTGGCTACCTTTGCTAGCACTTGCAAATTACCCTTTCAACCCAATCACCAGTAAACTGCAGAGGTAAGGCACAAACCTGTTATACCTGACAATTTGAAATATTAGCAGATTTTTTCACAAGATTCTCAAATCTATGATTTTATGAATGCCGAGAGATAATTCCAAAACTGTAACATAGACACTGATTGTACAATAGATGACATCATAAATGGTAAGATAGATGTAAATATTGTAGATAAACCCACTAAATTCACTGAAGTAGAAATAAATAAGTTGGAAAAGGTACAAATAGAAGAATTAGTTAATGATGATTATGAGATCTTAAACCTCAAGAATAACTTTTTTCCTAAGGGATTAGTCCCACTAGAAGGTTTGTTTGATTCCAATGATGTAGCTAGGAAACCAAAAATGGAGCCTTTAAGATCAGAAATAGAAGAATGTAACTTAGGAACAGAAGAAAAACCTAAGCTTATCAAATTATCCAAAGCCTTACCTCTAGCTGAAAAGTTAAAATACCTAAGTTTGTTTAAAAAATTTCAATATGTCTTTTCCTGGAATTATGAAGACCTCAAATCTTATGACACCATCATTATTCAACATAAGATACCCAACAAAGAAGATCACAAACCCTTTAAATGGAATCTTAGGTGAATTAATCCAGTTCTTATTCCATTAATTTAAAAAGAAGTGAAAAGGATTTATCAGGCACAAATCATAGCACCAATTAGATATTCAGATTGGGTCTCTAATTTAGTCACTCTAGAAAGAAAACAAGAGAAATCTGACTGTGTCAGGGAAAATTTTAAGAACCCCCCCTAAATTTATATGTATAATAAATGGGCGAATCTCCATGGTATATAGGAAAAATGGAAGGTGATTTTATCAATAATATAATATGTATATATAATTTTTTGGCAAATCTCTCACCAGGCATGGCGAATATTTTACTCAATTATAAAATCTTGTGTTTATTGAATACACAAATGAAATCATTGCATTTCTTTAAAATATCTCTTGAAATCAAAATTACCGAAATTACATATCGATAACCTAGTGGGTGTAGGATAAAATTCACCCGTTTCATTCACAGAAAGCACGAGAAAAAACCTAATACTATATATAAAACCAAGAAAAACTCAAATTCATCACTTCTAGGGACCTCGTAACCACCTTGCCAATACACAAGTATGTTCCTATTTGCAGTTAGAAAAATTACCCAAATTACAATCTGTTTACTCCAATATATGTTGGAAAGTTATATAAGGATGACTAATGCAATCAATCCATTTCTTTTAGCCCTGGATTTGTTTCAGTTTAAAACAGAAGTATACAAATATACTTGTCCAATGTCTATGCTTTAACCATTCACCTTAAGATGTGTTTACAATATAATTTCCTAATTCTATTTAATATCTTCATTATCATAAAAACCAACCTATATCCTTCTTAACTCCACATCTACCACTCTTAGGGGGATGAAATCTATTTATCCCTCTAAGCACTTGGTAGACCCAGAATTAAGATGGATCTAAGATGATAGAATTTCCCCTTTAAATAGTCTATGCTCACATGAATACCATGGTATTACCATGGGTCAATACCATGGGTTATCATAAACCTGGAGCTTAAAAATTACTATTAGTAATTTATAAAAATTAATAAAATTAATAGTTGATTTTTATTTTATTTTTTATTTTAACCAAGCTAAAATGTTTAACATACATTAAATTACAACATCCATTTTTACTCTTGATCCACAAGCCCCAAGAGGGATCAAATATTTTTTCACTCTATGCTAGTTTTCATATCACAATATTTGATACCTCTCGGGGGTTAGTAGATCCAGAGTAAAGATGGATCTATGATGGTTTAATTCCCCCATTTAAATAGGCTACATTCCAGGTGAATACCATGGGTCAATACCATGTGCCATTTTGGTGAATACCATGGGTCAATACCATGTGCCATTTTTATTTTTATTAATACTAATATTAGGGTTAACAATGTTTTTTTGCATGGTATTAATAACAATCTAGTCCATGGTATTTGTCCCATAGTATTTTGCACATAGGTTTCGCCTAAATATAACGCATTTTTTGAGTGTTCCTAAATATAAGGTGACTTATGGAGTAAATATAAAAAAATGTTTTATTTGTTTACCATACCTCTCATTTATTTATATTTTTATTAATTTACCATACCTCTTTTACAAATATGGTATTTGGCCCATAGGATTCACTTAAATAAAACCTCTTTCTTGAGCCTTCATAAATAGAATGAGGGTTATGGACTAAATATAAAAAGAGGTTTTATTTATTTACCATACGTCTAGTTTATTTATATTTTTATTTATTTACCATACCTTTTGAGTAAGTATAAAAAGACGTGTTATTTATTTACCATACCTCCACTTTACTTATATTTTTATTTATTTGCACCCTTGCATGTATATAAGGTGACCTATGGAGTAAATATAAAAAGTGCTTTATTTATTTACCATACCTCTCATTTATTTATATTTTTATTAATTTACCATACCTCTTTTATAAATATGGTATTTGGGCCTTTGGCCCATAGGATTCACTTAAATAAAACCTATTCTTGAAAATGGGCGAATGGAAGGTTGTAACTCCTAATTTCAAGGGCTAAATTTACCTTTTTTACCCTCTCCCTTAAAATAAGGTGGGCTATTTGAGGTGATTTGTAAAAATGTACTATGATACAAAATATTCGCCCACTAAAAATTTAAAACCCCTTAATTTCGCCAAAGGGCGAACATTCACCCCTAAAATTTTCTATGCACTTTGTGTGGATTTCAAAAACTTGAAGAAAGTATCATTAAAAGATAGCTATCCCCTCCCTAAAATGGACCACATTCTCCAAAGGGTAGTAGGGTGATCCCAAATTTCATTACTTGATGGATTGTCGAGATACAACCAAATCTTATTCCAACCAGAGTATCAAGCAAAGACTGCATTTACCACTCCTTGGGGCACTTTCATGTATTTAAATATGCCTTTTGGATTGATGAATGCTGGAGCAACATTCCAAAGAAAAATGGATATAGCTTTTGCAAAATAAATCCATGACTTTCTAGTGGTTTATGGAGATGACATCACAGTGTTTTTCAAATCAGATAATGAACATCTAGATCATTTGAGAAGAGTTTTTATTAAATGTAGAAAATTTGGCATTTCCTTGAATCCCAAAAAGACACTCTTTAGGCTAGAAGAAGGTAAACTCTTGGGACACATAATTTCAAAATGAAGCATTAGAATTGATCCAACTAGAATAGAGGTAATCCTAAACATCACTCATCCTAGAAACATTAAGGAATTACAATCATTCTTAGGAAAAATAAATTTTCTTATAACATTCATTTCTAACTTAGCAAAACTAATTAGAGAATTGAATAACATGTTAAAGAAATATTCATCACTTATGTGGACAGTAGAGGTTGAGCAGTCTTTTGAGGCAATCAAAGAAGCCCTTACTAAAACACCTATCCTCATAAGTCCTGATTTCAAGAAAGATTTTATAATTTTTTCTTTTACTTAAAAACATACTATTGTAGCAGTCTTGTTGCAAAAGAATGATCAAGGTTATGAGTAGCCTATTGCATTTTTTAGAAAATCTTTGAGAGATGCTACACTAAAGTACAACATAATGGAAAAACAAGCACTTTCTTTAGTAAAGGCTATTAAATATTTCAGAGTATACATTTTATACTCACACATCATTGCATATGTTCCAAATTCAGTAGTAAAGGACATTTTAACATAGAATGGGCCTAAAGGAAAGAGAGGCAAAAGGATTGATACTATTTTGGAATATGACATTGAAATAAATCCTACAAAACTAATCAAAGGCCAAGGTTTAGTTAACTCATGGCTGAATCAAATTTTCAAGCCTTAGATATAAATCTCATTGGTTCCCTATATGATCACGAAGAGATGACGACTCCATAGATTAGTGAACCTTTCATAGATTCACCTTGGTATGCAGATATCATATTTGTTTTACTAAATTTACAAGCTCCTCCTGGTTTACCTAAAACTAAAGGTAGATTCTTGAAAATGAAATCAATGAAATATTGTATCATAGATAATGCTTTATTTTGGAAAAATAATGATGGCATTTTGTTTAATTGTTTATTAAAAGATGAAGCTGACAAAGTTATGCAAGAATTTCATGTAGGAGATTATGGAGAACACCTATACTAGAAAACAATTGCTGATAAGATTTTAAGAGCAAGTTTTTATTGGCCCACCCTTTTTGCAGATGTTAAGAAACGTGTGACCTCCTGCCATAAATGCCAAATCTTTGAAGGCAAGAAAAAGATATTGCCTCTGCCCCTAAAACCCATCTCCACAGAAATACCATTTCAGCAGTGGGGTCTAGACTTCATTGGTGAAATTCACCCATTCTCCTCAGCCCAAAATAAATCGATTTTGACAGCCATTGACTACTTTACTAAATGGGTAGAAGCCATCCCTTTTAGACAAGCCACTGATTTTGTCATCATCTCATTCCTTGAAAACAATATCCTTTCAAGATTTGGATGCCCCAAAAAGCTCATTACTGATAATGCAGCTGCTTTCAAATCCAAGAAAATGGTAGACTTTTGTAAGACATATCACATTATCCTTCGCCATTCCACTGCCTATTACACTCAAGGTAATGGACTTGCAGAATACTCAAACAAAATCCTTGTTAATATTATCAAGAAATTGTTAGAAGACAATAGGAAGACCTGGAACAAAAAGTTGGTTAATGCCTTATGGGCAAACATAATAACTACCAAAAAGTCCATTGGTACATCTCCTTATCAACTAGTATATGGAATGGATGTTGTTTTTCAATCCTCTTTAGGAGTACCAGTGATGAAAATGATTCAAGAGTTGCAAGTAGAACCAAATGATATCCAAAGGAGGATAAATAAAATAATACATTTGCAGCAAACCAGTGAAGAAGTCTATGTCAAATCCCAACTGATCCAAGAAAAAATCAAAAAGACTTTTTATAAGAAAACCAAAGATGATGATTTTTACATAGGTGACAAAGTACTCAAATGGGATTCCAAAAGAGAAGAAAAGGGTAAACATGGTAAATTTGATTTCCTATGGCTAGGCCCTTATATGATTTATGGTTACAGAGGTAACAATGCATTTTTCTTGAGGCAATTAGATGGAATAGATCTACCGGGTGGACCTGTCAATGGTAGAATGTTGAAGCATTACTTATTCCCAGATCAACATTAGGTCATTTTTTTACTTTGATCATTTTATATAACATTGCAAAGTTTAGATTGGATTGGATGATTATCTTTTGAGGTTGAATCCCAAAGTAAAGGCCCTAAGCTTTGAAAGGTGTAGAATCATATGTATGAATAAAGCAGATCACAGAGAAGCAATTACAATGCAACCACAGTCAATGTTTTAAAGGCTACTAATCTTAAAGATCCTAACATTTCACCACGAAATTCCATCCCCATGTAGAGCCACTATTAGGGTCCTATAATAATAGGATTCATAATTTTGAATTGACTATGATTAATCTTGTCATATTGTAAATACTTTTTCTTTCTGCAAAATGTTTTCTCATATTAAAAATAAAAAATGTAAAGAGGGTGAAGTCCTAAAAGAATAATCAAAGGACTAAAAGAAAGAAAATGATCAAAAAAGTATAAGATATGAACCCCACAAAAAGAGATCAAAATAGATTCTGAAAGTGTGCAACTTCAAATGCCACTCCTTTTTACTTTACATTGGAAAATAATATTGTGTGAAGCTTGTCAAAAATGCCACAAGTCCATTATGGTCAAAGTACTTTAAACTTGATGCATTCATGCTTTAAAGTTCATGTTAATAGATAGAGAATAAAGATCTAGCCAAACTATTTAGTCTTGGTAGATTAGTAGTTAGGTAGGGAATAATAATGAGCTCATAAATTTAATATGATCCATTGGAAGTTATAAGGTTAGAATTAGATAGTTTGTTTATCAAAGAAAAAGAAATGAAGGGTCAGCAAGCTCAAATGCACCCAGTGAATGAAGAGAAAATGCTAGGGTAAATAAAGAATAGGTAGAAGAAGTTTTGGAAATGCACAAGGTTGCTAGCTCAAATGCACCTTAATCATACTTGATCTTATGTTTCATGTGCAAGAGGAATTATTAAAGGAAAAGGTTGATTCACTAAAGCTTATTCACTAATTTCCTCTCATTTCACTAAACCCCTTTATTAATTTCCCTTAATTTTCCCCTTCATCATTTTTCAATTTCAAAAGAGGTATTTTCCCTTGTAAAAATATCCCCTTGTTGGGCGTGGAATCCCCCCCAAGGCATGTTTTGAGGCTTAAAGCCCAAGTTTTGACCAATTCCATTGTAAAGACTCCACAATTTGTGGGTGTGGAGTGTGAAGTCATAATAGAGTCACAGGGTTGTCTGCCATTGTTTTTGTAATGTAATGTCAGCTTGAAAGATCTACCCATGGTCTGTGGACCATGGGATTGTATAAATAGAGCGAGGCTCTAAGAAAATAGAACAGAATCATGATGAGTCAAAGGAAGTCATTGAGTCGAAGTGTAAAGTGTGTCTTTGGGTCGTAGAGTAGGAGAAGGCTCTATAGCTAAGTGCGTAAAGGCCTAGTAGTCCACAGCTGAGTGTGCGGACCCTTGTAGTTGAGTGCACAGGGCAGATCGAGTCTGTAACCATGGGAAGAGTTAATAAAAGAGAAGTTATACCTTATTTCCATGTATCTTTTCTGGTTTTATGTATTACCGGGTATGAATTCAAGTTTACTGTTTATTTGTTGTGCGAACTCATATGAATGTGCCGTATAAATAAATATAATGTAAGGCATCCATTTACGCGAAGATAATTAACTGGTGTAAGAAGACAAGTAAGATCTCGGGTGTGACTTAGGGAAATAGTGTAGAGCGCTGCTCCAACAGTGCGGAATCCCCACATCCCCTGGTTAGGGCTACACGAATACAAATATATCAAGGCGCGAAGGCCAAGGAAGTGCATGAAGTAACCTACTCGCAGGGACTAACAATTGGACCGAATCAACCCCTCAGACATCTCAAGGGTGCGGAAACCTGGTTCTAGCACACCCCCATACTACTTCGGGTGAGACCTTAGTCCGTGCTACATGGACTATTGCCAAAGGGGCCAATAGTACAGGGATTTGTTTGGCTAATTAACTCTGAACCTGGTTCAAGCCCCAACAAACCAACAAATGGTTCTGTTTCTAGGACCAAAAACTGCATAGAGATGTCTGATGTCGCATCACTGGAATCCAACTAAGAGGGAAATCGAAGGCCAGAGTGACAGGAGAATTCACAAGTTCATGGCGCAAGAGAATAGGAATCCATGACTAACAAAAGAAGAATGGTTAGAATGTTACCTATACACAGAAATCCATGAAATTTTCTTTGCATCTTTCCCTACTGAGCTGTACAAGTGGATCGCGAAGCTAGTAGATAGCCAAGGAAGGTGCAGGCTCGACAATCCTATTGTGTGGACCCCTGAATTGGTGTGCAGATTGGAAGCATCAGAGGATAACATCACGTGCATTGTTAATCACTAGCTCGATCAGATTATAGGAGGATTCATTAATGAGTTCACGGTAAACACTTCAGTAAGCTACATCGAGGCGGAGCGAAGCTTCCTCAAGGGACCGCAAGGTAAGTACATTAAAATCTGAACACTTGAATTAAGATGCTCTTTGTTGGCTTGTTGGGCCCTAACCCAAGTTTGGAGGTGATTTAGCCAAACAAATCCCGGTACTACTAGCCCTTTCGGCAATTGTCCGCAGAGCGCAGAATGAGATATCACCTGAAGTAGTATGGGAGGCTGCTAGAATGAGGTTTCCACACCGTGGAGATGTCTAATGGTATAAAGTGGTCCACGGTTCGACCCTGCATGCATGTTGCTACACGCATTTACCTGTACCTCGCAGCTTGAGATGCTGCCTTCGCGCAACCCTATTCAGGGACCGAACAGTGTTATTACCCAAGTCTTTACTTGTAGCCCAATATTAGGTGATTAACTGAACTTATTTATACCCTTTTAGTTATACTTAACAATGTTCATAATTCATATAAGTGTGCACAGTAAACAAACAGTATAATTGCAAGTAATATCAAACATACAATAACTCAAAATAGATACAGAGGATTCAGATAAAACTTCTCTTTATTATTTTCTTCCTTCTATTACTTACTCAACCTTACCCTACACACCCAGCTACAGTTGTCTACGTACTTAGCTGCAGACTATACTAGGCCTCTGCGCACTCAACTGCAAATCCTCTTCCTACTACTATGACCCAAGACACTTATACTCGTATTCTATCCCTTCATTCCTTCTTATTCATTGCTTTTCTACTTTACAACTTAGAGCCTCGCTCTATTTATACAATCCCATGGTCTGCAGACCATGGATAGGTTGACACTACATTCAAAACTTAGGGTGGACAATCCTATGACTCTAACATACAATTAGCGCCCCGCGCCCACAATTCGCGGAGTTTTTACAACAATATTACTCAAAACTTGGGCTTTCAGCCCCAAAACATGTTATGGGGGGATTCCATGCCCAAGAGGCCCCTAACACAAACATCGTGACTCGTCCTCGAGTCACTTTTTTAGCGTGAGGATCTTGGCGCGGAGTCCCTCCAAATGATCCCAAATAGTCTTGATGTCTACAACGCACTGAGCTATTGCTTACTGGACCTGGAGCATTCTATCTTTGGAGACCTCTGTTTCTGAACTGTGCCCATTCGTCTATACCAGTATATGTTTAGAGTCTCGCGCCCTTGTCCGGCTCCCTGGAGCATGAAGATTGTGCTTCTGTCAGTTAGTCAGATAGTCAGCTCACCCGTGTATGGCTTCAAGCGATTGCCATTCACTTTGCCTCGGAAGGGTTCTCCATTTAATTTGACGAGCTTGACTGCACCTTCATCTGTGACTTCCTTAACCACGTATGGTCCCATCCAATGCATTTGGAATTTTCCAAGAATTTTTTCAAACTTACTGTCATATAGCATTACTAAGTCATTTACTTTGAATGTGCGTAACTTAATATGGTGATCATGCCAAGCTTTTTTACATTATTTTTGAACCTGCTGATGAAAACCTACCAAGAACCATTCCTCCTCAAGTTCTTCCAATTGCGTGAGTCTTTCTTCTAGAGATTCGTGGTTCGTCATCCCTGTGAGCGCTATTACTCACACACTGGGTACGATATATTCCATTGGCATAACAACTTCCATGCCATAAACTAATCGAAAGGGTGTTTGTCCTGTCAGTTTCTTGGACATTGTTCTATAAGCCCATAGCACTTCAGGTACGCGTAGGTCCCAATCACTTAGCCATGCATTGCACACTTTGGTCAGTGTTGTTGAGTAGTAAAAAGGGTCTTTTTAACCTCTATTTACCCTAAATTAATTATCAATCCAGGTATGATTTGTTATCTCAAGAGTGTACTCAATCTGAGGCGGTCACTTGTTAAGAGTAATGCTAGTAGTATAGTGCTTTTACAAAAGTAAATAAATGCTGGAAATAAAATCTAGACGTAATGGCAAGAAATTGAAATGCTTTGTACCAAAATCATTCGTTTAAGAGACTACAGCACTCATCAGTCAAGGATGCAGTAACGATAACTCTTTCCTTTGTAAACTGATGTAAATGAAAAGCAATCAAAGAGAAGATCTCCATGTTAGGCCCCTATACTACTAGTGTAACCCCTTATTGTTATTAGTACAACCCACTTATTATATTGACGCACCCATGTAGTGCCCATATTGTTACTATTGTGCCCCATAGAAGCCCACCATTGTTATTATTATGCCCTTACATTATTATTGTTATGTCGGCTCTGAATATGTTATGACCCCTTAGACTCCTATATATAGAAAGGAGGTCTTTTCATTTGTATCATCCAAGAATTGTTCATTTATGTAATGTAAAGGAGGTTGCCCCCTCGAAGAGGCTGAATTCTAAGGCGTGGATTTATCTTTTCTATCTTTTCTTGAGCTGGTTTCATAACATTTGGTATCAGAGCTTTGGATTCTAGGGTTTCGCTGCTCCAAACAGGTCATCGTGGCATTTTCACTATAACGTTTTTCTGCGACGTTTCAGAAGCTAAAAAAAACCCATTTGAGAAGAAATCGCACTGAATCTCGGGTCCGAATTTCAGAGATTTTCATGCTATATTTGCAGAGATACGATCTAAGGAAGTTGGTCTTTTTGCAGACTCCTGAATTACATTCCAAACAGGTGACCTAGGGAAAATTGTCATAACTTTCTCTCTGAGCATCGGATTGAAATTTCGTGAGAAGGTAAAGAAAGAGGACGGACTGTAGTTTCTTGTATATATTTGTTTAGAGCCAAATGTTGAAACAGTGACTAGTGGCACGCCGTACAAGTTCGCTCTGCTAAACTATTTTATAATCAGGTCACTGTGGGAAATTTCACATAACTCTTCCTTGGAGAATCCAATTTGGATCAAACTGGTGGCATTGGAAAGAGGACACAGAGGGCTACTACAGATAACAATTTCAAAACCTAAATATCCAAAAGGATAGAGTTACAGTCGTTTCAAGATCAAGCTCCTAAAATCAAGAAAAAGCAAGATGAGGAAATTTGATGGCAAGGATCCAGTAAATTAGATACTTCAGATGGAGCAATATTTTTATCTACATGGTGTACCAGTGTTACAAAAGGTATGCATTGCATCTTCATATTTAGAACCAGATCAATTTTTATGGTATGAACGGCTTTGTTCTCGTAAACAACTTGTTATGTGGTCAATTTTCATGGAGGAAATGATAGCACATTATGAGGATACAAAGAGCAACACCTTCTTTATAGCAACACCACAACAATTGGAAAGAGTAAAAGGGATTTGTGACATAGTGGAAAGAAAAATTATGGAAACCAGGAAGCATACACCTCACAACTATAAAGATGGAAGTGTTGTTTCTCCTAGCCTTCCACAACCTACAAGGGTTACACCACAACAATTGGAAATAAAAAGAGAAAAAGGGCTTTGTTACAATTGTGATAGCAAATGCACTAAATGTCATAAGTGTGCTGAGAAGAAATTATTTTACATAGAATATGAAGAGGAGGAAGAAAAGGATGAAGAAACATCAAAAGAAGAGGATATACACTAGGACCCCACCCCAGAGAAAGAAGAAAGGAATCAAACCATATCTTGTAAAGCATTGGCAAGAATTACCACTCCTCAAAGTCTCAAGATAGAAGGACATATCAAGAAGAAAAAGGTGCAAGAAGTGAAATATCACATCGACAAAGAAGAAATGAATCCAACCATATCTTGTAATTCATTGGTCAAAATTACCACTCCTCAAACTATCAAGATAGAAGGACATATCAAGAAGAAAAATGTTCAAGAAGTGAAAGATAGCATCGAGCATCAAGAAATGAATCCGACCATATCTTGCAAAGGATTGGAAGAAATTACCACTCCTCAAACTCTAGAGATAGAAGGACATATCAAGAAGAAAAAGGTTCAAGCAGTGAAAGATCACATCGAGCATCAACAACAAGTTCAAGAACTTACCCGCTAAAGATTCCACATGGGAGGGCAAGAATTTTATACAGAAGCATCAAGAACTACTCAAGCGTTGAGGACAATGCTTTTTGAAGGAGAAGGGCATGTTAGACCCCTATACTACTAGTGTAACCCCTTATTGTTATTAGTACAACCCACTTATTATGTTGATGTACCCATGTAGTGCCCATATTGTTACTCTTGTGCCCCATAGAAGCCCACTATTGTTATTATTGTGCCCTTACATTATTATTGTTATGTCGGCTCTGATTATGTTATGACCCCTTAGACTCCTATATATAGAAAGGAGGTCCTTTCATTTGTATCATCCAAGAATTGTTCATTTATGTAATGTAAAGGAGGTTGCCCCCTCGAAGAGGATGAATTCTAAGGCGTGGATTTATCTTTTCTATCTTTTCTTGAGCTAGTTTCATAACAGATTTGTTATCTCAAGAGTGTACTCAGTCTGAGGCGGTCACTTGTTAAGAGTAATGCTAGTAGTATAGTGCTTTTACAAAAGTAAATAAATCCTGGAAATAAACTCTAGATGTAATGGCAAGAAATTGAAATGCTTTGTAACTAAATCATTCGTTTAAGAGACTGCAGCACTCATCAGTCAAGGATGCAGTAACAATAACTCTTTCCTTTGTAAACTGATGTAAATGTAAAGCAATCAAAGAGAAGATCTCCAATCTAGGGACCAAACAACTATAGTCAATGTTCACTACAGTTGTAGATCATACTGTTCACACCAAAGAAATTACTGGAAATGATAATTCAATTAACAGAAAAGGTAAAAACAACTAATCTATTGAAAAGATCGAACAGCAAAGCTTTGACTTATAGGAATGAATTAAGCAGCAATCGTAATCTAAAGGAAATGAGTAGCAATCTTCAACTAGGAAATGATTTGAACAGCAAGCCAAGAATGGAACAGCAAGCTTAAGTAAGTCTACAAAATATTGAACAACAAACTAATTCAAATGTAAACACACAGCGAACTAAATCAAATGTTAACACATAGTGAATCTATAATAATGGAATCAGTAATCCGAGTTTAGCATAATAAATACTAACCACGGTTATAAAGGAACCGCAATTGCAGTTGCAATAGAATGGTAACCCAAATGAACAGCAACCAAAATTAGAGGTAAACCATAGCTAAACAACAATACCGATCTGTAAATGAACAACAATGTTATTCTGTAAACGAATAGTAATGTCAATCTATAAAGGAACAACAATGTTACACAGTAATGTCAATCTGTAAAGGAACAACAATGCGATTTGATTTTAGAATGAAGAGCATAACATTTCAGTTGCAGATGATAACCTTACTATTCAAATACGAATTAAATATAACAGAGCCAATAAATGAAATGACAAGAAACAACAGATTATTGAATGAAGCAGGTAAAAGAAATTAAACCACAAATGACTTGGAATTGAAAAATAATGGTACAAAAAGCAAGTGATCCACTAGGACCGGGCCCTTAGCCACCACGGACGCACTGTTGCAGTTACTCCAGAATCAAAGACAAAATAGCAACAAAGTTTATGTATTGATCATGAAAAAAGAATTACAATAATCGCTCTTTAAAGAGAGTCGATGATCAAAATTCAGTTTGCAATAGCAAGTTTTATAAAACAACAATAATCCACCCCTTGGGCTAGTAGCGCTATCCCTTTTATAGCAGCGAGGTGGAAATACCAAAAATATCGATATTCTTAAGGTAGCGATCCCTTAGGATCAAAGGATCCTCAGGGATTCACCATATTCTTATCCTTCATTTATCTCTTCGTCCCTTTGCACAGATATGGCATTTCTTCTTCCTTTACCTAGCTCATGCGCTCCGATCTAGATTTCCTCGTCTAGATGTGGTTCCATGTCAAAGGGACAGTAGTTGGTTTTTCCTTATCTTTTCCTCTAAAATGGTGATCTTCCATTTTCTTCATTTTCTGCATAGAACAAGGTAATAATTAGTCATTTTGTGTTACCCAAAAATCTCTTAAACTTTATCATAATCCTTCATCATATGCCCATCTCATAGTGTAAAGAAGTTATGAATTAAAGGAAAAGATAACGAAATAAGTGGCAATTACATACCTTTTCTAATGCTCAACACACCCCCCTGCTTACCCTTTTTCATGCCCTCATGAAAACATTGTAATTGACACGCAGGGCAGTTAGGGAATAGGCTAGAGAAGGATTCTCAGTTGGTGGTCTACAACCATGATTCCAAGCTAAGATTTCAAAAATATGCCATGTCTAACCTTCAGGCAATTCATATAAGGCTCTATACCCTGGTGCAGGATACCAAATGACTGCACTTCGGAACCTACAGCCTAACCAAGACGAGCCTTCTCTCAAGATGAGATCACCATAGGTAACCAAGCGGTCAGTAGCCAACTTAAAATTCTCATAATTAAATGGTTCTCTGTTTTGGATATTTCGATTAGAAGTCTGGTATCGAAATTTGGCTGCTGCTATGGCAAGGTCTTTGATGGTTAAGAAGTATTCTACCCCTTGCTAGATGACTGCTATGTGAATAGGTCCCAATGTCTGGATTACACCCTGAGTTCTCATTAAGCTCCTATGTTTATTCCATAATTGCAATGGGTCTCTAGGTTCACCCCTTACCCACAAATCTAATCCATTCTCTTGTTTCTGGAAGACATTGTAGGCTTTAAGAAACTTTATCTTATTAACACCAAAAGAAATAAATGCCTAAAGTTGGACATCACCCACAAAAGGGCTAGGGTTCTGTTTTGTTTCTCCATCTAACACAAGATTGTGCAAATAAAATTCACATAACAATTGCTGAACTTTCACCCTGTAATGCTTACAACAGTTTATGAAATCATCAATGGTTTTTATCTCTACAGGCACTCCTACCTTGACAGCCTTAATTTTCAATTGTAAATATATTTCCATCAAAAACAAAGCATAGTTTCTAGCGGGTGCCCTACACGCTAGAACATCAATATACAAAGAACATAAGGTATCCATTTGATTTATAATTGTGTCTAGTCTATGGGTTACCTTTTGTACTCTTTCCTCTACCTTTCTCCATCCATCAAAGGCCTGGCTTTCTGATGCATTGATGTTCTTTAGCTACTGTTGTAACTTCTAATATTTTTCTTAAGGAACAATTTCCTCTGTGAGTTTCTATATCATTTGTTGGGCTTGTGCCAAATCTTTTTGCAGAGTTACTATCCTCTGGTCATTATCCATCATGACAATTTTGGGCTAGAGATTTACTTGGATCTCCTTATTGCGACATCTAGTTTTTATGGTTTGAGTTTCCTTCTCACAGATTGTCTGATCTGTTTGGACTACTTTATCATAGGCTGGTGTGTTGTCCGTTTGTGCTTCTGAATTTGCAACAGCCAAATGCTACTCCTTGTGATTCTGAATAACAGGTTTCACTTGAGTGTTCTTGGTCTTTTTCTTATGGGGTTTTTCCTGGGTGGTTGCACACTTTGCCCCAGAGGTTCCTTTTGAGTTCTTCCCCATTTTTAAGACTCTTATTTTTTGTCGAAGTTGCTTAATTATGTTAAGCAATCTCTACTGTTCCTTTCGTAATTTTTTAATTTCATCTATTTTCTTAGAAGGAATAATCGTTTCTTTTCTCAGGCCTGGGCTTTGTACTTCAGGTATTGTACCTTCGCCTTGGCCAATTTCCATGTTTCCTTCTTGGAACACCTCCTTAGTGTTCTGTTGATCAAGGGTAGAAACCCTGGTTTATTCTGTTGTCTCCTGGGCAGCTTCTTTTTCTATCTCCTCTTCATCATGCAATTCTTCGGGTGTATTCTGACTAGGAACAGATTCTTCTTCTTCCTCCTCCTCGTCACTCTTTCCCCCAAATACACTCTTATCATGAGCATAATGCTCCTCTTCTTCTTCCTCCTTGTCACACATTTCCTCGGATGCACTTTTATCATGAGCAGAGTGCTCCTACGACCCTTCTTCAATATGGGGGTTGAGTGGGCTGTGAGGTTGGACATGCTCGCCCATATTGGCCAAAATTTGGGCCAATTCATCTTCTTCCAGACGGTTTTGCAGTGGAATTTTTCTGCATTGCTATGTTTCCTCCCCTTCTTCCTGACCGGATTGCTCTGTCTCTTCCTCCGGTTCTTCTTCTTTGTTTTCCTCTAATTATTCTTCATTTTCCCCACCTTCAAGCTGTGGGGGTTGCTCATCTTCTGAATCATGTATTTCCACAGGCTGGCTAATGTTTCCTTGGGAATTTCCCAGCATTCCTCTACTCCTTGCCAATCCAACAGATTTTCTTCGTTTCGGTGGTCTACTTGATGTGCTAGCAATATGTTTTCGTTTTGGGGTTAGCAAGGCCAATCCCCCATCTATCGAGAAAATCAATTTTTCCTAACTACTTTGTTGTTGGGCAACACTGTAACTGACTATCAATCAAATTAAACCATGATGGCTTACTACTGACTCTACATGGTGAGATTTTCTCATGCTTTGGGTAACATCATGTAATAAAAAATTTAAGAATGCAGGCAAATTCACAGCACATTTTTTCTTTAATATGGCTAAGAGTTTGAGATGGCGTGGTCTTACCACATCTTTTTTGCCATCGCAAGTGATGTAGCTTTGGATAATTCTTGCCAATTCTGTCTAAGGCTCTCCTAGGGTTGCCGGCAGGACTCCTTTCCCTTTAACAGTAAGGTTCTGCCTTTCGTCCTGGAAGATGGTTATGGCGTCTCCCAGTCTCACCTTTTTTAGAGCCCATATAGGTCCAATCGCTGGCAGTCCCGAAACTTTAGCAATTATGTCATCTGTGACTGCTACCTGTCTCCCTCTCACCATGGAATGATTTTCTTGCAAATTCTGCATAAACTCGATTGCTACTGTCTCGTTAGATTGCTGTAGACGGTTAAGGTAGGCTATCCATCCTGCCCTTGCTAAAATTTCTTGTGCATCGTCAAATACCATTAAAACCTGTGGCTCACTGTGAATTGATCTTCCTCCCATCTTGTTCACACTTAGCACACTGTAAAAACATAGAGACAATGATGGAATAGCAAGTTGTTCAAATTTTTAGCTCACTGTTAAGAAAACATAGAGAAGATGATGGAACAACAAGCTATTCAGACTTTAATTCACTGCTAATTTTTGTAGAGAAAAACATGGAAATGGCATTGGAACAGCAAGCCATGCATATTGGGAAACAAAATACCATTAGACTTGCTATTCCCGAGTTTTGGTGAAGTCATAATACCTCCGAATAATGAGCTGACACATATGCCAATGAATTATGGAGATCACCCGCGCCCCCCTGTAATATGATAGGTCGTCCTCGACCATCAAATAAAGGAGCAACATGCTGAACTGCAATCGTACAACAGAATAAAGGAACAATGTATAGATATATGACATGTATACAAAAATGAGAGAATTATCGAAATCGAGGCGTATGATGGGAATCCCTAATAAATATGGAAATGCCATGATATGATGCGAAAAATGGAGGATAGGACAACTGACGTGAATAAAAGTTCTTATGCAGTCATTATCCACTTTAACCATCATGATTGATTTGTAAATGATTTTCATGTATCAAAGGTTCGAAGGGGTTATATGACATAATCTCATTTGAAATCACTATAAAGATATAAGAAGAAGGGCTTATAATGACTATTGGTGTATAAGAAATATGACTTCAATACCATCAACAGAGCTTTGTTGCCCACAGGTGTCCATAACCTTGACAAAGTTTCTTATTTCACCCTTGGAACCATAATCCTTTGTGCATAACTAAGAAAGTATTGTGCGATATCAGAATGGAGGCCATTGTGCTGGCTTGGTAACCAGATGAATCACAATGCCATTCACCAGAAAGGAGTGAAAGGTGGGTAGGCCGGGTCATGATGATACCTCCTGTTCCAAGGACTTTTTTTCTTTTTTTGATGTGCCTCTTGGATCATATCCCTGGTGTGGTGGCCATAGTGGGAATGTCACTTCACTTTCTTCCTTATGATCATGTTAGGTTGGCTCTTGATGAGACCCCCTATCCTTCATCTGACAAATCATGTTAGTAATCATATAGATATGTATCTTTTTCTTATTCTTTTTTCTTTTATATAGCACTTTCCTATTTATATACAAAGAGTGGCTCAACACTCCTTAAGAGTAGGGATGGTGGAAGAAGTCTGAACATCTCAATAGAAAAAATATGCCCTTATTCTTATTCAATAATAATGATCAAAGAGAATTATGGGGATTTAGAAAGAACCATCATGATAAAAATAATCAATCACATTGGTATTAGTGAAAATAAAGACAACAAAGTGACATAAATAGTTGTGTCCTTTCCTCTTTTCTCTTATCAATTCAAAGCAATTTCTTTTAAAGATAATGATTTTTCTTTAATTTTCTAATTTCAGTATCCTCTAGTTTTTGTATTCTTGCATAAATGTATAGCTATGCCTTAGATGACCATTGCTCACAAAAATCCTCTAAATGGTGAAGCACACATAGACACAAAAAGAAGAAAAATGCACTCAAAAAGTGTTGTTCTTTAGATGGAACAACTGTTGTTTCTTTAGAGGGACAACAAAAGAATATTTGCACAAAAAAACCGTAAGCAAAAGGAAAAAAAACATATTCAAAACTATTGTTCCTTGAGAGGAATAGTTTCCTTAAGCGGAACAGCAAATAAAGCAAGCACAAACAAAAGATGCGGAAATGTTGTTCCTTCGGAAAGGAACAGCAAAAACGAAAGTGTTGTTCCTTTGGAAAGGAACAACAGAAAAACAAAAGTGTTGTTCCTTCGAAAAGGAACAACAAAAATGCGAATGTACTGTTCCTTCGAAAAGGAACAACAGAAAATGAAAGTGTTGTTCCTTCGAAAAGGACCAACAAAAATGAAGAAGTGTTGTTCCTTCGGAAAGGAACAACAAAACGTGAAAGTGTTGTTCCTTCGAAAAGGAACAACAAAAATGCGGAAGTGTTGTACCTTCGAAAAGGAACAAAAAAATGTGAAAATGTTGTTCCTTCGAAAAGGAACAACAAAAATGTGAAAGTGTTGTTCCTTCGGAAAGGAACAACAAAATGTGAAAGTGATATTCCTTCGGAAAGGAATAGCAAAAAGGCGGAAATGTTGTTCCTTCGAAAAGGAACAGCAAAATACGAAAGTGTTGTTCCTTCGAAAAGGAACAGCAAAATGGTGAAAATGTTGTTCCTTCGGAAAGGAACAGCAAAATGAAAAAGTGTTGTTCCTTCGAAAAGGAACAGCAAAACGACGAAAGTGTTGTTCCTTCGGAAAGGAATAGCAAAATGCAAAAAGTGTTGTTCCTTCGAAAAGGAACAGCAAAGTGGTGAAAGTGTTGTTCCTTCAGAAAGGAACAACAAAATGTAAAAAAAATTGTAGAAATGCAGAAATCTGTACAGAAAGTAATTTACACAAACAAAACAGAAAAAGTTATGTACAAAATTTAAAAGCAATCAAATTACTTAGTGAACCGAAGGTGAGGAAGAGTTCTCTTCCTCAGCCAAAATTGCATGTCAGAATCTTCCTGGAGTTGTTGGTAGAAGGATTCCTGAGTAAGCGGTTTGTGGTACAGTCGAACTTGGTGGCCATTTGCTTTAAAGGTATGTCCAGATCCATCAATAGTAGTCAAAGTAATAGTGCCATTGTCATGCACTTTCTGGATTTCATATGATCCCAGCCAGCGAGTATGAAGTTTTCCTGGAAAATCCTGAAACCTGGAATCGTATAGGAGTTCCCAATCTCCTTCGTGGAAGATTTTATTTTTGATGAAGGCATTGTACCATTTTGCTCTCTTTTGTTGGATTAATGTAGTATGTTGAAGATCCGAGAGCCTCATTTCATCTAGCTCGTTGATTTGCTGTAGTTTATTAGTTTGGGCCTCATTTAAATCTAGACCAACTTCCTATGCTGTTCTTAGCGTTTGTATTTCGAACTCCATTGGAAAGATGGGTTCCTTTCCAAATACTAGCTAATATGGTGAATAACCAGTGTGGTGTTTCTCCATGTTGTTTGGTATGCCCACAAGGCTTCCGGAAATCTTGTAGCCCAATCGCGTCTATGTGACGCAATGGTTTTTGCTAATATTGCCTCTATGACTTTATTTGTGGTCTCTACTTGGCCATTTGCCTGTGGGTGATACGGAGTGGTAATCTTGTGCTGAATATGATAGTTTTTTTAATGTTGTAGTAATTTTATTACCTGCAAACTGTGGTCGTCCATCCGTGATTATGTCTCTTGGGAGTCCATATCGCACAAATATTTGGAACATGAAATGAATAATAGAGTCCTCTGTAGCTCTTGGAAGTGCCTCTGCTTCAACCCATTTGGTAACATACTATGTTGCTACCAAAATATATGTTTTCTGGTTTGATGATGGGTTGATCGGACCAACAAAATCGAGTGCCCAACACTCAAATGGTTCGATTACTAGCTATGGGTTCAAAGGCATTTTGTCGGACTGTCCAGGGCGTCTTGCTCTTTGGCAACTGTCACAAGCTTGAACAAATTTTTTCACGTCTTTGAAGATTGTGGGCCAATAATACCCTGTTTGCAGAACTTTGTGACCAGTTCTTCGATCTGCGAAATGTCCGCCACATGGTCCATCATGACAGGCTTTCAGAATGTCAAATATTTCATCTTCATGGACGCATCTTTTGATGTGCATATCTGCCCCTATATGAAATAGGTAGCCCCAATCCAAGAAAATCAGGTACTACGTTGAACAATCTGTTTTTGTTCATTGGGGGTTAGATTCTTTGGTAATTTGCCTACTGCTAAATAATTTGCAACATTAGCATACCAGGGTGTCTTGACAGTAACAACGAATAAATGTTCATCTGGAAATTGATCTTCAACTGCTACTGCGTCCACTGGCTTCGGCATTCATGAGAGAAAATCAGCTACATGATTCTCTTTCCCAGGTCGATCTTTTATTGTGATGTCAAATTCCTGCAATAAAATCAACCATCTTGTTACTCTACCATTTGTAATTGGTTTATTTGCTAAATATTTTATGGCAGAGTGATCTGTATATAAAACAACAAGATATCCAGTGATATAATTCCTAAATTTATTTACAACATGTATTACAGCTAAAAATTCTTTTTCAGTAATAGTATAATTTATCTCAGCAGGAGACAAATTCTTGCTAATGTAATGGATTGCATATGGCTTTTTGTCTTCTTCCTGCCCAAGGACTGCTCCAATGGTTGTGTCCAAAGCATCTGATGAAATTTGAAATGGCAGGTCCCAATTTGGGCATCTGAGCACTGGGCCTGTTGACACAAGATTTTTCAAATCCTCAAAAGCACGGTCGCATTTATCTGTCCAAACAAAATAAACATTCCCTGTTAGTGTGTATAGAGGTGTAGCTATTTGAGAAAAATGTTCTATAAATCTCCTATAAGAACCAGAAAATCCAAGAAAACTGCGTACCTCTATCTATGTGGTAGGAGTAGGTATTAACAAAATTATTTGAATTTTGGTCGGATCTACCTGTATTCCATCTGCTAAGATATAATGACCTAGGATGAGTCCTTCAGGCATCATCATATAGCACTTTTCATGGCTCAATCAGAGCCTGGTGACGATACATCGTTGCAGCACCTTTTCCAATGTGTCTAGTGCTGGGTCGAAATCATCTCCGTATGGTGTGAAATCAACCATATATACTTCGAGCCCTTCATTTATTAAATCTGAAAAGATGCTGAGGATGGCCCTTTGAAATGTGGTAGGGGCATTGCATAGGCCAAAGGGTAGGACTCTGTAGGAAAACATTCCCCAAGGATAGGTAAATGTAGTTTTGTCCTAGTCTTCAGGGGCAATTTGAATCTGATTGTACCCATTGAAGCCATCCAAGAAAGAAAAGAATTTCTTTCCTGCTAATGTATCTAATACCTGATCAATGAAAGGAAGGGGAAAGTGGTCTTTCTGGGTTTCTTTGTTTAATTCTCTATAATCTACACAAATCCTCCACTTTCCATTCTTCTTTAGCACCACTACTAGCAGAGAGACCCATTTTCTATCGGAGATCGGATAAATAAAGTTTACATCCAAAAGTTTTTGTAATTTATCTTTCACAATGTCTTTCAGGTGAGGGTTAAGTCTTCGTTGGGGTTGGCGAATAGGCCTCGCATCCTTTTCTGTATAAATATGGTGGGTACATAGCTGGGGATCGATTCCCTTAATGTCTGGATAATCCCATGCAAAAGCTTCCTTGTATTTTCTCAGTAGTTGCACCAGCTTCTCTTCTTGTTCAGGAGTTAGGTTATTATTGATGTTCAAAGTTTTCCTGGCTCAATCTCTATAGTTTTGCTATTTGAGACAGAGGTAGTGGGTATTGTCTATTAATGAGTGTCTTTGAGAGGATATTCTTCTAGTTCATTGTCAAATACTACCTCTATCATGTGACATTGTACATGAGATCTGGATTCAGCTTGGTTAATGAAATTGTTAATAACACCATCCTCTATTTGATCTTTAAAATTGAGGGCATCTTTTATGGTTAATGGGGATCTAATGTTTTCGATGAGGTATGATACAGGATGTTTGTTAGTTTTTATTATTGTTACACTTGGCTGGGCTGGAGGGTATAGGGCTAGATTCTTGATGTTACTCCCTCTAGTTATGGTCATACTGCCTTGTCGGCAGCCAATGTAAGCATCAATAGTCACAAGCCAAGGTCTGCCTAAGATTAACAGATGTCCATCGAGTCAGTTTTTGGGGTTTATTATTAGAAAGTCGGCAGGATATTCCCAGGAATCAACGGATACCATGACATCATGTAGTGTACCTTCTGGCCTAACCACTAATCAGTCAGCCAGTTCTAATAAGGTGGAAGTTGGTTCTACTGATGTAATGCCTAGTTTTTGACAAGTGGTGGTTGTTAAAATATTAATTGCAGCCCCTAAATCAACTAAGGCATTTGAAAAGGTTTTTCAATTGATTTGCACTGTCACTATTGGATTTCTTGGGTCTTCATATTTTACAGGTGCCTCTCTTCCTGATAATAGATCAGATAGGGTGCCAACTACTTGGACTATTGGGTTATTTGTTATTTTCCTCTTTGGATTTTTTATACATAGCTCTTTGATGGTATTTTCATATATTGGGATATCTTGGATAGCTTGGAGGAGTGGGATTTTTATGTACAAATTATTTAGTTCTCCCAAAATATCAAAGTCAAGATGTTCTATAGGGAGCGGTATGATTAATCGTTCTGGGAATGGGGGAGAAGATGTGGTTGCTTGGTCACAAGTCTTTTGTCTCACCACATCTTCTTCTTGTAATGGTTGTTCTGCAGGTAACTGATTTTCAACTTGAACATTTTTATCTCCCTCAGTTTCTCTAATGCACCCAGACCTTAATTGAAGGTCGTTGCACTCCCTTAGATCAGTTTCTAGTTCTAGTGTTTCAATTATTTGAATGGATTGAACCGGTCTGTTATTTGGGTTCAGGTTGGGTTGGGCTGGGAGTTGTGGTCTTAGGTTGGGCTGGGGTTTTTGTTGTAGTGCTGGCAGTGTAGGTTGAGGGAGTGGAATGGTTCCTACTGGCTGATTCATCGGTCTTTGCCAGTTTGTTTTCCAGGCTTGACTCTACGAAGTGGGAGGGGACCATTGTGTTGGATATGCATTGTTTTGCCAATATGGTGGAGTGTAGGGAAAATTTGGCCAATTAGATTGGCTTGCTTGATTCAGCCATGGTGATGATGAAGGAAATGGTTGTTGTGACCAACTTGAGAAGGGAGGTTGATTTTTCCACATTGTATTATATTGCTGAGCATGATATTGCGGAGGCTAGAAAGAAGAAGATGGATCGGGGAACATACCTGATTGTCGCAGCTGCCATTGACGGCGCTGATTAAGTAGGTATATCGGTTCCGGTTCTTCTTCTGCTTCTTTGTATACTGCTTTCAAACTAGGAAGTGACGGACAGCTCTCCATAGAGTGGTCTTTTGTACAAATAGCACAAACTTGAACTGCATCTAATGGGCACTCTTTGTGGTTGTGTTTCTTTCTGCATCTGGGACAGAATATTGCCATATTTTGCTCTACTTCCGCTTGTTTCTATTTTGCTTGCATAATATCGAGTTGCGTTGTTGGAGTCCCCAATAAATCAGTTTTAAAATTCTGCAGAAAATTTCCAATTTTTGCAGGAGTTACTCCTTCTCCAGAGGTCTTATTGTCCCTTGTAAACCTGTCATGTTCCGCTGGTTTTAGCCTTGTGCTACCTCATGAGCTCCTGATACATAAATTAATGATGTTAGCAAAATCTTCTTGATAGATGTCTCCTTTCCCCATAATATTTAGTGTTTCAATCCATTGTTCCTTCACGCCTTTAATTAATGTTGTTTTTAATAAATTGTCAAGTAAGGGTAATGATGCATAAGGAGATCTTTGAAGATTATACTAAAAACGTTCAACATATTCTTCTAATGTCTCATTAGGTCTAACTACCAGCTGAAATATTTCATCCTTTAACTCTCTAGAGCTACAATAATCCTGATATTTCTTCGGGAAGGCACCTTTAATCTAATCCCAGTCATTTATAACACCTCCACCTAACCCCATAAACCATCGTAAAGCAGCTCCTTTTAATGTAGAGGGAAATAGTTTCAGTTTTTAGGGATTGGCGGTATAGTCGTATCCCCTGCACAGCACGTCGAATTCAAACAAAAATGCATCTGGGTCTTCCGATGTTAGGCCATGGAATGTAGGGATATGCTAGAGAGGAATTGCCTTCATAGGTGCATTAACTACACTATCTACAATGGGATATTGCATTGTGGAGGCTTGGGGAGTTTGCTGGTTTTGGGCCATTTGGTCAAATATGTGCCAATAACGTTCTAGGATTTCTAAGAGGGTATTCCTAGGCTGGTTAGTCGGAGCAGGAATGGCCTTAACAGGAATGGCCTTAACAACACTTCCTTTGTCTGGGATGATGAGAGTTCCTAATGTCTGGGGGGATTTTAGCTCTTGAGGTTCTTTGTTCTGGATGATTTTTACAGCACTTCCCTTATCTAGGCTACTTAATGGCTGAGCTATTCTAAGAGGAGATCTTGGTTCTTCAATTTCCTCTATTTCTCCTCTTCCCTCACAAATATTACTAAGGTTCCCTTCTTGCAATGATTTTAGGCTAGAGTTCTCAATTTCTTGAAAATCTTGCTCTTCTGTTTGGCTATGCACCTCAGCAAAGGCTACAGGTGGTGATCCTGTGGCCTGAAGGGAACTAGTAGGTTGTCTAGAAGCAACTTTTCTAGGTCCTACTTAAGGCTGAGATTCTACTTTTTTAAGGATTTCATCCATAAAGGTCGATCAACCAAGGGTCAACGGCCCCTTAGCTTTATCAGGCTTGGGTAGCGGTTTAGGATTCTTTTCAAGCTTTTTCTTCTTAGTCATGCACACAAATCAAATGCTGATTTCTACCCAAAATAACAACAAATCTACAAGAAAACGGGTGGGGTAGTAGGGTTGTTACATGCTCCGTACGCAGGTTCTTACCTTCTATTTTTAAAACCCAATTCTCTCCTAGCAAGTACTTACACTACTCTCAAAAGAAACAAATGGCTACACTCTTCCCCGACAATGGTGCCAAAATGTTGAGCAGTAAAAAGGTTATTTTTAACCTCTATTTACCCTACATTAATTATCAATCCAAGTATGATTTGTTATCTCAAGAGTCTGAGGCGGTCACTTTTCAAGAGTAATGCTAGTAGTATAGTGCTTTTACAAAAGTAAATAAATGCTAGAAATAAACTCTAGATGTAATGGCAAGAAATTGAAATGCTTTGTAACTAAATCATTCGTTTAAGAAACTGCAGCACTCATCAGTCAAGGCTGCAGTAATGATAACTCTTTCCTTTGTAAACTGATGTAAATGAAAAGCAATCAAAGAGAATATCTCCAATCTGGGAACCAAATAGCAATAGTCAATGTTCACTACAGTTGTAGGTTGTTCTGTTCACACCAAAGCAATTACTGGAAATGATAATTCAATTAACAAAAAGGGAACAACAACTAATCTATTGAAAATATCGAACAACAAAGCTTTAACTTACAGGAATGAATTAAGCAGCAATCGTAATCTAAAGGAATTGAGCAGCAATATTTAACTAGGAAATGATTTGAACAGCAAGCCAAGAATGGAACAACAAGCTTAAGTAAGTCTACGAAATATTGAACAGCGAACTAAATCAAATGTTAACACACAGTGAATCTATAATGATGGAATCAGTAATCCGAGTTTAGCATAATAAATATTAACCATAGTTATAAAGGAACCGCAATTGCAGTTGCAATGGAATGGTAACCCAAATGAACAACAACCACAATTAGAGGTAAACCATAGCTAAACAACAATACCAATCTGTAAATGAACAACAATGTTATTCTGTAAATGAACAGTAATGTCAATCTATAAAGGAACAACAATGTTACACAGTAATGTCAATCTGTAAAGGAACAGCAATGCGATTTGATTTCAGAATGAACAACATAACATTTCAGTTGCAGATGATAACCTTACTATTCAAATACGAATTAAATATAACAGAGCCAGTAAATGAAATGACAAGGAACAACAGATTACTGAATGAAGCAAGTAAAAGAAATCAAACCACAAATGACTTGGAATTGGAAAATAATGGTACAGAAAGCAAGTGATCCACTAGGGCCGGGCCCTTAGCCACTAGGGACGCACTGCTGCAGTTACTCCAGAATCAAAGATGGAACAACAACAAAGTTTATGTATTAATCATGAAAACAGAGTTACAGTAATCGCTCTTTAAAGAGAGTTGATGATCAAAGTTCAGTTTGCAACAGAAAGTTTGATAAAACAATAACAATCCACCCCTTGGGCTAGCAGCGTTATCCCTTTTTATAGTGGCCAAGCGAAAATACCAAAGATACAGATATTCTTAAGGTAGCGATCCCTCAGGATCAAGGGATCCTGAGGAATTCACCATATCATTATCGTTCAGTTATCTCTTCGTCCTCTTGTGTAGATATGGCATTTCTTCTTCCTTTTCCTGGTTCATGTGCTCCGATCTGGATTGCCTCGTCTAGATGCAGTTCCCTATCAAAGGGACAGCAGTTGGTTTTGCCTTGTCTTTTCCTCTAAAATGGTGATCTTCCATTTTCTTCATTTTCTGCATAGAACAAGGTAATAATTAGTCATTTTGCATTACTCACAGATCTCTTAAACTTTATCATAATCCTTCATCATATGCCCATCTCATAATGTAAAGAAGTTATGAATTAAAGGAAAAGATAATGAAATAAGTGGCAATTACATACCTTTTCTAATGCTCAATAAGTGTGATCTCCAGTATTTTGTTGAATTCCTCTACGTCCCATTGGCTTGTGGGTGATACAGTGTACTCTTCTGATGATACACTTGGAATTATTCTGTGAGCACGTTGATGGTTTCGTTCAGGAAGTGTGTTCCACGATCACTCATTAAAATTTTCAGACAACCAAATTGGGTCAACACGTTTTCAAACAGAAATTTCACAGTTGTAGCAGTCGTGCAGTCTTTGACCAGCTGCACCTCCGCCCATCGTATCAGGTACTCTATTGCGATGATGATGTAGTGCACGTCCATCTTTCCCTGAGGTGTGATTGGTCCCACAAAGTCGATTGCCCATTTCTCGAACGATTACAGTGTCATTTGAGCATTTAATGGCATCTTGTCCCTCCACAATGGTTTTCCAATCCTTTGACATATATCGCAGGCCTTATAGTGTGCTTTTGAATCTTGGTGCAAGGTTGGCCACCACAACCCTGCACGGAGAATCTTTTGTGCAGTTTCTCGTCCTGCATAGTGTCCTCCTGTAGCGCCCCCATGTTCTTCTGCGAGGATTTGACTTTGTTCAAATTCAAGTACGTATCTTCGCAATATCTCATCATTGCCCATTTTATATAGGTGCCCCACAATGACAGAAAAATCCACCGCGTGCACCACCAATTCCTTTTTCTATTGGACGAGTATTCCTTTGGTGCATTCCCTGTGGTCAAAAAGTGGATCATATCTTCGAAGTGACCATCTGCGACGTGCACAACAAAAAGTTGAGCATCAAGTAGTCCCTCCTCCAAATTAGTGGGTTCCTCGCCCATCTCAATGCGTGACAAGTGATCTGGTCTTGCGTTCAGGCATCTTGACTTTACTACGACCTCAAAGTCATATTCCTGGAACAATAAGAGCCATCTGCATATGCACCCCCCCAACACAAGCTTATTGACCAGGTATTTCAGTGCGGAGTGGTTGGTATACATCTTGAAATGTCTTCCTAGCAAATAGTGTCGGTATTTTTGGAGCACATACACCATCGCCAACCCCTCGCGCTTGGTGGTGGAATAGTTCTTCTCGAATTTGGAAAATATTTGATTTGCAAACATGATAGGGTGATCCATGCCTTCTACACCCTCCTATGTGAGTATTGCTCCCAATGCAATACACGACGCATCAACATGTACATGAAACTCCACATCCCATTTTGGGAAGACCAGGATTGGAGCAGAGGCCAATTTCAGAAACGGAAGGCTGCTTTGAAGATGGCTTCTTTTACTACTTGTAGCACATCATTAATAGTATCCCACCAATGATCTTCAAACGTGAAGGTTAACAGAAATCCCTTGCGCAAGATATCCAATTCGCTCGTACCATGGTAGAGCTCTGTCTCAGTATACCAGTTCATGGGTATGACATCCAGGGTATGACAAAACAAAAGCACCCATTCAGGTTGTGGCTCCTCCCCGTAGAACTTGGTCCATTTCACGAGGTGTGCACATGGATCATCCCGTCCGTCATACTTGTCTACTAGCTGCATCCGTGGTTTCCCAAATCGCATGCGTATCATCCTTCTGCATTTGCGCCAGTCCTCAAAACTTCTTTGATGTGTACCCCACCACTTGGCGAGCATAGCGAACAATGCCCATTTCAGAGTGTCAAAACACTGTTGTTCTAGAACTTCTCTTTTAAATTTTGTTAGGAATTCATCCACCACTATCAACCCATCATACATAGGAAGATCCCTTACCTCTGGTGTCATGCAGTGTAGTGATTGTACCATCATGTTTCAATTGAGCATGGTTACCTCATGTAACTAGTTCTGCCATCGCTCAATTTCCTCTTCCAAATCCGATGTGCAGGAAATTTCACATTCCCACGAAATCCTGCCACCCGTTGTAGGATTCACCCAATCCTATTCTCATGCAATTATCTTGTAGATAGAGTCGAGATCGTCATCACTATCATCGTCGTGCACTGGTTCGGTATAGCGCACTCCTTCCATAGGGTCTAAAGGCACCACTACGCACAGTGATTTTTTCTCAAATATCATTTTGTGCTTCTTTGGATTTATCACTCTGTTCATATCATTGGCCCACTATATTCCCAGTAGTGCGGGATAGGGATTGTTGTCATCGAAAATCTCTATCACTTCAAAATCTGCAAGCGTGCTCACACCTTCGAGGACTATCGTTATTCCCTGCAATATTCCCATCAGTAAGATCTTCTGTTGGTTCACCATTTGCAATTGAATAGGGAACCATTGCAACACAGGTCTACCCATGCATTCCTATGTCTATTTTGGTAGTACGTTCGCGTCCGATCCTAAATCTAGAATCACTTGATCCATTTCAAATTCTCTTATTTGCACAGTCAATCTCATTTCCATTCCTATTCGCAACGCATGCTTTCCAAGTTTTTCGACTACGCGCAGTTCTCCTGACCCCATGCACCTAGTGATAAGTTCCTACAGTCCTTTTACAGTCTTGCTGTCACATAACAATTTCATGCATGTCTCCAGAAAGGTAGTGGGCAAGGAAGGATCCATCCCTGGTTCTAGTTGATCCTTACTACCTGAAGTGGAGGCCTCCGTAAAGCTCTTCTTAGCTTCCATGAATGTCTCCTTCGCGCACTCTAAATCAAATTTAGGTTCCTTTGTAGGAGCCTTATGAACCCACACACTTTATTCTAGCTGCTTACCTTTGTCATCTCCAGTTATGATATAACTTCAAAGCACTATGTTTACATTCGTGTCTTCTTCGTGTGGCTCAAACCTCATCATTTGTAGGTTCTGAGTCGTGGGAGCCTAGAGTACTCCTTTATCGTGCATCCTAACTATCAGCGTAGGGCAGTCCTTTGTCTCATGATCAAATTGGGTACAATATAAACATGAAGCTCTCGTCAGATTTGTACAATCGCAAGCATAATGCTTTGGCCCTCCGTAATTGTAATAAATCAGTTATCTGCGACCCCTTCCTGGTCCCATTCCACCTCGACCTCATCCACGCCCCTGAAATCCAGTGTGCGCTACCCCTGTATTTTGATCAAGGGCTCATGTTTCGGTCTGAACTATGTAGGGAGGATTCTGATCCATCATCAGTTCATAACTTCTACAGGTGCATTCATCATGGCCTACTGACCTACAAAAATTACATAACAACTACTGGGACGTATGTGTATACTTTTGTAATAGGTGACAGTTATCTGTAGTGTGCTTCCCTCTTATCTGACAAATCACACACCATAATGCAGGCGTTGCACTTTTCCCTACCTGTGCCTCTGGTCGCAATGGCATTGGCCCTCCTCCTACTAGGTACTTCGAGAATACTAGACAATGGTCCTTGTCATGCCCCTGGACCTAGCGTTTTATGCACCACACCTCTTCATGCCCCTCTAGCCAAGTTGTCCTATCTTGTTTCAAGCTCTGCATCTCAAGACACAAGTTCTGCAATTGCACGTGGATCTGTTGAACCCTTAGGTTAGGATCCTGTATCAGGGTTTCGTGTAGTCTCATCACCATCTCCAAGGCTTCGACCTGAGTGGTTATCTTCTGTTGTGATAACATGTTCCTTAGATGTGGTGTTCGTGATGCTACAAACCACGCGCAGTGTTGTGCATCCGTCAAGATCATATTAGCTTCACAGATCTTACCCTTCAGTCTTTGATCCAGTGCCCAAGGGATCTTGCCTAGAAGCATCATGATTTCCTTAAACCTAATAATGGACTGTGTTTCTGATTTTGGCATGCTAAATTCCCTGTTTAGTGCATCTTGGATATCCATGATAACTGTGTTTGGATTGTCATTGGAATGCTTGATGTACCATGTTAGTGCGTGATCCTGCAACGTGTTAACCAGCGTTGCCTTCTTGATATTATCATTTGTGACTCCTTGCGCTTCCCATACAGCTTTAACCACAAACCAAAATTGGTCCGGATCTTCATTTCCTACTCCTTTGAATACCAACAACTTTATTGTGCTCCCCATATTAAACTGTGGTCGTGGCGGAGGTGGTGTGGGTGAAGAAGGGGGTGAAGATGGTGAAACTAGTGGTGGTGTAGGTGGGGGTGGTATGCATAGAATTCGCTATCTTATTAGACTGATTGCACTTCGTGGTGAGACTTTCACAAGCTCCTCCTTGCTCTCCCATAGTGGTGAAATTAAGGGACTAGTCTCTAATTATTCACTACATTTGTTTCTATAGATCCTCCCACTTCACGCAACCCCAAACATCAATTTATTCGCATAACCCGCTTTTCACAGAGTAGCATTTTAATCCAAGTGTTCAAAGATTTAATGTACTTACCTCACAGTCCTTTGAGGAACCATCGTTCAGCCTTGCTGTAGCTGACTGAAGTATCTACTGTGAATTTGATGATAAAACTTCCTGTGATTCGATCGAGCCAATGGTCCATAGCGTGCGCAATCTTATCCTTTGATACTTCTAGTCTGTGCACCAATTTTGGAGTCCACACAATTGGTTTGTCGAGCCTACACCTTCCCTGACTATGTACTACCTTCGCAATCCACTCATACAACTCAGAGGGGAAGGAGGCAAAGAAAATTTCATGGATTTCTGTATATAAGTAATGGTCTAACCACTGTTCCTTCGATACTCACATATTTCTATTTTCTTGTACCGCGAACTCATGAATTTTTCTATCTAGCCACCCTTCAATTTCTTTGTTTGTCGAATTCCAATGACATGACATCAGACATCCTTATGAAGATCCTAGTCCTGGCAATAGAAACATTTGTTGGCTTTCTGGGGCTTGACCTAGGTTCAGAGGTGATTTAGCCAAACAAATCCTGGTACTACTGGCCCTTTCAGCAACAGTCCACGGAGCGCAGACTGAGGTCTCACCCGAAGTATTATGGGAGGGTGCTAGAACCAGGTTTTCGCACCCTGGAGATGTCTAATGGTATCAAGTGGTCCGCAGTTTGACCCTACACACACGTTGCTATGCAAGCTTACCCGTACCTCGCAGCCTATAGGTTTTAACCCCGTACATAAATTACCTGCTTACGAAATCTAAAACATAGAAAATAAACAATGCGAAAGCATAACACATAAAACACATATACATAGAGATTTTCCATTGGATCCCAAAACCAGTACTACCAGCTTGGTTTTTCATTATATTCCTTTCAATGTTACAAAACATATTTATACATGTCGAAGCATCCAGTACCATGGACCGAAAACTATCACGTCCAAAACCATGGATCGAAAACCATCGCATCCAAAACCATGTGCAAAAAATCATGCACAAAACCATAGGTAGGTCCACCCAACCTAATATAGGGTCCAAAAACAAAATTTTCTGGGGCGCTACCTCGGACCCTAGTGAGTGGGGTTACCTTAACCCCTCAAACCCCTTGTGACTCCCCCACTATGCAATCGGCGGAATGAAGGAGGGGCTTTGCCCCCCTTCTAATCCCCCAGTTAACTACGTGGGCTAGTAGTGGAAAGAATATAACAAAACCCAACATTCTCCCGCTTGTTGTTTTGTTTCCATAGCGGGCCACAAGAGAGCTTAGTCATTTAACTAGCCCTGTAATGCCCATTGTTTCTCTACACCAAGAGAACTTCTCAAAGCTCAAAGGTTTTTTCAATGCATCTGCAGTATTATTCAAAGTGTCCACCTTTACTAGCAACACCTTTTTGTCTTCTATCATATCCCTCACAAAGTGATACTGAACATTAATGTGCTTCTTCTTTGAATGATATGCATGGTTCTTTGCCAAGAAAATTGTACTTTGGCTGTCACAGTATATCCTTATAGCTCCCTGTACTAACCCCATACTTGAACACAATCTCTGCAACCAAATTTCTTCCTTGCTTGCATGAGTGGCTACCATGTTATCTACCTCTGTAGTTGATAGTGCTACTACAGATTGTTTCTTACTCATTACACTGACCGCACCTCCAAATAGGTTAAACACACACCCACTTGTAGATATTCTCTGATCCAGATCCCGAGCCCAGTCAGCATCAACAAAGCCACAAATATCCAACACTCTGTCCAATCCTGGTCTTCCTTGGTAGCACAAACCATAATCACTAGTGCCACGCAAATACATGGAAACTCGCTTCACTACTATCCAGTGCTCCTTCCAAGGTTTTGACATAAACTTGCTCGATACTCCCACTGCATGTGCAATGTCTGTTCTAGTATAGACCATTGCATACATTAGGCTACCGACTGCACTTGCATATGGAACACGGGACATGTCCTCTTACTCTTCTTATGTCCTAGGACAATGTTCAGTAGATAACTTCACACCTACAGGAATAGGAACCTTCACCGGTTTACTATCCTACATATTAAACCTCTGCAGTATTGTCTCGACATACTTCCTCTAGTTTAACTAGAGCTTCCTCTTTGCCCGATATCTTTTAATTTCCATGCCCAAAATATATTTTGTAGCACCAAGATCTTTCATGTCAAATTTGGAGGACAAATGGGTCTTCAAATCCTGGATAATTTCTTTGTCATTTCCAACTAGCAACATATCATCCACATACAAGACCAGATAAATAACACGTCACCAATTAATTTAAAATACACACAGTGATATGATTTTCTTCTGGAGAAGCCAAGTCCCTGTATAAATGTATCAAATTTCTGATACAACATCCTTGGTGACTGTTTTAATGCATATAGAGACTTCTTTAACTTGCACACCAATTCTTTCTTACCCTTCACCGCAAAACCTTCAGGTTGCTTCCTATAGATCTCCTCTTCAAAATCCTCATGAAGAAATGTTGTCTTCACATCCATCTATTCTACCTCATAATCAAAAGTAGCAGCTGTTAGTGTCGGTATCTTCATCCCTCCATCGGTGATCAAAATTCTCTTTTTGCATGCATTTTAGGTGTCCCATCTGATCAGCTGCATTCCATTAGGTCATGGATCATCTCATGGTAGTGGTTCATTATCAAATTTCCCTCATGGTCTTTACTTGCTAGCCTATTTTTACAATTTCAGGTCATTTATAAGCATCTTTTGTTATTATATTTACAAAAAGCCATTTTTAGGGTTTTAGGTCTCCATTAGGTCTAGGGTTTGCCACCATAGTCATGTAAAAGCTCAATAACGGTCAGTAGGCACATGAGGAGGTCTAATAAGGTTTCAAGATCAAAATTTCAATGATGATACAGTCAATAAATGATTTTTTCCTCAAAACCTTGTTTTGAGGAAAAACAAAGTTTTTATTTTTTATGTATAAAAATTTCATGTAATTTTAATTTTCCTATATGTAATAAGCTCAGAGCTACTGCCCTTGGTCACCTTGCCAACTCCAGCCACTGCAAGAAAAAATACAAGCATCAATGCATCAGTTTGTCAAATGATTAAGAAAAGTCAATTTCAATGGAAAAACAAATTTCAAAACCAAAAGTGACTTTAACATTAGAAAAGTGGGTTTGAGATGACTGAAAAATTAAAGTCATTCATGTTTAAGGTGAAAAAGGGTCCTCTTGGTCATTTCATTGTGAAAATTTCCTCTTGGAGAACAAAATCACGATTTGGGAGTCAAAGAGGCAAAAAAACCCTATTTTAAATGCAAGTTGGCCTAGCATTGTTCATCAGAGGCAGTGCGCTGTGCATCAGTGATCAGGTGCTCATGTCCTAGGTGTTGTAAAAATGCTCAAAATTCAAAGTGCTCAGAACTGGTTCAAAGCTGAACGACTGCAAAGTGCTCGTCCTCCCGATTCCGGTGCCGCAAACGGTTCGAAAAACGGTCGCCGCATGAGGAAGATATGGCCAAAAGAATATTTTGCCCAAAACATTAGAAAATTTGAATTTTTTTAAAAAAATTAAAAAAAGAATATTTCGTAAAATATTCCTTGGAATATTCTCTCTGCAACAACCAATCGGAGGCTGCCACGTGGCCCAGATGACATCAGCGAAACTTTGGAGGGGCAATGCAAAATGGTTGGCACCGGCAAAATTTGAACGCGCGACCTCATGGGAATAAACCACCGGCATTACCGTTAGACCACATGTTAATACGTTGTTTAAATGGCGGACAAATGTTTTAATAAGGGTTTTAAATGGTTGAGCGGGAAAAAAAAGGGGGCCAGCCCCCATCCATAGGACCCTACGCCCATAATCAGGGCTTAAGTCCATAACCGCCCGCAGATAAACGCGCAGTTACATATACACGTGGTCACATGGCCGTTGAAGTGGGGACAAACAGTCAGTCCCATAACCGTCAGTTAATAAAGACTCGGCACGAAATCCAATGCAGCCTAACCGCCAAGCGCGCTCGGTCACATGCAGACTTCTAACAACCAGTTAACACGCAGTTAGTTGGCGGCAGAATTGGCGGAGCGCCAAATTTGGCGGTCCCGCCATATTTGGCGGGCTTAACTGGCCTCCACTACAGTTAACTGGGGTTTTGTTAGGCCAAACTGGCAGTCAGGAGTAAATGGCCATAACTTTGGCCCAGAAAGTCGGTTTTGGACGATTTTTTTTTTTGTTTTTGGGTAATTTCGACCTTCTGAAGCCATTGGTGTAGGTCTTACAGCCATCAGAGGTCATTTGCATACGTTTTGCAGCCGTGAAAGTTCTAGGAGCCACTAGGGGCCAGTATTGGGAAGACTGTACAGGGTTGCAGGTATCCATTGGAGGCGATCCAATAGTCAATCCAGAAGGATTCAAGTGTTCTGAATCCATTTCTACCATCTATTTCTCCTGTAGATGCTTCTAGTCAGCTTTATTTTCAATTTGAGCATTTTATAAAAACAAGGACAAGCCCATTTGGGGGCTTTGGACCCAGCAGACGTAGCCCTGGAGGGGGTGAACTGCTTTATCAACTTCTTTTGCATATGTGGTTGATTTATTTTGCAGAACAAATTCGTTTTTATGTGTTAAACAGTAAAAGGAAATAATTCTGCTATGCTTAGATGGGTCATAAACAACTGAAAATTTGATGTGTTTCCTTTCTGCAAGACATGGAAGTCTTTTAAACATGTTTATTTCTGAATTGAATACCTTGCAAACAAATTTCAAGTAGTTTCAAATTCAGATCAATCAGAAGCAGAAATGCAGTGCAAAATTGAACTGGCGCTGCGCATCAGTAGGGCGCTACGCATTGGGCACAATGTGCTATGCATCAGTCCAGTTCATTCCAAATCATCCCAAATCGTGCTCAATTGCTCAACAAACCTCAAATTTGCTACATTTTACCTCTACAAGTAAGTACTCATCCTCCTAAGATTGAATTCGAAGTCACATGGGTGTTTTTCATAAGTCTTGCATGTGAATATTGAAACACTAGTTCTCTTCATGGTTTGTCATCCAATTGTGCAATTTTCATCCCATCTTCACTAATACATCATCAAACCCCTTTTCACTCTTTATTTACCCTAATACACTTCATTCATATCATTTTCCCATACCCCACTCCCCTAAAGCAAATATTTCCCTCATCAAACCCTAAATCCCTCACTAAACCCTAATTTCCCAAAATCATTCCCTTCATTCCCCAACTTCATTTTCTAAGACTAAAATCTCTTCATACTCATCATTATTGTCCTCTTTCATCACCATTTTTCATCATACCCTCATCGCATCATTTTCCTAAGACAAGCACTATGGCAAGAAACAGTGACTCAAGCTGTGAGGAAGAAACACAAAGTGATAGTTCAAGAGACAGAAATGTACAACCTAGGAGACCTCACAAAGGTGAGAAGATCATTAGAGAGGAGCCTATTAGTATTTCTGAACTTCTTGCTTGCCCTCTTTCCACCACTTGTTTCAAATACCAATCTTGCTTTGAGTTTTGTGAGCTTGTTGAGAGGGTTAAGTATCATCATGAATTGGCTAGACAATTTTTCATTAACATGGAGGACAATATGGTACAACTTGCTAGCATCAACTTCACTCTTTCACTAGCCATTATTGCAGAAGCAACAAGGATGCCAGATGTGGGGGAAAGATGGAACAAAAGACAAAACATCAGCAAATAGAACTATGAACCCTACATTAAAGCTAGATATCATAGCCAATTGGGCAGGGTGTTTCCTTTCAAGTTTTTGGAGGACCGGTATGTGCCATTAATGAAACTCATCATTAAATACTTCACATGTGAAGGAAGGTTCTCAAGACTCTATGCTTATCATATCAGGTTGCTTATGCCTTTTACTAGGGTTATAATGATGAGCATAGCATACTTCATTTGGAAAAACATAGAGAGGATGACTGTAATTGCAAAGAGGAAGCCATACCCACAACAACTAAATAGCATTTCTCACTTTGTTGTCATCAAAATTTTTGTTATGCATCAGCTGAATCAGTTGGGAGTGCCATGGGAAACCTTCATTGCCCATGAGATTTTCAAGGGGCACCAAATGTTTGCAGAACCTCAAGAGGAAGTTGGACCTTTAGGGCAACAAAGAGAGCATGAGAGAAAAATTGAAGAGGCTCACATTCCTGTATTTATCACTTATGAAAAGGGGACAAGAATATTTTTTGCAGCTACAAAACGAGTATTATCTCCACTAGGGGTGGAAGGGGTGTCGTTCTCTTCACCAGACAACAGGCAAATGTTATCTTCACCTGAGGTGAAAGAGGCTTCTCCTTCTTCTTCAGCAGAGCAAGTACAGGATAGAGGAAAGAAACCATTGCATGATGAAGGGCCTTCTGAAGGCCAAGACAGAGATTTCATTTTGATTGAGGAAGAGGACATTGATTTGGGCTCCCAAAGCTCAAAGCTCAAGGATGAGATCATCAAGGAGAAAGAAGCTGAGATCTGAAGCCTATCACTTGACCTTGAGAGGGCTAAATGGGTCATTAATTACCTTGAGCAACAAAAAAAGCAATTGGAGGATAAACAAACAATCATGGAGCTGCAAGCTATCAGGGAAAACCGACAAATGGAAAAAAGGAGGAAAATCAAGCTGACTTCACTAGAGCAAGAAATAGAAGCTAACCGAGAGTCATGGTTGGAAAGAGTAAATTTCCACCTTGAGAAGCTTCTTGACAAGGCTAATAAGGAGAAGAACATGTTACAACACATGGCCTATCACTATTTGGCCTGGAACAAAATTTGTAAGACAAGGATAAGGTACCTAAAAGCCAAGCTAAGGAGAGAATTAAAGGCCAAAAAATAGCAATACAAACTTATAATATTGGGTGAAGCTTCCTTGGCTCAGCAAAGTAGTTGTTCAGCTTGCCTCATGCCAATTTTGAAGAAGTTTGGAGAACTTTTTGTCATTTTCAAATTTTTGATTGCAATACAAAGGGTTTTTCCTTTGATGCGCAGTGCCACTAGCGTTGCGCATTGAGATGGTAAGGATTTTTGAGGAATGACTTAAATTTTTGAATTTTTCATCAAAAAATATGTAAACCCAGAAAATTTCATGAATTTTGGAGGAGTTTTGGTCACCAAAAGGGCAAAAAACACCTCAAAATTGCCCTTTCTGCCACTTTTTGGACCCACAAGAAGCAATGTTGGGGAACTGATTTTTGGAGGGGAAAATGGACACCAAATTCAAAACTTCTACTTGTCCTAGAAAGTAGACAGAAATACCTTTCTAAAAAGTCAACGTGGAGCAAATTTGGTGAAGGGGAAGGCCTTCAAATTGAGCTGGGAAAAGGCACTGCGCATCAGGCACAATTTGCTCAATTTTGCTCAAAATTCAAAATTTTCGCCTAGTTTTTTCTCAGTTTGACTTTTTCTCTCTCATGGTCAAACTCATGATGTAAATTGATTTAAATTGATGAATTTTGATGCAAAATTATGAAAATTTACTCAAGGAGGTAGATACATCATGTATAGGTGGTTTTGAACTGAATGAATCAGTTTCCATAGTTTTAGAGGCAAGCTGTTCCACTGCTTATTTTTCAGTTCCTTGTTTAGATCTTGTTGAAATAGCTCCTAGAATCATGGATTCGACCCCTAAAGGCTAGCATGGGTGGTTTGTTTCCTAGATCTTGTACTTTCTTAGTCATTTGTTAGGGTTGGACTCTTGTGGATGCATTGAGCTATTTTGTACATCACTTCTGCAGTTTGGCAAGGAAATAAACCAAGGTTTTGCAGCATTTTGTGGGATTCTTGTGGTAATGCCAATTAGCATTGTTTTCTTCTCTATAATTCAGTTGATCTTATGTTTATGTGTGCCATTATCTCTCTCTTTCTGCATAGCTAAATGAATCAAGTGTGAAAGGTGGAATTCATTGGTGTTTCAGTGCTCTACCTTGGGGTTTATTTAGTTTTACATGTTTTCTACTGTTTGAAGAGGACTCATGACACTTGCATGCCCTCTCCAGCTCCTCGCTAGTCTTTAGACTCATCATTACACTCATTTCAAAGTGCTAAAACACTTTCCTACCTCGCCCCGCAGAAATCTCTACAAATCTGTGTTGATTTCCCGGACCCAAGGCTGCCTTCCCATCTGATCCAGCAAATCAACCATTAAAATAAATCAAAAAACCTTTGATCAAGCATACCTAGCCTAAAATTAGTTTTTATATCAGTCATCTCAAGCCTTCCTTGATAAATTTTCATTGAGATTGACAAGGAGAGAGCCCTCTCTCGACCTGGTAGGGCTAGCTACCAGGTTAAGCGTGGTTTGATGTTACCCTAGAGCTGCCTTTCTCAGCCTGAGGTAGATTTAGGCACTAACATAGTGGCGAATCCACTAGGGAAACATAGTGTTATGTTCTTCAGTAAAATGCATCAAGGCCAGATCTAATTTTTGATGGTGGACAACGATCAGACACAGGAAGGCTGAAATCATTCCCCTGGCGACTCTAGTGTCGAAAAATCCTAAGGTTCAGAATTTTTATGGCAACTCCACTCTTCAAGAACTAGTAGCCTGAAGAATTTCTTGGTCAATTCATTATTATCAAAATGGATTTGTTTGCTCGAAGGTATGCTCCCATGAGCCGAGATCATATTCCAGTGTTTCCAAATGAAATTCCTAAGGTAGATTGGCAAAGGAATTTGCCTACGTTTAAAGATGATAATAGAAATGATGTTGCTTTACATCTGGTTAGATTTCACATACATATTCGCAAGTTGAAGGTTTATTTTCTTGAATATTGCTTGATGAATATATTCATGGCCACTCTGGAAGGTGAAGCCCGATCTTGGTATGAAAATTTGCCGCGTGCTTGTATTTACTGTTTAAAGGATTTTCATACCACGTTCTTTGAAAGGTATAAAGAATCTTATCCATCCTTAAATTTAGTTCAGAACTGTTGTGAAAATGTTTATAGTTTTATGGAAAACCTTGAGAAATATTATGAAGATGATGACTTCATGGATGATGAGATCATGGAAGCCCTGTACGAGAATCCATTTCAGCAACATAAAGAGAACTTAGAGTATACTTATCAAGTTGTGCAGGAAAATTTGTAGTTGGATCAAGATCTTAGTACAATGGAAAATGATGAAAGAGAAGGTTTTACTTCCAACCTTCTCATAGCAGATGACAGTATACAGGGAAATCAAGTTTCAATTTCAGGATGCAATAAAGTCAAGTCGGCTATTTCAGATCTAGATTCAGATCGTGATGATCAAGAGTACCTTGTTCTGAATCCCATGAAGGAGAGCTCCGTTGTTGAGATCATCTGGAAGAAAGAAGACAGAGTTATTGACCCAAGTGTTCTCATTTCATTAGAACAAAGCCTTCATGAGGTGGTAATCCAGTCATTTTGTGAAAAACAAGACGAGATCTTTGTTCAAGTAAGTGAAAAATCTTCTTTTAATAACTCAATGGTAAATGATAATTTGATTGCCATGTCATATGAAGATGATCAACAATGTTTTCAAATTTTAGAATACTAGGGAATTGAGGACTGTCATTCAAGTTTTCATGTTTAGAAATGTTATTTCAAGAAGACAATACTTATCTCCTTTGTCTGAAGATGAAATAGATCAAATCCTAAAAGGTCAGGTTACAGCCCAAGCTAATGTAGGTCTACAGTGTGCACATGGTCAAGAAGGTGTTTGTGAAACTTCTTCCTCTTTTGAAAATGATGACAGTCTTGAAATTAGATTTATAGATCAGCAAACAGATAATATTTTCTTTCATGAAGATGATAAGGCTATCATGTTTGATAATCTTGAAGATTGTTTTCTGTTTAAGAATGACCTAGACCATGAAATTGAGGAATATGAGCCTGAGAGAGACAATATGCTACAATTTCTCATGGCCAAGGAATTTATAGCTAGTGCTCAGATGGCAGAAGCTTATACTTCTCTATGTCTTCCTGTCACTCGGTAACCAGTTTTTCTTTCAGATCAGAATAAAGGGAGTACTTGTATTTTTGCTGTTGGATCTCAAGACAAGCTAGTGCTTCAGGATTATCAAGACCCCTTCGGCATTATTTTGCAAGCATTAGAAAATATGAATGTTGTTTGGTTCGTTAGCATAAGCCTTGGTTTCAGTTGTTATTGTGAGTTGCCTACATGTACATCATTCTACCCGCTCAGTGAAAGTGAGAGTAGAATTTCAGTGAGTAGCCATTTGTTGGATTGGTTACATTGGAAGGCCCACTTCACATGATTGTACATATTTCATCAGTAGGCAGGTGGTTGTCATCATGATTGGAAGCCCTCAAATCTCGATGGACTACTGCCATTAAAAAGCTTTGTAAGTACTTATTTCAGTTAAGTAAGCCTTGAGTCATTTTTTGTTTTAGTCAGTTTCAAGATAGTTTCAGATTCAGTTTGTACTGTCATCACTCATTCAGTTTGGGGCCCGAAGTGAAGTCTTTAAAGTTGAATGTTTGGTTTCATTTTTCAGGTATTTAGTGTGGGTTGTTTGAGTCAGTTTTTAGTCTTGTAATTGAGTCAGTTTTGAGTCAAGATATTGGTTTTATGTTTGTTGAAGTTATTGACTCCATTTTGCCCAATGGAAGAGGCACTATCTACCTTCTAAAGATCTGTAGTTCTTAGCACCTCCTAGGAGCTACCATCCCCATTGGAGCCAATGTTAGCGTCAGTATCTTCATCCCTCCATCAGTGATCAAAATTCTCTTTTTGCATGCATTTTAGGTGTCCCATCTAATCAGCTACATTCCATTAGGTCATGGATCATCTCATGGTAGTGGTTCCTTATCAAATTTCCCTCATGGTCTTTAATCGTTGGCCTATTTTTACAGGTTCAGGTCATTTACAAGCATCTTTTGTTATTATATTTACAAAAAGCCACTTTTAGGGTTTTAGGTCTCCATTAGGTCTAGGGTTTGCCACCATAGTCATGTAAAAGCTCAATAATGGTCAAAAGGCACATGAGGAGGTCTAATAAGGTTTCAAGATCAAAATTTCAATGATGATACAGTCAATAAATGATTTTTTCCTCAAAACCTTGTTTTGAGGAAAAACAGAGTTTTTATTTTTTATGTGTAAAAATTTCATGTAATTTTAATTTTCCTACATGTAATAAGCTCAGAGCTGCTACCCTTGGTCACCTTGCCAACTCCAGCCAATGCAAGCAAAAATATGCATCAGTTTGTCAAATGATTAAGAAAAGTCAATTTCAATGGAAAAACGGAGTTTAAAACCAAAAGTGACTTTAACATTAGAAAAGTGGGTTTGACATGAGTGAAAAATTAAAGTCATTCATATTTAAGGTGGAAAAGGGTCCTCTTGGTCATTTCATTGTGAAAATTTCCTCTTGGAGAACAAAATCGAGATTTGGGAGTCAAAGAGGCAAAAAAACCTTTTTTCCAATGCAACTTGGCCTGGCGCTACGCATCAGAGGCAATGCGCTACACATCAGGCAGGCACTGCGCATCAGAGGCAGAACTATAGTGCAAAATTGAACTCGTGTTGCGCATCAGTAGGGCGCTGCACATTGGGCACAGTGCATTGCGCATCAGTCCAGTTCATTCCAAATCATCCCAAATCATGCTCAGTTGCTCAAGAAACCTCAAATTTGCTACATTTTCCCTCTACAAGTAAGTACTCATCCTCCTAAGGTTGAATTTGAAGTCACATGGGTGATTTTCATAAGTCTTGAATGTGAAGATTTAAACCCTAGTTCTCTTCATGGTTTGTCATCCAATTGTGCAATTTTCATCCCATCTTCACTAATACATCATAAAACCCCTTTTCACTCTTTATTTACCCTAATACACTTCATTCATCTCATTTTCCCATACCCCACTCCCCTAAAGCAAATATTTCCCTCAACAAACCCTAAATCCCTCACTAAACCCTAATTTCCCAAAATCATTCCCTTCATTCCCCAACTTCATTTTCTAAGAGTAAAATCTCTTCATACTCATCATTATTGTCCTCTTTCATCACCATTTTTCATCATACCCTCATCTCATCATTTCCTAGGACAAGCACTATGGCAAGAAACAGTGACTCAAGCTGTGAGGAAGAAACACAAAGTGACAGTTCAGGAGACAGAAGTGTACAACCTAGGAGACCTCACAAGGGTGGGAACATCATCAGAGAGGAGCCTATTAGTATTGCTAAACTTCTTGCTTTCCCTCTTGCCACCACTTGTTTCAGACACCAATCTTGCTTTGAGTTTTGTGAGCTTGTTGAGAGGGTTAAGTATCATCATGAATTGGCTAGACAATTTGTCATTAACATGGAGGACAATATGGTACAACTTGTTGGCATCAACTTCACTCTTTCACCAGCCATTATTGCAAAAGCAACAAGGATGCCAGATGTGGGGGAAAGATGGAACAAAAGACAAAACATCAGCAAACAGAACTATGAACCCTACATTAAAGCTAGATATCATAGCCAATTGGGCAGGGTGTTTCCTTGCAAGTTTTTGGAGGACCGATATGTGCCATTAATGAAACTCATCATTAAATACTTCACATGTGAAGGGAGGTTCTCAAGACTCTATGCTTACCATATCAGGTTGCTTATGCATTTTAATAGGGTTAGAATGATGAGCATACCATACTTCATTTGCAAAAACATAGAGAGGATGACTATAATTGCAAAGAGGAAGCCATACCCACAACAACTAAATAGCATTTATCACTTTGTTGTCATCAAAATTGTTGTTATGCATTAGCTGAATCAGTTGGGAGTGCCATTGGAAACCTTCATTGCCCATGAGATTTTCAAGGGGCCCCAAATGTTTGCAGAACCTCAAGAGGAAGCTGGACCTTTAGGGCAACAAAGAGAGCATGCGAGCAAAACTGAAGAGTCTCACATTCCTGTATTTATGGCTTATGAAAAGGGGACAAGAAGACTTTTTTGTAGCTGCAAAACAAGTATTATCTCCACCGGGGATGGAAGGGGTCTCGTTCTCTTCACCAGAAAACAGGCAAATGTTATCTTCACCTGGGGTGAAAGGGGCTTTGCCTTCTTCTTCAGTAGAGAAGGTACAGGACAGAGGAAAGAAACCATTGCATGATGAAGGGCCTTTTGAAGGCCAAGACAGAGATTTCATTTTGATTGAGGAAGAGGACACTGATTTGGGCTCCCAAAGCTCAAAGCTCAAGGATGAGATCATCAAGGAGAAAGAAGCTAAGATCCAAAGCCTATCACTTGACCTTGAGAGGGCTAAATGGGTCATTAATTACCTTGAGCAAAAAAACAAGAAATTGGAGGATAAACAAACAATCATGGAGCTGCAAGCTATCAGGGAAAACCAGCAAATGGCAAAAAGGAGGAAAATCAAGCTCACTTCACTAAAGAAGCTGACCGAGAGTTATGGTTGGAAAGATTAAATGTCCACCTTGAGAAGCTTCTTGACAAGGCTAATAAGGAGAAGAACGTGTTATGACACATGGCCTATCACTATTTGGCCCGGAACAAAATTTGTAAGACAAGGATAAGGTACCTAAAAGCCAAGCTAAGCAGAGCATTAAAGGCCAAAAAAGAGCAAGACAAACTTATAATCTTGGCTGAAGATTCCTTGGCTCAATAAAGTAGTTGATCAGCTTGCCTCATGCCAATTTTGAAGAATTTTGGAGAACTTTTTCTCATTTTCAAATTTTTGATTGCAATACACAGGGATTTTCCTGCGCATTGAGCTGGTAAGGAATTTTGAGGAATGGCTTACATTTTTGAATTTCTCATGAAAAATACGAAAACCCAAAAAATTTCATGAATTTTGGAGGAGTTTTGGGTCACCAAAAGGGCAAAAAACACCTCAAAATTGCCCTTTCTGCCACTTTTTGGACCCACAGGAAGCAGTGTTGGGAGAACTGATTTTTGGAGGGGCAAATGGACACCAAATTCAAAAATTCCACTTGTCCTAGAAATTAAACAGATAGACCTTTCCAACAAGCCAACTTGGAGAAAAATTGGTGAAGGGGAAGGCCTTCAAATTCAGTTGGGCAAAGGTGTTGTGCATCAGGCACAATTTGCTCAATTTTTGCTCAAAATTAAAAAATTTCTCCTAGTTTTTTCTCAGTTTGACTTTTTATCTCTCATGGTCAAACTCATGATGTAAATTGATGTAAATTGATGAATTTTGATGTAAAATTATGAAAATTGACTCAAGGAGGTAGATACATCATGTATAGGTGGTTTTGAACTGAATGAATCAGTTTCCATAGTTTTAGAGGCAAGTTGTTCGACTGCCTATTTTTCAGTTCCTAGTTTAGATCTTGTTGAAACAGCTCCTAGACTCATGGATTCAACCACTAAAGGCTAGCATGGGTGGTTTTTTGCCTATATCTTGTACTTTCTTAGTTATTTGTCAAGGTTGGACTCTTGTGGATGCATTGAGCTATTTTGTACATCACTTATGTAGTTTGGCAAGGAAATAAACCAGGGTTTTGCAACATTTTGTGGGATTCTTGTGGTAATGTCAATTAGCATTGTTTTCTTCTTTGTAATTCAGTTTATCTTATGTTTATGTGTTCCATTATCTCTCTCTTTCTGCATAGCTAAATGAATCAAGTATGAAAGGTGGAATTCATTGGTGTTTCAGTGCTCTACCTTGGGGTTTATTTAGTTCTACATGTTTTCTACTGTTTGAAGAGGACTCATGACACTTGCATGCCCTCTCCAGCTCCTCACCAATCTTTAGACTCACCATTACACTCATTTCAAAGTGATAAAACACTTTCCTACCTCGCCCCACAGAAACCTCTGCAAATCTGTGTTGATTTCCCAGACCCAAAGCTGCCTTCCCATCTGATCCAGCAACTCAACCATTAAAATCAATCAAAAAACCTCTGAGCAAGCATACCTAGCCTAAAATTAGTTTTTATATCAGTCATCTCAAGCCTTCCTTGATAAATTTTCATTGAGATTGACAAGGAGAGAGCCCTCTCCTGACCTGGTAGGGCTAGCTACCAGGTTAAGCGTGGTTTGATGTTACCCTAGAGTTGTCTTTCTCAGCCTGAGGTAGATTTAGGCACTAACAACAGCAAGAGATAAAATTAATATAATAGAAATTACCTTGGCGACAGGAGAAAAAATATCACCAAAATCAATTCCTGCACCTGGGAATAACCTTTTGCTACCAACTGAGCTTTGTATTTCTCCACCTTTCCTTCTACATTTGTCTTCTTCTTGAACACCCATTTGATGTCAATGGGTTTCCTTCTAGCCAGCAACTCCACCAGATCCCAAGCCTCATTTTTGTGCAAATATTCCATTTCATCAACCATGGCCTCTTTCCAGAGTTTTCCATCCTCTGAATCTACTGCTTCCTTCACAGTTCTGGGACCATCGTTAGTAATAAATAAAGCAAAATTTGAATAGAAAGAAGATGGACTATACCTTTCTAGCTACCTTCTTTCTCGAACTAATCTTCTCACACCCAGAGTTTGTGGCTTTTCATCTTCTAATTCCTCCTCTGTTGTAGAGTTTGATTCTTCCTCCTTAAGTTCAAACTCTATCTTCTCAGGTTCCTTTGGTTGGACTTCATGTTTAATAACATCTTTTACCTCTCTAGAAACCACATCTCAGTTGTACACAACCTTCCTTGTTACTGGTTTCCAAAGCTTATAACCCATTAAACCATCCTTAAACCCAATAAAAATGCATTTTTCAGATTTACTATCCAACTTGGTACGTTTCTCCTTTGGAACATGTACATATACATCACATCCAAATACCCTCAGATGTGAAAGAAAGGGTTTCTTACCAGTCCATACCTCTTGTGGAGTCTTATCCTCCAACACTGATGAAGGTAATCTGTTGACCAGGTAACATGCTGTCTCCACTGCCTCTGCCCAGAATTCCTGTCCTAACTCGGCACCACTGAGCATGCTTCTTGCCCTTTCCATCAATGTCTTGTTCATTCTTTCTACAACTCCATTTTTCTGAGGTGTATATGGAGTAGTCTTATGCCATGCTATACCACACTTCTTACAAAATTCTTCAAATTCCTTATTGCAAAACTCTCCACCGTTATCTGTCCTCAGCACCTTTACCTTCTTCCCTATTTGGTTTTCCACCAGAGCCTTAAATTCTTTAAACCCGTCAAAGACTTCAAATTTCTTCTTAAGGAAATATATCCATGTATTCCTTGAGAAGTCATCTATAAATGATACATAGTACACAGACTTACCCAGTGATGGTACCTTCACAGGTCCAAACACATCACGGCGCACAAGCTCTAATATCTGTTTCTACCTCTTACCACTAGAAGGGAAACTCACCCGATTCTGCTTTCCATATACACAATTTTCATAGAAATCAAAATCTAGAGAGATATTACTCATACCTTCTACCATACCTTTACCATGAAGTATTCGAAGGCCCTTCTCTCCAATATGTCCAAGCCTTTGATGCCACAACATGGTCTTCTCTCCGGAGACCACTAGATTTTCTATTCCACTTTTAGGAACCACAGAACTATTGCACCCATCAACAACAATGCTACCATGTAATTTGTACAAAGTTCCAATCTAAACTCCCCACATCAATACCAGTGCTCCCCGAACCATCTTGTAGGTATCCTTCTCAAACGTTGTTTTTACACCTGTATCATCTAGCTTGCTTACAAAAATTAGATTTCTGGCCAATGCAGGAATATGCAGAACACCCAGAAGTGTTCTAACCCTTCCACCTTGCAACTTCAACTTTACTTTTCCGTGACCAATGATTCTGGCCTTCCTATCATCCCCTAAGAAGACATCACCACCATCATATTTCTCATACTCACAACACCATTCTCTATGGGTGTGAAGTGAAAGGATGCACCTGAGTCAATCAACCATGCCTCATGATCTACATGTGTACTTGAAGAAGCCAAGTACACATCCCCACCTTCATTGGAGGTGGTTTTCGCCTCTGCATAAGGAGCATCATCAGATCCCTTTCCTTTGTCAGAAGCTTTAGATTTACAGTGCCTTTTGTAGTTCCCTTCCTTTCCGCATTTCTAGCAAACCACCTTTAAAGGTTTTCCTAGAGATTTAGATCTCCCTCTAGAATTAGATCTCCCACTTGATGACTTATTTTTTTTTCTTTTCTAGGACCGTCCTCGTACAGACAAGGCATCACCATTTTGGCTCTCCATATTTTTCCGTCTCATCTCCTCCATCAGCAAGAATGAGACTATTTCATCAAACTGCAAGGCAGTTGCATTGCTACCTATTGCAATAACCAAACTATCCCACAAATTTGGTAGAGAAAAAAACAAACTAATGCACCTATCTTCATCTAAAATTTTAATATGAATAGATAATAATTGACTTACATAGTATTAAATGCGTTCAAATGCTCTGTCACTAAGTCTCCATCTTTCATCCTTAGGTTATACAACTTTTTCCATAGGAACAGTTTATTCACCAAAGACTTAGATTGGTACAAAGTCCCTAACTTGTCCCACAAAGCCTTTGTTGTAGCTTCCCTTGATACATTCAGCAATACTGAATCTAAGACACATAATCGTATTGTGCTCTTTGCCTTCCGATCCAACTTCTTCCATTCTTCATTAGACACTCCCATTGGTTTAGTACCCAGATCTACTGCGATCCACTGATCTTTATCCACCAACAGATCCTCAATCTTGAGTTTCCATAACTCAAAACTCTGACCATTAAATTTCTCGATCTCTATGTTTCCACTGCTCGCCATATTCTTTCACCACCAGAATCGATCTCGCAGATCTCCCACTAAACAAGGTCTACCACAGGGCTGATCAAAGCCCCTCAGCAACAAAGGTGTCTGCTTGAAGCCAAACCAACTCTGATACTAAATGTAGGTTTTAACCTCATACATAAATTACCTACATATGAATTCTAAAACACAGAAAATAAACAATGCGAGAGAATAACACATAAAACACATATACACAGAGATTTTCCCCTGGATCCCAAAACTTGGACTAGTAGCTTTATTTTTCATTATATTCCTTTCAATGTTGCAATACATATTTATACATGTCAAAGCATCCAATACCATGGACAGAAAACCATCGCGTCCAAAACCATGTGCAAAAAATCATGCACAAAACCACAAGTAGGTCTGCCCAGCCTAATATTAGGTCCAAAAACAATCTCCTCAGGGCGCTATCTCGAACCCCATAGAGTGGGGTTGCCTGCACCCCTCAAACCCCCTATGCCCCACCCCACTATGCAATTGGCACAACGAAGTGGGGGCTCCGCCCCCCTTCTAAGCCCCCGGTTAACTACGTGGGCTAGTAGTGGAAAGAATATAGCACAACCCAACAAAACTTGAGATGCTACCTTCGCGTAGCCCTATTTTGGGAACAAACAGTGTTATTACCCAAGTCTCTACTCACATCTCAATATTAGGTGATTAACTGAACTTATTTATACCCTTTTAGTTATACTTAACAATGTTCACAATTCATATAAGTGTGCGCAGTAAACAAACAGTATAATTGCAAGTAATATCAAACATGTAATAACTCATAATAGATACACATGATTCAGATAAAACTTATCTTTAATATTTTCTTCCTTCTATTACAGACTCAACCTTACCCTGCGCACTCAGCTACAGTGGTCCGCGCACTCAGCTGCGGACTACTAGGGCTCTACGCACTCAACTGCAAAGCCTCTTCCTACTACTATAACCCAAGACACTTAGACTCATATTCTATCCCTTCATTCCTTCTTATGCATTTCTTTTCTACTTTACAACTTAGAGACTCGCTCTATTTATACAATCCCATGGTTTGCAGACCATGGTTAGGTCGACACTACATTCAAAACTTAGGGCGGACAACCCTATGACTCTAACATACAATTCGTGCTTTGCGCCCACAATTCACAGAGTTTTTACAACAATATTACTCAAAACTTGGGCTTTTAGCCCCTAAACATGTTGTGGGGGGACTCCATGCCCAACACTATTGTGTGAAAAGTGGACTATGTGAATACATTAATGTCCCGAGCTACGTGAAGTGGAATAATTTACAAGAACGAAGGTAGTGCAGAACTAGAAACTAGCCCCTTGATTTCACCTCCACGAGGGAACGAGGAAGAGCTCACGAAGGTCTCTCCATGAAATGTGATCCAATTGATAAGACAGAGGATTCTGTGCATACCACCCGCACCCACATCTCTGCTCATTTCACCTACCTCACCTCCATCTTGGTACATACCACCTCCGCCAGCACAAAATTTTAATATGGAAATCTCAATAAAGTTGCCTATATTCAAAGGAGTGGGAAATGAAGATTTGGACCAGTTTTGGTTCGTAGTAAAAGTTGTCTGGGAAGCACAAGGAGTAACATACAATAATATCAAAAAGGTAACATTGCTCAGCACTATGTAGGATTGAACACTAACCTGGTACATTAAGCACTCAAATGACCATCCGAATGTAGGAATCGTGGCGATCCAAGCTGCGCTAACTAGGGAGTTTAGTAAGACGAAGTCAGAAGCACAGTCAATCATTAGATTCAAGGAGATTACAATGCTACCAGGTGAGACTCCTTGGGAGTTGGATCAGAGACTGAAGTGCAAAATTTGTGATGCTAACATGACTTTGACAGATGGGCAGCATCGCAAATGGTTTGTAGCATTGCTACCACCACATTTGAGGAACGTGTTGAGACAACAGAGATTGAAAATGCAGGCTGAAGCTTTAGAAACCGTGATGAGGTTGCATGAAACCCCATTGCAAGATCCTAATTTGAGAGTTCAGCAAATCCACGTGCAATTGAAAAAATTATGCCTTGAGATGCAGAGTCTGAAACAAGACAGGATAGCTCGCCCAGAAGTGCGTGATGAGGTATGGTGCGTAAAGTGCAAAGGTTAGGGACATGACAAGGACCACTGCCTGGTGTTTCCAAATTACCTCGTGGGAGGAGGACCAATGCCATTAAGGCTGGAGGCACAAGCAAGACCTAGCGTAGCACCTATGTTGTGGTGTGCGATTTGTCAAAGAGGAGGAAAGCATGATATTGACCACTGCCATCTGTTGCCAAAGTACACGCAAAATTCACAACAGTTGTTCTGTAATTTCTATATATCAGTGGGAGATGATGAGCGCACATGTAGAAGTTATGAGTTGATGATGGATAGGACTCCTACTAATAGAGTGTTGGAAATAATACTGAGAGGGGGGGGTGAATCAGTATTATCAAATCAATAAAACTTTCTCATTTCCATACTTAGATACATATACGCTACTTCAGTTAATGGAACCCACGTGTATACGCAACTGTGTCTAATGCAACTAGCGTATATCCAGGATACTTATAATTCATTTAATCCATTAAAAGTTGATCTTTAGTTAGTGCATCAGAACTTCATTAACCATATGAACAGTAAGCAGGTGCAGTAAAACAGAACAGATCATCACACACAAGAAGCACACATGAACACCATGACATAAGGTGGAAACCCAATGTGGGTGAAAACCACCTGCTGCAAGTCATCTCTATCTTCTTTTAATAAGAAACTTCATTTTACAATATTTCTGTACTGGTGCAGTCTTATACCAGTACACAGGCTTCTACCTACAGAAGGCTACAACCTTCTCTCGTTCTCCAGACTCTCCTAGAAGGGAGCTACAACCCCCTTAACTCTTTTACTAGCCGATCCATTTACTAGTACGTAGGTGCCGGCCTACTGAAGTGCTCCAACCTTTACTCGTTCTCCAGCTGCTACTGGAAGCGAGCTACCACCCCCTTTGTTCTTGTACTAGCTGATGTACTAGTACGTAGGTGCCAACCTACAAAAGGCTACAACCTTCTCTTTCTTCCTCCAGGTACCACGTTTCATAAATTTTCAGACTGGATACTCCTGAAGCACAACACCATAATCTGAAGGCCACGTTTCATCCAATTTTCATACTGGACCCATCAACTACATTGAAGCACAAAATCAAACATCATTGCAAAACACCCATCAACTACTCCTGCATCATCAATCTCTGAATCACCCAATACTGAAACACTAAAACCCTATCAACAACACAGTCACCAGAACATAGAGCAGACAACAGAAATCTGCAATAACAATCAGACCCAACTGCAACTTCAAATATCATACTTCATAATTTATACGCTACTATGACAAACCAAACCCGCGTACATACGTGCTTTCACCAAAGCCAACCCGCGTACAGATCTACAAATATTTTCTCATAACTTTGCAGCTATTCCAGACATTAGTCATACCCATAACATTTACAGAACATTACATGCGTCAATATACAGATCTAAAATAAACAAGATCAAACTGTATAGAGATGATTCATTCCAAGCCATTAGATCCCAATCTATCCTTAGATCTTGTTCTCCATCAACTGCTAAGATTCTTCCTTAGCAAAACATCATGAACCCATAATCTTCATACTAGATCTCATACTTCATCAGATATTCAAGACTTTCTCAATCACTTTGCCTAATGATCTTCTTCTCCTTTTATAGTCTTAGGCCTTACTCAATACCATGGTCCAAAACCATAGATAATCAATACCTTGGACCAAATACTTGGGTTCAACACTTTAGACGAGATACCATGGTCCAAAACCATAGGTTCAAATACCAAGGACTAAATACCATGGACCAAAACCCAATGTACGCACCTTCCCTTGCATGAATGTGCGTGTATACGCATACGTGCCTTTTGATCGATGATCCTGCGTGTATACATGACTTTTCTAAAAGGAACCTGCGTATACCTTATTTTCTTCATTCTTTGTATTCTGATCATCAACTCTTTGCTACTGACCTGCTGCACTATGATCTGTCATCTGTGTGAGTTGCCATCTAGGACAATACTTGTATCATAATGCCAATAATCTCCCCCTTTGGACTTGATCGCAAAGCTAGCTTGTCATACTGAGAACTGTCATCTGATTCCTTTGAGCTGTCCTACATCCCATGTATTTTGTCACATCTGATATCTCTTCTGTAGATTCATCTAGTTATATATAAGTGAGTTGTTCTTCTACGGGTGGGTTGCCATCAAGTACAACACATGCATCATAATTCCAACAATCTCCCCCTTTGGACTTGATGGCAACAACACCAAATCGCTCTCCCCCTTTGACATCAAGGGCAAAGGGTGGACCAAGATATTCTCTTTCCTTGATAAGCATTCTACTGTCCATACTCCCCCTGAGTACCTGCTGAAATCTCTGAATGAGCTCCCCCTTTGTATATGCCAAGGTGTACCAATCTGTCCATGCTCCCTCTGTGTACATGCTAAATTCTCTGCTCTGCTGAAGTGTGTTGTTCATGCTCCCCCTGACTGTAAGCAAGGTCTCCAAAAAGATGTTCTACAAGAAGAACATGACTCTATACATCATAAATGACCTTCCTATCACCAAAAACTCATACATACATCCATCTCCCAACCAAGTGGGAATATACCAGAATTGACTCATTCACCCAACCAAGTGGGGATACACCAGAAGTTTACATATGACAAATAAGTACATTACATTATTCATCCCAGGCATAGTGGGGAAACCAAAACAGGCCATTACATGACCTTGATAAAAATAGAGACAAAATATTAAGAGTATGATAGTCATTAGCAACTAGCAGCATCTGTCAATCATCAGCAATCATGTTTTCCCTATGCACCTGTTCCATCTGTGCCCATATCAGACTCTTCTAGCCCACTGATTTCCTTCAAACCAACATATACGTGACTGTATCCACAGAAACAGGCGTATATACGCAGATGTTCCTCATATAACTCGCGTACAACCACTTCCAGATTAACAACCTGTAAATGTCTTGTAACAAGGTATGTCTGCATATAGATATCAACTCATCCTTTTAAACATCATCATAAAATCATTCACATTATATCATATGTAAAAAACACCATAGTCATCTCATCATCATCAAGATCTGCATGATCTTATATATCATCCATGTATCATCACTTGGGAACATCTGCATCAATCAACATATGTAAGTATCAACCTATCATCGTATAGGTAAGAACTCATCATCATCATACCAACAATGCAACTCCATGTATCCAAAATATTGTATATATCACTATGTATCTTGAGCTCAAGATCATTTGTCAGGACTTCTTGATATCATCAACAGTGACAATCCTCATGCATATGAGCGCCAAGAACTATAGGAATCCTGCATCATAACTGTGTTATATGATCTTTATGCATATGGCGACAGTAGCATATGAGTGACTCATCATCAAGTGTATTCAAGCTTTGTACTTCTCCTTATCCTTATGAAGATCACCATGTAAGCACCATACATGCATCCACAAATCTGATCAGAACACCAACTATGTAAACCCAATAATCATATGAGATTTTGTCATGGACAACTCATAACCATATCATAGCAAGATGTATCATATAAGCATCATCACTAAGGACTACTAACCATAATGCCAACAATGTATTATTAAAAGCATATGCTCCCCCTAAACCTCTGCCATCTTGCTTATGCATATATCAGCAAGAAGTATCAAGGCATCATCATCATTAATCTAGGATCAAAACACTTTAAAACATCTTACAAGTGTCAAGGCATTTCCACACATCATCAGTAGATTGTAACCATTATCAAACAGAGAAAATAATGGACTGAATCATATCAGACCCTTTTTCTAAACCTGTCCCTACTGCTTTTCTCAAACTGACATATACGCGACTGTGCAGTGTATAACTCGCGTATATACGCGACTTCCCTTTATGAAACTTGTGTATGAGATTTAGGACACTGAAGTTTTACACTTTCAGCTCCCTCTGAGTCTGTTATGTCTGTATATTGTGCTGTGCCACATCTTTCGGACTGTACTTCCTTCTTCTTCCATATCTTCAAGTGTGATGATGTTTTCTCCTTTTGGTATGGTACCCGTACTTTGTTCCTGCAATCCTTAGCTATATGTCCAAGCTTGTTACATGCATAACATCTCACATGTTTCATATTCCTTCTGTAGCAATCAACAGCTCAGTGACCAAACATATTGCAAGCAAAGCAATATCCCTTAAAGTACCTGGAACGTGTTGGTCTTTCTATGTGATGGTCTTGAAGCATTCTTCTTCTGCATCTGGCTGCAACATGTCCAAGATTATGACATACATAACATTCAACATTATTCATCGGAGGAGTAAAAGATTTTTTTTGAAGAATTTCTTTCCTTGGTTGCTGATGGGATTGGTCTCTCATCTCCTTGTCAAGCATTTCAGATTTTGCATTAGAGTTCCTTGTCTTACTTTGTGAACTAGATTCACCTTCAACAAATTCATGAAAACCAAGACCAGTTTTGATAGCAGGATACCTTTGACTACTAAGAATATCATCCAAAATCTTAGTACTATCTTGAAATCGTAAGATCTTATCCTTTTCTTCTAATTTATCCTTTAGAATATTTACCTCAACCTGAAGATGCTCTTCCTTTTCACGATAGTGCTTCTTCATGTCTTCTTCAACTTTCCTTCCTTCTTCCAACTGATGTCTTAGTTCAAGAACTTCGTTGTCTTGTTTTTCAAGAGCTTGGAGTAGTTCTTTATTCTTCTTATTTGATTCTTCAAGATCTTCTTTTAGCGAGAGGATTGTAGCTTCAAGACTTTCATAGTAACTGGATCTATCTCTGAGTTTCTTGATTGTTGTGCTTCTATCATTGACTTCATTTCTTAACGATGTCACTTCATCCTGCAACTTTTGGCATTGATCTTCCTTGTCCTTGAATAACTTCCTTACCTTGTTTCCTTCCTCTAGTTGAGCTTTTAGTTTGGTAGCTTCTTCTTTGAAGACACATTCCCTTTTGTTCAATAGATCTTGTTGATCTCTAATTTTGTCTGTAAGCCTTTTAAATTCTACCTCTATTTGATATCTTTCTTGCTCACCCATAAGAGCAAATTCAATTGTTTCACTATCACTTTCATCATCTCCAAATGGATGGATAAATGTATCACCAGAGAATAACAAATTCATACTTGATAGTTCTTTTGCTTGTTCATCTTCATTCTGAAGTGATTCTAAATCTGAAGTGCTTCTTCCACATATTCCCCAATCGATTCTCCTACTGTCATAGCTCTTCTGAGATGTCTTCTTCTTCTTAGGTTCTTTCTTCTTAAGCTTATTTCCCATTGTTCTACGGATCTCCTTCAAGCAATCAAGCTTCTACCAAAGGAACTGCTCTGATACCAATTGTTGGAAATAATACTGAGAGGGGGGAGGGGTGAATCAATATTATCAAATCAATAAAACTTTCTCATTTCCATACTTAGATACATATACGCTACTTTAGTTAATGGAACCCGCGTGTATACGCAACTGTGTCTAATGCAACTAGCGTATATCCAGAATACTTATAATTCAGTTAATCCATTAAAGGTTGATCTTTAGTTAGTGCATCAGAACTTCATTAACCATATGAAAAGTAAACAAGTGCAGTAAAACAAAACAGATCATCACACACAAGAAGCACACATGAACACCATGATATAAGGTGGAAACCCAATGTGGGTGAAAACCACCTGCTACAAGTCATCTCTATCTTCTTTTAATAAGAAACTTCATTTTACAATATTTCTGTACTGGTGCAGTCTTATACCAGTACACAGGCTTCTACCTGCAGAAGGCTACAACCTTCTCTCATTCTCTAGACTCTCCTATAAGGGAGCTACAACCCCCTTAGCTCTTGTACTAGCCGATCCATTTACTAGTACGTAGGTACCAACCTACTGAAGTGCTCCAACCTTTACTCATTCTCCAGCTGCTACTAGAAGGGAGCTACCACCCCCTTTGCTCTTGTACTAGCTGATGTACTAGTATGTAGGTGCTGACCTACAGAAGGCTACAACCTTCTCTTTCTTCCTCTATGTACCACGTTTCATAAATTTTCAGACTAGATACTCCTGAAGCACAACACCATAATCTGAAGGCCACGTTTCATCCATTTTTCATATTAGACCCATCAACTACATTGAAGCACAAAATCAAACATCATTGCAAAACACCCATCAACTACTCCTGCATCATCAATCTCTGAATCACCCAATACTGAAACACTAAAACCCTGTCAACAACACAGTCACCAGAACATAGAGCAGACAACAGAAATCTGCAATAGCAATCAGACCCAACTGCAACTTCAAATATCATACTTCATAATGTATATGCTACTATGACGAACCAAACTCGCATACATACGCGCTTTCACCAAAGCCAACCCGCGTACAGATCTACAAATATTTTCTCATAACTTTGCAGTTGTTCCAGACATCAGTCATACCCATAACATTTACAGAACATTACATGCGTCAGTATACAGATCTAAAGTAAACAAGATCAAACTGTATAGAGATGATTCATTCCAAGCCATTAGATCCCGATCTATCCTTAGATCTTGTTCTCCATCAACTGCTAAGATTCTTCCTTAGCAAAACATCATGAACCCATAATCTGCATACTAGATCTCATACTTCATCAGATATTCAAGACTTTCTCAATCACTTTTCCTAATGATCTTCTTCTCCTTTTATAGTCTTAGGCCTTTCTCAATACCATGGTCCAAAACCATAGATAATCAATACCTTGGACCAAATACTTGGGTTCAACACTTTAGACGAGATACCATGGTCCAAAACCATAGGTTCAAATACCAAGGACTAAATACCATGGACCAAAACCCAATGTACGTGCCTTCCCTTGCATGAATGTGCGTGTATATGCATACGCGCCTTTTGATTGATGATCCTGCATGTATACACGACTTTTCTAAGAGGAACCTGCGTATACCTTATTTTCTTCATTCTTTGTAGTCTGATCATCAACTCTTTGCTACTGACCTGCTGCACTATGATCTGTCATCTGTGTGAGTTGCCATCAAGGAAAATACTTGTATCATAATGCCAACATAGAGTTCAGGCCAAAACACAGCCCCTTGACCAAAACGCAGGGATGGCGCAAACTAGATTTCAGGGGTGCCGACGAGGCCGAGGTGGAGGAGGACCTGGAAGAGGTCGCGGACAGTTGATATGTTACAATTGCAAAGGGAAAGGACATTATGCCAGTGATTGTATGAATCTAAAGCATCCATCATGCTTGTATTATACATTTTTTTATCATGAAACTAAGGATTATGCCACACTAATAGTGCAGATGCGCGATAAAGGAGTGCTACAACCTCCCCCAACTCAGAACCTGCAAATGATGAGGTCTGAGCCATGCGAGGAAGAACCTAATGTGAATATCATGCTCTAAAGTGGAATTACAATAGGAGATGATAAAGGAAAACAACCAGTAGAGGATACCTAAGATCGCAATGCTCCGACGAAGGAAGCAAAGATTGATTTGGAGCACGGTCGAGAAACTTTTATGGAAGCTAAGAAGAGCTTCGCTGATGCCTCCACTTCACGAAGCAAAGACAAACTGGAGCTAGAAATGGACCCATCAATGCTCATGTTGTTCCTGGAAACATGCATGAAGCTAATGCATGACAATAAAGCTGTAAAGGGATTGCAGGAGCTCATTAACAGATGTGTTGGGACTGCACAAGGAGAATCACGCATGGTTAGGAAAATCGGAAAACATAAGACAAGAACTGGAAGAGAGATGAGGCTAACTGCATAGATTGGAGAATACAAAATGGATCCAGTAATTTTGGACCCAAGATCAAATGTGAATGTTCTGCTGAAGCACACATGGGAGCACATGGGGAGGCCTACACTGCAATGGTCTCCTATTCAGCTGCACATGGCGAACCAACAAAAGATTATACCCCTAGGACAATTGCAAGGAATTATAGTGGACATTGAAGGAGCGAGCACACTAGCCAATTTTGAGGTAATAGAGATTGTTGATGAAAGCAATCCCTACCAAGCGCTCCTAGGAATTGATTGGGCCACTGAAATGAATGGGGTGATCAACCTGAAGAAGCACAAGATGATCTTTGAAAAGAAGTCTCTGTGATACATTTGGACCTTGTTGAAGGATCACACTACACTAAGCTAGTGCATGACTATGAAAGCGATGATGACTTAGACTACATCTACAAGATAACTACATGAGAACATGACCAGGTAAATCCTACTGCAGATGGACAAATTTCATGGGAGCACGAGAGCTCCTGCACTTAAGATTTAGATGAGGAAATAGAGCACTGGCAGAATAGGTTACATGAGGTGACCCAACTAAATTGTAATATGATGACATGATCGTTGTACTGCATTTCAATGGAAATGAGGGATCTACCCACTTATGATGGGTTAGGTGAGGTAAATGCTTTCTTGGAAAAATTTGAAAGGGAGATACCAGAGCAACAACGGTTTGAAGCATTGAAATGGGTGTTGCGCACTATGCCCACGAGATGGTGGGGTATGCACAGAGAAAGCTTTGACGACTGGTGCGCCTATAGGAGGGTGATGCGCACATGGTTTGGGAAGACTATAGTTCAATTAACCGAAGAATGCCATGGATAGGATGGCCTGCGCGTGCATATATCCAGATGTGTACAAGCACACACCAAACAACCTACGCGGATACACATGAACTCCTCGTTAAAAGATATGCTTAATAAGAATGTGTTGGGGGGGCATAGGTATAAAAATCCCCTCAAGTTGGAACAACAAAGTGAGCGGAAGGTGATCACAAAAAAGGTTATCCATGCAGAAGCATTTAGCGAAGTGTATGAAGCATTGAACAAGATATGTAACATACATCAAAGTGATTGGGACCTGTGCATACCAATAGTCCTATCGGCTTATAGGATGATGTGCAGGAGACTGATGAAAGAAACGCCTTCTAGGCTGGCTTGTGGAGTAACCGCTGTACTCCCAATGGAGTACCGCAAGCCTGGTCCACGCATAGCAGCGCCGTGGAATATGAAGGGTCGCGGCACCCTGAAAAAAATGATCACGCAATTAGAAGATATTGCAGAGGAGTGTGCAGGGCCTTGAAGAAGAAATCTGACATGGTAATCTTATGCTCCAAGAACTCATGAAAGAAAGGGTGCGATTAAGGGAGAAAAGCACTCGAATAGAAGCATAAATCGAGAAGCTTGAGGAAGAAATAAAGGAATATTTTCTCGATAAGAAAACTAGGGTGATAAAACAGGGTGCGCACGATCACGTTGATAAATTTGGGGACTATCACCAAGAGATGATCAACCTGATGCCTTGGATTGGACCAGATATTACTAAATGGGTCAACCATGGTAGCGCACTGTAGATGATAAAGTGCTCGACACGGCCAGTAATAATAAAAGGTGGGTATTTTCCAGTAAAAGTGATGAATGACTAGATGAAACCCTACACAGGTGGCGCAGCCACCTGACTAGCTGTGGGGAGTAGTCTTAGCACTCTAGGTAGTTGAAAGGAGGTGCGGGACTGTAAACTACTTTGCCCGGGAGCTGTGCGATGTTGGAGTTACGCACAAGAGTAAAGTGTCACAAGGTTCGCAACCGTGCAAGGGGGGCTACATTGCCGTGTAGGTTGGCTGGAAAGTGACCGTTGGAGTCACTATTCACGATGTGATGCTCGACTTGAGACCAAAGGGGGTGGGCGGAAGGCATTTAAAATGCACTTTATGGGCAATATTTGGGAAAATATGCTGCCAAGGGAACATTAATGAACCGAATTTGGGGGGAATGGTCGAATTCAAATTTAAACGACGTTATAAATTACAAAGGACTTCCCAACAAACAACATTTGGTCATTTGCGAATTGAACTGTCATATGCCCCATGTATTCTAATCAAAGACTTGTTTGCCCTGTGCAGAGTGTTGATTGAACCCCTGATTGAGCGATTGAGAGATTTCTAGACCAGCATCAGAAGAATCCAGGGAAATTACAGAGATGATTGCCGAATAGGCCGCGCAGGGCTTGACTGTGGAAGATGCCCCTGAAGGCGCCGGGATTGTGGTAGAAATCCCTAAATCACCATGCACGCTGAGGCCGATGAAGGATAAATAGCCGATGATTCCGGTGTGTGTGTCCTTACATAACCCATTTCATACCAAATTAATGATGGAAGAGAAGGAAAGCAGTTAACTTGGAAACCGACAAGAAGGAGGAAGACCTAGACGACCTCATAATTGAAGAAGACGAGGACTATGGCATGGAGGAAGAAATCGAGCCTGTGAACCCTCCAACCAAGTTGCCCACGTATATCCCTCCATGGAAGGGGAAGGCGAAAGTGCCCAAGGACCTCGATGAAAGCAAGAGCTCTCTCCAAACTCCACTCCTTTAGGCGACATCATCTTTGAGGGAACGCACCTGGGATAGGTGACTGTGCTTGAAATTTGAAGATTGGGATCTCGCTGACCATAAGAAGTTCCCTCATCTAGAGACGACACAACTAATGAAGCCCAATTAGAACACCGTGGCAGGGGTTATCGAATTAGAGCCATGAAAGTGGTTATGCGGAGTAGAAAAGGCAAGGTTACTAAACCTGCTCTGGATGTCGCATTTACACCGCGCCCCAATAATGATATTCATCATCAGGCAGCTGCTCTACCTGGAGCATGGTGGGTGTTTGTGGCTGGAGGAGCCCATCCCCATCACGGACCACTTAATCCATTGCATTACCCAACTCCCATGCAAAGGAGAGGACCCCGCAGACGTCTCGAAGGGAAAGAGCAGTGACTTGGCCATCACAAAATCCATGAAGAAGAAATACAAGCTAGAAAAGAAGAAAAGGGGCTACGCCATATCCAACATCAACAACAAAGAAGTTAAAGTGGCAACCCAGATACTAGCAAGTAAAGTTATACGCAAGTGTCATGCAGATGAGGTACCCACGCCGATGGTGCACTTGCTGAGCAGTGTTTAGAGGGGGTCTAGTTTAACTGGTTCGAGTTCTTATGTAAAGAGTTATTGGAAAATTGTTGCGAGGCCCAGGAACAAGGAAAAACATTCCACTATGCATGGCTTCTACTATCCATAGTGCTGGTGGTAGGGGAACTGCCGAAGGACAGCCAGTTCCCCACAATTGACAGGGATCTGCTGAAGGCCATGAAGTACACTTCACTGTGGGCCATGAAAGACATGAACCAGATCCGCGACAGCAAGATATTCTTGGTGTTCATGGAGATGAACATCAGAATGGGGATTAACCGCAAGCCACAGTTATCACCCACTATCTACAACAGCCTGCAAAGTTTTGAAAAATTTAAAGCAGACTTCCACAACATATATATCAGAGCGTGCAAAGACCCGACCAAAAAATGGAGCGAGCTACCCTTCGTAGCCACAAATGACATAATTTTCGATGTACTGGAAACATGATCGTCAGAGTGGCACGCCCCAGACATCGCGACAGTGGAAACGTCTACTGCGTAGAAGAAGAAAGATGAAGCCAAACCACTCATGGGACAGTTGGCAAAAAAGAGGAAGCAAGAAGCAGCGGCAACAAAAGCGCAAGAGGCACAGGATGTTGCACAGGGAGCAGCAGCAGCGCAGGAGGCAATAGAGAAGGCATGCGAGGGCTAGAAGTCGCCTTTGCATGAGCAACAGAAAGAGATGGAAACAGAGGAAGAAGAGGGTGGTGTGGACCAACAAATAGCATCAACACTACTGAAGCACTAGCGCTCGAGCGAGCGGACAGGGCCGCGCAAGAAGGTGAAAGCCTCTAAGTTGTCAATCGACCTGATCGCCCTTACTAAGGGTGATCTGCACGACATAGGAAAAATAGTGCACGAAATCACCACCGAGGCCCTCTATAATTTTGCAGAGGAGAATCAGATTGTGTTGGGGACCCTCAGAGCACAGATTTAGGAGTTGCAGGTGCGCACTCCTTAGGCTGGTACCCTTTCAAACAGCCTCGTAGTAGGGATAGTTGCAGCCAAGGAAATGCTACACGCTCGGATGACCAACACCATAGTGCTACCAGAAGGGCACTGGTTACAACAAATGAGGCCGACAAGCCTACAGTTAGTGCACTAAAAGGGATAGGGATCAACATGACTGTGCTCTTGCATGAGATGCTCTATGTGCTGCAGGATGGGATTACTGCAGAATTGCGTCTAGGGAGAGTCGCGCATTGCAAGTGCTGAGTGAGAAAAAGATCAACATGGAGCAATAGATCTTGTAGCGCGACGAAGTGGTGTCGTAGAACAGGCAGATGGTACAGGTACTGGAAGAAGCCTATTAGATGGTCCCTGAGTTGTCCATCCCAGCAGATGCACCAGCAGAGGTGCGCATCCACAGATTAGCAGCAGGGGTGCGTGAGGCACAAGAAGAAATGACCAAGGTTTAGCTGGAGCTAAACCTTTAGATAGCAGAGCTGTAGTTGAAGGCGTAGCCATCCACCCCTCTGGAAGTAAGAGAACAATGCACCAGCGCTATTACATTGGGGATGGAAGAGATCAACAGTGCAGTAAGGGAATGCACCAGAATGTTGGAGGAGTCATTCGAGGTCCTCACTAATCTGCAGGAGGACCCTAACATCCAGCACTTTGAGATAGAGGTGCGTGATCTCCAGCAGTAGTATGACAGCATCAAAGGGACCGCGCAGACGGTGGACCTCACTTAGAGGCTCGCGTGAATGCAACAGGCCAAAGTGCTAAAAGGGTAGGTGGACGTAGCACGGCACAGAGAAGTAGTCTTGAAGGTGCACATTCAGCCTTGGATCGACGAGGCCTTCATCATTACAACAATAATTGAAGGCAAGCTCGCACAAATGCAGGGGATGTAAGAGCAGATGCAGGGAAGAAATTCCGACACCACGGTCTCAGAAAAATGGGTACAGGAGATTCAACAAGTAGTCTTTTAGTGCATTGCTGACCTTGCAGTGGTTTGAGCAGAGTTTGAGGGACTCTATGCGTAGATCTCCACACTGACAGAGTGACCCAAGGGTGAGTCACGACATTTGTGTTGGGGGCCTATTGGGCGTGGAATCCCGCCAAGGCACGTTTTGGGGCTTAAAGCCCAAGTTTTGACCAAGTCCATTGTAAATACTCCGCGATTTGTGGGCACGAAGCGCGAAGTCATAATAGAGTCACAGGGTTGTCCACCCTTTTTTTGTAATGTAATGTCGGCTTGAAAGATACCCATGGTCTGTGGACCACGAGATTGTATAAATAGAGTGATGCTCTAAGAAAATAAAAGAGAAGCATGGTGAGTCTAAGGAAGTGATTGAGTCAAAGTGTAAAGTGTGTCTTTGGGTTGTAAAGTAGGAGAAGGCTCTACAACTGAGTGTGCAGAGGCCTAGTAGTCTGCAGCTGAGTACGCGGACTGCTGCAGCTGAGTGCGTAGGGTAGATTGAGTCTATAACTGTGGGAAGAATTAATAAAAGAGAAGTTATACCTTATTTCTGTGTATCTTTTCCTGTTTTATGTATTACTGGGTATGAATTTCAAGTTTACTATTTATTTGTTGCACAAACTCATATGAATGTGTTGTATAAATATATATAACATAAGGCATCCATTTACGTGAAGATAATTAATCGATGTAAGAAGAAAAGTAAGATCTCATGTGTGAATTAGGGAAATAGTGCAGAGAGATGCTCCAGCAGCGCGGAAGCCCCACAACCCTTGGTTAGGGTTGCACGAAGATGAATATATCAGGGCGCGAAGGCTAGGGAAGTGCGCGAAGTAACCTGTGCACAGGGACTAATAGTTCGACCGAATCAACCCCTAATACATATCAAGGGTGTGGAAACCTAGTTCCAGCACCCCCTACACTACCTCGGGTGAGACCTTAGTCCGCACTCTGCAGACTGTTGCCGAAAGGGCCAATAGTACACAAAGTTTTTTGGCTAATTAACTCCAAACCTGGGTCAAGCCCCAACAAGCCAACACCCCTCCCCTTAATTCCACTTTCCCCCTTATTTCATTCCATTTCCCCTTCCCAAAACCCATTTCCCTAATGTGAAACCCATTCCCATCACAAATAATACCCCCACTTTATTAATTTCCCTTTTTTCCTTAAAACCCACTAAAACCCATTTATCCTAAGTTTGAAAGGTTAAATGTGTCGGGGCCCATTGAAAACCCTCCCTGATACCATTTAAACCTAACCCCTATGTTATTTTCTAACCCATAGTCCCATTGTATATATTTAACCCCTCATTTTTATAATTCCCCGATACCCTATTAACCCATCTCATATATCAAAATCCCCTAATTACTTTCTAATTAATTACATTTCATTGTAATTAAACCTGACCCTACTACCCAACTCTGCCCTCGCAACTCCACTGCGCGATAGCTATCCGATCTCCCACCACCAGATCTGACGGCTCATATCCATACTACGCAATCCCATCGTCTAACACTTAAAATCCCAAAAGCACGTCAGATTCACAGTTTTGGCCGATCACTGTTTCGCTACATGGCAGCACCACGTTGTATCACATGCTCTCGAAAAATACCGCCCTCCACCAAAAAATGGTGTGATATGGCATAAAATTGCCTCCCCACATAAAAGCAAACCCCTCACTATGCATTTGTTAATCCCGAGCCAAAATTTAACCATTGTTATTTAAAAGCCGAAAAAAACCCCTTTTCACTCTTTTCACTGATTTTTCATTGCGAATGCCTCTGTCAACCAATTCCAATGCCTGGAAACCTTGTTCAACCATTTTCAACCCATTTACCACCTGAAGACCCTAAAGATTGCGAATAGAAGCAACACACATAAAATTCAAGCTTCAGAAACCTTTGTTGCTACCATACAACCCTGATTGCACACCAAATATCCATTTTCCAAGTATTCTTGAAAGAACCAGAACGACCCTATTTTTAAAGCTTTGCACACTAATTAATGAAAGGTTAATTAATTAAATTAATTAAAAGACCTGGCCAAACTAGAATAAACCCACTATGCATCCAAAGGCCCTTTTTCTGCAGATTATATTCGCCCTTCCTACCATTCCAGATCCCCTAAGCTTATTCCTGAGCCACAAAAAGAATGATTCAATAAAACAAACTGAATTATGGATTCCAAAGCATTCTGAGTGAAAACCCCCTGCAAACCCCTCACATGGACATTCACCACCTCCCATTGGCAGACAAATATTTCCAAATTAAAGACACAACCACCTCTAGCCATCTATTAAAACTCCACTGCTGGAGTAAAGATAAATTCCTGAACCAGAATGATGACATTCATCTATGGGAATCAAATTTTCACAAATACTTGTTCCCACAGGTATACCTATTCCTCATCCACTTCTGCCAAGCTTGCTATATCCCAAGTCAAAAGAGCCATAGTCTCTCCTGACCAACATATTTTATTTACAATCATTGCTGAGTCCATAAATCAAATGTTGCAGATCCATCCAAGCCCAAATGAGACCCCATTTTCCATTGAAGCCTTACTTGACCTTTACATCAAGCTGGACCTTCCCAAGAGGGACCAAATCTTTCAAACATTCATTTTAGAAGAGTCTCATACTCCTAAAGACAATCCTCCATACTCTAACATTATCTTCTCTGAAAGAGCCAGACAAATTGTAACCATGATGTCTTGTATCCTAGGGTATACCCCTGATGAATTTGTAGATGAGCCTGTATTTGCTTTCCTATCTATTGTTTTCCCAAGCAAGCTTCAACATGCAATTTTCAATTTTGCCCAGTTCTTTAGCAGATAGGATCCATGATCAATTGGTCAGATTGCCAAATGAAAGAGTATTCAAATACTCTTCAGTATTGTTCCACATGTTGCTGTATTTCCAATCAGCATACAAAAGTTGGACACTAAGGGCCATCCAATATCTGTCATATTTTGGACATCCTTAATTCAAAAATTTTCCACTATTTTTAGTTATAAAGAGTTCATTAATTCCTTTGTTCATTGAGTTGTAAACATGTTAACCAGTAGAAATCAACCTAGAATCAATGATGAGATAAAAAGAATTTTGCAGTTGTCCAAAAACAGTAGAGTAGGACCACACTGAAATACAGATATATGGATTCCAGCTCACTCCTTATAAGCTTCGTAAATACCTCCCCATGAGGATATTTGAATTAGATTATTTTAGGAAGATCATAAACTCAGATGAGGTCAATTTTCTGTCAGCTAGGAAGAAAACACAGTTCAAGATCAAAAACCATCTGGGCACTTTTATTTCTAATAATAGGGAAGTCGGACAAGAAGCAGAGGAAATTTTACAACAAATGAAGTTCAGTAGCAGTTTCATGTGGCAGTATGACCCTAATGGATTCATAAACAAATTAAGGCTCAAGTACAAATTAAGCCCTTGTACGCATGATTCCAGGCTAGATATTGAAAGATATGCCAACCAGTCAGAGTGGTTGAAAAATACCTTAATAGATGTGGAAAAAAAGATAGATACTAGTTCCTTTCTACAGGTTCCAACCCTATAGGAACATTTGGGTATTAGACCCATTCTACAGACTCCAGCCATGCAGGACAGAAATGTAAAAAGAACCAGGGAAGAAGGCTATAGCTCTGAAATGGATACTACAGATGACAGGTTTGAAATCATGTATAGGAAGAAGCCCAAGCTTAATCCTATAAATGAGCAAGAGGAGACCATTGGGATAGTTGAAACCATTGATACTAACATAGTGGTTGAAAAGAGTAAAGCTCCTGCAGCTTCAGAGGAAACTCATCAACCTTCCACCTCAAATACTCACATTATTGAAAAGTAGCTTAATATTGAAGTGTCTTCATCGAGTAAACCAGTGGATAAAGAGAAAGATACAAAAGATAAGTACAAATAAATCAAGTTGAGGAATGAGGCATTGAAGGCTAAAACATATGCCTAGTACTTCAAATAGAAACTTGGAAATCAGAGTAGATTAATGTCAGCCTTTGACATTAAAACTGGTAAAATGCAAATGACCTTTTTACAGCCTACAGTCCAGTAGCCTAGATCGTTAGAAGACTATAGGAAGACATAGTTTGAAGTTTTAGCCAAGGATGTTCACCCTATTGATCAAATTGAATTCCATAAGTAGGGAGGTGAAATGATATACTCAACAATGACCAACAAGGTCATGAGTGTTCAGAAGCTTCAAAACTCTCTAGACAACATCACAACATAGTTTAAGCTAGAGAAAGCATCATCATAGGAAAAAGATAACATAATCAAGTCATTAGAAGACTTAGTAATTGAAATTGGATATAATCCAAATGATATCAAGGTTGCAAAAAGCTAATAAAGAAGAAAAATGAAGACATTGTTGCCTTGAAGAAACAACTAAAGTTGCCTCCTTCTGAACATCCATGGACCAAGGATGTCCTAGAAAGCCAAACCCAGAAAGATGAGATGATGGACCTCATTCTCCAACAAAATTCTCAATTAAAAGAAATGGAGAAGGAATTGGATGAGTTAATACAGCTGAAACAAGCTAGTCTTGAGACAACCACAGCCACTACTATTCCTACAGTCACTACAGTAGTTCCTTCAACTTTGGCAGCTTCATTGGCCCCAACAGCTCCACCAGCTACAACACTGCCCCTTGCATCAACAACAGGTTCAACAACAGAAACAGCTCATCCAAGTGATGAATCAAGTAAATTAGTCAAATCCATGGAGGACATGTCCATTCAGACCTCTAAAATAAATAGACTTAACGAATAGATAAGAATTCTAGAGGATGAGAAGAAACTGGATCAAATTATGCATAAAAATGAAATACAGAAGTCAAACAGGTTGGCTGAGAGGATAAAAAACTTAGACAAGGAATTAACATTGAAAGAGCCACTTGCCCAAGAAAAAAAGTAGCTATGGACCAATATCATTGACAGAGCCATTTATACAAGTTATCTTTGAACTAAATGATTTAGTCAAAGAGGCTGGTGATGCAATTCAGAGGGTTAAGGCCAAACTTGGAAATATTGCAAAAGAAGCCTCAAGAATAATCCAATTCCTTAACTCTAAGAATAAATATGAATTGCAGGAGCTTGACATAACTGACAGGACTGGCACTATACTAGAGGTGAAGAAAGTAATCACCAAGAGGAACTTGATGATGCAGCTTGAGGAAAAATGCCAAACCATGGAGCTAGCTATAGGCAGGTTCATGGTCAAATTTGATGCTTTGAGGCAGAAAGGTCTTCCAAATCCATTGGTAATAAATGACAGATTAATGCCACATGAAGACTATAACAAGAAAATCAGAGAAGTGGCAAGGGAGCAAGCCAATAATTCCTCTATAAAAGGGATGCCTACAAGAAAGGTTCTTTACTAGACTTTTGAGAACGTATTTTTCTTCTAGCATGAGGTAAAACATATTTTTGTAAACAAGCCCACCTTTGTAAAGTACACAGAAGCTGATGAAGTCTACAGAAGAATGGTAAATATTAAATTACCAGATACAGAGACCTGAGAAAGATTAAATGATTTACTATGAAAATGCAAGGTAAACAATGGATACAGAACAGTGAAAGAAAAGAAGTAGGTCAGCTAAGTCAAAGAGTATCAAATGAAAGAGTATCAGTAAAAAAGGTGAAGTAATGGACTGCCAGCGTAAAGCAACGACAAAGGAGAAAAAGCAGCAAAAGATCTAACAACAGAGCCAAACAAATAGGGACAACTTGCAATAGTTACATATCTGTCTCTATCTTCTTGCATGAAGATTTTTCTTTTTCCTTGAATAATTCCTAAAAACGGTTTGGGATATTTTGTAATACGTTTTTGTATAAATACTTCATAATTCAAAGTATTGAGTGTGGATTGCTTAACATTTCTATAGTTGTAATTATCTGAAACCTAAGGGTTCATTATACCATGTTTTCAAGTCAGCAGACTGGACTGAGTAATAAAGGCATTGCATTACAGGATTCATGTGTTGGGCCACCTCAATGAAGTATTTTGTGTTTGTCAAATTGTTATCTTCTTAAGTGTTTCACATACTTGCATGTTATCTAAATTGAATGAAATAACTGGAATATTATTACAGAATTTGTTTAAGTACACTCTGTCTTGAACAGTTATTCATTTTAATGTTCTCTTCTGATATTGAGAGTAGGGAATCCTTCATTTCTCCCTAGTTTCGATTGACCTCTATCATTTCCCTTATTATCCGGTTTGAGGAATCCTTAACTTCTCCTTGACCCCGATTCAAAACCACTTCACCATCCAGCCTAAAAGATCTAAATTTATTCATCTACCTTGCCCTATGAACACTATCTTTAGAACTTGATTCAGTCCTTTTTTCTTGACACTTGACCCCATGGCCCAATGGTAAAGGACATTCTTCTATCCATCTAAGTCAGTGATTCCACCACCAAAACAGAATCAAAACCTAACCAAAGAATAAATAACTAACCTAAAATCAATTAACTCAACAAAGTTAAATCATAAAGAGAGAGCCCTCTCTGAGTATTAGGAAGGCTAGATAATGATTTCAAAACTACGTTTGTGGTTACCTCTAATATTTCTTTTGACACAAGATAAAAACTATAGGGAAATTTTAGAGTGATAACAGAGGGAATATTATTTGTTACAATTGTGGAGGACCAAGAAACTACGTGCGAGACTGCCCAAATCCGACATGGTTTTCATGCCGCTATTGTACTCAGTTTGACCATGTGACAGAGGATTGCCCTATATTGTTAGCCAAAATACGTGAGAAGGGGGTGTAGCCTCAGCAACTGACTGATAACCTGTAGATGATGAGGGATGAGCCCTACAAGGAAGACCCCAAGGTAAATATTGTGCTGCAGAGTGGAGTGACGACTGGTGAGGATAAGGGGAAGCAGCCCAAAGAATTCGAGTGGGTCCGTGAAGCACCAGAAGAGGAGACCGGGTTTGATCTAGAATGTGCAAAAGAAATATTTATGGAAGCAAAGAAAAGTTTCGTTGAGGCCTCTACCTCAAGGAGTGAGGAGAAATCAGTTGAAGAAATGGACCCGTCCATGATTACCACATTCTTGGAGACCTGCATGAAACTGCTCCATGATAGTAAGGCTATGAAGGGACTGCAGGAGATGATCAATAGGTGTGCTGGCAAGGAAACCACTACTGACAGACCGCATGTAGTTAGGAAGCTTGGTAAGCATAAGGAACGAACTGGACGTGAGATGAGACTCATCGCACAAATAGGAGAATATGAAATGGACCAAGTTATCTTGGACCTAGGGTCCGATTGGAATTTTTTGCCAAAACAGACATGGGAAAGACTCGGGAGACCTACGCTACAATGGTCTCCGATTTAGTTAAGGATGGCGAATCAACATAAAATCATCCCAATGGGGAGGTTGTAGGGGGTAACAGTTCATATTGAAGGTGCAAGTGCACTAGCAGATTTTGAAGTGATAGAGATTTTGGATGACAACAATCCCTACCCTGCGCTCCTTGGGATCGGTTGGGCCACTGACATGAATGGGGTAAGTGACCTGAAGAAGCGAAAGATGATATTTGAGAAGAAATAGCTCCACGTAGTCGTACCACTGGACCCTGCAGAAGGTGCGCGCTATACTGAATCGGTCCGCGATTATGGAAGTGATGAGGATTTGGAACAGATTTACAAGATAACGGTGCGAGATTAGGATTGGGTGAATCTGACAACAGACAGATGTATTGCATGGAACCACGAGAGATCTTGCACATCAGATTTAGATGAATAACTGGAGCACTTGCAGAATTGACTGCGTGAAGTATGTACGCAACACTATAATATGATGACCAAGTCATTTCTCTGTGTATCATCAGAGATAAGAAATATGCCTTACTATGACGGGTTAACTAATGTTGATCACTTTTTGGATGCATTTGAAAGGGAAGTACCAGAGAAGCATCAATTCCAGGCATTAGATTGGATGTTTCACACTATTCCCGCAAGATGGTGGGGTATACACAAATATAGTTTTTATGATTGATGCAAATATAGGAGGATGATGAGGGTACGCTTTGGTCATCTGAAGGTGCGATTAACAAAAAAATATGATGGGAGAAATGATCTACATGACCATTTGCCAAATGGACTCAAGTATATGGAGTGAATCCTCAACCAGAATGGGTCCATCCATTTTTTCATACCTTGGATGTTATACCAATGAATTGGTACTTGGAGACGAAACTCTAACATGGCACCGAGGAATGAGATATTTTGCACCAAGGATTTTTTATGACGTTTAGTTTTGAGGATGGATATGAACCTATAGACGAAGCATTGCAGGAGGTTAAGACAACAATTTTTAGGATACCGCAGGATCCTCTAGATTTGATTCAACATGATTGGACCACCCAGCCGAGCCACGTGCTGGAGTGCTACAATGTCACAGCGGAAGAAGAAGATAAAGACCCGAGGAAGATTAATATTTTGGAGACTAAAGGACATCGTGAAGTTGAAGGACCATAGCTAGAGAATAGGACATAACTGAGCCACTCAAAAACATGCAGGTGAACATTGGCATGGAGGTAGAGCCGAAGTTTGCAAATATTGGGGACTACTGGGATGATGTGATAGTAGATAAGGTCGCTGAACTACTCCGCGAATATCAGGATCTGTTTCCCACAAAGTTTTCAGATTTGAAAGGGATAATAGGGGACCTGGGTGTCATGAAGATCACCCTAAAACCAGATGCAAAACCTGTGAAGCAAAGACCTTACCACCTCAATCTGAAGTATAAAGAAAGGGTCCTCTTAGAGTTATACAAGATGCTCGCGGCAGGTATTATTGAACCAATGGAAGAATCTGATTGGGTAAGCCCAATAGTGGTTTAGGAAAAGAAGCAGAAGGAAGAAATAAGGATGTGTGTAGACCTCAGGAAGTTGAATGATGCCTACATGCATGATCCCTTCCCAACTCTGTTCACTGATGAGGTCCTGGATAATGTTGGTGGCCACGAAGCATATTCATTCATTGATGGGTTCTTGGGTACCATCAGATCAAGATTGCATCGAAGGATAGAAGCAAGATGACCTTCATGATTAAATGGGGATGCTTCAACTATACGGTGATGCATTTTGGGCTGAAAAACGCACAACGATCATTTCGCGCGTAGTCATTGCGGCGTTTAAGGATTTCATTGATAAATTTTTGGAAGTATACTTTGACGATTGGACAGTGTTTGGACTAGTGAAGCGCCATGTGGGGAGTCTTCTCTTGATGCTAGATACATGCTGGAGGTACCAAATCATGCTAAATCTGAAGAAATGTTTGTTTTGTGTCCCTTTTGGGATCTTTCTGGGCCATGTGGTATGCAGACAAGGCTTCATGGTAGACCCTCCAAATATCGTGGTAATAATCAATTTGGAGGCACCAAGGAGTGTGAAACAGTTGTGCGCAACATTGGGGCATACAGGATACTATACGAAATTCATCAAGATCTATGCCCAGGTCACTATGTTGATGGAAAAAATGTTAAATAAGGATGTTACGTTCTGTTGGAATGAAGAATTCTAGAAGGTCTTGGATGTGCTAAAGGAGAAAATGGTCACCGCACTGATCCTAATCTTCTCGGATTGGAAGAAGGAATTTCATGTTCATGTGGACATGTCATGTATTGTGCTGGGAGCAGTACTGACACAGGCCGGTGAAGGGGACTTGGATCACCTTATAGCATTCGCAAGTAGGAAGCTATCCAAAGCTGAGAAAATTTATTCCATGACAGAGCGCAAAGGACTAGCTATTATTTGTTGGGCAGACATTTTAAGATGTATACAAACCACTCGGAATTAAAATACCTATTCAGCAAGCCTATGTTGGGGGGGAAGATATGCAGGTGGTTGTTGTTGTTTCAGGAGTATGATTTTGAAGTTATTGTGAAACCAGGACGCTAGAATGTTAGACTAGCTCATTTGTCACGCATTAAACTAGGAGAGGAACCTACGAATTTGGAGGAAGGACTACCCAACATGGAACTCTTTGCAGTACACATCACAGACAACCACTTTGAAGATATTATACACTTTCTGATGACAGGTACGGATCTAGAAGGATATACAAGCCAATAGAAGAAGGAACTGGTGGTGTGCGTGGCAGAATTTTCTATCATTGCAGGGCACTTGTCCAAAATGGGATCAGAGGAAATATTGCGATGTTATGTGTCAAAGTTTGAATGAAACAACATCTTCATTGAAGTTCATGGTAGAGTCGTGGGAGGTCATTATGCCAGAAAAGCAACAGCCCAGAAGATTCTACGCACTAGGATATGGTGGCCGACCTTGATTAAGGATTCAAAAGCATATTGCAGGGCATGTAGTGCATGTCAAAGGACTGGTAGACCCTCGCGTAGCGATGAGATACCATTGAATCCACAGATATCGTTACAACCCTTCAAGAAGTGGGTGATTGACTTTGTAGGACCAATTCAGCCTCCAGGAAATAAGACAGGTGCGCAGTACATCATCACCACGATTGAGTACTTAACTAGATGGTCAAGAGGTACAGCCTGCAAAGGACTCTACAAGCGCGACAATAGCCAAATTCATCTTTGACTACGTGCTGACAAGGTTTGGTTGTCCAAAACTTTTAATGAGCGATTGCAGTACACATTTTCTTAATGAGACGATTAGTGCGATGATAGAGGAATTCCAAGTCTACCATCAGAAGAGCATGCCATATCATCCACAAGCTAATGGGATGGTGGAAGCGTTTAATAAAATATTGGAGAGCGCACTCACAAAGGTTTGCAAAGCTCAAAGAAGCAAATGGGATGTTCGTGTGTCTGCAATTTTATGGTCTTATAGAATGACTTGCAAGAAGTTGACTAGACAAACGTGGGTCAGACTAGTTTATGGCATGGAAGCTATGATGCCAATGGAGTACATTGTACCTAGTTTTTGCATAGCGAAATTCACAGGAATGTCAGATCGCGGAGCCTGGGAGCAGAGGCTCTTGCAGCTAATAGAGCTTGAAGAAGATAGATTTCTAGCTGGATTCCATTAACAAGCTCAAAAGGAGTGCCAAAAAGTATGGCATGATCAGCACATAAAATTGCGAACCTTCAAGGTAAATGATTTAATTCTATTATATGACAGCAAGTTTGATAAATTTCCAAGAAAATTTCAGATGCATTAGCTGGGGCCATATGTCATCAAGGAGATTACCGATGGTGGAGCAGTTTAGTTGGTAAAGTTGAATGGAGAACCATTTCCAGGGTGGGTGAATGGGAATCGATTGAAGCCATACAATGGCAATCCAACTAGATGACTACATGATGAAAGCACAGTCTTAGCACTCTAGGCAGCTGAAAGGAGGCACGGGATTATAAACTACACTGCCCAGGTTAGGGAGCTACGTGATTGGGGAACTGCATGGAATGGAGGAATGTCATAGTGTCAGCTGAAATGTGTGGGAAGCTGTGCTATCCAAAGAAGGGACTACACAAGGTAGCCAGAAAGTGACCATTATGGTCATTATTCATGACTTGACAGTGGTAAAATGGCTAAATGGAGTGGAGGGCCAACATTTAAGTCAGAATTTAAGGGCAAGATCTGTGAAAATATGTCACCAATCCAGTATTTATGAATGAATTTTTGGGGGAACGGTTGGATTTGAATTCGAAAATTCCTATAAATTATAAGTGTTTTCCGAGTGAAAAACACTTGGAATTTTGAGAATTGAGGTGTTGAGCTCTCAGGTGCGAACGAACCGTGAGAAATTTGAAGCTTTGATAATAAGTTCAGTGTTTGAGAGGATGCCAAAAGAGGCGCAGGAGTTGTTATCTAGTATTATGTTGGTGCCCACAAAAACTATGAGTGGAGGAGAAGCAACAGCAACTGAGGGAACAACCCTCGATGTAGCAATGGCAGCTGAGGGAACTACCCCAGAAGTAGCAATGGCAGTTGCCCCGGAGGTTGAGAGCGTCGAAGTACCGTAGAGTTTCCTAAGTCACCGAGGATGCCTAGGCTGAGGCCTACACTGATCCAAGAGGATCCAAAATCAAAGAAAGATAAGCAGAAAGTGCCACAGCTGGTGTGTGCATCACCCTGAAGGTACCCGCAGAAGGAAAATCCCACTATGCAGGAGAAGGGAAAAGACCACCATGAGGAGATCCCTATGGATGTGGAAGACATTGACATTGGGGTGGAGGATGTTGATGTTGAGGGGTCTGACCCTATCTCTAAGCTTCCCAAGTACATTCCTCCATGCAAAGGCAAGAGAAAGGTTCCAAAGGACATTGATGAAAACAAGGTCGCGCTACATACACCCTTGCTACCAAACAAAATCGCCTTTGAAGGACCGCACCTAGGGTGCATCCCCCTATTAAAATTGGAGGATTGGGACTTGGATGATACGAAGTGATTTCCCCACTTAGCCACATGTTGGGCATGGAATCCCCCCAAGGCATGTTTTGGAGCTTAAAGCCCAAGTTTTGATCGAATCTTGTTGTAAAGCTCCATGAACTGCGGGCGCGGGGCATGAAAGTATGATAGAGTCATAGGGTTTTCCGCCCTAATGTTTTAATATAATGTCAGTTGGATAGACCTACCCATGGTCCGCAGGCCATGGAATTGTATAAATAGAGTGAAGCTCTAAGTGTAAAATAAAAGGAATCGAAGAGGAGAAAAGGATAAAGAACTGAGTCATGTCCATAGAGTAAAGTCTAGGTTCGGGTAGTAGAGTAAGAGAAGGCTCTACAGCTGAGTGCACAAAGGCCTAGTAGTCCGCAGTTGAGTGCGCAAGATGGAGTCAAGTCTATAACCGAGAAAGGAATTAATAAAGAGAAATTTGGTTATAATTTTGTGTATCTGTTCTTGGGTTAATACTTACTTGATATAATATGCAATTATACGGTTTATTGACTCCGCGCATCTGTATGAATGGTTTATGTTGTTAAATATAACTTAAAGCACTCAACTAACTAATATTGGAAAATACAAGTAAGATCTTGGGTAATAACATAGAGCGCAGCGTTCACACCTAAGTAAGGGTTGTGCGAAGGCCGAACATCAAGCAGCGAGGTACAGGAAAGTGCATGAGGCGAGCTGCGTGCAGGGTCAAACCTCAGACCAGTTGACCTCATCAGACATCTCCAGGGTGCAGAAACTTGGTTCTAGCACCCTCCCATACTACTTCAGGTGAGACCTCAGTCCGCGCTCCGCAGACTGTTGCCGAAAGGGTCAGTAGTACCAGGATTTGTTTGGCTAATTAACTCTGAACCTGGGTCAGACCCCAACAAGCCAACAAATGGTTCCATTGTCAGGATTGGGATCTACATAGAGATGTCTGATCTCGTATCACTGGAATCCAACAAAGAAAGGAATTGAAGATTGGTTGGATAGAAAAATTCACGAGTTTGCGGCATAGGAAAACAGGAATCCATGACTATCAAAAGAAGAGTGGTTAGATTGCTACTTGTATACAAAGATCCATGAAATTTTCTTTGCATCCTTCCCAACTAAGTTGTACAAATGGATCACGAAGCTAGAAAACAGTCAAGGAAGGTGTAGACTTGACAAACCTATTGTGTGACCCCAAAATTGGTAAGCAGACTGGAAGCATTGGAAGATAAGATCACGTGCACTGTGGATCACTAGCTTAATCGAATTATAGGAGGATTTATCACCGAGTTCACGGTAGATACTTCAGTCAGCTATAGCGAGGCAGAATGACACTTCCTCAAAGGACCGCAAGGTAAGTACGTTAAATATTTGAAAACTTGGATTAAAATTATACTATGTAAAAAACAGGTTATGCGAATAAATTGATGTTTGGGGCTACGTGGAGCAGGAGGATCTACAAAAATGAAGGTAGTGCAGAACTAGAAACCGACCCCTTGATTTCACCTCCACGAAAGAGCGAGGAAGAAATCACAAAGGTCTCACCAGGAAGTGCGATCAGTTTGTTAAAGCAGCAAATTCGCGCACACCACTCCCACCTACACCACTGCCAGTTTCACCATCTTCAACCCTATCTTCACCCTACCAACCCCGCCACCACCGCGAAGAAATATGGCAAGCACAATAAAGCTACCAGTATTCAAGGGAGTATGGAATGAAGACCCGGACCAGTTTTGGTTCATGGTAAAGGCTATATGGGAAGCGCAAGGAGTCACGGATGACAATAAAAAGAAAGCAACACTGGTCAGCGCTCTCCAAGATCACGCACTGACGTGGTACATTAAGCATTCTAGTGACAATCCAAATGCAGGGATCACAGATATCCAAGTAGCACTTGACAAAGAATTTAGCAAGTCGAAGTCAGAGGCACAATCAATCATTAGGTTCAAGGAAATCGTGATGCTACCAAGAAAAACCTCATGGGATCTAGACCAAAGATTGAAGTGAAAAATTCATGAAGCAAACATGATGCTAACAGATGGGAAACACCGCGTGTGGTTTGTAGCATCGTTAAAACTGCATCTAAGAAACGCGTTGTCACAACAAAAGATGAACACTCAGGCCGAGGCCTTGGAGGCTGCGATGAGATTACACGAGACCTGGATTCAAGACACTAACCTGGGATTTCAGTAGATTCACACATAGTTGCAGGCCTTGTGCTTGGAAATGCAGAGTTTAAAACAGGACCGGACAGCCTGACCAAAGGTGCATGATGAAGTTTGGTGCATAAAGTGCAAAGGCCAGGGACATGACAAGGATCATTGTCCAATGTTCACGAATTACCTAGTGGGAGGAGGACCAATGCCCTTGAGACTGGAGGCACAAGCAGGACCGAGCGTGGTGCCTGCATTATGGTGCACAATTTGTCAGATAGGAGGGAAGCATGCTACATATAATTGCAATCTATTACAAAAGTACACAAAATTCACAACAATTGTTCTGTAATTTCTGTAGATCTGTAGGACATAATGATCATAATTGTAGGAGTTATCATATGATGATGGATCGAACGCCCACCTATAGGGTGTAGGCCAAAACATGGCCCCTTGAGTAGAATGCAAAGTTAGCACGAACTAGGTTCCAGGGGTGCGATCGAGGCCGAGTAGGAGGAGGACCAGGAAGACATCGCGGACATTTAATATGTTACAACTACAGAGGGTTGAGACATTATGCCCACGATTGCACAAATCTAACATAGCCCTCATGTGTGTATTGCACAATGTTTGACCATAAGGCAGAGGATTGTCCCACACTGATAAAAAAGTTGCGCGATAAGGGAACACTCCAAACTCCTCCAGCACAGAATCTACAAATAATGAGGTCTAAGCTGCACGAGGAGGACCCTAATTTAAATATTGTGCTCCGGAGTGGAATTACAACAAGGGATGACAAAATTAAGTAACCTGAAGAAAGTACCTAGGTTCGCAAGGCTCCAACGAAGAAGAAACCAGAATTTTATTTGGAGTGCGCTAAGGAGACATTCATGGAAGCTAAGAAGAGCTTCGCAGATGCTTCTACTTCAGGAGGAAAAGAAAGATTGGAACTGGAAATGGACCCATCAATGCTCACTACATTCTTGGAGACATGCATGAAGCTGCTGTGCGACAACAAGGCTATGAAGGGACTGCAAGAAATCATCACTAGATGCGCTGGGACCGCGCCAAGAGAACCGCGCATAGTCTGGAAACTCGGGAAGCACACGTCACGAACAGGAAGGGATATGAGATTGACCGTGCAGATTGGGAAATATGAAATGGATCAAGTGATTATGGATCTAGGGTCGGACATGAATGTCCTACCAAAGGAGACATGGGAGCGTATGGGTAGCCCTGCACTACAATGATCATCTATCCAACTATGAATGGCGAAGCAGTAAAAGATCCTACATATGGGGAGATTGTAGGGAATCATAGTAGATATCAAAAGAGCGAGCGCGCTTGTAGATTTTGAAGTAATAGACATTGTTTATGACAACAATCCCTATCCTGCACTCTTGGGAATAGATTGTACCACTAACATGAATGGAGTGATAAATCTGACGAAGTGCAAGATGATCTTTGAGAAAAAGTCACTACGCGTAGTGGTACTTCTAGATCCTGTAGAAGTATTGCGCTACAGAAAGCCAGTGTGCAACTACGACAACGATGACGATCTAGACTGTATCTACAAGATAACCACGCAGGAGCAGGATAGGGTATATCCAACTGCAGATGGCAGAATCTCGTGGGGGCGCGAAAGCTACTGAACATCAGATTCAAACGAAGAAATAGAACGATGGCAGAACTAGTTACACGAGGTAACCACGCTCCACTGTAACATGATGACACGGTCATTGCACTGCCTGACCATAGAAGTAAGAGATCTGCCTACATATGACGGGTTGAGTGAGGTGGATGATTTCTTGAACAAATTTGAAAGAGAAGTACCTAAACAATAGTGTTTCGATGCTCTGAAATGGATACTACATGCTACACCCGCAAGATGGTGGGGTACCGCCAAAGCTAAGGTATGAAGTAAGGCTTTCAAACCCATGGAACATGAAAAGCCGAGTCTGTGCATAATAGCACCAGTAGACACGATGGTTTGTGGAGTCTGGAAAGAAAAAATAACACAGCTACCAGAAGCAAAATGCATGAGACTAGAGGAATAAATCTAAAGGGGAAACCTTAGACTCCAGGAACTGAAAAAAGAAAGAATATGGTTATGAAGGAAAAGTGTTCTGGCGAACGCAAAATTCAAGAAACTGGAGGACGAAATAAAGAAATATTTTCTCAGCAAAAAGACCAGAATGGTAAGGCAGGGTGCATACGATCATGAGAACAAGGTTGAGGCCTATTGCCACGAATTGATCAGTCTGATGCCTTGGCTTAAACCGCATATTGCTAAGCATAGAGACTGCAGTAGCACGTTGTAAGTAGTAAAGTGCACGATGCCGGCCATAACAACAAAAGGTGCGAATTCTCCAGGAACCACGATGGACGATAGGATGGAACTTTTCATGGGTAGTGCGACCACCTGAATAACAGAAGGAAGGACAGTCTTAGCACTCCAAGCAGTTGGAAGGGAGCAGGGGACTATAAACTATTCTACCCGGGAGTTGCATGATAATGGAGGTGCACGCAGAAACAAAGAGTCACAAGGTCCATGACCGCACATGGAGGGTTGCGCTGCTATGCAGGTTGGCTAGAAAGTGACCGTTGAAGTCACTATTCATGATGGGATGCTTTACTTGAGGTCAAATAGAGTGGGCGGCAGGAATTTAAGATGTGATTTATGGGCAAAATCTGGGAATATCTGCCACCAAGGGAGCATTAATGGACCAGATTTTGGGGGAAAGGTCGAATTAAAATTCCAAAGGTGCTATAAAATATAGAGGGATGCCTAGCAAACAACACTTGGCCTTTTGCAAATTGAGCGATCGAGTAGAACCCTGATTGTCATGCACTGAATGTTGATTGAGCCCCTAAGTTCACGAGTGCCAAATTTCTAGATGAATACAATGAAAACAACTAGGGATGTTATGGAGATAACAGAAATACCCTCTGATGAGGCCACGCAGGCCTTGGTTGTAGGGGATGCCCCGGCAGGTGCTAGAATTGTGGTAGAAATTCTGAAGTCACCATGTATGCCACAATCCAAGAAGGAAAAATAAGCAATGGTTCCTGTACGTGTGTCCCCGCGGAACCCTTTATGCACCAAGCTGTCGATGGAGGAGAAAGGGAAAGTAGACACTACAGAAACAGATGAGGAAGAGGAAGATCTGCAGGATCTTACCCTCATAGAAGAAGAGGATAAAGGCATGGAGGTGGATACTCAGCGTACGCATGTTGTAACAAAACTACCCACCTATGTCCCCTGTGAAAAGGGAAGGCGAAAGTTCCCAAGGACTTGGACGAGACCCAGAGCTCGCTCTAGACCCCGCTCCTCCCAGATGGAATTATGTTTGAAGGTATGCACTTGGGCCGCGTGCCAAGCCTGAAATTCAAAGATTGGGACCTCACTGACCATGAGAAGTTCTGTCATCTTGAGACCGGAAATCTCATGAAGCAGAACACAGCGGGCAGATGGGGGGGTGACAACATTATAGCCACGAAAGCAGTTGCGCGGAGTGGAAAAGGTCAAGCTACTAAACCTACTCTAGGTGTCGCATTTCCATTGTGCCCTAGTAACCATCTTCATCATCAAGAAGTTGCTTTGCCTAGTGCATGATGGATGTTTATGGCTAGAGGAGCCCATCCCCATCATGGTATAATTGATCCATCACATCTCCCGGCTTCCATGAAAAGGGGAGGATCCCATGGCAAATAGTAGCTCAGTGCACTGCAGACCTCCACGCAGTTTGAGAATAGTTGGTGAGACTCCATGCAAAGATCATTGCACTAACAAAGTGACTCGAGGGTGAGTCATGATATTTGTGTTGGGGGCCTGTTGGGCATGGAATCCCCCCAAGGCATGTTTTTGGGCTTAAAGCCCAAGTTTTGACCGAATCTTATTGTAAAGCTATGGAAACTACGGGCGCGAGGCGTGAAAGTATGATAGAGTCATAGGGTTGTCTGCCCTAGTCCTATAATGTAATGTCAACTGTATAAACCTACCCATGGTCCACGGGCCATGGGATTGTATAAATAGAGTGAGGCTCTAAGTGTAAAAGAAAATGAATCGAAGAGGAGAAAAAGATAAAGAACTTAGTCGTGTCCATAGAGTAAAGTATAGGTTCGGGTCGTAGAGTAGGAGAAGGCTCTACAACTGAGTGTGCAGAGGCCTAATAGTCTGCAACTAAGTGCGCGGACGCCTACAGCTGAGTGCGCAGGGCAGAGTCGAGTCTGTAACCGAGAAAGGAATTAATAAAGAGAATTTTGGTTATAATTCTGTGTATTTGTTCTTGGGTTAATAATTACTTGATATAATCTACAATTATATAGTTTATTTACTGTGCGCATCTATATGAATGGTTTATGTTGTTAAATATAACTTAAAGAACTCAACTAACTAATATTGGAAAATTCAAGTAAGATCTTGGGTAATAACACAGAGCACAGCATTCAGCCCTGAGTAAGGGTTGCACGAAGGTTGAACATCAAGCAGCGAGGTACGGGAAACTGCACGAGGCGAGCTGTGCGCAGGGTCAAACCTCAGATGAGTTGACCTCATCAGGCATCTCCAAGGTGCAGAAACATAGTTCTAGCACCCTCCCATACTACTTTGAGTAAGACCTCAGTCCACTGTCTATGGAATGTTGCCGAAAGGGCCAATAGTATCGATATTTGTTTGGTTAATTAACTTTGAGCTTGGGTCAGGTCCCAACAAGCCAACACCACAGATCAACTCATGCACCACATCTTCTACAAAGACTCTAGTGTGACCATGTTGGAGCTAAGAAAGTGGGTAAAAGGGGTGGATAAGGCGGGTATGTTAAACATGTTGTGGGTACCACATTACAACCGCATTCCCATAACCATGATAGTGATCAAGAAACTATTGTGATTGGTGCGCAATGGGTGGTTGTGGCTAGAGGAGCTGATATCAATCACTGACATGTTGATCCATAGGATCACTCAGCTGTTGCACACAGGAGAAAATCTGGCCATGGCGTTTGGAGGAAAGACAGGTGAGAATGACCTCTCCAAAGCTATAAAGGATAAATTTAAGCTCGCAAAGAAGTCGTGCGACTACTCCATCACTAGCATAACCAACCCTCTGGTCAAGGTAGTTGCTTAGATCCTAGTAGGCAAGATTATGCGAAAGTGTTGCACAGATGAAGTGCTAGCACCAGTAGTGTCTTTAGCGGCCCAGTGCACAGAGGGTGTACAGTTCAATTGGGTGCACTACCTCTACAGTGAGTTTCTTGCTAACTGTAGAGAGGCATAGGATCAAAGAAAGACATTTCACTACAAATGGTTGTTGCTATCCATAGTGCTAGTCACGTGGGAGTTACTAGAGGATAGTCAATTTCCTCCTATGGTGTAGGACCTACTCGAAGCGGAAAAGTTCACTTCCCTCTGGGCTACGAAGGATCCCCAAAGGTTCAAGGACAACAAGGTCTTTTGGATCTTGATGGAGATGAATATACACATGGCCATCAACCGCAAAATGTGGTTGTCACCGTCTGTTTATGCTCAACTGGCAGAGTATGTGGAGTTCAAGCCAGACTTCCATCGAGTCTCCATCCATGCATGGAAGGATCCTAAACAAAAGTTGTATGACCTTCCATACCTAGCCATAGATGATGCGATCATAATGTTCCTTGACCCCTAGCCGGTAGATTGGCGCACCGCTTCGAACTTGATAGCTGGGTCTGGCAAGTCTGCAACATAGTGAAAGATGGAAGAGGCCAAGCGAAAGATGGAACAACTAGTAAAAATGAGGAAGAAGTAGGCTAAGGACAAAGCTAGCGTAGAGCGTGCTACCGAGAAAAAATCAGAGGAAGAAGAGGAACATGACTCTGACAGGAGTCATAAGTCACCTTCCGCGGAAATAGAAGAGGAGGAGGAACAACAGACAGGGCAGGGAGGAGCAGACCTAGAGACTACTCCATTCTAGATTAAGTGCAATAGGGAATCATAGAAAGTAGGGCCATGGAAGAAGTCCAAGGCCAGCAAGACTTCCCTTGACCCAACCACCTTAACAGAAGGTTTCTGAATGACATTGGTGATACGATGAGTGATGACACTGTGGCACTGCTACAATAGTTCGAGAAGAAGCAGAAGCAGGCCTTGGGTGCCATTCATATGGGTATGCAAGCTACAGATCTAGGCATCACAAGTGCAGACCAATGTGGGTTGAAGTAGTGTGGCATCAACCGGCTTGGTGTGTGGTATAGTTGAAGCGGTAGAAATGGTTCACCCCTTGGACCCTTGATTTATCGCGCTGCCAAATGGAGCACTGACCACAGAAGCCAAAGATGATGAGACTATTATTCGCACCCTCCAGAAGGTCAGGCTAGACTTGGCTAAGCTTCCATGAGAATCCCTTCACAACCTGTATGATGGTGTGATCGCAGAACTTCGGGCTCGAGAACAATGAGCATTGAATGTCATCAATGAGCAAAAGGTGAAAAACACCAAATTTTTGCTGAGAATACTTATGCCATCGAGCTCTTTAAGGCTATCACAGTGAAGAATGAGCACACAACCAAGGTAGTGGCTTAGGCATGCAAGTCTATCCCCAAGCTGGATATGCTTGAAAATGCACCTGTGGATGAACGAATTCAGAAGCTCGCTGTCGGAGTGCATGAAGAAATATCAGAGTTGGCCAAGGTTCAGTTAGACCTAAACCTTAAGATCACAGAACATGCATTGAGGGACCAGCCCTCGACTCCGCCAGAGGTAAAGGAGTAGCACAAGGCCACTGCCAGAGATGTCGTAGCCACTGTATATAGTGCAGTGAAGGAGTGCACAGTGCTCTTCGAGCAAGCGCTTGAAGTGGTTACCAATTTACAGGAGGATCCCACCTTGCAAAGGTTGGAAACAGAGGCCCGGGAGCTATAGCAGAGATATGGTGAAGTCAAAGTGACGATGCACACCGTCACCCTTATGTAGAGGCTAGCAAAACTGCACGAGGCAAAGGTGCTAAAGGAGCAGGTGGATGCAGCACAGTGCAAAGAGGGAGTCCTCAAGGCCAGAATAGGGCCTTGGATTGATGAAGCCTATGCGCTCACAACCACCATTGAAGGAAAACTAGCTAGTGTGTAGGGAACACAACAGAAGGTACAGGCAGATGGCACAGGGCCAGTGACGGAGCAGTTGGTCAACCAGATGAAGCAAGAGGCAACACAGTGCACCACTGAAGTTGCAGTGCTACAAGTGGAGCTGGGAGGTCTTCGCGACAAGATCTCCATGCGAGTAGAGTGACTCGAGGGCAAGTCACCAAATTTGTGTTGGGAGCCTCCTGGGAACAGGTCCCCTGGGGTAAATTTTTGGGTTAAAAGCCCAAGTTTTGGGGCTAAAGGCCCAAGTTTTATGTAAAGAATGTGAAGTCTCCAAATTTTTTTCCTGCGGAGCATGAATATGTAATGAGTTACTAAGGTTTTTCCGCCCTTCTCTTGTATAAGTCATGTTAGCTTTAGAGATCTACCGATGGTACACAAACCATGGGATTATATAAGAAGGGAGTCCTAGAAGAGTCTAAGGCAATTCAGTTGAGTCTTGTTACATTTTATGCATGGGTCTATGAGAGCTAAGTGTGAAGAGTCTTAGCATAGGAAGAGGCTCTACAGCTGAGTACGCAGAGGCCTCGAGTAGAATTCCACAGCTGAGTGCGCAGACCCTGCAGCTAGGTGTGTAGGGTAGTCAGAGTCTATACTAGATATTTGAATCAATAATAAAGAGGAGTATTCTGAAATTACCTATGTATTTTACTTCAGTTCATTGCATGTGATTATGTTATGTTGAATACTAGGTTTATGTTCTAATGCTACTCTAATGCATGAATCTATATGTTTCTTTGTTTTATATGACCGCAAGTAGAGATATATGTTTACGTGATGCTAATTGTAATGCATGTTAAAGTAACTAATCCTGAAGTGAATCTGGGTAGATACAGAAGTAAGAGTAACTACAGGGGTGTGTAAATTCCTGATCTATCTATTTAGGGCTTGCGAAGGACGACCGGAGACTTTTGCGGAGGCCTTGAGGATGAATAAGAGAAGTAATTTGATAAGCCCTAAATGTCTTATTGATTTATGCAAAGGAAGGTTAGGGAAATTAGCCAAAATCACAACCATCTCAGGGTGTGTAAACTTGGTTCCTACATCCCCCCATACTGCTTTGGGTGAGACTTCAATCTGTGCTCCGTGGATTGATGCCGAAAGGTCCATTAGTGTAGGGATTTGCTTGGCTACTTAATGCTGAACTTGGGTCAAGGCCCGTCAAGCCAACAATCAGCTCACTAGAAGTGTGGACTGTTCTCTGGGAAGTTCTGGCAGTTATTTTCCCATCCTCCCAATGAAATTTGCTCAAATCTTCTAGTCAGTCACCTAGGTGTGTTGCATGTTAGTCCTCAAGTTGCTTTAGTTTTCAACTGACAATTTTCCTTCCTTGAGTGTTGCTCTGTCTCTAGGTATCACAAGTGTTGATCAATCTCTCAGCCATATGGGTACAATGGCTTCCAAGAGGGAAGGGTCAAAGGACACCAGTGAGAGTGTAACTGGAGATGTGGTCAAGAAAGTGTCTATGAGCTTGCCCATATATGAAGACAATAAATTGTTCATAGACAAAGAGATCCAAATGAAATAACAGGAAATCAATGAAATATTTTCAGGCACCTTTGATGAAATATGGAGGATGCTGAGTCTATGTCAACATTGTTGGGTTGTGTTATATTCTTTCCACGACTAGCCCACATAGTTAACGGGGGGTGGATCCCCCACTTTGTTGCACTGATTGCGTAGCGGGGGGGTCACAGGGGGTTTGAGGGGTACCTGTAACCCCACTTTATGGGAGTTGGGGCAGTGCCCTAGAAAATTTGGTTTTGGACCCTATGTTAGGTTGGGCAGACCCACCTATGGTTTTGTGCATGATTTTCGCACATGTTTTTTGGACGTGATGGTTTTTCGATCCATGGTTTTGGATGCGATGGTTTTCGGTCCATGGTTTTGGACGCGATGGTTTTTGGTCCATGGTATTGGATGCTTTGGCATGTATAAATATGTATTGTAGCGTTGAAAGGAACATAATGAAAAATCAAGCTGGTAGTCCCGGTTTTGGGATCCAAGGGAAAATCTCTCTGTATATGTGTTTTATGTGTTATGCTCTCACATTGTTTATTTTCTGTGTTTTAGAATTCGTATGCAGGTAATTTCTGTATGGGGTTAAAACCTACATTTGGTATCAGAGTTGTTTTTTGCTTCAAGGGGATGCCTTTATTGCTGAGGGGTTTCGCTCGGGCCTATGGTAGACCCTGTTCAATGGGAGATCTACGAGATCGATTTTGGTGGTAAAAGAAGATGGCGAGCAGTGGAAAGATAGAGATTGAGAAATTTAATGGTCAAAGTTTTGAGTTGTGGAAACTCTAGATGGAGGATCTATTGGTGGATAAAGATTAGTGGATCGTGGTAGATCCATGTACTAAACCAATGGGAGTGTTCGATGAAGAATGGAAGAAGTTGGATTGCAAGGCAAAGAGCACAATTTGATTGTGTGTCTCAGATTCAGTATTGCTGAATGTATCAGGGGAAGCTACAACAAAGGCTTTATGGGACAAGTTAGGGACTTTGTACCAATCTAAGTCTCTGGTGAATAAGTTGTTCCTACGGAAAAAGTTGTATAACCTGAGGATGAAAGATGGAGACTCGGTGACAGAGCATTTGAACGCATTTAATACTGTGGTGAGTCAATTAGAATCTGTTGATATTAAAATTTCAGATGAAGATAAGTGCATCAGTTTGTTGTGTTCTCTACAAGATTTGTGGGATAGTATGGTTATTGCAATAGGTAGCAATGCAACTACCTTGCATTTTGATGAAATAGTCTCATCCTTGCTGACGGAGGAGATGAGATGGAAAAATATGGAGAGCTAGAATGGTGATGCCTTGTCTGTAGGAGGATTGTCCCAAAATAGAAACAAAAATAAGTCATCAAGTGGGAGATCTAAATCTAAAGGGAGATCTAAATCTCCAGGAAAACTTGTAAAGGTGGTGTGCTGGAAATGTGAAAAGGAAGGGCACTACAAAAGGGACTGTAAATCTAAAGCTCCTGATAAAGGAAAGGGATCTGATGATGCTCCTTCTATAGACTCGGCGAAAACCACCTCAAATGAATGTGGGGATGTGTACTTGGCTTCTTCAAGTACACATGTAGATCATGAGGCATGGTTGATTGACTCAGGTTCATCCTTTCACTTCACTCCCCATAGAGAGTGGTTCTGTGAGTATGAGAAATACGATGGTGGTGATGTCTTCTTAGGGGATGATAGGAAGGCTAGAATTGTTGGTCGCAGAAAAGTAAAGTTGAAGTTGCAAGGTGGAAGGGTTAGAACACTTCCAACTGTTCTGCATATTCTTGCATTGGCCAGAAATCTGATTTCTATAAGCAAGTTGGATGATGCAGGTGTAAAAACAGTGTTCAAGAAGGATACCTACAAGATGGTTCAGGGAGCACTAGTATTGATGTGGGGAGTTCAAATTGGAACTCTGTACAAGCTGCAAGGTAGCATTGTTGTTGATGGGTGCAACAGTTATGTGGTTCCTGAAAGTGGAGCAAAAAATCTAGTGGTCTCTGGAGAGAAGACCATGCTGTGGCATCAAAGGCTTGGACATATTGGAGAGAAGGGCCTTCGAATACTTCATGGTAAAGGTATGGTAGAAGATATGAGTAATAGCTCTCTAGATTTTGATTTCTGTGAAAATTGTGTATATGGGAAGTAGAATCAGGTGAGTTTCCCCTTTGGTGGTAAGAGGGTGAAACAGATATTAGAGCTTGTGCACAATGATGTGTTTGGACCTATGAAGGTTCCATCACTGGGTAAGTCTATGTACTATGTATCATTTATAGATGACTTCTCAAGGAGTACATGGATATATTTCCTTAAGAAGAAATTTGAAGTCTTTGACAGGTTTAAAGAATTTAAGGCTTTGGTGGAAAACCAAATAGAGAAGAAGATAAAGGTGCTGAGGACAGATAACGGTGGAGAGTTTTGCAGTAAGGAATTTGAAGAATTCTGTAAGAAGTGTGGTATAGCATGATAGAAGACTACTCCATATACACCTCAAAAAAATGGAGTTGCAGAAAGAATGAACAAGACATTGATGGAAAGGGCAAGAAGCATGCTCAGTGGTGCCGGGTTAGGATAAGAATTCTGGGCAAAGGTGGTGGAGACAACATGTTACCTAGTCAACAGATCACCTTCATCAGCGTTGGAAGATAGAACTCCACAAAAGGTATGGACTAGTAAGAAACCCTCTCGTTCACATCTGAGGGTATTTGGATGTGATGCATATGTACATGTTCCAAAGGAGAAACAAACCAAGTTGGATAGTAAATCTAAAAAGTGCATCTTTATTGGGTATAAGGATGGTTTAAAGGGTTATAAGCTTTGGAACCAGTAATAAGGAAGGTTGTGTACATCCGAGATGTGGTATTTAGAGAGGTGAAAGATGTTATTAAACATGAAGTCCAACCAAAGGAACTTGAGAAGATAGAGTTTGAGCTAAAGGAGGAAGAATCAGACTCTACAGCAGAGGAGGAATCAGAAGATGAAGAGCCACAAACTCCAAGTGTGAGAAGATCAGTTCGAGAAAGAAGGCATCCAGAAAGGTATAGTCCATATGCTTTCTGTTCAATTTTTTCTTTGTCTATCACTGATGACGATCCCAGAACTGTGAAGGAAGCAGTAGATTCAGAGAATGGAAAACTCTGGAAAGAGGCCATGGTTGATGAAATGGAATATTTGCACAAAAATGAGGCTTGGGATCTGGTGGAGTTTTCGACTGGAAGGAAACCCATTGGTAGCAAATGGGTGTTCAAGAAGAAGACAAATGCAAAAGGATAGGTGGAGAAATAAAAATCTCGGTTGGTAAAAAAAGGTTATTCCCAGGTGCCGGGAATTGATTTTGGTGATATTTTTTCTCCTGTTGCCAAGGTAGCTTCTATTAGATTGCTAATATCTGTTGTTGCTGCTTTTGATTATGAGGTAGAACAGACGGATGTGAAGACAACATTTCTTCATGGGGATTTGGAAGAGGAGATCTACATGAAGCAACCTAAAGGTTTTGCGGTGAAGGGTAAGAGAAAACTAGTATGCAAGTTAAAGAAGTCTCTGTATGGGTTAAAACAGTCACCAAGGATGTGGTATCAGAAATTTGATGCATTTATACAAGGACTTGACTTCACCAGAAGCAAAGCAGATCACTGTGTGTATTTTAAATTAATTGGTGATTGTGTTATTTATCTAGTCTTGTATGTGGATGATATGTTGCTGGTTGGAAATGACAAATATATTATCTAGGATTTGAAGACCCAATTGTCCTCCAAATTCGACTGAAAGATCTTGGTACTGCAAACTATATTTTGGGCATGGAAATTAAAAGAGATCACCCAAAGAGGAAGCTCTGGTTAAACCAGAGGAAGTATGTCGAGACAACACTACAGAGGTTTAATATGCAAGATAGTAAACCGGTGAAGGTTCCTATTCCTGTAAGTGTGAGGTTATCTACCGAACGGTGTCCCAAGACACAAGAAGAGGAAGAGGACATGTCCCGTGTTCTATATGCAAGTGCAGTCGGTAGCCTGATGTATGCAATGGTTTGTATTAGACCAGGCATTGCACATGCAGTGGGAGTATTGAGTAGCTTTATGTCAAAACCAAGGAAGGAGCATTGGATAGTAATGAAGCGGGTTTTCAGGTATTTGCGTGGCACTAGTGATTATGGTTTGTGCTACTAAGGAAGACCAGGATTGGACGGAATGTTGGATATTCGTGGCTTTGTTGATGTAGACTTGGCTGGAGATCTGGATCAGAGAATATCTACAAGTGGGTATGTGTTTAACCTATTTGGAGGTGGAGTCAGTTAGATGAGTAAGAAACAATCTGTAGTGGCACTATCAACTACAGAGCCAGAATACATGGCAGCCACTCATGCAAGCAAGGAAGCAGTTTGGTCGTAGAGATTGTGTTTAAGTATGGGGTTAGTACAGGGAGCTATAAGGATAGACTATGGCAGCCAAAGTGCAATTTTCTTGGCAAAGAACCCCACATATCATTCAAAGACAAAGCACATTGATGTTCAGTATCACTTCGTGAGGGATATGATAGAAGACAAAAAGGTGTTGCTGGAAAAGGTGGACAGTTTGAAGAATATTGCAGATGCATTGACAAAATCTGTGAGCTCTGAGAAGTTCTCTTGGTGTAGAGAAACAATGGGTGTTTCAGGGTTGGAAAAATGACTAAGCTCTCTTGTGGCCCCCTATGGAAAGAAAACAACAAGTGGGAGAATGTTGGGTTGTGTTATATTCTTTCCACAACTATCCCACGTAGTTAACGGGGGGTGGATCCCCCCCTTCATTGCACTGATTGTGTAGCAGGGGGTCACAGGGGGTTTGAGGGGTACCCGTAACCCCACTCTATGGAGTCGGGGTAGCGCCCCAGAAAATTTTGGTTTTGGACCCTATGTTAGGTTGGGTAAACCCACCTATGGTTTTGTGCATGATTTTTGCACATGTTTTTTGGATGCGATGGTTTTTCGATCCATGGTTTTGGACGCGATGGTTTTCGTTCCATGGTATTGGATGCTTCAGCATGTATAAATATGTATTGTAACATTGAAAGGAACATAATGAAAAACCAAGCTAATAGTCCCGGTTTGGGATCCAGGGGAAAATCTCTGTGTATATGTGTTTTATGTGTTATGCTCTCGCATTGTTTATTTTCTATGTTTTAGATTTTGTATGCAGGTAATTTCTGTATGGGGTTAAAACCTACATTTGGTATTAGAGTTTTTTTTGGCTTCAAGGGGACGCCTTTGTTGCTGAGGGGTTTCGCTCGGGCCTGTGGTAGACCTTGTTGAATGGGAGATCTGCGAAATCGATTTTGGTTGTAAAAGAAGATGGCGAGCAAATACACAAGTCTACCAGATTGCATGCAGGTATCCCACGTTTCCATGCACAGACATGATCCACTAGATTGTCTCGCATACTGATGCAGAGACAATGGTGTTGAGTAGTTTCAGTGGAACAAAACTTGCTACCTTCAGGGAAGAGAAATTTTTGTAGATGGATCACTTACCACAATCGGTGGTCACAATGGATGCACCCTTCACCAGGCCCAGCATCAGTGCAAATTCAAGAGACATCTTGAAGAGATGGGTGAAAGAGCCATCTAAGTTTAGGACAACACCCATCCAAGTTTACAAGACAAGGATATTGTAGAAGGCCTCTCATTTCTTGGTCATCTTCACATGCCGCTTATACGTCTAAGAGAGTACATAAACCTTCCTATAGAGTTGGTTGATTGTGTTGAATCAACTGGTGAATGAATGAATACCTTTAAATTGGTCTGAAATTTTGGCTCTCCAATTGAAGGGACAAGTAACAGATGCCGGAAATCTTCCCAAGGGTTAGCAAGTAAAGTTATTCATGTCTACTTACATACTTGATGCAATCTATGCTCATTAGTAGTTCCTAGGCTTGGGTTGGGCATGGAAACTTTGAGAAACCTTTGTGCACACCTATTGTAGGTTGTTCTCTGAATGCAACTTCCATGGAGTTATAATACAACTATCAGACCACTTCGTCACCTTGATGTACAGGATGATCTTTGAACAGGATCTGCCTTGCACGTCACAAGCAACGATGGAGGCATTGGTTAACATAGCAGATCAGTATACATCATCCCTTGGAACATTCACCCATATGTACATCATGGAGAAGGATCCACATGTTTTACAAAGTTTTCCATGGATAAACTAGTCATGCAAGAGGTTTCATACCACATCTCGATAGGGTTGTCAACAAGATTGCACAAGAAGAAGAAGGCACCTTGGCCCGCTCTTCCTTTTTGGATTGGGATGTATGATATCCAAAATCTCAAGCATGATGAGGTCGAGACAGAGGAATTCAAGAGGTTCATCTTTGGTACTAGAAGTTTTAATCCATATGACCCACATTTCGTAGTGAGGGACCATTGTGCGAGAATGTATCATCCTTGGATCCATAGGGAATGTCATTGGCCTGAGGAAGACCCATCGAGATATTGCTATAACTTCTCAAGGCTCAATGAACCGGTTAGAATGGTTGTAGATTGGTTAGCAATGCAAAAGGCAATGACATATGAGATAGAAACAACATCAGCAATAACAGAGGACAGCAGACCTGCGCTTGACAAAGGCAAGAGGAAGGTTGATGAAAATGCAAGGGCGGAGCAAAGCTTCAAGTTCAAAGAAGTTCCATTTGTGTTAAGAGCAGTTTTGGATATTCAAGCAAAGAGGCAGCAACGCGACAGAAGGATTGCACAAAGGTAGAGGGAGAAGAAGAAGCTAGAGGAGGCAGGAAAGGAGTCATAGGTGTCGAAGCAACAATTCAAGGAAGAACAAGATCTAGGCAGAAGAGAGAAGGAAGCGCAATAGGAACAGGAACAATAAGAGGTGCAACATGTAAACATTGATGAAATTGTGCCCATCTAGGATAATGATTCATCCGAACAGCTAGAAGATAGCAAACAGGGTGAGTAGTCGCAGGAGCAAGACTTTGCTTAGGAGATTGAATAGATGTTTGAACAGGTGGACACGGATGTGGTTAACCCAGATCTAGATCAAGACATTAACCTCATGCCTAAGGACCAAGAGGTCAGCCCGCTGACTTCACTAGATCTGGGAGCATGGCAAGTCCCAAGTGATCAAGAAGACACTAAAATCCTTGAGCACAATCGAGAAGAAAATTTGCACAACATATCCTTCGATGAGTCACAACATAGATTTGTGAAGTCACTCAGAGTGCCTACTCTAAATATCCATGTATTTCTTACACAGTTTGAAGACCGAATGATCATGTCCGATGTGCATAGACATCCAGTTGCATTGGTTGATTCTACCAAGGCATATGTTGAAGCCACCAGCTCAAGTGTTAGATTCTTGATAGCTGAGAACGAGCACATGGCTAAGGAGCTACAAGTAGCCAAGCAAGGAGAAGATCAAGCTATAACATCCGCCAGAGCAGAGTTGAAGAAAGTGATACTTGATGAAGTATCATCTCTTGAGATAGTCATGCGGAAGTTGTACTTCAGGTTCGTCACCGTGCATAAGTCAGTTGTCCATCTTAATGGTTGGCAACAATGATACGCTAGGAGAGCTCGCATTTTTTCAAACATACACACTGTTGTCAATCACATGAAGACATGGAAAATGAGGTACAAGGGAGCATCGTTGCACTTGCCAAAGATGATGAATCCAAATGAAGTGGAGTTGAAGGCACACATTCGAAGTTAGATCCACTATGAGGAACTCCCACAGCTCATCACCAGCTTACAAGCTTCACATGCATGAGTGTTTAGGAGCATGGATGTCATTGTGCGCATGTATGCAATTCCATCCATTTCCACACTCACTGAGGTGAAAGCAAAGAACCAAGTCTGACTGGTGTTGGACATGTACTTCGATCAATTGATGCACATAGCCACTAGCGCAAACTTGCAGATGATCGCAAACACTATTCACCAGTATGTCGCTAGTCTAGCTGGACTAAAGACCATGATGCACATGTTATCTGATAAGTTGGACACAGGTGCCAAATCAGTGTACCCGTATGCAATAGAGGCAAGTGTTCTCTTTCAAAAGGATGTCATCACGGAGTACACGGACACCATAACAGACTACCAAGCTTGGCATCAGTTCACTACCATCGATCATCAAGAGGATGTCGACGAGTTAGTCTTCCCACAGTTGTCTAAGTCTTAGTGATGTCTTGTATGGCTTACTCAAACCCATTTTTGTCTCACATGGGTACATGTGCCGATTATATTGTAAACATGTTTTAAAGTGAAAGACCAAGTGTCAATAGTAGAATTTAAAAATCATGTGTAAGTTGAAGAGTCATGAGGGTAGGTGAAGAGTCACAAAGGGGAATGTCAAGTGTCACCCCATCCTTCTCTATTTACAGAACCTCATAACTCATTGTAGGGGCTTTTGGGAGCCAAGCTTCCTATAGGTATAACTTAGAGAAAGCTTGGAGTGTATTGTAACGAGCCTTGGCTTCTCCATAGTGCAAAGCTAGTACATTTCTTTAGAGGAGCAGGCAACAATGACTGTAATGTTCTGCTATTGGGGCCAGTGGTTGTCATGGTTGTATGTATGATTGGATCTTTCACTCTTTTAATATAACAGAGCCAACACGTTTCATGCATATATTGTTATTGTAGTTTGGCTATCTTGGTTACTTTAATGATGTATGTAGCTGTAGTTTATGCATGTATGTATGGACTATTAGGTATGTCTTTGTATGAATCTTATCAAAGCGTGTTGTTGGTATAACTCATCACCTTGGATTCTCAGCTATCCCGCTTTCCATCTCGTGATGTCTTTTAGCTCGTGTGTTCCATTTCAAGTTGTGTGCTATCATAGTCTTCTAAGCGGTGCACATTTCCCCCCTTCCATGTGTTAGAGCCTTTCAAGCACCTTCCTTGACTCGCTGCAAGGTCACACCCTTGCTTCCAACAAGGACATCTTACTTACCTCTACGCACAACCGCGATCAAGGCGATGTCGTACTACCCATTGTTGGGACTCCTATTCCAAACAGTCTGAGGTCTAGTTGGGACTTCTTACAGAGGAGATCCCCTAACATGTTGGTGGGTCCAGCACCATCAATAGTATCATAAAACGTTGTGAGACTCTTCTCTAAATGGTTGATGGTATGTGTCTACATTCATATTTTGTAAGGAAAACAAACTATTTCGATATCTCTAACTTACATCTTATTTGAAATTGTATGTCATTTATGTATTAACGATCGTTGTTGGTTGTAAACTATTTTCCAATCAATAAACAGTTCTTTTCTTTCACATGTATCTTTATTAAAATAATACTGACATTCTTCTTATAAAGGTTCAAGTAACTTATTTTTCTTGTGACGGTGTTTTGTGTGCATTATTTGTAAGTATTTCACAAAGCTATTTTTACTTGTATTATCAAAAGTCGATTTTATTAACCATATCATAAAGAAAATGAGTATAATTTTCTTAAGCATGTGATAAAGCAAATAAGATGGTAGCCAAAGTAACATACCATATGAGACTCGTATTCCTAATGACGTAGGTTCTAATTGAGACATTACACGAATCCCTACCATTAACAAAACATTTGGTCATGCTATCAACCGATTGAATTTCAATGAGATTGAATGCAGCGTTGTGAGGACGAATATAACAATCTTCAAATGTCACGAGACCCAACTAACTTTTAATCGCACATGAATCAAAATTTAAAATAATACTTCAAATAACTTTTAATATCACATGAATACAACTTTAAAATAATACTTCTTACCTCGATCTTCAGGCTTCGCTGGGGTCCACAACATAAATTTTATTTGGATGATTTGGGATCTGGATAATCCGGAATCTAGATAGATCTAGATGTACCACTTTTCCTTTGTGCCATATGCATTTAGAACTGAATATGTTTGGAGCCGGACCAGATGTGCATGTTCCGCATGTAGGTCCTACACCAGATGCCACTTCACCTAAACTTTATATCTGCTAGTGAGGGAGTTCCGGTATTATTTCCTTGTACACAATCTGGTACATGTTGGATGCAAGATTACTTCAATTAATGGAATTCACAAGGGAAATCTCCACGATTTCGTTTAGTGACAAACTTCATGTGAAACTTGAATTCAATCCTTATCTATAACTTAAACCATTCTCTTGATTCCATGAAAATATTGAAAGCTATTGCACGAGGGTTTTAGAATTAATCTACATCTGGTTAAAGAAACTAACACTTCAGCCCAAGCTGAAATCTAAGACTTCAAAGAATCTAGAATACAAATATTTATAAACACACGTTTAATGGGCAGAGGCTTTTGAAAGAAATCACAATTCCAGTAATTTATCAAGAGAAAATTACAATTAGAAAGTTACATGTTTTATTTATAAAAGATAGGAAATATGCAATAACAAAATGGGGAGGTTTCTTGCCCGCAATGCCTCTCTTGAAGTTACACCTAGTAAGCATTTTCTATAAGCCCTCTAACCCACTTATTACATGTGTCCCAACAAAGGAACAAACCGCTAAACCCCATACCCACGAGATGAGGGTTCAAATCCCATTGAGTATATATTTGACTTGTTGTGTCTTGGCTAGAAGAGTAGGCGACCCCATAGAGGACGTCTCGGCTCTTGTTGAGGCTTAAGTTTCCTGCTATTGTGCGGCTTGCAGGTTGTTGCACGTAGCCTAGGTTTATAGTGGCAACCAGTTAGATTTGATCCTGAGTCTGTTTAGGATAACACTCACCAGTTACCGATTATCCTAGATTCAAAAAAAAAAAAACAAAGGAACACATCAACACAACAAAACACCATTTAATAGTAAGAAACTTTTACTAGGATTTTATCGCGTGATAGTTCCTTTCATCAAAAGAAATCTAAGGTACATTGAAAATATTATTAGATCCATTCACATAGAAATAAACAAATCAGCTTTAGGCTTATGGATGTATCATTGCATTTATTTTTCATTTCTGATTCACGTCTTTGGATAAAAGGTTTGAAACCTCAAATAATATAATGGTTATTGCCACTTTACTAAAAATAAATATATGTTTTTATTTTTTAATTAATATATATTTTTATATGATAAGCTTTGGTTTTATTACTATTATTATAAAAATGAGAGAGAATTTGGGAGCGGCAATATCTTAGAATTGAAAGGTTTTGGGATTTTTTTTTTAAAATCAAATTCCTATTCATAGTTTCAAAAGGAAATACATCAGAGGAAAAACGCACATAGTCTCACCCTGACCAGGTTTGATGACTACCACCAAAAGCATATGACAATGAAACAAAAAACCAAAGAGAGACACATTCCACAATTTTAAAGGCCATAGGCCCCAGTAAACAGATAGAACATATAAAACACGTATCCATGTTGGTCATCAGATGTGATGGAGAATAGGTTGTCCATAGTTATACCAAGAGGTGGCGGAGGACGAAAGGAGCATTGGACATGCTCCTCGAAATGGGCCATCTAGGCCTCTAGTTTCTTGACCTTCTCTGATAGAAAATTTTGGCTACCCCAAACCACCACAACATGCTCCCGGGTATGACATTAGAAATAATGCATTTTGTTCAGAGTTGTTATCAACTCAGTGTGCTCCTCATGTGTAACCAGGTTTGAATTCTCGAGACAATCCAGAATTGATTAAACCACATATCGTCAGTTCTCCATTCAACATCCTTGTCGCTGAATGCGACCACCCTGACGCACTGACACACAACGCCCAAAACCACCACGATGAACTGAAGACCCTCATTAGAGAATGGGCGGAGCGAGGCAACCCTGACTCCTAGATGTTCTCCCGCATCTACCACCTTGAACTACTAACTCCGCACATCTAGAACACCCAGACCAATCACCACCTCTACCTCCTGAAGTCGCGCGACTCGAACCCTCTCCACTTAGACCTTCGGAAATCCCTCCACCGCTACCAAACACTTGCTCGAGTCGAGGATGGGACTTAGCCATGCTTGGCCTGCTCGAATTAGGGTGCACCTGGGCTGAGGACCACCCTAAGTAAGGAACCAACTACATGCTTAAAACCTCGACACCACCTAAGCGAGATGAAGACAAACCTTCCAATAACTCCGAAACAATCCATGCAAGGGTCAAGACCACCAGCTCTGGCTGAACCTCCTCTCCCTCCGGCGCCAGGCACTCACAACTTACAAAGCTATTTCCCACCTCAAACTAGCAACGTACACCTCCCTTGAAGTGACCCGTCACAATTCTAGAAAACCAAAACCCACGACAGGCTCTCCATTGGCACCACCCCATAGCCTAGGACCCTGTGAACTGGCTGGGGAGGTGCACTTCAATAATCCTGCTCCACCAAAGGAAAATTCGCAACCAACCTAGACTAAAACCACACCAAACAAACTAGAAGCCACAAAAAACCACCCCTATCAAATGCACATACACCACGTTCCTTGCAGACTTGCTCTTATAAAGCCGAATTCGAAAATTGAGAACTACCCACACCCACCAGTAGGGGCGGAACCTTCTACAACAATTTCGACCCTTCGGTCGACCCAGAAAAACTCTACATGACCCTCCTTTTCTCCCAGCACTCCACACACGGATTCCAAAACACTCTCTGTTGTAGAATGACCATTGAAAACCCTCTTCACCTTCCATAATGTTAATGTCCTCACCACCCTTCGCAAGACCCAATGTAACTTGAGGTTTCCCACGCCGGTATTTACTGTCACTCATACTCAAGGTAATATGTGTAGGAATTTACAGGGTAAGTTCCTCAGACAGAACAACAAAGGACACCGCTCACAACCAGATCGCAGATCAATACACCAATATTTTTGACGTGGTTAAAACCCTCAAAGAGGGAAACAGTCCACGGCCTGAGCCAACGCGGCCACTTCAGGCAATTTATTAATAAAAGAATGAAAATTTACATATGCTTCTCTCATGCACGGATTACCCTACAAATGACCCTCCATGCGCTTTAAATAGAAATCATGGACCAATCGGGTGTCAAGCCACGGATCAAGTGTCGGTAATACCGAGGAGAGAATGAACCGTCGGATCAATACATATCGTGACCATCGGATTGTAAGTTACAAAATGTACAACGGTAAAGAAACACACTTTACCTAACTCTATACCTAACTCTATACTAGACCAAGTTGTACTTAACTATTTCCTATGTGTCGGAATATCCTAACATCCCCCCTTAAGAACAACTTGGGATAGGATTGAAGGATTTACAAATATGACACAATAGGAGAAGGAAGGAGGCACTAGAGCCTATCCCCCCTTAGTGACAACTTCCTGAACTCCGACCATAAATCGAAGTTTAGTGAACTTCGCCTCTGTGAGAGCCTTTGTGAAGATGTCTGCAACTTGATCATCTGTTGAACAATATTGCACTTCAAGAACATGGTCATGGATGAGCTTTCTGATGAAGTGCATGTGTAGTTCAATGTGTTTGCTGCGTTGATGTTGGACTGGATCTTTGCATATCTGAATGGCACTTTGATTATCACACCAAATTGTAGTTGGATGCTGCTGCTGAAAGCCAAACTCTGACAGGATCTGACGAAGCCACAAGGCTTCCTTACTAGCTTCTACGACACCACGATACTCTGCTTCTGCTGATGAAAGAGAAATGGCACCTTGTTTCTTGCAAGCCCATGTAATAGGTCCTGAACCAAGAGTGAACACATAACCGGCAGTAGACTTCCGAACATCAGGGTCACCAACCCAATCGGAATCAGTGAAACCAACCAATAGAGGAGATGCTTCAGCACTGTAATGAATCCCAAACTGAACTGTACCTCGAACATAACGAAGTATTCTTTTAGCTGCTTTCCAATGACTTTCACGGGGGTTTTGCATGAACCGAGCAACAAGGCCAACAACAAAGGAAAGGTCAGGACGAGTATGGGTTAGATACAAAAGTTTTCCTACAAGTTGATGGTATAAGGTAGCATCAACTTCAGGAGAAGTACAAGTGACTGAAAGTTTGACTCCAGACTGAAAGGGAGAAGGGGCTGGCTTATAGTCTTCCATGTGAAAGTGGCGTAGAATATCACAGGCATACTTGGACTGAGAAAGGGAAATACCTTCCTTGGATTGCAAGACTTGAAGACCGAGAAAATAATGTAAGTGTCCTAAGTCTGTCATTTCAAACTTCCTTTTAAGACTAGACTTCACATGGTTTATAAGGTTGGGATCACTACCGGTAAGGATAAGATCATCAACATAAAGAACAAAAATGAACTTAGAGCCCATCAACTTGAAAATGAGTTGCTTACATTGGACCCTAATAATTTTTCTTGCATTGAAGATTTCTTGTCCAAGTTCAAGACCCTTAGATATCTCTTGGAAGGTGTTAAAGTTAAGAAAGAAGATAGTAACCTTATCTATTCCATTCTTACTAAGTTGGGACCAGCCTACTCTGTGTTTGTTTCCACCTTCCATTCTACAAGAGAAGCCTTCATCTCTCAAGGAACAGACTACAAGTCCCCTTCCTTTGACTCTTTTTGTGATTCTTTAATAAGAGAACAAGAAAAACTCTTACACGTTAGTCTTCTTAATCTTGGAAACTCTTCCAAGAAAGTGTTAGCCGCCCAACAGCAACCAAATTCAAAGAATCCTAAGAAGTCATATCCTAAAAAGAATGGTCCTAAACCAAACAAGGGTCCTAAGCAATCTCAGCCTCAAAATGAAAAATCATTTCAAAAAAATGATAAGACAAATAAAAACAAATGGAAGAAGACTGATAGACATTGCAACTTTTGTAATCAAGATGGCCACTTAGAATCAAAATGATTTAAGAAGATGGAAGCCTTGGAAGCAGCAATGAAGAAGCATAACATCCATTTGGGGCAATCTTCAACTTCAACTTCATCTTCAGGAATGGCACTTTCTGCATGTGGTTGTCAAGCATCTCGGTCTGGCTATGCATTAAATGTATCTTCTTCTTCTCATTCTCATGAGTGGCTCATTGATTCTGGAGCTTCTTATCACATGGCCAAAAACAAAGCCATGTTTTCTTCTTTAAATGATTGTAACACAAAAAATATATATGTTGGTGATGATAGATCTCTTAGTGTTGTAGGGACTGGAACTGTTCATCTAGACAATGGTCAGTTTAATGATGTATTATGTGTTCCAACCTTATCCTGCAACCTTCTATCTGTATATCAGATAACTCATTCAAGTGAAGGTAAAATCGTTGAATTTTCACCTCATGATGTTGTAATCAAGGACCTAAGAGATCCTAAATAGATTTTGGCTACTGGCATTGCTGATGATTCTACAAGGTTGTATAAGTTTCACAACTTTGGGTCATCAAATCTTCCCTCAGTATTTGTTGCTCATAATGATGAAGTGAGCAAACTTTGGCATGAGCGATTTGGTCACTTAAACTATCGCTCCCTTCAGCATCTATGTAAAGAAAATATGGTGACAAGTCTTCCTATGGTATCTTGCAGAGATGGTGTTTGTTCCGGATGTGTACTCGGAAAACATCATCGGGACAGTTTTGAAAAACGTGCCTCTTGGCACACCTCAGCCCCTTTACAGCTTGTGCATAGTGATTTATGTGGTCCACTTCCCGTTGTTTCATTCTCTGGCTGCAAGTATTTCTTAACTTTCATTGATGATTTCTCCAGACGCACTTGGGTATACTTCTTAAAACTCAAGAGTGAAGTATTTAACACATTTTTGGCCTTCAAGGCCTTTGTTGAAAAACTATCTAGACATCAAATTCTTAAGCTAAGATCTGATAATGGCGGAGAATATGTTAAAAACACATTCATCAACTTTTGCACTGAGAATGGAATTCAAATGCAACATACTGTTCCATATACTCCACAACAAAATGGTGTAGCTAAAAGGAATAATCGCACCTTAAAGGAAATGGCTAATTGTATGCTACAATCTAAAGGACTTGGTCTTAGTTTTTGGGCAGAAGCAATTAACTGTGCAAATTACATAATAAATCACACTCCTACTAAGGCTTTAAAGAATATCACTCCAGAAGAAGCATGGAGCTCAATCAAACCAGATGTTAGTCACTTTCGTGTTTTTGGAAGTGAAGCGTGGGCCCATATTCCAGATGAAAAGCATAAAGCTTTAGAACCTAAGAGTGAAAAATGTACTTTTGTTGGATATTCTGAAGATGTCAAAGGCTATAGACTTATTCCATTTAAGTCCAAAAATTTTATCATTAGAAGAGATGTAAAATCTGATGAAAATATATCGGTCTGCGAGCCTAGTCCGGCGGATGTGCCACCTCTCCCTATCTCTTCTACTTTTGAAAACATTTCTTCTTTAGATGATGAAAGTGAGGATGACAATCCTCCCCCACCATCTCAGGATCCTCCTTCAGCTCCTCAGCTTCCAAAATGGGTTCGCGCTACTCGAGATGCAGCAGGTGATCTTGCCGGTGATCCTACAGATCAGCGACGTACACGTTCTCAGTTTGAGAGAGCCTCTTCTTTACTGGCTCAAGCTCCAGTAAATTATGATCTTGACACCTTTGCATAAGCTTCAGGCCATCCAGATTAGGAAGCAGCTATGTATGAAGAATATCATTCATTGTTGGCAAATGACACATGGGATCTTGTTCCTCTACCAAAGGGATGAAAACTTGTTAGATGCAAATGGGTTTACAGAACCTAGTATGGACCAGATGGGAAAGTTGATAAACATAAAGCTCGTCTTGTTGCTAAAGGTTTTTCACAGGTTGAAGGCATTGACTACACTGAAACCTTCTCCCCTGTTGCCAAAATGAATTCTATCCACCTTGTTCTTTCCCTTGCTGCCTCGTTCAAATGGGAAGTCCATCAGATGGATGTTAAATCTGCCTTCTTGCATGGGGACTTGCATGAAGAAATCTACATGGAACAACCCATTGGCTTCATAAAAACAGACTCCAGCCTTGTATGTCGGCTTAAGAAATCCCTTTATGGTCTCAAGCAAGCTCCTCGAGCTTAGTATGCCAAAATGGATAGCTTTCTTTTAGAATCTGGCTTTTCTAGGTGTCATTCTGACAATACTATCTACACCAAGCAAGTGGGCAAGTCTCTTATCATTCTTGTTCTTTATGTTGATGATCTTATCCTTACCGGTAGTGATCCCAACCTTATAAACCATGTGAAGTCTAGCCTTAAAAGGAAGTTTGAAATGACAGACTTAGGACACTTACATTATTTTCTCGGTCTTCAAGTCTTGCAATCCAAGGAAGGTATTTCCCTTTCTCAGTCCAAGTATGCCTGTGATATTCTATGCCACTTTCACATGGAAGACTGTAAGCCAGCCCCTTCTCCCTTTCAGTCTGGAGTCAAACTTTCAGTCACTTGTACTTCTCCTGAAGTTGATGCTACCTTATACCGTCAACTTGTAGGAAAACTTTTGTATCTAACCCATACTCGTCCTGACCTTTCCTTTGATGTTGGCCTTGTTGCTCGGTTCATGCAAAACCCCCGTGAAAGTCATTGGAAAGTAGCTAAAAGAATACTTCATTATGTTTGAGGTACAGTTCAGTTTTGGATTCATTACAGTGCCGAAGCATCTCCTCTATTGGTTGGTTTCACTGATTCCGATTGGGCTGGTGACCCTAATGAGGAGATGCTTCGACACTGTAATGAATCCCAAACTGAACTGTACCTCGAACATAACGAAGTATTCTTTTAGCTGCTTTTCAATGACTTTCACGGGGGTTTTGCATGAACCATTCCCAACAAGGCCAACAGCAAAGGAAAGGTCAGGACGAGTATGAGTTAGATACAAGAGTTTTCCTACAAGTTGACGGTCTAATGTAGCATCAACTTCAGGAGAAGTACAAGTGACTAAAAGTTTGACTCCAGACTGAAAGGGAGAAGGGGCTGGCTTACAGTCTTCCATGTGAAAATGACGTAGAATATCACAAGCATACTTGGACTGGGAAAGGGATATACCCTCCTTGGATTGCAAGACTTGAAGACCGAGAAAATAGTGTAAGTGTCCTAAGTCTGTCATTTCAAATTTCCTTTTAAGGCTAGACTTCACATGGTTTATAAGGTTGGGATCACTACCAGTAAGGATAAGATCATCAACATAAAGAACAAGGATGATAAGAGAGTTTCCCACTTTCTTAGTGTAGACAGTATTGTCAGAATGACACTTAGAAAAGCCAGATTCTAAAAGAAAGCTATCCATTTTGGCATACCAAGCCCGAGGAGCTTGCTTGAGACCATAAAGGGATTTCTTAAGTTGACATATAAGGCTGGAATCTATTTGTATGAAGCCAATGGGTTGTTCCATATAGATTTCTTCATGCAAGTCCCAATGCAAGAAGGCAGATTTAACATCCATCTGATGGACTTCCCATTTGAAAGAGGTTCCTTGTAGACTTGCTCTTATAAAGCTGAATTCAACAATTGAGAACTACCCACACCCACTAGCAGGGGCAGAACCTTCTACGACAATTCCGACCCTTCAATCGACCCAAAAAAACTCTACATGACCCTCCTTTTCTCCCAGCATTCCACACACGAACTCCAAAACACTCTCTGTTGTTGAATGACCATTGAACACCCCTGTCACCTTCCATAATGTTAATGTGCTCACCACCCTTCGCAAGACCCAATGTAACTTGAGGTTTCCCACGCCGGTATTTACTGTCACTCATACTCAAGGTAATATGGGAGGGTCATGAGACCAACCTGCCATCTTGTAGCCACATGCTTTCCATAGGCACCCATGCATTTTCTCAGGAACATCCTCCTCTCCGTTCCTCAGCCCATCGAGGATAAGGCTCTTGAAAATTTAATGTGTATAGAAATACACTGAATTGTAGTGGGCAATGAGAATGTGAATAGATTAGTCATCTTAGATTATTATAGATTAAAAGACTTGTGGACACATCCTGAAACTAGTGAATGAGGAGGGAAAAAATTATTCACTAATGGCTACTCAAAAGGATAGGAAATTATCGTGAATTATATTTTACGATTTTTGGATTTAATTTGTTTATTATCATTAACATTTGTGTGTGTGTTTTGTTTTCATTATAGATTAAAATACTTGTGGACACATCCTGAAACTAGTGAATGAGAAGGGAAAAAATTATTCACGAATGGCTACCCAAAAGGATAAGAAATTATGGTGAATTATATTTCAAGATTTGTGGATTTAATTTGTTTATTATCACTAACATTTGTGAGCGTGTTATTTTTAGTATAGATTAAAAAACTTGTGGAAACATAGTGAAACTAGTGAATGTGGAAGGAAAAAATTATTCACTAATAGCTATCCAAAAGAATAGGAAATTATGGTGAATTATATTTTAAGAGTTGTGGATTTAATTTATTTATTATCATTAACGTTTATCTGTTTTTTTTTTTAACATAAAATTAAAATTTTAAAAGATAAGTAGATAAAAATAATAGAAATTAAATCTTAAAATTAAAAAAATTAAATTAATCCTAAATTTTATTGTTTGATAATAAAAATATGTAAATTCAATAAAGTTGATTAAGGATAAAGCAATATTCTCTTGAGCTCAAAGAAGTATTTTTTCTCATTGTGATAAGGATTTCTTCTTTTAGGATGACCTATTATCTTCTCAATTATTTATGTTTTCAGGGTCTGGCCATTAATGGCCACAAAAAATTTGTGGGAAAATCTTTTAGATATTAAAAACAAAATTTTTTGTGTATTGATTTAATTTTTTCATCCCTAGATATTGAAGTATATTTAATAAGTTTGTTAGGCTTCATTTCCAACATAGTTTCTTAATATTGTAGTAAAGCTAGAATTTTGTAAATCTTAAAAGAAAATTTGTAATGATCTCTAAACAAAATGAACATCATTCACTTATTTACAATTATGTTTAGTATGAAATACTGTTATCTAAAATTTATCTCAAAAAAAATTGACACTCATGCATCTACATAAAACTTAAAATAATAAACTTAAAAAACAAACAACAATCATCAAAATTTAACTAAAAGTTGAACGAGCTTGAAATTCCAAGTCTAGGTTTGTTCATACTTTTCTCTATTTGATACCAGGAACCCATGACAAAATAATTATATCTTTATCTTAAAATGGTGATATATGAGAATTTTTCCCATATTAACTCCACTACTTTTGATATATATAATCAGATAATGATATACAATAATTTTTTCTATATTAATTTCACTGGTTTTTACATTGAATGTTTTATTTAATTACATAATAATAATAATATGTTTTAATTAAATATATATTACTGATTATTAATGATTTTTGAAAAGTTAATTTATGTAATTTATATATAAAATGTTCGGTTCAACTAAACTAACTTAAATTTATTTTAATTATGTTAATAAATTAGTTTATTTTGAAATAAGGCTTTTATTATTTTAATTGAATTTTTTATTTTAATTATGTTAATAAATTAGTCTATTTTGAAATAATTTTTTTATAATTTTAATTGAATTTTTATTAATATTTTTAATAGTGGTCATAAATTAAAATTAATAATTTTTTACATATTATTTAAATGTATATATGTTTAATTTATATTAATCTTTTATAATTAAAAATAAATATATAATTTAGTTAATTTTTAGGATTTTTTTGTTTTAAATCATGAGAATGTAATGGCCATTTAATTTAGATAATTACACTAATCTTAAATGTATATAAAATCTCTATACTTTATAACATTTTAATGTCATTCTTATTGGTCATTCAGATGGAATAATAGTGTTTATAGTTACACATTATCAACTAGTATTTTTAAATGTACTTTTATTGCATTTAGATTTAGTGAAAATAATTTATAAATGAATGATATATTTATATATTTAGAATTAATTTAAATTTGTATTTTCAATCTAATTATTCTTAATATTGAATAAGTTTACATACATCTAAATTAGTTTAATTGAACAAAATACCTAACATATAAATTAATAAAACCATTATTATTTAAAAAAATACAATAATTATGTAATTAAATAAAACACTCCATCTAAAAACAGTAAAATTAAATTAAGATTATAAAATTATTATCTATCATTATTTTGTTATGGATTCTATCTCAAAAATATTCAAATTAATATATATCACCATCTTAACATCAAGATACATATTTTTTTTATCAATAATTCTCTAATCAAATAGACAAAATTATGTATAGACATATCAATTATAATAAACAAATTAAAATGTCAAATAATACAACATAATTCCCTGGCCTTATGGGAGAGTCTTCAGTGAAGAATCTTTTCCCTCACATCAACTCACTACTCTCACAAAGTGTACACAAGTCTTTCTATTTATTAGATTTTTTATTTGGGAGCTGGTCTCACCTTAAGCCGCGAGCCAGCCCAACCTCAAGTCTTTCGATTTATAATAATGTAATACCGCAGTCCATTCACCATCGCAAACTGCTCATTAAATTTCTAGGAATCTTCCTGTTCTAGGATATTGCCGCGTCCTGGAAATGTGTGGACAAATTCAGGGTAACTCCGGATCCGCCCATTAAAAATCTTGGAATCTTCTTTCCTCTGTATTCCCAGGATATTACTCAGTTCCTTCCATTTCCTATATTTCCAGGATATTACTGAGCAACAGCTTCATGACATGGTGGGAAGAATGGGGAAAAAACAAAAGAGATCATTCCCCTTAATGGAGCTCTCCTCTCGTTTATACCAGATAATGTAAAGGGAAAGTTGGAAGAGGTGAATTTGCAGAGCATCTTAATAGAAACCTATCGTTTCTGCTGTTTTTGGGTTGTAATTTCAGCTTCGTACTTTAGATGTAATTTCTGTCTATCAGATCAGATTGTTTGTTTGGTTTGGGACATGTCATTTCGTTTCATTTGTTTAAAAAACAGTTTCTCTGAAATGCTAAAATGGTTCTTCAAGGTGACTTATTGATTCTTCAGGCGAGACTTATTGAAAATTGCCATTAGAATGTTTTCCTTGTTTGATTTTCCGAAAAATTAATGTCTGCCTATAGGATATTAGTTGAAACGACTTACTGCCATACGTTTTGAGTTTTTCATGTTGAGTTGGACGGTTGAAGATAGACTTGAAATTTGAAATCCTACTTTATGTGTTAATATTTTATTTATTATTTTGTTTTTATATTGTAGGTTAAACTGATAAATGCAATTATTTTTAAAAATAATAAAAAATTTAGAATTTCAAAACAAATTAATCACCTTCTAAATATAATAACCTAGGAAAAAAGGTTCATAACTATAACTATAAATTTATATTATTTATTTTTTTAAAGTTGATTTTTCCATTTATATTTTACAAGTTTACCAAAGTTATAAATTATTATTTTTATGTGGTTTGTAACTTGAGAAACTAGAATGTCCAAAAATAACAAAATCGTGAGAAACTAGAATGTCCAAAAATGAACAAAATCGTGAGAAACTAAAATGTCCAAAAATGAACAAAATCGTGAAGCACTAGACTATAGAGGATTAAAGTTGCTCTTATAAGGGGGAAACTAAGAGAGTATGACAAAATTATAGACCTAGTTCTTAAATGCATACTTAGAGCAGAGAACAATAGACCAAAGAAGCATATAGTTGTTCCAAAAGCAAGAAAACTAGCAAAAATCACAACAACAAGATCAGCCTAAGTTTTAAACAACACAAATTCTTCCATGTTTCTTCATGATAGGAACAATGTTTGACACCCAATCAGTTAAAGGTATTGGGTAGATGAAACCAGCGCGTAGAAGTTTTTCAACTTCAGCTTTAATCACGGTAAACTTCTTGGGATGGATTGAATGGAGGTGCTGCCAAACTGGTTTAGCACCAGGATACATCTTTATTTCATGCACAATGATGTTTGGAACGATATCTGGAATTTCCTCATAAGACCAAGAAAATACATCTCAAAACTCCTGGAATAGGGTTTTATAGGTTTTAATCTCATCCGGAGAGAAAGACGAACCGATATGTAGATTCTCGACAATGTCGGGTTTGATCGCGATATCGAGAGGGACAGTCTCTTCAATATTCAACAGATTCTTCTTAGAATCGAATTCGTGGGGACATACATGAGTGAAGTGCTCCTCATTACAAATCAAACATGGATAACGAGGTTTCCTCTTTTCGTTAGAAGACTGATTGTTTTGTTTATCCTGCAAAGGAGAATCTTTCTTCTCTTTACCTTTACCTTTATTCTTACTTCCTGGTTATTGCTGGAAAGTAGAATCCACAGGAGGAGTGGATGGAGGCTTTTGGGCAGTGACGACAAGAGTAGAACTAGATGGTTTACTCTCTGCCTGCGAGCTAGAAGAACAAATCATGCCATCAGTAGCATGTGATTCTTTACCAGTAGGTTGGGGAATAGTATTGGAAGGTCGCGGATGATTTGGTATTTTCTCGTAAAGTGTGCCAGATTTGATATAAATGGGATCCAAATACTAGGAACAAGAAATTACTTTCTCTTCCATCACAACTTCACCCTTAGCTACATATTCTATAATGGATGGTAACAGATATTTAATAAACCATTCTGCTAACAATTGATCAAGAACATACGTTTTAACCAACTACCGATGAAATTGCCACACATGAATATGATCGAAAATGTGAGTAGCATAATTTTGTTTGAAATTGGTCAAAATTTATGTCCCATTCTCATATCTTATAGGTAACTAGAAATGTGTTAGGAATGTAGTGGCTAAGGAGCTGAAATTATTAAATGAAGCTCTAAGTAATTCAATATACCATTTTGCTACCGAACCAGTAAGTGTACGTTGGAAAATATGCAAATGAATAGAATCATCATTGAGGGAGTTTGAAGAACACCAAAAATGATAAGTCATGATGTGCATAGACGGGTCTTCTCTAAGATTTCCAATGAATTTTTGGATATCACTGGGAAATTTCATGGGAATTATCAGCCACCAAGGAGAATGAGAAATAGAATCGTTGGTGAGCCGAGTCAAATCTAGAAATTCAAGAGTTGCTACAAATGACAACTTCCTGTTAAAGTCTTGTGGAGGATACCCAGGATAAGATGGGATGGCTTGAGCAACAGGTATTTGTGCTCCATGATAAGGAGGGTTCTGATAAAGAGGAACCAGGGTGCTAGAATATAGAGGATTCTGATAACCAAAATACACATAACCTTGTTTTCCAGATCAAGGATAACTTTGCAAATGATGAAATGGTTGGGTTTGGAATTGCTGGCCTTGACAAGGCACTTGAGGGATACCTTGATAAGGTTGATACTATTGCGCTATGGGATTTTTGCATCATCCCAAAATAAGGTGGATTCAGTCATGGCTGTGGCATACCATACATAGTCTATCCTACTTAAATTTGAGGGATGTCATTGCCAAGCGGTTGAGACTGTAAGGTACCTTGTGAAGTTTGGGTAAGGGGAACCTGGGAGATATCAAATATCAATGGAATAGATCGAGTCATAGATGTAGCCTGTAAAGGTTGACTTACATTGATTTGAGCTTGTTGAGGTATAGATTAACAGGTAGGTATCTGAGATGCAGATGGCATGGGTTGAGAAATTAAGGATGGATCCACAATCAACCCAGGTTGTATGGGAAATGTAGGTTTCAAAAATTAGCAGCCATCCTAGGATATGGAGAACTCACATAAGGCTTAGCACTAATCTATGGTATACAAATGACAGGTTTCCCCCTGCCGAAGGGGGAGGGGACGCTGCAGGAAATTTCCCCCCAAGTGGAGGGTTCCCAACATATGGAGGATAGGAATGGTGTAAGTGTCCATACCCACTAACATAAGGGCCAACCTGTTGTTCAATTGTAGGTGTAGGTGGAGGATAAGGAGAAGAATATGTAACACTCATTAAAGAATTACCAGATGGAATTCCAGAAGTAGAAGACATGGGAGAGGTCCATGGACTGGATGCTGCACCAGAGAAGGTACTAGACAATAATTGATAACTAGGTAGGACGGGCGAGCCACCATACAAATGTGCCTCTAGCGATGTTGCAAACATGGATGAGGTGGCAACATTAGTTGTCTCAATCATAGTGGTGGACAAAACTTGGGAAACCATAGCGGATTCAGTGATGGATAACTGTCCCAAAAAGGATTATCATGAGAAACTCATGGGTGAGTTGAAAGGAAAAGAATCAGTCAAAGGATCTTGTGATGGAGTTTGAAGAGGAGGAAGAGGATAAGCTTGATAAAGATGAAGCCCTCTCAAAAGAATAGGAGAAGAGGGACGAGGTTCTTCATATGGAACCTATTAAATACTCACAAGACCAAGTGGAAGTGGTTCACCGCAAGGTCCAAGATATATAGTTGTTAGTTGTGTCTGAGACAGATGAAGAGAAGAGAATGGTACTGAAGAAACAGGTGAAGATGGTTGAGGTACCTCAGGTTGTAGGGTCTTTGATTCAATATAGTTAGGCTCAATAACCTCAGGTAATAAAGTCTCAAGTGCCTTTGTTTCGATTGTGTCAAATTCACTAGCTAATGGAGAAGTAATATCAGGCTTAGTACTCACACGAAAGGATGATTTTGGTGGATCAATTTTAGGAGGACCAGAAGTAGTTCCCGAAGTTCTTGATTCAGTAATTTGTGTCTTTTTGTTCTTCTGGAGATGGACAGGCATTGCCTTTGGTGGAAGAGGAGGCTTATTTTGCATTATACGTGAATGATAGAGATGAGGAGTTTGTTATTCCACGTTGGATTAATAAATTTTAACAATTAACACAAAAAATAATTCAAAAAGGGGTAAACTAGGAATAAAGGTTTACCAAGAAACCGCGAACTTTAATATACAACCTTGGAGAACCAAGGATTTACGTAGGGTCAGGCAATCTCCTTGAATGTTGTGTTTAGTGTATCACAATATACAAGGTTGCCGACTTGGTTACCTATGGCAAGGATAGCAACCTATGGTGGACTTTCAAAATATACTCAACGATACGTGGAAATGTTATCCATTTTAGTGTTGTCTAATGCATAATTGTACGATACACTTACGTACGTGGAATGGGATATCACCCCTAGGTTGCAACACTGGAAAAAAATGAAAGCTCCTATGTTTATAGACACTGGAACATGTCTTTAGCCTAGACCTCCAGATGTTGGTGTTAATGTTTCAAATGCTCCTTAAGATTAATTCAATAAATTTTAAAGTTTTTTATTAGGTTTCGATTTTTAGGGCTCACCATGAATTTCACCTAAATATCCTAAAAATGCAAGCTAGCATGATGAAATGAAGCTTTCCTTTTCAATTAAAATCTATCTATGGAAGGGAAGAGAACAAAGAGTATGTAGCATACAAAGTGCAACAAATGTAATTCCACTAAATGCAATTGTTCCAATTCCAATTCACACACAAAACCTTATATACAATCTAAAGAGATTTTTCTTTTCAATTCCATTTAATTTTCAAATGTGATGAAAACTAATATTCATGTTAAATCACTGATAAAAGAAAGTATTCATAACGATGATTGGAACACCAATTATTTCATGCACTCAATGATCAAACAATTCATTTTTCTAATGACCTAATGACAAGAACAAAGAAAAATCTAAACAAATTCTCATCAAAGGCACTCAAAACCAAGAGAAAACTAGATTAAGGCTTCTGAGAGACCAAAAGACACTCATCGATTCAAGGAAGAGTAGTTGGAACAAAGCTGATCAAAGATCAAATCACAAAAAGGCAATTTTTTACATCAAACAGGAGTCAGCGCAGATGTTGGAAGGGAACCAATGTTTTGCAGCGCAAGTGTAGAGAGGGATGGGGTGCACTGCACGACTCTATCTCTAGACCAGAGGGAGAGTTGATCAAGGAAATCCAAGTTCCAACAAAAAAAATGCAACTTAAGCTTAAAATGAAAGGTCTTCCTAGGCCAGTTCAGGATTGAGTGAGACAATGAAGGTATGAACAAGAGGAAAAAAAGTACTCAGGATATGGAAACCACCAAGGGAATGAATCAATTCCTAGCATGGTTTTCAATTTGTTATACATAATCTACAATTGCAAACAAAAGTATCTTCCATAGACCCAGTGGCCAGGTCAAGAACAAAAGAAAGCAAAGAATATAATGTTTTTCTTAAAGTAATTGAACACTGGGATGAGGATTACTTGGAATTCGTCACAAGCTTCACTCTCCTCTTGGCTTGTACGCTCCAATCTTAGCTATGATCGTTATAATTAGAACCTTCACATTCAATCAACACAAGCCAAATATATATGGCATCTATGTAGCATAATCAAATTACTCTATTCAATGGATCAACAAGGCATTGAAATATATGAATGTAAATGTAACATCACATATAGGAAAACAATGTACTCTTTATATTAATAGAAATGGAGAGAATTACAACCAAATATAGAAGTTGATCTTGTAGTAAACTCCCAAAGTTGACTTTTCCTTCATTGTCATAAGGCATGACTCTATGTCACCTTAATGCATGAAGATAATGACTCTCTTATATCCAAAGCAACAACATGAGGGCATAATCAATCTCCAAAAGGCAACCCCTAGCTTGTGGATGGCAGGAAATATATAGGAGAGGATGGTAGTTTAGGGATTCTTATCCATTTACCAATGTAGGGGCCTAATTCCAATTATTAGAGTCTCAATCTATTATACACTAACAGATCTATTTTCCTACTGTTTAAAAAAAAAACTTGCTGACCTTCTTACATAGATTTAAACATTTAACATCTTATCACTTTATCATAAGCAACATAAATTAAGGTGAGCATTCCATTGATATCAACTTAGCAAGAGTGGTCCATGGAAAATACCTATTCCGGCGGTTGATGATGATACCTTTGACTCATAGCTCATGCTGAATGCTCCTTCTCACCGACCCAACCGGATTTACCTCCCAGCCAACTAGGAAATAAATTCCTAGCCCAGGAAACCTCCACAGGTTCCCTAGCCTCCGTGCCCAAGTCCAACCAGATATAGTGTGTCCTCAAGAAGAATGTGCAAAACTAGATAATGATACTTTCCTCCTCTCAAACCCAAGAAACCTCCACAGGTTTCCAAGGTCTCCCAAAATCATAACAAGGCCAAACAACCACAACCAACCCCCACAATCCTAAGCAAGACTCCAAACCCCCCCCCCCCTTTCTTCCTTCCCCCTTCCCTTTTTATACCCACTTTCCTCAACCACCTCTCATTAATGTCATTAACTTCTCATCCATCCTTAGTTGACTTCTCTTCTCCCAAGTAAGCTAGGAGTACATTTGGAATTGTGACATGAATATAAAATTGAGAATTTAATGGGAAAGGATCATGTCTTCTCCCAAGTAAATCTGAAAAGTACATTTGGGAATGTGAAGTGTAATTACATGGAGAGGACCATGTCTTCTCCTTAGTAAATGTGAGGGTACATTGGGGAATGTGAAATGAATAAATATATATTGATGATAAGATGGAGAGGACTATGTCTTCTCCCAAGTAAATGTGAGGGTACATTGGGGAATGTGAAATGTACTTACATGGAGAGGACCATGTCTTCTCCTTAGTAAATGTGAGGGTACATTGGGGAATGTGAAATGAATAGATATATATTGATGATAAGATGGAGAGGACTATGTCTTCTCCCAAGTAAATGTGAGTGTACATTAGGGAATGTGAAATGAATACATATATTATGAAATAATGGAAGGAGACCATATCCTACATAATATTCAATTTGAGAAAGTAAGTGGGGAATTTGAATAATGGGAAATCATAAATTTATATTAGACCAATATTTCAATATTTTCAGATAATGTAAGTATTAACAAAATTTGTAGGATAAGATTTAAGTGGGGTTATTACATACACTCTCTTCCTTCAGAAAACTTCGTCCGAAGTTAGAATGAAAAGATACAAGGAGTTTGAAAGCATAGCAAACCAGAGAGAGAGTTATAGCATTAAAATTCGATAAGTCAGACAATGACATTACTTCCCATCAAGAGTCTCCAACTGATCTATATCTTCCTATCCACCCTGGCCCTACTTCCGTTCCCGCCCTATCCGTCCTCTGCTGCTCTATTAGTGGCAAACGTCCATACTAACCACCAATAAAACCGACATGGTGGAAGCGTCGAATACCTCGACCGAACTTTCCCAGCAGGCATCTGGCAATCGTCATCACCGTCTAGGGGGAGCATTCAGCTGTCCTCCCCATGATTCCAGGTTTCGGAGGATACACGATGGGAAACACCTCCACCCTCCTTCAGAGCACAGATCACCACTACAGAGCTGGTTGGACTTGTCATCGAATAATCCAGTCAGGTCATCTTGCCACCTGTCATTTGCATTTTACTCATGTCATAAGAGTGCATATCAAGTAGATACCAAATGTAATAGAACAATGTACATCGTACCTTTCCTCATTGGTCGTCTCGACCTCCCCCAATGGAATGTTAGATCTTGGTTATCATACGGTTCTTTCCAATCTGTAGTTTAGTTCTCATCCATGCATATATATAACCACAAAATAGATATAGATACATGATCTTAAACACCATGTTTATCAAACCCAGTGTCCACACGTCAATTTTTGTTGTTCATACTAGAAATAAAACTTACATCAGATAAATCATAATTTCACTAAGTCATTGATTAGATAAATCATATATATATAAGCCTATATGATGCAATAATAACTCTGACAAGTCATGCACTAAATAAATTGTAACCAAGTAAGTCATACATTTGGTCATACATCCAACATTTCCATCATCAATACCAAATCCATCAATTGATTTTCATGTGTCCAACCAGATGTATATAATGTTCATAAATAACAACATGGAACTGCAAAAGAGAACCTTAACATAGGTGGCTATCTATGTTAAAATGGGCATCATAAACGCTCATGTGACATCCTTGTGGAACCCCTCAATAACAATTAGAGTTGAAACAGATTCAACTGTCCATCATGGAAAATAGCATTTGGACCCGTATATGCTATAAGGTGGTACCAAAACCAAAATAATAGCAAGCAACAGATTAGTGCACTATCAATTCCACTAGGAGGTGCTAGTATAAGTTTTATGCATATAATTCCTTTAAAACCTTAGTGAATATAAAAGTCCCGCTCTTCCAATTTGATGGGTTTTTTTTTTTTTTCATCTTCCAACCCATTTAGTTAATCTTGAAAATAAAAGACTCCAAACTTCAGAAACTGTTTCCCAACATGATTTTCATACTTTATTTTTTTTGTAAATTGAGAGGAATGTCCTCTAAATGTCAAAAGGTTCAAATTTATTATATATTTAATCATTGTTTACTAGTACTAAAACAATCTCATGATATATATTGCAGCTCACAATATGATCAGACAAATGAGAAATAATTAAATGAACGGAATAATTGCCTTTGCCCTGTTGCTATTAGTATTTCCCCTCTAAATGGCATCACATTTCTAAAGATGCCTACTCCTTTCATAAGTGGCCAGTGACCACAAAAGTTGCAAAGAAAGTTGAGGGTCCTTTTATCCAAAACTAGAGACACATTATTTTTCACGACATTTTTATTCAACACTAGAATAAGGGTAAAAGTGTATCCTAATATTTTCACTAGTCTTTTATTGACTAAATAAGCTTCCATTCTAAAATCCCAAATTCTCTACGAATTGATCTTCTCATTTAATTTAAGATCATTAAAAACAACTGTCAGAGTAAGCCTTACACAAGCCCATGGTATTCAATCTATATTTTCACTAGAAAATTCTACCCCACTAGACCATCTTTGTCAGGCCTCCATCTGTTTGCACCATGCAATAATTGTTGGCATCCTCTTTTCCTCAACCTTAGGTTACATCATGTCAGCCCATTTTTCTTTGGATTGTTTGCTTGCTGGTTTTATTGTTTTTCTCTGTTACCTGTACCTATTCATTATTAACTAATTTCTTGATTACTTTCTAGATTTCTTCGTCTTAGTAAACAAACAACATGACAAAGCATACTTAGTTACAAGACTATGCTTAATATGTATGGATTAGAAGCAACCATTACATTGAATCTCACCATGCTAGATTGATGCATTCTAGTGAAAATCGATTTTTGGAGAAGTTCAATTCAATTAAGAACACTTTAACCAATTAACCATGCCTTAAAAGAACTATAAAATGGTAAGGATAGTACTGGATCACTTAGGGAAAACTCTTGGCATGTTTTGGGCTTCGTAGTAACTCAAACCACTCTATACTATATCCCTATGTTTAAAGTAGAGGGTATTTAAATGACACATGCTAGTCAACAGAAGTCATGAGCATTACAACCATAAACTAAATTTCTATAATTAGGTCTTCGTTGTGACATCGTCACTATATTGCAGATCTGGTGTCTCCATTTATAGGTTCCAAGAAGCTTAACAACCTCATCTGCTTATTTCTATAATCATTCATCTATAGAAAGCATGCAATGTTTAAAATTTGTACAAAGATAAAGCTTATAATGGCCTTGGTGGGCTTAATGGTTAAGAACATGTATTTCCTTGTAAGAGGTCATAGATTCAAATCTAGCGGGAAGTAGAAAAGGTAAACCTCCACAGACTTTAGTGGTCAAATCACTGCAAGGAGGTGGATCGCTTGTCCCATAAACAAGGGGTCTCATAAACCAATTTCGTGTCTGGCTTGGCCATGACCTATTATTATTATTATTATTATTATTCAAAGGGAGACTCTAGCTCTATTTGTAAAATTTATTTGACGCATGCATAACATCAACATAGAACCAACTTGTAGTAGAAGTATGTTGAAGATCTGTTTTAATATAAAGCCTCTTTCTCACTTTTGAAGCCATGAAGGTACGAGGGAAACAATCTTCAAATGTAATGACGCTGGGATAATCACAAAGGACTCCTAGCTTCCTTGGAGATGAGCCTAAGCGCGTTGGGTCAACAAGTAATGCTATATATGGGAGCCTTTAAATGTAAAGAAGCTGGAAAAAATGCAAAAGACTCCCTAACTTCTTTGAAGATTGGCCTTAGACGATTGGGTCAATATAACATACCATATACAGGAGACTCCTTGGATCCGAAGATGTGTCCAAGCCTAGGTGATATCCCTTAACTGTAGTTGTCTTAGTCTAGCCAACAAAAGACCAAATTATTTTCATGACATGAAGACAGTTAATCACTTGAAGATGGTTGTTTGGAGAACAACTTGAAGATAAATATAATCTTGTAAGGATATTGTCACCGTGCAAGAACTGTCAAATGATGAGATTAATTAACTGGAAGACAACTGCTCCCATGGTGATGGAGGTTTGAACTAGAATTTGTCAAAATAATCAATAAAAATCAATAATATTCAAAATTGCAAGAATGCGAGCTAGCTCCTATAGATAGCAACACTTAATAGAGTCCAGTAGAAATTTAACTACTTTTAGCTCCAGTTTCCTTAGACCTAGAAAATCATAACTTGCTACTAGATTCTTAAGTGATAATATATGACTGGAAATGCTAGAAATTCTTTCTTCCCTAAACATCAAATCCAAGTTGTTTAATGGCTGCAAACCCTGAACCCTTCCTAATATACCAACTCTGCCAGCTGCCCATTGACTTCCTTTTTTTTTTAATCTTAAAAATTTATTTCAGGACTGAATTTATTCTTATTTAAAGATGTTTGAGAGGTCTTTTGTTTTTCAAATCATTTTTTTTTTTCTAAGAGGGAATGCCCATGTCTTCTCTAGGGTTCCATTAGTGCCTTCTAATGTTTGACTACTAATAATCATGGTTCTTTATTAGTGGAATCTTCAAATTTACTAGATAAAACATTTACTGATGATAGTCATCTGAGCTTGAAACATAGGTTTCTGGATAGACCTAAGACAATGACAATCATTAATAGGGTTAAACCCTTTAGATATCCATGGCTCCAACATTCTCCAAATTTATCTACATATCCTATCTTTTCTAGAGGATTTGCAGGTTTTCATGGAAATACATACTCTGTGTTATCAGTGCTTGAAGATATTAGACGTGATCAAGAATATTCAAATTGTTATCCCTTGAACAATGTGACATTAAAGATCTGGATGAAACTAGATCCTCTCCATTGACCCAATCATGATGAAGGACATATAATTATTTGATTGAAATTGTACAAGATTTCTCTTCCACATATGAAGAAAAATCTGTTTGCGTCAACTTCCAATGTCACTCCTTCAAAGCAATCATGCATGGCTACACATTCAACTCAAGTGCATGGCTACACATTCAACTCAAGTAAAAGGCATTATGTCTGACTTCTTGTCAACATAGTTGTGAGACCTTGGGTATTCCATCAAAGAACCCTAAGAAGAGATACTAAAGAGGTGATCGCTATAATTCCACCATCAAGTTTCACTTGTTTTGTAAGTGGAATTGTTATGCCCATAGAAAGAGTGGTCATCATCTATTGCTACCCTTGCTTTCCAATCAAGTACCAAATCAAGGATTTCTTTATCAATGTAATTTGTAATGTTTGTAACGTCTTAATCAACAAGGTCAATTTCAGCAACAATTTTGCAAGCAAAACTCATGGTTGTATCCTCTTCCACATAAAAAAGAAATATATATATCTACATATATATATATATATATATATATATATATATATATTATATATATATATATATATATATATATATATATTATATATATATTTAATATATATTATATATATATATATGCATATGCTAGTTGATAGAAGTAGAAAAGATAAATAGTCTTAAAATGCAATGTGCTAGTCGGGTTAGGATTTAAGATCTGCTGACAGGTACATGGTTTACCAGTGCAATATAAAATTCATCACCTTCTGTGCCCATAATTCATATTTTAATAACATTGTGTTATGTTCTCCCTTCTTGCCTTCATTGGTAACCTCATCACAGATGTAGTACTTGTATGATCATTCCCTTTCTATTCCATGCTCTTTAAAATTAATGATATTCTGAAATTCTACAGAACTTCTCATTCTTTCTTCATAAGTAGCTCGGCTAATGAATAAAAATGAAGTTATCTCCATCTGGTAGAATTTTTTTGTAGGCCATAATACTTGAAATCATCAACTATTACTACTAGGAAATAGATTTCATCTGCAGACAATTTGCATGACTGATGTCCAACAACATTCATTGATTCAGGTCCTTTGCACTAACTAATTTATCTGGCCCTATGCCAAAAGAGCTTGGAAATCTTCATGAATTGATTTCATTGTAATATCTGTTTCTCTCTCTGCACACATGCATTGCACAAATATCAAATTAAGTACTAAATAAAAAAGGAAACGAATTGCCAGCCTAATTTGTTCCCATTTTCCTGCTTTCCCTTCTGCATGAAATGCATATATTCTTTATCTCCTGAGTGTAAGAAGATATTACTATGAGTTCAGTTAATTGTAGTCCACCAACTTCATTCAATCTGTGGGTACTCAAGAAACAAGCCCCAAGGTGCTAGGACAAACCAGGTCAAGTGATCAATGTAAACATCACGATGTCTAGGAGCACGTCACATCATCAATAATACACTATAGCATCAAAGCTCATCACATGAGCCATATATCCACATCAACATGGAGGAACCACTAAAGCATCAACATCATCAAACACACTTCTCCAATCAAGCACACGTATATGTCCCTAGGCCACCCAAAGCTTTATCATCCTGTAAACCTACTTTGTGATCAAAATCAGTAGTGTGTGTGTGATCAAAATAACAAGCAAAGCTTCATTCAAAATGAGGGGTAAGAGTGGACTATGGAACATGAACGGCAAGAGAAACCAAGGAGCACTACTAGACCATCTTAGAAGCATCTGGGGAGTGCCATGGGATCATTTCAAGAGCGTAAAAGAAGCACCACGTGAGCATATGAGTTCTGGGATCGGCTGGCTGCAGGGAATTGTTTTTTTTTTCAGAGGAAAAAAAAGGAAAATGGGTGCAAGCTAGCCAGACAATAGGTAAGTAATAGTTCAATATGGTACCAAATGGATTATTATCGAGAAAAGACAACAAATTGTAGATGATATAAATGGAACACGAGAGAAAAATGAAAGCCTAAAAAGGTTACATAATGTGTTATTAGACTGCTTCCTGTGGAAACATCTTCTATACCTCTTGATTTTCCCTTTTCTTTTCTTCACAAATCTTTAGGCTACGAGCTCTGTAGCGAATACAAAACTCTATTGGAAGCTAGAATTGCCTCTCAATTGGAGAACGCAACCATTCATTACTTTTTGTTGCCAATGTCAAATACATAAAATGGATCTGGTTTTGATGCTGAGGTAGAAAGTATGAAGTGAATAGTTTCCACTTTCATGCATTAGCAATCTGTCAAACTTGAGGATTGTGATCTGAAGAATGTAAGCAACAACTCGTAGTTTTCAGAATTCTTTTATTATGGGAAACCTCTAGGATGTATATCTTGCTTGGATCTTGCTAAGGATGCTAGATTAAATCCACGAAAATTCGGAGAACTTGTTGGTTCTTTTCATCTTCTTGGATCAACATTTCAAACTAGAAATTCTACAGTAGGCTTCTTTGACATTCTCTTAATATCTTTAAGCAGTGAACTTATGTTAATTGCCTTTAATGTCTGTTCTATTTAAGATCGCTCTAAACCCCTCTAGGTGCCATGGAGCTAAAAATTTTGCTGTCTTCCAAATAATGTAGTATTTTACTCAATTGACTCTGGGTGCTCTTCGTATATGCTTGAAAGAGATTACCTCCAAAGCATGAAATAATTCTTTTGTATACATTCATGGTTTAAACTTTATCTTTGTGCTGTCAGACACTCATTGACTTCGAAATTTTAAACCAAGTCTTTATGAGAGACCAATCCACCTAATTAGAGTCCGAAAGGATAAAATGAATGGAGTCTAATATCAAACTTTTGTTGTATCAAAACACACCATAAGCATTATGAGATCCACAAAAGTAATCCTTAATGGAAACTTAATATTTGTAACATAGATACCTTGAATGAAACCATTTCTTGGTGTTTTGAACAACCTAGTTTGTTTTTTTCTGTAGATATATAGTTTGTTCACATGCAACTCTCAGTTTTTGCTTTTTTTTTTTGAAAAACTGTATGTGTTAACTTCAAATGTCAAATCAGTGCATCATGGAGCAGAAAAATTACATCACAAGGACAATAGGGGTTCTCGAAAAATCGACAGAACTTAATTATGAGGTTTTCTGTCCAGTTTGAAATTTGATCGCTTATGTAATATGAGTTTCTTTCACATTTAAACATCAAAATATTTCAAAACAACCTTTATTCTGCAATGTGGGTTTCTTCAACATTTAAAAAGAATATTGGGTCAAAAGAGTGGAAATTTTTAAATGCTTCCACTATTGAGTGGCATTGGATTCTAAAAGGATTTTTAAAATGTTATTTAATTGAAATCATGAAGGTTAGAAGTTGATTGATGTTGAAGAAGTGAGTGGTATATCAGGTTTCATATTTCTCTAGTCTGCCGAGGAAATTGGTTAGGAACTATAAATGAAAATATATTTGATATTTCCATCTTGAGTTTCATAAGTAAGACTACAAGTCATACGTTAACCGAAACAAGGATCCATAGGCACCACAAAAGCTAGATTTCCTTCTCCCAACCCAGCTAAAACCACAATGGGTGAATGAATGGCAGCTTAATAGACAAATAAAACTTTCTCAGTATATTCAAAAACTGAAAAATAATTCCACTCTGCGACTTTTTTGCATCTACAACACTTGATCTGAGTCTTTCAGATCTGTATTGAGTAGGAATGCCTCAGAAGTTCCTTGATTTTGGAGGTATTAAAGAGAGAATTCAAGTTTAATTTGTTGAATTAGGAAGTTTTTTGTAACAGTTGGCAGGCTAGAGTATCCCTTGGCTAGAATCCAAGAAGAGAAAAAAAAAAGGGAAAAAATTCTCTTTTAATATAATGTTTTCTGAACCAGTATCTCCAATATGGACATTTCATTTCAAATTATTTTTTTTTTCAATCGGGTTTTTGAATGGAAGGTACCACAGGGAGATCGAGGAGGCATTCCCAATCTCGATCCATGGAAGTACATGTGTCTGCTTTCAATGGAAGGTACCACAGGGAGATCGAGGAGGTATTCACAATCTTGATCCATGGAAGTACATGTGCCTGCTTTGACTATATTTGTAAAAGGTTTATTTGAGTCGGAGGATTTTGATATGGATGATACCCCTTCTTCGCAGCCTAAAAATTCATAGACATAGGCTCTGGAAATAGATGCTTGGCCAGACAGGCTTCCAGACATGCAATCCGAGAGCAAGAGATCGAAGCAAGAAGATGATTGCCATTCTATGGACTCTGTAGGTCTTTATCAATGAGGGTTCAATATTGATTTATGTTTATTGCCTAGAGAAAGACACAAAATACAAGAATTCTACAAGTATTTATGTATGTTATTGAATATATATGGATTTGATGGTTGATTGGATATCCTGCCTAACAATGCTTTTGGGAAGATGTTGAACTTGTGATAGAGATGTTTGCCAAGCGGTTACTGGTGGAGGACATGTCTGGAGGAAACAAGGGTGTCTCTTCAGCTACAGCCTTGTCTAATGCTATTACCAATCTTTCGGGTATGAAACCCCTCAGATACATAGCATAGAAGACTCTTATTTAGATTTGGGACAAATTAAAATGTTGTAATGATAGCGCTGTTGTTGGACATTCATGGAATTTCATGAAAAATCTCTATTTGTGAAGTAAACAGACTGATCCATCCATTGAACACAGCCTCCACTTTCGATGAGCTATGGGAATTGGAGCCCCTGTCCGCTGAAAGGAAAGATAAGTGGCGCAAGGAAATCGGTTGGTTTCTCTCTGTGGTTGATCACATTGTTGAGTTCATTCCATCTTACTAGAGCTCTGCAGATGGATCTATGATAGAGGCATTATTTCTAATAATAAATTTTTATATTTCATCTTACTTTTGAAAGTCATTCACTGGTGGAATTGCCTATGAACATCCGCTACATACATTGTTATAGGTCTCAGTTCCCAACAACTATGTATCCTGATGCTACATTGTCTGTAGGAGCACGCATTTGATACCTGGCCTTAAGATATTTTGACATTTTGACATTCTAATTTTCTGGATTTTCAACTATTTAGTAAGAAATTTGATTATGGAACAACTATTATGGCACAGGTCCGGTTTCGACCCTTCTGACTGCGTACCTCAAACAACATTCCGTCAAATTTACACTCATAATCACCATTTCAACGAATAATTTACAGGCCAAAACCTCATTTAAACAATGTAACAATGTTTCGTCAAATTCGCAATTAGAATCACCAACTCAATGATAGAAACCCTCTAACTGCATAAAATTTAGAGATTACGAACCCCAGAAAAGTCCATTTCCGTCAAATTTAAACTCAAAATCGTCGTTCGAACTTCTAATTGAACATACTAGACCTATATATTTTTTTGAAAATCCCCAACTATCACTGTAGTTCGTGCTTTTGATACGTTATGTATTTAAAACTGAAAAGAATTGGCTTAGCAGTGTACCAAACTACTCCAAATGGAGGCGGTAGATTTTACAAAAATATAATTAAAGAAAAGTAGGTTTGCCCATGTTGTTCCCGTTGGTGTTGAAAGTGTACAAGGGCGACTAGGAGTTACCAGCGAAAATGCACTTGAACTTCCTTTGAGGTTGTTCATCTGCGATTGGACGCCGAGTATTTTCTCACTGTGATGAATCGCATACACAAATACAGCTAATGAAACTGCCGCCAAGCAGGAAGCAGTGAAGATTAATTTGCTATCCATTCCACTGTGGATTTTTTTTCAAAGTATTCTCGGAGGCAAGAAGGCTGGATTGAATCTAATGGAATATTGCCACCGCCCACGAAAAAAAATATCCTGAGTAGTCTAAATAAATCGAAGGCCCCTCTCTGATGGCTGTGGTATATATACTCATAAACCTCCTCTCTTCTAGATGCATGTGGATCCTACATAAACCTTGAGATCTTTTCTTTCCAAAATGGAAATGTACGCAACGTAGAGATCTTTTCTTTCCAAAATGGAAATGTAGCATATTGATTGTTGGCATAAGAATGATTAAATCGTTGTTAAGCCAAACCTTTTTAAAGTCTTTGGTTTTTTTTTTTGTTTTTTTTTTTGAGGTTAATGTATCATTTTCAATCTAAAACATATATATATATATATAGATATTACAAGTACTTAGGAGGATTATAAGCTTTTATAACGGAATTTGGGTTTAGTGGGATTTGGGTCCAGATTTTGAACTTGGCTCTGATACCATGTGTAGGGGCCTAATTCCAATTATTAGAGTCTCAATCTATTATACACTAACAGATCTATTTTCCTACTGTTTAAAAAAAAAAACTTGCCGACCTTCTTACATAGATTTGAACATTTAACATCTTATCACTTTATCATAAGCAACATAAATTAAGGTGAGCATTCCATTGATATCAACTTAGCAAGAGTGGTCCATGGAAAATACCTATTCTAGAGGTTGATGATGATACCTTTGACTTATAGCTCCTGCTGAATGCTCCTTCTCACCGACCCAACCGGATTTACCTCCCAGCCAACTAGGAAATAAATTCCTAGCCCAGGAAACCTCCACAGGTTCCCTAGCCCTCCGTGCCCAAGTCCAACCAGATATAGTGTGTCCTGTTGTGCCCATACAACAACCCCCCATTTCATATCATTTATATTTACAAAATTATCATATGAAATGGGTCCCTTTAGAAGTTAGTTGGTATCAATATTGCATTATTTGAAAAAGGTCCGCAAACCAAATGAAGACATTATATAAAACCTTTTAAAAAAAACCCATTTTTCATCAAATAAAACAATCTTTTATCATTGCGATAAAGCGATCGCAAGATCGCATATCGCAATGGCATAGAAAACACAAATAAGTGACATATGGGTTCCCGCCGATGCAATATCGCTATTGGCTATCGGCGATACTCTTTGCGTAGTCTTAAAGCACCCCAACCCTTTCACCCCGATGCGATGGAATATCGCAATCGGCAATCGGCAATATCCTATGCACAATAATAAGGTGCCCAGGTCATACCCCCGATGCGATGCGATATCGCAATCGGCAATCGGCGATACACTATTTATGCACATTGTTATGCCCATTCACCCCGATGCGATGCGATTTCGCTATCGGCGATCGGGGTTTCAAAATTGTCAACATAAGGATTTAAGTGTTCCCGACGCCCGATTATGATATAGCGCGGATTTCAAAAAAGCCGTTAAATGGAGGGATATTATGATCAAATCATATTTAAAGCTTAATCTGCTAAGCAATGATGCACCTGCGCCCAACCGCCAAAACATCCATAGCACGCTTAAACGGGTCATTCGGCCAAATAATGGTATAATGGGCATTTAAGGGGTGGCAGGTTTTAAAACGACCATTTAATGTAATTGTAAGATCTTCCCATGGATTGTATCCGCGGCCACTTTTAAGAGTTAATCTCTCAGCACGCTTTGATCAATATATCTTTCCCATATTGGATTTTCATTGGCATATCTCTGTGTTACGTTTATTTTCCCCTCTGTGCAGAATTCATCCAAAGGAGAAAGCTCAAGCAAAATGGGGAAGAAATCCAAGAAGACAACAGGCGCTTCCGCTACACCAGCTGCAGGACAAGCTGTCGTGGACAAAAAGAAGGGATTGATATCTGATACTACATGTTTGGGTCTCGTCAGAGTTACTTGGCAAGGTACCTACAACCTGATTGAAGCCGAAGAACCAGCAGTGACAACAGTAGAAGATACTGTGGATTTAACCCGAAAGTCTAACGGTACTCTCAAGGACTTAGCTGATTCCTTCCTTCATCGGATAGCAGCTAGGGAGAAAATTCTCCCATACACAGACGTAGTGCGATGGGCGATTGAAGAAATCCCAATCCTGGATAGAACCTTCAGCACCAGAGACGGGAGAATTTTAGGGTCATTCAGGGCGGAGGATCTAAGGCAAATGTATCATTTGCGCGAGCCAGAGAAGATATATAATAAGGCGTTCCTAGAGAAATTCACAAACGAAAACGAAGTTGAATCCGAACCCATCTGGGATTGGAGACAAAATCCGGCAAAGCACAAACATGAATCTTCCGGTAAGTACTCGGTTGATTCTCTGGCTTCTCCTTATTTCTATGCTGGAATAATGATGTGTAGATTATGGGGATTGCATGACTCTACTAATTTTACCATAGAAATGGTTCCCCTAATGGAAGCAGCATGCAACAGTGTAATTATGGATTGGGCCACTATCCTCTCAGACAAATTAGCAACAGCTGTGCTTTAGTTTAGAAGCAAGACCCGTATTTCTGAAAGGGTAATTCCCACATTCTACTACAGTGCCTATATTCTAGATACCCTGTGTTTTAACTCTGAATTCCCCATACTCGGCTGGAGGTGGACTGCACAAGACCCCACGCCTATTCATATATATCATCAGAAATTGTGGAAATCTTCTTATAAACATCATCTATACCAAGTCTGTAATGGCTTTATGTTGCCTATTTATTATTCCATTTTCGATAAACCTGCTCCCAAGATTTCTTATCAAGCCGGATTTGATTTAACCGCAATAGGTAGATGGTTTAGAGAGGAGAGATTTACCTACATAAGAGTTTTCGGCAGCCAAGCCGACCCCATGTCCTCCCTTTATACATACCTGATAAACTGCTGGCAAGGGAAATCGCTTACCAGATTATGGCTGAGAGTGTTACACAGACTCTCAAGAAGGAAAAGAAGAAGGGCCGGCCCTCTTTTCCCTTGAGGTGTGATGTCTACACTCTGCATGATCTCAAACATGCAGAAAAGGAAGCCACAAAGATTCAATCCTTAACTCTGGCGACTATCCCAAATAGGCCATTTGATCCAAACAAAGTTGTCTATAATGCACTAGAACAGGCCAAATTGACAAGATTTGACCATAAAGAAGATATGTTTGACGACCTGTTCTCTTCAGCTGAGACAATAAATCAGGTTAAAGCATTTGCCAAAGCGAAATGTAAGGATGAAGGGTTGACTGAATTTAATAAACTTAGAGAATAGAGGTTGCAAACTCTGCCTCTAGATTTACTAGCGACAACCCCAGCGACATCATCAAGCGAGCCTAGTCAGCAACAGCCAAAGGAACCTCCGGTTATAACAAAGGATCATAAGAAAGAACAGGAGGAAAAGCAGAGGAGAGAACAGGAAGAGAGGCAGAGAAAAGAAAGAGAAGAGAGCCAGAAGAAAGCACAGGAGGAACAACAGAGAAAAGAACAGGAGGAAAGACAGAAGAAGGAACTAGAAAAGGTGCAGAAGGAGTCCCAAGCCGAAAAGCAAAAACAAACCACCATTGATGTCAATATAGATACTTGTATTGACCCTAAATTGCTCCAGGAATGGAAGCAATTTGATTCCATCATCAGTGGGTTGGAATGTTCAAAGGATACAGACACTTCCAAGACAACGGATACGCAGGACATCACTTCACCTCAGGTTCTAAGTGGAACCAGCGGCCCACCCATTTCTAAAGAAGTTGAGGTAATACCAAAGGACCCTTCCGACCAAATCATTTTGCAGGTAGAAGATATTCCTCCCTTGGATGTCTTCTACAGCCCAAGGCATAAAGCAGTGGTTAAACGACAAAGGAAAGGAAGAAGGACTGATCAACCTTCCCTTTTCCCAGAGCATACTGTTACGGGCAATGTGGTTTGGAAGGAGGAATTTGACCCCTCCGACGACCTAAAAAAACTGTCGCAGTATGCGGGAGCCTATTCGGCAGCAACAATTGATAAGGAATCAGAGGTAAGTCTTCTATTGAAAACCAAGGATCAAGAGATTTTCTCGTTACAGACACAGCTGACCGAAGCACAGCAGAAAGCAGAACAGGCGGAGCAGCAATTGTTGACGCAACAACAATTAAATAATCAACTGACTCAACAATTGCAGGCAGAAAAGCAAAGGATCGACCAAAGTGCGATCCAAAAGCAAAAAGAATTATCAGAGGCATTGGCACAATTAAAGGCCGCAAATGAACTAATGCTGAAAACAAAGGATGAGCAAATCGCTCAATTATCAGCACAGGTTGAAAAGACAAAGGGCGTTCCACAAGTGGCTGAATTTAGAGCAGAAGCATTACAAATAAACACTGCATTAATATCTCAAATTAGGCTTCTGTGTCAACAAATCGCCCAGGCAGAGCCACTGTGTGAATTAACGGCATCCATAAATAAGCAGGTAGAGAAGGCCAGAACTGAATTAGATCAAGCCGAGGAAACCATAGCTGCATTTCTTGACTGGCAAGATTCTGATCAAGGACAAGCGGCGAATTTGCCCAGAATCCTAGAAACACATAAAGATATACTCTTTACGGAATGGCAGTCCCAGTTAATGAGAGCAGAGAGGGCAGCTTCAAGATGTAAATCAACTTCCAGCAATCTAGTTGAACTGGTTAATAACACTCTCTATTTATCAAACATGATCTCCCAATGCACACCAGGAAAGTTTACAACAACGAACACATTGGAGCAATCATGTTACCCTAATTTAGAGGAAAAGGGGAGATTAATCGCTGGGATTAACAGTTTAACCTGGGACACATATTGGTTCTTCCTGGTAAAGCCGCATACACAGAGAGCCGCCCTTAAGTGCCTAACAGACGCAATCGGGTATATGATTCCCGATATTCAAGATGCCACCTATGCCGCCCAGCTCAATTCGCACCTCAACAAACCTCCTGAAGTAGAGCCAATGCTTGTGATAAGTCAGCTCAGATTTAAAGGCAAGCAACCTACTTGATGAATCATGCCGCCGAGTGCCAGATTGCTGAGGAAAATAGGATAAAAATTTATTGATACCGATTTAGTAGGATTTCAGTTTATTAGATATTTAGATTAATTTAGTATTTATAGACCCTTTCATTGTTTTGGAAAGGGTCGTAAAGTTTTGTACCATACTTAAAGGCTGAAGTTTGCACTATTGTGCTTCAGTCAATATTCTTTTATGAAACTGGACCAGTTGTTCTTAATTCAACAAGGAGGTTTTTATGCAATTGTGCACTATTGTCTTTGTTGAGAATATTTCTGCGTTGAAGGAAGAATTACAAGTAGCAATTGATATTGGGAGTGTCAAGAAGCTCATATGGTATTTCTATCTATGTCTGAATTCATTCCTTTCATATGAATTGTTATGTGATTATTCTTGCTATTATTGATTATATGCATGCGCTGTAACAGCAGATCTACATTCATTCCACTATTGGATGTTTTATGATGTGCCTTTCTTTTTAATCATGTATATGTCAATGATATAAATGATAAGTGTGGTAATATCGCTTCAATCGCTTTGCTTAACTATTTAAGCATAGTAATCATGAATGAAATAATGTCTATGTTTGTTAAATAGAGTCATCTATATGCCTGTTTATAGACACAGATCATCAAGCGCTGCACTTTAAAGTTCAATAAGTTCCTGGGACAAATTATAGTCTATGTATTCGTGTTAATAGTTTTAGTTATTCGCTCACCGTTAGCTTAGTTTATAAATCATCCATTCATCCCGTTTATCCATTTTTTGGAAACTAGTCCCATTATCCCCAGTCGGAGCCACTATTCCAAACGGAAAGTTGTACTAAGGTCCGGACCGGGTGGTTATCCCCAATGTTGTTGCAGTGATTTTCAAGGCATCAACATTTTTGGCGCTAGAAGGAGGGCCTGACTGTGAATGGCAAGCAAACCCAAATCTGCAAGCCATTCTAAGAGTAAATCTCCCTCCGAATCCCCTCGAACTTCTCATTTGCATGCTGGTTCTCCAGTATCCAAACAAGAAGAAGAGGAATCAACTACCACTACTCAAACCCATCATACTCCAGAAAAATTAAGTCTTGAATCACCTGAAGTCCAGTCTCTTATCCACAAACTTCAGAGCTTCTCGATTTCACCACAGAAATCTGAGGTATCACAAAGCAGTGCGACTTCGCAGTTCAATTTATCTCATCCTCTCACCAGACTTCAGAGCGAAAAGCTCGGTATTGAACCCACTGAGTTCCCTTTACCCAAAAGGAAAAAGGCGAAGAAATATACTGAAGAATTTGACCATGGAGAGCTTTCATCCACATCCTCCATTTCAACTTCCCATCTGCAAAGTCAACCATCCACTCCCCCATTACATATTTTTGTTCACCAGGGATTAGAAGCTTCAACATCCCAACCTGCTCACTCCTCAACATTATTTCCTTCCCAGACATTTGGAGTTCCAGCGGTAGTATCAACCACTACTGCTATTATAATGGCAGATCCATGGACCAGACCTGGTGCAGTCAATATGCCTGCACCATTGCATCCATTACCAGATTATCCTGAAAAATGGCTACCCAAGATTAATCCAGATGATGGAACCCAGGCTGAGGAACACATTAATAATTTCATGTTAGCAGTCAACTTGAAAGGAGTAACAGAACAAGAGTTGTTAGACTTTTCCATTACACCTTGCAAGGATCAGCAGGATCCTGGTATTTCTCTTTACTCTCTGGTTCCATTACCAGTTGGAACACTTGCCAAGAGCAGTTTCTTACCAAATATGGAGATGATAGGTCTTTGGCTACCCTAATAAACGATCTCTCCAATCTGAGAATAGAGCATAGGGAACCAATTAAGGAATTTAATGCCCGCTTCAATAAACTCCTGAATAAAATCCCTACAGCCTCCAAACCAAGTGAACAAATTCGAAGCGAATGGTATATCACTGCCCTACCTGCCAATATAGCCATTTTTGTAGACAGGGCTGGGAAACCTACCTTAGCTGAAAACATGAGAGAAGCACTTGCTGTGGAAAAATGCATCAATGCTCTAGAGAAGAAAGCTGCTCTGGAAGATAGAAAAGCCAAGAAAGTCTCTTTTAAAGATGACTCAAGGAAGAAGACCCCAAAAGACCCATATGACATGGAAGGTTTACAAAAAGTCCTAAAAACTTTATCAAATGAAATGGTTGAGATAAAGAAACAGGTAGCCGAAACCTCAACCAAAAGACCCTTTAGGACTTATAAGAGAAATGAATCAAAGCCACCAAATGTCATATCTAATGCAGATTCAGAGCAAGAAGAAGAAGAGGAAGAGGAAACGATCTTACCAACTGATGATGAGGAAGAGGTAGTGGAATGTCATGGAATGTGGGATTTTATACTCCCCAACTCCGATACCGATAATGAAGAAGAAGCGTTCCCAGTCACTACTAGGAGCAAAAGTACTTCTGAACCTGTTCAGGTAACGTCAAAGAAAAGGAGTGCTGGTGCTGCTACAACCAAAGAAAAAACACCTGCAAAGAAATCACCTGTAGCAGTTCCCCAAAACTAGCCTTCAACTTCTAGTACTCCTTCAACATCCAAAACATTAGTGGTATCCGATTCAATGGAGTATAACATTGTTGATGACATGAAGAGAAATAAAGCAAACATTACCATGTTTGAACTTAGTAAATTAAAGCATCAACAGAAATTACTTCTTAAAGAATTGAATGTTGTTCCCTCTACACCACTTCCGAGTGCAAAAGCTGTTAATGATTCAGGCCAACCTCCTCCAGGTATGGTCGAAGCTACCGATTCAGTTCTGATTGGAGATAGATCAAATTCTCATACTCCACCCTTCCTTCTAACCTATGAGATCTATAACAGAAACCTGCACAACTGTTTAATTGACTCAGGGGCATCGTCTAACATAATGCCAAATTCAGTTTGTTCTAAACTGAACATTGAACCCCAGAAGTCTGCTATCCATATTGTACAGTTGGACAGGACCAAAGTGCAGGTTGTGGGAGAAATTAATTCCGTAACTATCAGGTTGTCTGCTGATCCCAGAGTAGTACAAAGGATTGACATCCTAATAGCCGATATACCTGAATTTTACTGTTTAATTTTGAGTAGGGATTGGTCCGAAAAATTGCATGGGTATATTTCCAGTGATTGGTCACATATGTGGCTTCCCTATAAGGGTAAGCCAAATCAAATAAGGATCGATCGAGAGAAACATATGACCCACACAGTTACTGAATTTGAGCAAGAAAACCAACCCGTAGCGTTCAACAACAACATTTTGGGGAATTATTCATCAGAATCATTCTTTGGCAACTTTGTTGCCCAACCATCTCCTTTCTCAGTCAATCATTTTACATCTCAGATTGAGAATTTTTCACAAATTGATAGGTCTAGATGTTTCAATGATGCCGAGAAAACTGTAAATACATTTGTTAATACCTCTTTATTTTGGTCTTTATATTTCGATGGGTCCAAGTCTAGCGAGGGCTCAGGAGCAGGATGTATTTTGGTTAGCCCACAAGGAGAAAAGACAATGCTGTCCTATAGGCTAGAATTTGAATGCACTAACAATACAGCCGAATATGAAGCCTTAGTCCAGGGATTATACAAAGCAATCGGCCTTAAAGTGCAATATCTAAAAGTATTTGGCGATTCTGAAATTATTGTTAAACAGGTGAGGAATGCAATTCATTGTCTTTCAAATCACCTCAAGCATTATCAATCGCTAGTACAAGAACTTACCTCGCACTTTTCTGCATTCAACATTTCCTCCATTCCCAGGTCTCAAAACTCGGCAGCCGATCTCCTAGCTAATGTAGCTTCCAAGATCCTACCTTCTGAAGGCTACAGCCCAGATAGATTTTCCGTAGAATTGCTTTTTAGGCCTTCAGTTCCTGACAATGTCACTAATTGGAGAGTATTCAACCATGATGAGGATATTTTACAATTCTTAACTTCTGAAAAGTCCTATGATAATCAAATCATTGAGGAAGATGAGCATGACTCCCAAATGAGAGAAACACCTCAGGAAAATGCAATTCCTAAGCCTGTGGTAAAGCTGGAAGATCTTTATTATATTAAAGACAGGTTTAAACCTGTAACTAATGCAAAGCTCCAAAGCTCTACCCTAAGGTTTGAATTGATAAATCTAGGTACTGAACAAGCTCCTCAAAATATTAATTTAGGATTAGGACTTTCCTTTGAAGAGAAAGAGGCATTCATTAAACTGTTAAGAAAAAATAAACAGGTTTTTGCTTGGAAATATGATGATTTGAAGACTTATGATACATCCATTATCCAGCATACCATTCCAGTGCTTCCCGATCAGAAACCGATTCAGCAGAAGTTAAGAAAAATACATCCAAACTTAGAGAGCCAGATAAAATCAGAACTTAACAAGCTCTTGAAAGCCAAGATTATTTTTCCTGTCCGATACTCAAACTGGGTCTCTAATATGGTGCCAGTCAGAAAGAAAAATGGCGACATTTGAATTTGTATTGATTTCAGAAATTTGAACAAAGCAAGCTTGAAAGACAATTTCCCATTACCTACTATGGAGCAAATACTTCAATCAGTAGCAGGCTCTAAATTGATGTCCTTTCTAGATGGTTTCTCAGGATATAACCAAGTCCTGGTTCATCCTGATGACCAGCTTAAAACTACATTTAGAACAAAATGGGGAACATATGCATATCAAAAAATGCCTTTCGGACTTATAAATGCAGGAGCGACATTCCAAAGAGCTATGGATATAGATTTTAGAGGGTTGATTAATAGAACAGTAGTCGTCTATCTAGACGATATTACTATATTCTCTAAGGAGAGGTATAATCATTTGCATGATCTAAATCAAATTTTTCAACGTTGCAAAAGATATGGTATTTCCCTTAACCCAAAAAAGTCTTTCTTTGCTCTTGATCAAGGAAAGCTCTTAGGTTTTATTGTGTCCAAAGATGGCATTTATATTGATCCTGATCGGATCAAAGAAATCTCTGAAATCCCTTTCCCACACAATAAAAAATCAATGCAGTCATTTTTAGGCCAGATCAATTTTGTTAAAAGATTTGTTCCAGATTTTTCTCAAATTATTTTGCCACTTCGAACAATGATTAAGAAAAATTCAGTCTTTAAGTGGGGATCAGCAGAAAAAGAAGCTTTTGATCTAATCAAGCAATCAATAATCAATGCCCTAGCCTTAAATACTCCAAATTTTTCTAATCATTTTACATTGTATACCATCGCATCCAACTCGACGTATGCTGCAGTACTCACGCAACTAAATGATCACAATTTGGAAGCACCCATTTCATTTTTTAGCTCAAATCTTCAAGGTGCTGAATTGAATTACTCCGATATAGAAAAACAAGCCTTTGCTGTATTTAAAGCAGTCAAGCATTATAGACCCTTCCTTTTGAAAACCCACACAAAAGTTATAGTTCCTTTCCCTGCAATTAGGCAACTATTAATCCAAAAAGAACTGGGTGAAAAAAGGGCAAATTGGGTCACAGCGCTTCAAGAGTATGACTTAGAAATTAGGCCAGCAAAGATTGTTAGGGGCCAATGTTTTTGCAGGATATTGGCAGGAGCATCCAACATTCCAGAATCAAACGATACAGATCAAACTAAAGAAATCAATCAGATAAGTGCTACTGATTCTGAATCTCAATATGCGGATTTAATCTTTTATTTAAAGAATGGTTATGCACCTCCAAACCTGTCTTACAAGAACAAAAGGGCCATTAGGTTGAAAGAAAATAATTTTACAATTATTGATGATGTGATTTTTAAGCAGAATTATGATTATATCTTATTAAGATGCCTTGAGAAACCTGAAGCCCAAAAGGTTTTGCAGGAGTTACATGATGGACCGGCAGGAGGACATTTTGGAGCTGACACAACAACTCACAAAATTATTCATGCTGGATACTATTGGCCTACTCTGTTTAAATATGCCCACGAGTATGTAAGGAAATGCCTCAATTGCCAAACTTCTAGTGGAAGACAATGTAAACCAACTTTCCCTCTGCAACCAGTCAACATTGAACAACCATTTGAGCAATGGGGATTGGATATCATTGGGGAAATTACTCCACCGTCTTCCAAACAGCATAAGTATATCCTTACTGCTACCGATTATTTTACTAAGTGGGTTGAGGCAATCCCTTTGAAGACAGCAAATTATGAAGCAATCATTGAATTCATAGATCAATTCATCATTACCAGGTTTGGTGTCCCAAATGCTCTTGTTTTTGATAATGCATCTTATTTCTCAGGCAATGCTATGTTTGATTTCGCTATTAAAAGAGGATTTAAATTGAAATATTCTGCTAATTACTATCCCCAGGGCAATGGTTTAGCGGAATCTACTAATAAAAATCTGATCAAAATCATTAAGCGAACTATCGAACAGAATCATAAAAACTGGCATAAATCCTTAATGTTTCCTTTATGGGCTGATAGGATAACGCAGAAAGCTTCTATAGGATCTTCCCCATTCAACCTTGTGTATGGGAAAGAAGCAGTACTACCCACAAATCTTGTTCTTCCTTCTCTAGCCCTAGTTCAGTTCATTGAGGAAACTCCTTCTTCTTCTATTCAACTTAGACATGATCAAATTCTAAAATTAGAAGAGGAAAGAGAAAAAGCCAGGGTCATTCATGCCAAACATCAGCAAATCATCAAGGCAGCGTTTGATTCAGTCTCATCCGGTTCAAAACAATTTCAAGTCGGTGATTTAGTTCTGAAATGGGACAAAGCCCATGAGGACAAGGGAAAACACACCAAGTTCTAGAAGATGTGGCTTGGACCATTTCAGATCTGTGAAAAGATAGGCCATTCGAACTTTATATTACAAGACTTATCAGGGTTGAGAGATTCTCTCCCTGTTAATGGCCTTATCTTGAAGAAATTCTTTAATTGAGGAGGTAACCCCTTCTCCTTTTAGTTTGATAGATTTTTGTAGTTTGTAAGATTTGTAGAAAATAATGTTGTAAGGTATCTACTATTGACCTTTGCTGTGTTTGAAAATTTGATCTACAAAAGTAGTGTGATATTTGCTTTTAAAAATATTAGAACTCTTAACCAAAAGGGATAATTTCTAGGAAATTAGGTATCATTGTATTTTGAAACCACATTTCAAGTTTTGTGAACTCCTCTCAAAGTTTAAAAGCATTGTAGATCATTTTCTGTTTTCGAATTGGTCTCAAAAGGTTATCAATGTCAAGATAGAAGCTAATCCAATTTTAGCATCTTCAACTCTCACCCTGTCATCCATTTACTCTTAAGGAGAAGATTGTTCATCCCATTCACTAAATTTTATGATTACTCAGAGTGTAATTCTAAAATATCTGATATTAAAGATAAGAGATCTTATTACAAGCCTGCTTACCATGTTCATAGGGAAATAGTTTAGCCGACATTACCAATACTGCATACCAAAACAGGGTAATGGCTTAGAATTATAAGACAAGGGGTCTCATCACGAGCCAGCTTGTTCGGTTAAATTACTACTAGTGAATGGCATTGTCAATAGCTGGCCACCAAACCAGGACAATGGCTTTTTATCTTATCAATAACAGAAAAAGGAAATGAAATACAAAATATGAAAACATGTTTTGAATTCATTCTGTTAATCACACTCTTAATTGGATGGAACAATGGACAATAGCATGGTTAAAAGGTATCCCTGCCGAAACTATAAACGTTTGCTGGCAGCAGAGGCTCTACCTATGACAGAAGAGTTCACTATAAAAGCTGATTTGGAAAAGTTTTATGTTTTATCATTATAAACCAATAGAGGCCTATTTAAAACTTAGAATGTATCTATTTTCTTAAAAAAGAGAGGAAATTAGCAAAAATAGATTCATTTTACTTGGAATACATATATACCTAGTTATATTAGAATTTTCCCCTTTGATTAGAACTCTATTTTGCAAAAGTTTAAGTATTTCTATGCTTTTCAGAGATAACTGGTTCTTCCAGCGAATCGCCAATTGTTGTGCCCATACAACAACCCCCCATTTCATATCATTTATATTTACAAAATTATCATATGAAATGGGTCCCTTTAGAAGTTAGTTGGTATCAATATTGCATTATTTGAAAAAGGTCCGCAAACCAAATGAAGACATTATATAAAACCTTTTAAAAAAACCCATTTTTGATCAAATAAAACAATCTTTTATCATTGCGATAAAGCGATCGCAAGATCGCATATCGCAATGGCATAGAAAACACAAATAAGTGACATATGGGTTCCCGCCGATGCGATATCGCTATCGGCTATCGGCGATACTCTTTACGCAGTCTTAAAGCACCCCAACCCTTTCACCCCGATGCGATGGAATATCGCAATCGGCAATATCCTATGCACAATAATAAGGCGCCCAGGTCATACCCCCGATGCGATGCGATATCGCAATCGGCAATCGGCGATACACTATTTATGCACATTGTTATGCCCATTCACCCCGATGCGATGCGATTTCGCTATCGGCGATCGGGGTTTCAAAATTGTCAACATAAGGATTTAAGTGTTCCCGACGCCCGATTATGATATAGCGCAGACTTCAAAAAAGTCGTTAAATGGAGGGATATTATGATCAAATCATATTTAAAGCTTAATCTGCTAAGCAATGATGCACCTGCGCCCAACCGCCAAAACATCCATAGCACGCTTAAACGGGTCATTCAGCCAAATAATGGTATAATGGGCATTTAAGGGGTGGCAGGTTTTAAAACAACCATTTAATGTAATTGTAAGATCTTCCCATGGATTGTATCCGCGGCCACTTTTAAGAGTTAATATCTCAGCACGCTTTGATCAATATATCTTTCCCATATTAGATTTTCATTGGCATATCTCTGTGTTACATTTATTTTCCCCTCTGTGTAGAATTCATCCAAAGGAGAAAGCTCAAGCAAAATGGCGAAGAAATCCAAGAAGACAACAGGCGCTTCCGCTACACCAGCTGCAGGACAAGCTGTCGTGGACAAAAAGAAGGGATTGATATCTGATACTACATGTTTGGGTCTCGTCAGAGTTACTTGGCAAGGTACCTACAACCTGATTGAAGCCGAAGAACCAACAGTGACAACAGTAGAAGCTACTGTGGATTTAACCCGAAAGTCTGAGGGTACTCTCAAGGACTTAGCTGATTCCTTCCTTCACTGGATAGCAGCTAGGGAGCAAATTCTCCCATACACAGACGTAGTGCAATGGGCGATTGAAGAAATCCCAATCCTGGATAGAACCTTCAGCACCAGAGACGGGAGAATTTTCGGGTCATTCAGGGCGGAGGATCTAAGGCAAATGTATCATTTGCCCGAGCCAGAGAAGATATATAATAAGGCGTTCCTGGAGAAATTCGCAAACGAAAATGAAGTTGAATCCGAACCCATCTGGGATTGGAGACAAAATCCGGCAAAGCACAAACATGAATCTTCCGGTAAGTACTCGGTTGATTCTCTGGCTTCTCCTTATTGCTATGCTGGAATAATGATGTGTAGATTATGGGGATTGCATGACTCTGCTAATTTTACCATAGAAATGGTTCCCCTAATGGAAGCAGCATGCAACAGTGTAATTATGGATTGGGCCACTATCCTCTCAGACAAATTAGCAACAGCTGTGCTTTAGTTTAGAAGCAAGACCCGTATTTCTGAAAGGGTAATTCCCACATTCTACTACAGTGCCTATATTCTAGATACCCTGTGTTTTAACTCTGAATTCCCCGTACTCGGCTGGAGGTGGACTGCACAAGACCCCACGCCTATTCATATATATCATCAGAAATTGTGGAAATCTTCTTATAAACATCATCTATACCAAGTCTGTAATGGCTTTATGTTGCCTATTTATTATTCCATTTTCGATAAACCTGCTCCCAAGATTTCTTATCAAGCCGGATTTGATTTAACCGCAATAGGTAGATGGTTTGGAGAGGAGAGATTTACCTACATAAGAGTTTTCGGCAGCCAAGCCGACCCCCATGTCCTCCCTTTATACATACCTGATAAACTGCTGGCAAGGGAAATCGCTTACCAGATTATGGCTGAGAATGATACACAGACTCTCAAGAAGGAAAAGAAGAAGGGCTGGCCCTCTTTTCCCTTGAGGTGTGGTGTCTACACTCTGCATGATCTCAAACATGCAGAAAAGGAAGCCATAAAGATTCAATCCTTAACTTTGGCGACTATCCCAAATAGGCCATTTGATCCAAACAAAGTTGTCTATAATGCACTAGAACAAGCCAAATTGACAAGATTTGACCATAAAGAAGATATGTTTGACGGCCTGTTCTCTTCAGCTGAGACAATAAATCAGGTTAAAGCATTCGCCAAAGCGAAATATAAGGATGAAGGGTTGACTGAATTTAATAAACTTAGAGAACAGAGGTTGCAAACTCTGCCTCTAGATTTACTAGCGACAACCCCAGCGACATCATCAAGCGAGCCTGGTCGGCAACAGCCAAAGGAACCTCCGGTTATAACAAAGGATCATAAGAAAGAACAGGAGGAAAAGCAGAGGAGAGAATAGGAAGAGAGGCAGAGAAAAGAAAGAGAAGAGAGCCAGAAGAAAGCACAGGAGGAACAACAGAGAAAAGAACAGGAGGAAAGACAGAAGAAGGAACTGGAAAAGGTGCGGAAGGAGTCCCAAGCCGAAAAGAAAAAACAAACCACCATTGATGTCAATATAGATACTCGTATTGACCCTAAATTGCTCTAGGAATGGAAGCAATTTGATTCCATCATCAGTGGGTTGGAATGTTCAAAGGATACAGACACTTCCAAGACAACGGATACGCAGGACATCACTTCACCTCAAGTTCTAAGTGGAACCAGCGGCCCACCCATTTCTAAAGAAGTTGAGGTAATACCAAAGGACCCCTCCGACCAAATCATTTTGCAGGTAGAAGATATTCCTCCCTTGGATGTCTTCTACAGCCCAAGGCATAAAGCAGTGGTTAAACGACAAAGGAAAAGAAGAAGGACTGATCAACCTTCCCTTTTCCCAGAGCAAACTGTTATGGGCAATGTGGTTTGGAAGGAGGAATTTGACCCCTCCGACGACCTGACAAAACTGTCGCAGTATGCGGGAGCCTATTCGGCAGCAACAATTGATAAGGCATCGGAGGTAAGTCTTCTATTGAAAACCAAGGATCAAGAGATTTTCTCGTTACAGACACAGCTGACCGAAGCACAGCAGAAAGCAGAACAGGCGGAGCAGCAATTGTTGACGCAACAACAATTAAATAATCAACTGACTCAACAATTGCAGGCAGAAAAGCAAAGGATCGACCAAAGTGCAATCTAAAAGCAAAAAGAATTATCAGAGGCATTGACACAATTAAAGGCCGCAAATGAACTAATGCTGAAAACAAAGGATGAGCAAATCGCTCAATTATCAGCACAGGTTGAAAAGACAAAGGGCGTTCCACAAGTGGCTGAATTTAGAGCAGAAGCATTACAAATAAACACTGCATTAATATCTCAAATTAGGCTTCTATGTCAACAAATCGCCCAGGCAGAGCCACTGTGTGAATTAACGGCATCCATAAATAAGCAGGTAGAGAAGGCCAGAACTGAATTAGATCAAGCCAAGGAAACCATAGCTGCATTTCTTGACTGGCAAGATTCTGATCAAGGACAAGTGGCGAATTTGCCTAGAATCCTAGAAACATATTAAGATATACTCTTTACGGAATGGCAGTCCCAGTTAATGAGAGCAGAGAGGGCAGCTTCAAGATGTAAATCAACTTCCAGCAATCTAGTTGAACTGGTTAATAACACTCTCTATTTATCAAACATGATCTCCCAATGCACACCAGGAAAGTTGACAACAACGAACACATTGGAGCAATCATGTTACCCTGATTTAGAGGAAAAGGGGAGATTAATGCTGGGGTTAACAGTTTAACCTGGGACACATTTTGGTTCTTCCTGGTAAAGCCGCATACACAGAGAGCCGCCCTTAAGTGCCTAACAGACGCAATCGGGTATATGATTCCCGATATTCAGGATGCCACCTATGCCGCCCAGCTCAGTTCGCGCCTCAACAAACCTCCTGAAGTAGAGCCAATGCTTGTGATAAGTCAGCTTAGATTTAAAGGCAAGCAGCCTACTTGATGAATCATGCCACCGAGTGCCAGATCGCTGAGGAAAATAGGATCAAAATTTATTGATACCGATTTAGTAGGATTTCACTTTATTAGATATTTAGATTAATTTAGTATTTATAGACCCTTTCATTGTTTTGGAAAGGGTCGTAAAGTTTTGTACCAGACTTAAAGACTGAAGTTTGCACTATTGTGCTTCAGTCAATATTCTTTTATGAAACTGGACCAGTTGTTCTTAATTCAACAAGGAGGTTTTTATGCAATTGTGCACTATTGTGTTTGTTGAGAATATTTCTGCGTTGAAGGAAGAATTACAAGTAGTGATTGATATTGGGAGTGTCAAGCAGCTCATATGGTATTTCTATCTATGTCTGAATTCATTCCTTTCATATGAATTGTTATGTGATTATTCTTGCTATTATTGATTATATGCATGCGTTGTAACAGCAGATCTACATTCATTCCACTATTGGATGTTTTATGATGTGCCTTTCTTTTTAATCATGTATATGTCAATGATATAAATGATAAGTGTGGTAATATCGCTTCAATCGCTTTGCTTAACTATTTATGCATAGTAATCATGAATGAAATAATGTCTATGTCTGTTAAATAGAGTCATCTATATGGCTGTTTATAGACACAGATCATCAAGTGCTGCACTTTAAAGTTCAATAAGTTCCCGAGACAGATTATAGTCTATGTATTCGTGTTAATAGTTTTAGTTATTCGCTCACCGTTAGCTTAGTTTATAAATCATCCATTCATCTCGTTTATCCATTTTTGGGAAACTGGTCCCATTATCCCCAGTCGGAGCCACTATTCCAAACGGAAAAGGAGCTGTACTAAGGTCCGGACCGGGTGGTTATCCCCAATGTTGTTGCAACGATTTTCAAGGCATCAACATGTCCTCAAGAAGAATGTGCAAAACTAGATAATGATAATTTCCTCCTCTCAAACCCAAGAAACCTCCACAGGTTTCCAAGGTCTCCCAAAATCATAACAAGGCCAAACAATCACAACCAACCCCCATAATCCTAAGCAAGACTCCAAACCCCCCCCACCTTTTCTTCCTTCCCCCTTCCCTTTTTATACCCACTTTCCTCAACCACCTCTCATTAATGTCATTAACTTCTCATCCATCCTTAGTTGACTTCTCTTCTCCCAAGTAAGCTAGGAGTACATTTGGAATTGTGACATGAATATAAAATTGAGAATTTAATGGGAAAGGATCATGTCTTCTCCCAAGTAAATCTGAAAAGTACATTTGGGAATGTGAAGTGTAATTACATGGAGAGGACCATGTCTTCTCCTTAGTAAATGTGAGGGTACATTGGGGAATGTGAAATGAATAAATATATATTGATGATAAGATGGAGAGGACTATGTCTTCTCCCAAGTAAATGTGAGGGTACATTGGGGAATGTGAAATGTACTTACATGGAGAGGACCATGTCTTCTCCTTAGTAAATGTGAGGGTACATTGGGGAATGTGAAATGAATAAATATATATTGATGACAAGATGGAGAGGACTATTTCTTCTCCCAAGTAAATGTGAGTGTACATTGGGGATGTGAAATGAATACATATATTATGAAATAATGGAAGGAGACCATATCCTACATAATATTCAATTTGAGAAGGTAAGTGGGGAATTTGAATAATGGAAATCATAAATTTATATTAGACCAATATTTCTCAATATTTTCAGATAATGTAAATATTAACAAAATTTGTAGGATAAGATTTAAGTGGGGCATTACAACCAATATGAGCTTGAGATTGACTTGAGATGGGAGGATGAGCTCAAGGGATAAGAGGTGAAATCTCCAAGGTTGGATTAGATAGGATTCGAAGTTATTATCCAAGGTAAATACTCAAAACAACCTATCGAAGATTATGGAAGATGAAGCTTAAGTATTATTTTTCTTTTAGCTAAATTTCTAGATTCAACCCACTCCCAGCAAGGGACAACCTATTGTTGATCAACACAGGTTCAAAATGGAGCAAATTGTTGTTGAACGCAAGTTCCTAAAGGGCCAGGGTGTACTGGGCCTTAAAAGCACTGAAATGAGGTAGTTAAGCTTAGAAACTCAGGGGTTTGGGAGAGTCATGCTTAGGGCTTTGTGTAGGGGTGATGAAAAGGTGTTCAAGGATGTGAATTGATCCCGTATGAAGGCATGTTGATCAAATGTGATAAAATGGCCTATAACACTATTGAGTTAGGAAAGATCTTAATCAAGCTCGAAATTTGAACTTCACATTTGTTCCAATAAACTGACACTAACCAAAACACTCACCGAAATAGGTAGGTTGAACTAAAGTAGGTCAAAAAAATGGGTTATAGCACCAAATATATGTGTGAGCGCAACAAGATTGTCATTGAAGTTGTCAAGTGTTCATGTAGAGGTAAAATTAGCATTGTCGCTACATGGTAGCATTATCCATGCATGAGCCCAACAAGGCTGCAGATAAACACCTATAAGCATAAAATAATAATAAAATAAATTGAAATAATTAATTAATTATAATAAGTTTATAGGTCCAAGCCCTTACCCCCATATTAGGAAAAGAACTCTTTCCCTCACACCCTCTGTCACCTCCACCAAGATACTTATGTTTTGAACCCTCTATCACTTCAACCCAGATAGAATAGTAACCCAGGCCCAATTCAAATGATCAAGTCATGTCATAGAAAAACCAAATAACTTTCATATTCGCGGAGGAATTACACCTCCATCCAGAACCACAGAAGCACTAACTTGACTCTAGAAGTGAAATCCTTGTATGTGAAATGAGGGAAGTGAAGACCTTGTTTATAATAGAGAAGGATGGCTCACTACAACATATTTTGGCTCTAGTTTTTTGTAGTATGGATATGTTCCTAGAGTGAAAGATGTCTGAATTGGCTAGATAGCATCCATTTGTTTTTTCATGTGTGATAGATATATCGATCCACACTCCAGTAATTCATTTGTGATCGTAGTTTCAACCTTATGCTACCTTTTCTAATAGCTTATGCCAAAAACTGACACTCTTTTATTTGGTCGAATGGAGAAATGATTGATAATGACAAGGAAAAGTAAATACTCTCTTCCCTAATAGAGAAGGATGGCTCACTACAACATGTTGTGACTCTAGTTTTTTGTAGTATGGATATGTTCCTAGAGTGAAAGATGTCTAAATTGGCTAGATAGCATCCATTTGTTTTTTCATGTGTGATAGATATATCGATCCACACTCCAGTAATTTATTTGTGATCATAGTTTCAACCTTATGCTGCCTTTTCTAATAGCTTATGCCAAAAACTGACACTGTTTTATTTGGTCGAATGGAGAAATGATTGATAATGACAAGGAAAAGTAAATACTCTCTTCCCACTAATGGCTGTTAGTAAAAGACGTAGTGGAGTCTCAAATAGGCTTTCATTTCAAGAAATTAGGGAAGGAACCCAACAAGAAGGGATTCTATCGAATCATGGTGGAATGGATTCTTAAGAAAGCTAGTCCTTCCCCTTACATTATTTCCTTTCATGTTCTCCTCTTTTGCCTATGTTTCCCTTCCTATGTTTCCTTTCTTATGCTCTTGTTCCACCTACATTGAAGTCTTGACCGAAATGATGAGGAAACATTAAACCTGTATGGACAAATGGATGATAATATTAGATGACAAGAGATGATATGGTAATGCAAACAAATCCCCAGTCAAACCCTTGAGATGGACACATGCACTGCATGCAAGCCCTGCATGCCTACCCCTTCTATTTGTTCATTTTCCAATTTCGTTGCTTTGGAATCATTGTGTCAATTTATTCCTAACTTTAATGTACTTTGATGCCACATTTTTACATTCAGTTAAATAAAAAATGAGATAACAACTATCCAAGCAGATAAATCAGCTTGTCCCTATCTCCGTTGAAATGTTCTATAATACCTTCCTAGTAACTCTTCCTAAAAGAAAGACCGATATTAATAATTGAAACCTTTGCTACAAGAGATACATGTTGCATCCACTATATATCGTATAGGTTGGGTGCAAGGCTAAGACATATTGTATGAAGAAGATCGTCTAATCCTTGCTAGCTAAACCATGATAAGTTACACCATCAAGTTTCTAACATCCGACAAAGTTACAGTCAAGAACAAGATAACCAAGGTGTGGTAGCTAACATGCTTTATTGTTGTTTGAATATTTTGTAGTGTGGAGAGGAATAATTTTGGAGAAATAATTAATGATTGAATCGAAGTAATAATTTCATAGAACTAGAGTATTTATGTCGCTTAATATCTAGTTTGAAGCTAAAGTGGAAAACTATTCAAGAACAAAAGAATATATTGCATAAGTGTTGCAAATATTTATTGGATATTTGACAATGGTAAATTATTTGATAGTTTGTTGAAATGGTTCTAGTGATTTGAAATTGTAAATGGTATCACTGATGTTGAAAGTGAGGATGAGCCCGAAAATAATACTTCAATTGATGAAACAAACAAGGTAAACATATATTAGAAACTATGTATTTTTCTCATTCATCTATAGTGATTGTATCCTATGATGAGACCTACGGATGGTAACACCAAAAGATAGTTATGGTGCAATTTGAATGCTATGGTTTGTTGTTTGGATCTTTCTGGCATTTTGACATGCTTTCTTTCTCAAAAAAAGGAGTTCCCGAGTTTTGGATCACTGCAATGAAGACCAATGAAGTGCCTTTAGTATAGGTGAAAATTTTCCTTTTTGTTTGTCTTGGTTTAATTTTCCATGTTTTGGTTAGTGCAGGAAACATTGAATGTCTTCTCTATTCATGTTTTGTTTAGTAGAAAATTTTATGGAATATCTAATTATTTTCTACCACTTAAATTATGTGGTCACGTCAACCTGCACCCAAGGTGAGATAGATCTTCTATTTAGGAATACATTTTCCATTACTTAGATGTTAACATTGAGTGATTAATGTTGATGGTTCATTTTTACTTGTCTCAGAAGTGCACCTAGTGGAGAGCAGCAACAAAGTCGTTCTATATTACCAGGCAATTATGTGTGGACGTATATTTGTCATACTTTCATTCTCTTACTGAACGCTTTTTCTGGATGTCTCTGGAAATGAAAGAATTTGTGAAAAAAAATACATCATTTTTTCAAATAAAATATGTTTTTTTTTTTTTAAATAAGTGAAGTTTACTTATCTCTTTGAAAACAAGGGTTTTATGGGATGTTTATTCGGATTAGTGAATAAGTGAAGTTTACTTATCTCTTTGAAAACAAGGGTTTTATGGGATGTTTATTCGGATTAGTGAATTTTGTTGGATGTGGATATTCCTGTAAATATTATTCATATTAGTGAAATATTATTAGTGTATAGAATCTCATGGTATAAGATTTTTTATTAAATTATTGTGTTAATTTAATTATTGGCCATATTATAAATATTTTGATATTTTGAATATTAATATTATTGTAGTGGTTGTTTTATGCTTTTTTATTTAAGTTTTTTTTTAAATTTAAATATAATTATAACAAAATTAATTTTATTTAAATCAGTATTCAAATTGTATTTTAATATTATCTAATATAATTTTTTAAAAATAAAATATAATATAATTTATATGACATAGCAAAATTCATATGGTGGAAATGTGTAAAAAACAAAGGCAGTGACATTGCCACCACGTAGCTTTTGTTACTAGAATTGTATCGATGGCTACCTAGACCATAGTCGAATCACTTTCACCTTTCTTATCTTTTGTAATCACATAGGCTTTGCCAAAGTTTGTAGGAATCAAGTTCAAATTTCAAGGAGAACTATGCTATACAATTATTTTGCCAATTACTATTACATATTATATGTCATTTACTATTACATATTAGATATCTTATCGATACGGGTTTTATTGAGTATTGGAAGGAGATTGTATTTTTTTAAACAACGGGAAAAATCTATCCTAATTCAATTTTCAAACCAGCAAGGGGGACAATCATCATTCCTTGTTATTGGCAAATGCAGGCTAACTTATCATTGTTATTCAAGGAAAACCACCCCACTTGTAACTACCCGCTAGTGGTCCATAAGGGGATAGGCTTTCACTCCTACTATATTCTTCTAGGTTTTACGCCTTTAACCTATTTCCGTATGTGGAAAAAAAGCTTTTAGCCAAACAAATAGGCATACTCTACTACCAAAAGAGAGATTGTATTGATATGAAATATTGATTTAAATTTTATCAATTAATATAATTCTAAATTTACTTTAAAATTAACTTAATTTTTTATTATTTTTTAATATAAAATTATGTTATATTAATATTTCACAACATTTTGAAGAAATCATATGATGTTGAAGAGCTTTGGTATGTGAAAGACAAGAAAACCACAATATGTAAGGTTCTGAAGCCACATGGAAACTTCTGGAGGGGGGAGATTTGCACCCTCTTATCACAATATTTTGATTAGTAGGGGGAAAGGCGTCCAAGGGGGGACTGGGAAGTCTTCCAACAAGTCAGGCGAGATTGGTATTGGTACCAGTCAGGAAAAGGAGAAAAACACAAAGTCAGCTGACACAAATCTCGATGAGGGAAAGATGTAGAGGAAGAAGAGGAAAGGCAGTATGCACAGTCAGGCCCAAATGGAGGCTGCAGACCCAAGTCAACAAAGACACCAAAGGTTGTCCTAATAGACTTGCAAACCCAAGCTCACAAGGACCACATGAAGATGTATGCATTAATATGAAAATTTATGGGGATCTAGCCAATGAGAAACTCCTACTATCCTAGATTACTTATGTATGGAAGCCCATAGGGGAGGTTGACATTCACCTAGGATCTAAAGGTTCCTTTACGGCTGTATTTTATAATTTTCAAGATAGAGATAGGATCATTGTGGGAGGACCCTATTTTCTGTCGTCGATGGGGTTGTGTATGCCTCCCTAGAAGGAGAATTTCACTCCATAACAAGAAACATTTACATCCATCCCAGTGTGGATCAAGATAAATTTTCTACCCCTAGATTATTAGCTCCAAAAAACCCTTGAAGCTATAGTAAATTCCCTAGGACACTTTCTTAAACTCTCAGAGGCAACTCAACAAGGAAAACACACCATGTATGCCAGAATTTGTGTGGAAATGGACATCTTTGGAGCCCTCCGAGAGGGTATAACGCTTGAATTCTGGGACAAGAGCTTGACTCAGAGTATTGATTATGATAAGATCATGTTCTGATGTCGATGATGCCATGAACTTGGACACATCTTCAGAGAAATGCCTCTAAACATCAAGACCAAAAAAGCAAAACCCCATCCAGAAAGAGATTTAGAAGGATCCACTAAATTTCGAACCAGGGGTAAAACAGGGACGAAGCTACAATGGAAATAAGGAATCAAAGAACTGATATGAAGTTATAGTTGAGGAAACGACTCAGATGGAAACAAAGCTTCATCCTAAGCATGGGATCCTAGAGAAGGAACCAACAAAGAATGATTCCCTGCAAACAAAGAAAGATTGAAGTCACCTTCACGGACCCTAGTGAAGCAAGGAGACCTAATCCTACCCCAACAACAGGATAAGGATTTGGACATGACACCTAACGAGGTAGGGATAGAAGATCTTAATCTGAATGAAATAGTGGAGAAGGAAGGACTCGATCTCCCCAGCTCCTAGATCAATGGAAAACACGAGGGATGAATGTGATATCAAAGGAGAAAATAGATTGGGTGGAATACCTATTCCTTACCAGGGAAGACACTAGAATGAGAGGCACTAAATGAGCACATGGAGAAGAGAAATGCCTGGGAGTCAAGCTTAAGACCTAGAGCAACCAAATCCCTAAGCAGACCTAGAGGAAAATATGAAGGAAAAAAAATAGTGCAACACTCCAGGAGTTGGGAGCTCTCCTAATAAATTCAGGTAAGATGAAACCCTAGAACCCTAACTCCCTCCCTCCTCTTTTCAAAAGAAAGTCCTAACATGGAATATAAGGGGTCTAACTAACCTCCAGAAGAAAATAATCGTGAAAGAAAAAATGAAAAAAGAAAACCATGACATTTTGTTTATATAAGAAACTAAATGCACTGCAACTCGCATGAAAATAAGTAGTGGGAAATTTTGGTCTAAGTATGAATTTGTAGACATAGATTCTAGAAATGTGGCTAGAGGAATTCTAACCCTCTAGAACCCCCAAACTATTCATATTGTTTCCTCAAAGGCCACCCAATATTCTTTGTCTTTGGTTTTACATTACATAGGTTCACTAGATCCTATTCTATGCACCAATGATTACGACCCTCATCGAATAGACGAAATACTCAATTTTATCGAGTCTTTAGAGACCCTTCCTAGGAGGTTTCCAACAACAAATTGGATTATGGCTAGAGACTTCAATATGATTCTTTCTCTGGAAGAAAAGAAAGGAGGGTCCAGGAAACTGGTTAGGGACTTTGAAAGTTTTCATAATATGATTGATGGCATGAAAATGGTGCACCTAGAGACCACAAATGGTATGTATACATGGGTGAAGAAAAGTGGGGGCAACACATGGTGACTTTAAGGCTAGACAGATTTTTAGTCTCAGAGGAGTTGATCCTAAATGGATTTACCTTGCAAATCAACATCCTATATAGTTGTGTCTCAAACCATTAGCCAGTAAATTTGATTGCACAGAGTACAGGAACTCCAAAAAACATACCCTTCTGGTTTGAAGGATTCTGGTTGGACAACCCCAATTTTGTAGACAATGTGAAGTAATGGTGGCAGGAAGCAAGAGCCATGAGAGGCTCCAAGATGTTCAGGCTACAACAGAAGATGAAACTAATTAAAGAGAAACTTAAATTGTGGAACAAACATGAGTTTGACAACATTTTCTAGGAAAAAAAGATATAGAAGTAAAAATAACAACCCTTCAAATATCTGTAGTGGAGGAAGGTGTCACAAAGGAAAATAAAAATCAAGAGCTCTCCCTACAATGGGAATGGGAAGAAATATGTAAACAAGAAGAGAAACTATGGAGACAAAAATCAAGGGTGCGGTGGATTCAAGATGGTGAGAAGAATGCTAAATTATTTTATCGTACCATGATATCTCATAAAAATCACAATAGGATTTTGAGATTGAAAGACAAGGAAGGGAATGTAATCCACTCCCATCAATAAATCAAACAAACTCTAATCCAACATCTCAAAGATATCACTACAGAACTGTCATGAGACAGATCAGAGTCCATAAGGAAAATCCTAATGAATATCCCAAAAATAATCACAGAGGAATAGATTGAGAATCTCAATAGGCCAATTTCGATTTAGGAAGTGGAACAGGTTGTGGAAGATAGGCCCAGTGGAAAATTTCCTGGCCCTGATGGATTTACAGTCAATTTTTTCAAATCATGTTGGGAAATTGTGGGCTGAGAAATTACTGAGGTAGTAGAAGACTCTCACAAATAAGTTATGGTTCTAAAGGCCCTGAATGCTACTCTCATATGTTGATCCCAAAAGAAAAATAATACAACACTCCTAATAGGTTCCGACAGATTTCTCTGTGCAACGTAATCGATAAAATAATATAAAAAATCATTGCCAATCGGTTAAAACCCATGCTTCCAATTCTAGTCTTGGAAGAATAGGTTCGTTTTTTGGAAGGAAGGCAAATCCTTAATAATATAATCCAAGCCCATGAAATCATTCACTCCCTCAGAGCATAGAAAAATGAGAGAATCATAATGCAGCTAGATATCACTAAATCATATGATAAGGTAAGTTTGGGAATATTTGGAGAATCTTCTGAAAGATCTAAGATTTCAGAATAAATCGATTCAATGGATAATGTCTCTAATCACTTCCACCATATTCTCAATCATGGTCACTGGGGCTCTAGTGCAACCCTTCTCCCCCACAAGAGGCCTGAGGCAGGGAGATATGTTATCCCCCTTTCTCTTTGTCTTGGATATGTAGGGTCTTAGTGGAGCTATAAAAGTCGCAACTTACATAAGGTAGATTAAAGGAGTATAAACTTACTCTGAATGTAAACCAACCACCCATCGACAATTTGTGGATGACACAATACTTCATGGATTTCCTTGGTAAAGGAGGGAAGAGCCTATAAGAAAATCCTCAAGGATTTCTCAACAGGCACAGAAGGTCAATCAATCCAAGTAGATGGTTTTCTATTTTAATACTCACATTGATGTGTAAAGAAACCTCGTAACTATTTTAGTCTTTCAAAGAAAATCCCCGCCATCAAAGTAATTGGGATTTACTTTAATAGATCAATCAAGCAAGAAGCCAACCCGAGAATCCCTAGTATCCAAGTTACAACATAGGGTCAGCAGGTGGACTTACCGAGCCCTAAATCTAGCAGGCAGACTGGACCTTGCCAAAGAATTCTATAGGAAATCAATATGTTTTTATTATCAATGCTACCAACTCCCAAAGGTATTCTCAATAAAATCAAAGAAATCCACCAAAAGTTCTTGTGCTGAGGGGTAGAGGAAACAAAAATAGGCTCTGGCAGGTTGGGATAAAATTTTCAAACTAAAGTCCAAGGGAGGGCTAGGCCTCTAGGATCCAGAAAAAATGAATGTTTTCCGTGGAGAAAAATTATGGTGGAGATAGATTAAAGATATCAACCTCCCCTAGGTAGCATTTTGGAAGGAAAAATATGCACCACAATGGCACCCCCCAAGCCTTGAACAGATTCAATGACATGACGACAGGATTGCTTCATGGAACCTGGCCGGAAGAAACAAAGGATTAATACATGAACATTATTTTTAGGAGATAAGGAATGGAAAAACATCATTATTTTGGGAGGAAGCATGGAAGTAAGAACCAAAACTAGTCAGACCAACAAGAATATCCCTCCATGAGACACTTCAAATAGAAGGAAAACAGGTGGTTCACCAGTATTGGGAACTTGGATGATCCCACCAAAAATGGAGAAAACGGACCATCCTAAACCATTACGAGCAGTAGTTGTTAGCCTAGATTGCCCAAAATCTGGACGAGGAACTTCAACAATGAAAGATACTACACTTAGAGGACGAGGATCAACTATGATGGGGAAGGAAGGAAGGTGGACAATTCACCATAAAGGAAGCCTGAAGATATCTAATGGAGGAAAAATAGGATATAACAACGCTGAAGTGGAATAAGATTTGGTCATCCCCTCAGTGGCGAAAGATAAAAAAAAAATTATTTGGCTGGTTATGCACATTACAATTCTTATTTGGGAAAACCTCTATCACAGGGGATTTTTAGCTACCTCACATTATAGCCTCTGCCAAAAGCACGAAGAAACCAGCAACCACCTCCTTAATAACTATGAGAACACGACTACACTATGGGACTAGGTTTCTGAGGTTTTTTGGCAATCATATCGACTAAGAGACAACATTCAAGATACATTAAACAAATGGAGAGGATAAATATTAAAAGATGAAGTGGTCAATGTTTCTTGGAGTTTAAGTTCTGGATTTGTGATTTGGGTAGCCTAGAAGGAGAGAAACCATCTTATATTCCAAGAAAAATCCTCCTTGGCCTCGTACTTGATCACCCAAATCCTGCAATAATTATAGGAAACAATCCTAATTAGCGACCATGTTCGTATTGGAGATAACAATCCTACAAACAAAGAAAACAAAATTTTTAAAAAATTAGGTCTAAAAGGTATACAAGCACATCTTCACAGGATAAAGTATCTATGAGTTTAGGGGTTTGTGACGACATGGTCAACCCCAGTGGCAGGGTTTTTGAAGTTGAATTTTGATGGTGCCTCGAAAGGAGCCTTGGTCGAGCTAGAGCAGTGGGGGATGATTTGGGAAAGCACTGGTAAGATCCTCAGACTCTATTACACTCCTCTAGGTTTAATGACTAAAAATGCAATGGAGTTCCATGTTATGGAACAAGGTTTAGAGATATTGGTCGAAACCAACACCCACCATTGCACAATAGAGGGAGACTCAACTTTGGTAATCAGAGCGGCAAATAAAATTTAGTGTGGTACCAATATAGGGAAGGTTACGAAGCATTAGCACCTTAGCCATATCATTCAGTGAATTCAAGGACACTTGGCTAGCATGCAGACCATCGAGTTCAACCTCATACATAGAACAACCAAGAATTTGGGAGACATGTTGGTGAATGAGGACACTAAAGAGATCACAGAAAATTGTGAATATGAATGGGAGTAAGTACAGATAGGGAAGCTAAAGGATGGCTATGACAACCTAGCTGATTTGGACCTGAGGGTGAGAAATTATACTCAGATGAAGATCGGAGCTTAGATGACAAAACCTAGGGGGGCCAAACCCCAAAAAGTGATAAATGAACTTTGGGAATCAAAAACCATGTCCAGATATAACCAACATAAGGGAAGACCATTATAGCAAGGTGGAATTGGAATCATCCTAATACAAGGTACGTGGAGGATCATGGCAGGTAAGGTGATGACAAAGGAGGGTACATTTCTCAATACAAATTCTAATTCCCCTAAGGGTAATATTGATTATCACTCGAAGTGCTAGAGTATTCTATTAATTCCCATGTCAAATCTTGCAATGAAGAAAGGATATTGACTGAAGCAAAATCGGGTAAGTGCGTGGTGTGCATGAATGAATCTATGAAAATTATCACACCTTCATTAGGAAATAATGGTTAAAATTGGAAAGTTGTAGAGTAGTGGGAGCTCCAGACTTTAGGAACTTTGTGCTATTTATCACCCCACTAACCATATTTTCCTTCAACATGATCTGAGGTGCCATAAGGTTGGGAGAACCCATTTGTTGTTGAGTAGACTTGTGGTTCACATTATTATGGATCATTGCAAGTAGGTTAATCATAGGGGGAGGTCGTGAGGAAGGCCGCCAAAAGCCACCCCACGCAAGCAGACGAGGATGGAGACCGCAACAAGGGAAGGTGTTAGGCATATGTAGACCTTGTTTTGGAGGAGGGAAATGCCATTCTGGAGGGAAAAGAGCAAGAATTCAGGTAGAATAGAGAAAATAAGTCTAAGGGTCATGTGGCCGAAGAGGTGGATTGGGTGATTGATATGGACATTACCAGGACCCGTGAAACCCTCTATCATAATATTGTGTACACAATGTGGCACATGAAGATGCTTATGGGGAAATTCATAGCGAAGATAGGCGCTCAGTTGAGGCAGCTCAAAATTATCCAGAGGTGGGTGGAAAGGAAGGAAAATCATCTACAAACATTGGTGGATATTAAACGTCGTCAGATGGACCACATTGACACCATGGAAAAAAAAATTGATATTTTCTTGCACTATGTTCATCACCTAGACATCACTCCTAGAAATGGGGAAGACCATTCGTCTATAGTGTGACGTGTCTATGTGTGCAACACGAAAGGGGATCCCTCGCACCATGACAATGACTAGGAGCCACCCGAGAAAGCAGATTCCTCCTACGGAAAAGACTCTAATCATTAATCTAGTTTTTGAATGTCTTTGTTATGTTTTTGGGTATGGTTTTTACAAGTCTGTTATGTTCCTGTTATGTCTAAGATTGATCATGGTTTAAAGTTTGTTAGGGACAAGTCACTAGGTTGGAAAAGAAGGGTTATTAGAGCTTACATGGAGGTCTGAGGCCAGATTTCTTTTTGTAAATTTTGTAAAAGTTGGTATACGAAGAAAAACATATGTAATGTCATAACAAAATTTCTAATGAAAACATGGCTATACTGCCATTGGTCTGGTTTCCAATAAGGCATACCAGCTGCAAATGACTATGACTATAAAATTTTTTTGAATGATGAATAGAAATCCTACTTCTTATTTACCAAAAAAAAAAATCAAAATATTTCTCTAATACTATATTGTGAATATCTCTTCATTCAATAAATTACTAGAATTTTAAGTTGTTTTTTGTAAATCTAGGATCGATGACTGCAATCTAGGGTTTGGTGACCTTGTCGAACTTAGACAAAACTTGAAGTCCCTGTATGGATACATGAGGCATGTATCTAATAGGGGCGATGCAAGCACCAGAGGGGGCTGAGGGGAGATCCCCTCCTACTGTAGTGTAGCTGCCGATGAACGAGTGAAAAAAATTGCCACCAGTCCAACCCCCCTAAATCTGCCAGGCCTAGTGTTTGTCTTGTTCTTGGAGCTCGATGCTAGGCACATAGCCATCAGAAATGCTTTCCTTGTGCAACAGAGAAGCCCCGCTTTGTGATCCCAATCAATCAACTGGAGAAATACCAAATCTACATGAAATACCATGCTATGATATGCAAATTTATTGGAATCTGGCCAATGGAGAAGGACCTTATAAAATTGATACAGCATAAATGACAGCCAAAAGGTCATATAGAACTAAAAATAGGGTCTAGAGGATTCTTTATTATAATCTTCTCGAACCTACAAGATAAGGAAATGGTTTTAAAAAATGGCCCTATTTCTACCATAATGTGGGCCTCTTCATGCGATACTGGGAGGAATTCTATAACCGAGACAAGGAGAAATTTCTAGCAGCTCTTATTTGGGTTCGCCTCTTTGGTCTTCCAATGGATTTCTTGGATCAGAAAATAACAGAAGGTATTGGTTACTCAATTGGTAGATTTGTAAAAATAGCAAAATCTACTCATAGGTGAATATATACCTCATATGCCTGCAGCTGTATCTATATGAATATCTCAGAGCCCATCCCTGAATTAGTGGCACTGGAGTACTAGGAAAATATTTGGCTAATCAAGGGTAGAGATAGGGAGATATGGTGGAGCAACTAGGCATGAAATTGGATAGCTCAAAGGAACAACATATCTGAAGCAAAGGGGGGAAGAAAAGGGGATGGAGAAACCTGCAGGAGTCAATACAAATGATGAGAGAGATGCTAGTTAATATGAGAAGGGTAATATCTCTCTCAGCAATATTCTAACAACTCCACAAAGTTTCCCAATGATAGTAATCTCCTGGAATGTGAGAGGCCTCAATAGCCGAGGCAAGCAGAGATACTTACAAGACTATCTAAAAAAGGAGAAGCCTCAGATCTTGCTTCTCTAGGAAACCAAGATATCAGGGGATAAAATAGAGGATATACTTAGAAGAATCAAACCAAAATATAAAGCATTAGCACTATATGCAAAAGGAAGTGCAGGAGGAATTTCTATACTGTGGAATCCCATGGAGGTAATGGTAGATTATTGGCTGGGTATGCCACGAATCTTGTAAGGGAGTTTCCACAACATTGGAACCAGGTAATGAATTCTTATCTCAGCAGTATATGGCCCTCACACTCCAAGGGAGAAGGAAGGCTTCCTTCAAAGTATAAGGAAATTGAGTCAAATGCATATATAAAAATTATGGTTTATAAGGGGAGAGTTCAACCTGATAACTTCACTGGCAGAGAAAAAGGATGGATAAGAAAAGAAGAACTGGAAAAGGAACTGTTAAGGGACATGTAAGAGGACCAGAAGTTGGTTGACATCCCAACCATTAATGGAACACACACCTGGAATAATAGAAGGGGAGGTGCTCATCACGTGGCCTCAAGGTTGGATTGGTTCTTGGCATCTGAATATTTGATTAGCATATATGTTTACTATGAAGCCTCGATTTTTCCATGCCTGGGTTCTGACCATTGTCCTATTTGGCTGGAAGTAGACCTTAAACAAGGGTAACGAAACCAACATTTTCAGCTTGAAGCTTTTTGGTTGCATGTTCCCTCCTTCCTTGACAAAGTGAAGGACTCGTGGACCTCAAGTTCTGAATGGGGGAGAAATGTTATGCATACATTCAAGCTACATCTAAAAGTGCGCAAGAGAAAGATGAAGAAATGAAACAAAGAAGAATTTGGCAACAACCAACACGACCAGGAACAACTTCAGGCACATATGCAACAAGTCCAACCACAAATGACAATGAACGGCCGCTTGGGCTCCTTAGTAGAGGAAGAGGGTAAGCTTTTGACTAGGATTGAGGAAAGGAGGAAACAAGAAGAGATTTTATGGAAGCAAAAATTGAGGTTTCAATGGCTCCGGGAGGGAGAAAGAAACACCCGCTTCTTCCATAAAGCCATGATACAACATAGGCAATATAATCAAATATTCTCACTGATAGACTGATGAGGAAAAAAATTGGTGCAGTATGAAGATATGGAAGATCTACTGGTTAACCATTTCCAAAAATACTTGTTAGAACCACTTCCTGACAGATCAAAAGCTATTGACTGGATAACCAAGCATATACCCCAATTGGTTAGTAGAGATTGGAACTTAGCACTCATGAGCGTTGTCACATTGGAAGAGGTGGAGGATGTGGTCAAAGGAATGGCATAAAAAAAAGCAACGAGACTGGACAGATTCACAACAGAATTCTTTTAAACTGCTTGGCCAATTCTAGGTAATGACATCCTAGAAGTGGTAGAAGAATCTAGAAGGACAAGAAAGGTACACCCAACCCTCAACTCTACATTCATATCTTTAATTCCTAAATTTGATCACTCTGAAGAGCCTCAGGGATTTAGACCTATAGCCTTATGTAACATCATCTACAAAATCCTCTCAACTATTATGGTAAATCAACTTAAACCAATCCTCCCAGCTCTAGTCTCCCTAGAGCAGACTAGATTTTTCAAGGGTCGCCAACTACTGGACGATATAGTTATAGCTCAAGAAGCCATTCACTCCCTCCAAAGCCTCATATCAAAAGGTATGATTATTAAGTTTGATCTATATAAAGCCTATGACCGCGTGAGATGAATCTACCTTTTGTGTATCCTACAAGCCTTGGTTTTGATCCCTGCTAGATCCACTGGATTTCCTCCCTTATATCCACCCCATTGTTCTCTATCCTCCTTAATGGAGCCCCCAATCAAACCTTCAATGCCACTTGGGGCTTAGACAAGGCAACCCAATTTCCCCTTTCTTGTTTATCTTAGCAGCTGAAGGCTTGGGGTGATATGTCAAAGTGAAGGCTCAAGAAGGGAAATTTAAAGGGTTGCGCATGTGGGGGAATGATCTCCCCTTAACACATCAACAGTTTGTTGATGACATCATGATGTTCTACCAAGATACCCTTAGAAAGGCAAGGTCCCTCCTGTCTATCCTTCAAGGTTTCATGAACACCTCTAGAACTCAGACTAATAAAGAAAAGTCATATATTTTTTCTTTAATACTATTGTTCAGTCACAAGCTTTCCTGGCTAGAATTATGGGCTTTCGAATAGGCACCCTTCCCTCAAAATATTTGGGTATCCCCCTTAGCTTCAACTCCCTCAGAGTGTCAAACTGAAAGGATTTCCTTGATCGACTCCAAGGCCACCTATAGAAATAGACCTTTCGAGCCCTCAATATGGTGAGAAGAGTCATCCTTATGAAAGCAGTGCTTCAATCAATCCCCGTATACCAGCTCTCAGCTCTAGCCGCACCCAAAATATCATGCACTAAAATGAAAAATATCTTTAGGAAATTCCTATGGAAAGGGGTATAAAAAGCCAAGAAATGGGCCCTCCTATCATGGAATTGGTTAATCAAGCCCAAATTAGCAGGGGGTTTGGGTCTAAGGGATCCCTATACTCTAAACTAAGTCATGGGAGAAAAGCTATGGTGGAGATGGATCCAGGGAGGAAATGGCCTATGCAAGTTAATATGGGAAAGGAAATATAGAATGTCAATGTCTACGGAAGGGAGACTGGGAACACAAGAAATAACAAGGGGATTGAGAATATGGAACCTAGCAGTAAAAAACCGAAATCTGATAAGGAACCACAACTTCTGGGAGATTGGGGGGAGACAAAACAAGGTTTTGGTAGGATGCATGGAAACAGAGGGAAAAAGTCTTCAGTCGACAGGACCTTGTGGAGATATTCCTATTTACAAACTAACCAGCAAACCTGACTGTGAAGAAATTCTGGGATGCAGATGCCATATCCACCAAGAGAGAGTGGAAAAGGAGACAACATTGGCCCAATGCGCCAGACTCCCCCCAATGGGCAACATATGATAAGGAGGTCAATTCCAGAAGACTAAAAATCTCTGAAGGCATGGATATCATCAGATGGGGATACAAGAATAAAGGCATGTTTACAATACAGGAGGGATATCAATTGAAAGAAGAAAACCAACAACAACATTTTCTACCCATCTGGGGTAGAATATGGATGGGACAATTATGGCTGAAGGTAGCCTTCTTCCTCTGCTTGGATCACCATGGTCGAGCCCTTATGTGAGACCAATTACAAAAGCAAGGTGTTTAGGGACCTTGAGCATGCAATATGCACGAGGCACAAATGGAAACGATGGAGCACCTCCTAAACTCATGTCCCTTTAGCAACCAACTATGGAAGATTCATGAAACCCTCTTTGTTCATTCAGACCGAGATAGTTCAAGCATCAAGGAAACAATGGAAAATTGGAGAAAGAGAATATATAAGAGCCCCATCCTCAATAGAGCCTGGGACATTTCTATAGGATTCCTCCTTTGGGAAGTGTGGAAAGAAAGGAACTAGAGGGTATTTAAAGACGAAAGAAAGATTGTAGTCGTTGTCTATAAGATGATTAATCAAAACATCCACAAAACCATTATGGTAGAGAAATGGTATCTAGAGGATTGGGAAGCCTCATCTCAAGAAGGTTGTATCCTGGAAATTCTCAACTTTTCTCCACAAATGCTAATGCCCAATTCATGGAAATTAGAAACCCCTCCCATTGAATCCCCCTCACACTTCACATGCCCTCCAGAGGGATTCATAAAATTGAACTTCGACAGAGCGCCCAAAGGAAGTCCTGGTGAACCCAGATTCAAAGGTATATTCAGAGATCACCAGGGTCGAGTAGTCTAGTTGTTCGCATCATAATATGGAATTGCAGACACTAACGAGGAATAATTCAATGCAATCAAACATGGATTGGTAATTGCAAGAAGGGAAAGAATATAGAAACTAGTGGTGGAAGGAGATTCCACCTTGGTGATAGATATTATTAAAAAGCTACAACAAGGTACACACTGGGAAAAAATTAAGCAATAGCTAGAGAACAACGAGGTTAGTTCAGGAAATAGGAGATGTCATCTCCAATATATCAAACCTCATCCTGGAACATGTATGCCGCTCAGGGAATGTTGCAGTTGATTTCCTGGCAGACTGGGGATGTAGTAACCTGGGAAAGAATTTGGACATCTCCGAGAATGGGATAGACTAGGCAGAAGGCATGGAGGCTCTGAGGGAGATTCTAGAAAAATATAGGGGCAGAAGTCAGGGACCCTAATCAGGGTGCGATGGGATAGGAGATCCCCACGCGAATCGTTGACATGTGTAAGAGGACGGAGGACAGGGCAAGTGGGCGACCCACCCAACGACCCCACATGCGCATGGTAATAAACACCTAGAGAAGATGGCCACAAGTGGTAGATACATTAGGAAGACACGCGACAAAGGAAGGAGGAATACACGTGGGAAAGGTGGTGAGGGTCGTCATTATTTGCATACACAATCTATGTAGGAGCTTGCCTGCAGGAGTCGATACTAGTAGCAGGTTGGTGGAATTCGCCTGCAGAAGGAGAGATAGATGCCACTAGAAGGAAGATGCCAACAAAGTTTCAGATAGACAAGTACACTACTATGTATTTAAGGCCCTCCTTTTTCTAGAAATAGAGACTATGATGCAAGAAAGGAGGCTGGATTGGCAAAGATCGGTGATGGTTCCGCATGTTTCTGGTAGAATTTGGTTTAGTTCACTATTGTTGATGTCTCACATTTTAATTTTAGTATCATGTGTAAATTTGTTGGCTCAAAGGGGCATGCATGGAGGGTTTGGGTCTTCTCTTGGCACTCGGGTTGTAAATGTTTCCCCTACATTCATCAAACCCATGAGTCTTGGACCTGGATGGGGCTGGGGTAGTTCTGAGAGCTTGCGGTTGCCCGAAAAATTTATGGGCCAGAGACAGAAGAATGGGGAGCTTGGGATTCATATTACCTATATATTTGTTCAGTATGTTATTGTCTAGTCTTCGGGGAATCTTTTGGTCCAGTGAGTTAGGAATGGGTAGTCATAGCCCTCTAAAATCAGTGTGTCTGAACAGTCGGCCATTTTTTGGTCTCCAGGCAAACCTTTTGCCCAATAGGTCATGAGAGGGGGATTAGGGGACGCTAATACCATGCACTGTCAATTCTACAATGGTGTGGTTAAATTCTTGGAGCCAAAGGCCTGGCTAGGTTGGAGTGTAGAATGAAAAGACAGAGGGAGGGAATGTATTCAAACTTGGGCACACCCTTTACCAACCTGTCTGTAAATCCCATTAAGGTTGGGTTTTCTATCAATTTTAAGGTCCATAGGGGCATGAATGGTGAGTTAAGGTCACCAAACACCAACGGGTCTATCAATTCAATTAGGGTCTAGTATGTCACTTATATCCTAATACCTAAGTTTCCCAACACCTATGGGTCTATCAATTCAGTCATGGCGGGGCTTAATCCATGGAGCCAAAGGTTTGGCTGGACCGGGGGGAGAATAGTGAGCCATAGGGAGGGAATTCACCTAAGTCTGGGTACAGAGAGGATGAAGGAAACTAATGAAGGGGTTGGGTGGAAATTTAGTTTCACTCCTCAGACCAGGAAACACGACATAATAACCATGCTCCACAAGAAATGGATTGTAGGTTTTAACGCCGTACAGAAATTACCTGCATACGAATTCTACAACACAAAAAATAAACAATGCGAGAGCATAACACATAAAACACATATACACAGAGATTTCACCTGGATCCCAAAACTGGGACTACCAACTTGATTTTTCATTATGTTCCTTTCAATGTTACAATACATGTTTATACATGTCGAAGCATCTCATACCATGGACCAAAAACCATCGCGTCCAAAACCATGGACCAAAACCATAGGTAGGTCTGCCCAAACTAATATAGGGTCCAAATTTTTTTTCTCATGGCGCTACCCTAGACCTCGTAGAGGGGGGCTACCTGCCAGCCTCAAACCCCCCAAACAGGGGGGGCTTTCGCTTCCCCTGTGAACCCCTCGCTGCGCAATCAGCACAACGAAGGGGGGGTGGCCCCAGTTAACTATGTGGGCTAGTCGTGGAAAGAATATAATAGAACCCAACATTCTCCCACTTGTTGTTTTCTTTCCACAGGGGGCCACAGGAAAGCTTAGTCATTTATCTAGCCCTGAAATGACCATTTTTTCTATACACCAAGAGAACTTCTCAGAGCTCACAAATTTTTTCAATGCATATGCAGTATTCTTCAAAGAGTCCACCTTTACCAACAACACCTTTTTTTTTCTATCATATCCCTGACAAAGTGATACTGAACATCAATGTGCTTTGTCTTTGAATGATAAGCAGGGTTCTTTGCCAAGAAAATTCCACTTTGGCTGTCATAGTCTATCTTTATAGCTCCCTATACTAACCCCATACTTGAACAAAATCTCTGCAACCAAACTGCTTCCTTGCTTGCATGAGTGGCTGCCATGTATTTAGCCTCTGTAGTTGATAGTGCCACTACAGATTGTTTCTTACTCATCCAACTAACTACACCTTCAAATAGGTTGAACACATACCCACTTGTAGATATTCTCTAATCCAGATCTCCAGCCCAATCTGCATCAACAAAGCCGTGAATATCCAACAATCTATCCAATCTTGGTCTTCCTTGGTGGCACAAACCATAATCACTAGTGCCACACAAATACCTAAAAACCTGCTTCATTGTTGTCCAGTGCTCCTTCCTTGGTTTTGACATAAAATTTCTCAATAATCCCACTACATGTGCAATGTTTGGTCTACTACAGACAATCGCATACATCAGGATACCGACTGCACTTGCATATGGAACATGGGACATGTCCTCTTCCTCTTCTTGTGTCTTGGGACACTGTTCAACAGATAACTTTACACCTACAGGAATAGGAACGTTCACTGGTTTACTATCTTGCATATTAAACCTCTACACTATTGTCTCGACATACTTTCTCTGGTTTAACTAGAGCTTCCTCTTTGCCCACTCTCTTTTAATTTCCATGCCCAAAATATAGTTTGCAGCATCAAGATCTTTCATGTTGAATTTGGAGGAAAATTGGGTCTTCAAATCCTGGATAATTTCTTTGTCATTTCCAACCAGAAACATATCATCGACATACAAGACTAGATAAATAACACGGTCACAAATTAATTTAAAATACACATGGTGATTTTCTTTGCTTCTAGTGAAGCTAAGTCCCTGTATAAATGTATCAAATTTCTGATACCACATCACCAGTGACTGTTTTAACCCATACAGAGACTTCTTTAACTTGCATACCAGTTCTTTCTTACCCTTCACTGCAAAGCCTTTAGGTTGATTCATGTAGATCTCCTCTTCCATATCCCCATGAAGAAATGTTGTCTTCACATCCATCTGTTCTACTTCAAAATCAAAAGCAGTAGCAACAGATAAAAGTAATCTAATAGAAGTTACCTTGGCAACAGGAGAAAAAATATCACCAAAATCAATTCCTGGCACCTGGGAATAACCTTTTGCTACCAACTGAGCTTTGTATTTCTCCACCTTTCCTTCTACATTTGTCTTCTTCTTGAACACCCATTTTCTACCAATGGGTTTCCTTCTAGCCGGTAACACCACCAAATCCCAAGCCTCATTTTTGTGCAAAGATGCCATTTCATCAACCATGGCCTCTTTCCAGAGTTTTCCATCCTCTGAATCTACTGCTTCCTTCACAATTCTGGGATCATCATCAATAACAGATAAATCAAAATTTGAAAAAAAAAGAATGTGGACTATACCTTTCCAGCTGCCTTCTTTCTTGAACTGATCTTCTCACACCTGGAGTTTGTGGCTCTTGATCTTCTGATTCCTCCTCTGCTGTAGAGTCTGATTCTTCCTCCTTTAGCTCAAACTCTATCTTCTCAGGTTCCTTTGATGGGACTTCATGTTTAATAACATCTTTCACCTCTCTGAACACCACATCTCAGTTGTACACAACATTCCTTGTTACTAGGTTCCAAAGCTTATAACCCATTAAACCATCCTTATACCCAATAAAGATGTACTTTTCAGATTTACTATCCAACTTGGTTCTTTTCTCCTTTGGAACATGTACATATGCATCACATCCAAATACCCTCAGATGTGAAAGAGAGGGTTTCTTACCAGTCCATACCTCTTGTGGAGTCTTATCCTCCAACGCTGATGAAGGTGATCTGTTGACCAAGTAACATGCTGTCTCCACCGCCTCTGCCCAGAATTCTTGTCCTAACTGAGCACCAGTGAGCATGCTTCTTGCCCTTTCCATCAACATCTTGTTCATTCTTTCTACAACTCCATTTTGCTCAGGTGTCTATGGTGAAGTCTTCTACCATGCTATACCACACTTCTTACAGAATTCTTCAATTTCCTTACTGCAAAACTCTCCACCATTATCTGTCCTCGGCACCTTTATCTTCTTCTCTGTCTAGTTTTCCACTAGAGCCTTAAATTCTTTAAACCTGTCAAAGACTTTAGATTTCTTCTTAAGGAAATATGTCTATGTATTCTTTGAGAAGTCATCTATAAATGATACATAGTACATAGTCTTACCCAATGATGGAACCTTCACAAGTCCAAACACATCACTATGCACAAGCTCCAATAATGTTTCGCCATCTTACCACCAAAGGGGAAACTCACCTGATTTTGCTTCCCATATACACAATTTTCAAAGAAATCAAAATCCAAAGAGCTATTACTCATACCTTCTACCATTCCTTTACCATGAAGTATTCGAAGGCCCTTCTCTCCAATATATCCAAGCCTTTGATGCTCCAACATGGTTTTCTCTCCAAATACCACTAGATTTTCTGCTCCACTTTCAGGAACCACAAAACTGTTTCACCCATCAACAACAGTGCTACCTTGTAGCTTGTACAAAGTTCAAATCCGAACTCCCTATATCAATAACAATGGTCCCCGAACCATCTTGCAAGTATCCTTCTCGAACACTATTTTTACACTTGCATCATCCAACCTGCTTATGGAAATCAGATTTCTAGCCAATCCAGGAATATGCAAAACACTTGGAAGTGTTCTAACCATTCCACCTTGCAACTTCAACTTTACTTTTCCGCGACCAACGATTCTAGCCTTCCTGTCATCCCCCCAAAAAGACATCACCACCATCATATTTCTCATATTAGCAGAACCACTCTCTATGGGGAGTGAAGTGAAAGGATGCATCTGAGTCAATCAACCATGCCTCATGATCTACATGTGTACTTGAAGAAGCCAAGTACACATCCCCACCCTCATTGGAGGTGGTTTTCATCTCTGTAGAAGGAGCATCATCAGATCCCTTTCTGATCCAGATTTAGACAGGAATGCAACAAATTAAAAAGATAACCATAAACACAAAGATGCAGCGAAATAATACTTCATTTCATTAATGTAAAATACTGAGATATGCTTACAAATAGAAAATGGAAATAAACAGCTAGGTCGATGGTAGCTTATCTCTGAGAAGAGATGTGGTAGCTACATGCCTCTGAACTATGTTACAATGAGGCTCGAAGGCCTATCTATTGTTGAGAAACAATGGAAAACCCTTCACATCGCAAAACCTAACCCTAGAAGATGAAACCCCAAATTGTGGAACCCGTTTGGGTAAATTGGTGCCTCAATTTCCCGGGGTCGTAACTTTGGCATACGATCTCCGTTTGACATGTATAATAGCTCGTTAGAAAGATCTATCTAAGCACTACAACTTTGGGAAGGGAAAAATCAGTCCATGGACCCATGCTGCCCCCAAATTTCCCAAAAAACGTCGTTTACAGCCTCAAAACGGCTCCGGAAGTTCAGGACCCGAAAAACTGCTAAAAATAGTAAATTGTGCTACAAATAAGGAAACTGAAAATCTGAAAGAGACAATTGCAGGGGTCCAAGTGGGATAGGTGGGTGGCCACCAACATCCACCTAGATCATTCCTCCCCCCTTAGGAAGCAATGGTCCCCATTGCGTTGAGTTCCTCCATCTGCTGAACTTGGTCCTTGGTGAGCTGTTCTGCAATCTCAGATGTGTCCAGTAATGGTGAGAAGCATGGTTGAGGGCGGTACACATTGAACACGTGGTGCAGGCAAAGGAATGGAGGAATGTTGTGCTCCAAAGCATTATTTCCCACAGCCTTAGTAATGGTGTAAGGACCATGTCGGCGTGGTCAGAGCTTCTAATGGGCTCTTGTAAGGCGTTCTATCTGCAGATGCAACCAGATTTTGTTTCCCACTTGAAGCTTGTGTGGTACCCTTGTGGGTGAGGAGAAGTTCCTATGTTCTGTCATGACCATATTCCTTTGCTGCTGCTGCTGCTGCGTGGAGGAACCCTTCGTGGGAGTCATGGATGTGGTGACGACCTTCCCCTTACTTTGGGAGCGAATCAGACAGAAAATGAATTTCCTAATCTAGGAGATGAGCTTGCTGCCTTTCTTAGTAGAGATCAAAGAGGTGGCGATAGGTGGGGCTACCTCCGGTATCCTGTATAATGAATTATCCAAAGAAATAATGGCAACGCGATCAACCTTGACTCATACACAACATGTCGCCTCCACGAGTATGCTTGGCCTAATAGTACATCACAAACATCCAGAGGTGTAACATCACACAATACCTCACCTGTGAAGGGCTTGATGCTGTAGGGAAGGTGGCACTGTTGGCAGACTTTGAGATCTCGTCCTTCATGAAGCCACTTGATATTGTATGGTTGCGGGTGTGGTGTAGTCGGTAGGCCTAACTTCTTCACGACCTCTATTGAAATAAGGTTCTTTTGGCTACCACTGTCGACAATGAATTGTAGCGGTGAACCCTTCACCCACATCTGTGAGTGGAAAATATGCCCCCCCTCCTCTGGATCTTTGGGTTCATTCTTCTGGATCTTGGTGGTGGCAACAGTGGCGCTGGGATCCGCATCAATGATCTGCTTCCCTTTGCCATTCCCTTGTCGAGTTCTGGCTCAAGGTCGGAACATGCATCTGATTCAAAAGACTTCAACTTGGCCACCAGCGACTGCTTGGTCTGACACTCACTTGAGTTATGAGTGGGACTCTTGTGGAACTCACACCACTTTCCTGTGTCCTTCTTCAGCTTCGCGACGTTGTTTTTTGCTTGCAGCTTTGGCGGGTTGTCTTGGGCCACCCCACCTTGGATTTGTCCTTTGTTCTACAGTTTGAGGGCACCTTTCCCTTGCTTCAGATTTGCAGATCCAAAGTCTCACTTCTTTTGTTTAAACTTTTACTCAACCTTGACGGCATATCGGTATGCCATGCTAAGCGAGGAGATGTTCAAGAATTCTATTTCTTCCTGGATGTACTTGTGCAGGTAGCCATGGCATTTGAGTATCAAATGCTGCTCTGAATCCTTGATACCCAACTTTGTGTGAAGGGTATGGAAAATATTGATAAACTCTGACACGTCTTGGTCCCTTCCCTACTGCAGCATGGTCCATTTTATGTATTGATCCTCATAACTTCTGATAGGGTAGTACTGCTCCTTAATGGCATCCCAGAATGAATTCTAGGTGGGTGTGGCTGAAAAGAGTGAACTGGTACTTTCATACTTCTACATGTATTAGGTTTCCCACCAGTCCTTGACGTGCGGGGCTGCTTTGAGAAGAGCGAAAATAATCTTTTCCCGACTGGAAAAATCATGAATAGAAAAATAACCCTCTAGCAGATTTAACCATTTATCAATGGCATTTGTGTCTGTCTGACCCTCGAATATGGGGATTTCAAAATTAACTTGTACCTTAAATAGTGTGGTGTTTCCAGAGTAGTTGTGGGAAGCTGATGCGTCGACCGTTGAAGGATCTGGGCAAAGTTGTCCATCATCGCGTTCCTTTGTCGCTCGAAGGCTTCTTCGAGCAAGATTTTGATAGGATATCCTATTCCCTCGTCTTTCTTTTCATCCGCCATGGGAGGCCGTCGTGTTTTTCGAGGCTGGTCTTGCAAAGGTTCGACTAGTTCAAGCCCTAACTCCTTATATCCTGACCTCGTTGGGGATATGCAAAGAAAAACAGAGAAAAAGCAAATCACTTTGATACCACTGATCCGGATTTAGATAGGAACGCAACAAATTACAGAGATAACCATAAACACAAAGATGCAGGGGAAATAATACTTCATTTCATTAATGTAAAATACTAAGATATGTTTACAAACAGAAAATGGAAATAAACAACTAGGGTGATGGTAGCTTATCTCTGAGAAGAGATGTGGTGGCTACATGCCTCTAAACTGTGTTACAATGAGGCTCGAAGGCCTATTTATTGTTGAGAAACAATGGAAAACCCTTCACATCCCAAAACCAAACCCTAGAAGATGAAACACCAAATTGTGGGCCCCGTTTGGGTAAATTTGTACCTCAATTTCTCGGGGTCATAACTTTGGCATACGATCTTCGTTTGATTCGTACAATAGCTTGTTAGAAATATATATCCGAGCACTACAAATTTGGGAAGGAAAACATTGATCCACAGACCCATTTTGCTCCCAAATTTCCCAAAAAACGTCGTTTAGGGCCTCAAAACGGCTTCAAAAGTTCAGGACTCGAAAAACTGCTAAAAATAGTAAATTGTGCTACAAATAAGGAAACTGAAAAGTTGAAAGAGACAGTTGCGGGGGTCCAAGTGGGATAGGTGGGTGGCCACCAACATCCACCTGGATCACTTTCCTTTGTCAGGAGCTTTAGTTTTACAATCCCTTTTGTAGTTCCCTTCCTTTCCGCATTTTTAGCACACCACCTTTATAGGTTTTCCTGGAGATTTAGATCTCCCACTCAATGACTTATTTTTGTTTCTACTCTGGGACCATCCTCATATAGACAAGGCATCACCATTCTGGCTCTCCATTTTTTTCCGTCTCATCTCCTCCGTTAGCAAGGATGAGACTATTTCATCAAACTGCAAGGCAGTTGCATTACTACCTATTGCAATAACCAGGCTATCCCATGAATCTGGTAGAGAACACAAAAAAATAATGCACTTATCTTCATCTGAAATTTTAATATCAACAGATAATAACTGACTTACCATAGCATTAAATGCGTTCAGATGTTCTGTCACCGAGTCTCCATCTTTCATCCTCAGGTTATACAACTTTTTCCACAGGAACATTTTATTCACCAGAGACTTAGATTGGTACAAAGTCCCCAACTTTTTCCACAAATTCTTCACCGTAGCTTCCCCTGATACATTCAGAAATATGAATCTGAGACACACAATTGTATTGTGCTCTTTGCCTTCCAATCTAACTTCTTCCATTCTTCATTGGACACTCCAGTTGGTTTAGTACCCAGATCTACTGCGATCCACTTATCTTTATCCACCAACAGATCCTCCATTTTGAGTTTCCACAACTCAAAACTCTGACCATTAAATTTATCAATCTCTATCTTTCCACTGCTCACCATCTTCTTTCACCACCAGAATCGATCCCACAGATCTCCCACTAAACAAGGTCTACCGCAGGCTCAAGCGAAACCCCTCAGCAACAAAGGCATCCCATTGAAGCCAAAATTGCTCTGATACCAAATGTAGGTTTTAACCCCATACAGAAATTACCTGCATATGAATTTTGAAACACAGAAAATAAATAATGTGAGAGCATAATACATAAAACACATATACACAGATATTTCCCATAGATCCCAAAACCAGGACTACCAGCTTGATTTTTCATTATGTTCCTTTCAATGTTACAATAAATATTTATACATGTTGAAGCGTCCAATACCATGGACCGAAAACCATTTTCAAAAACCATGGACCAAAACCGTGGACCAAAACCGTGGACCAAAACCATAGGTAGGTCCGCCCAACCTAATATAGGGTCCAAAAAAAAATTTCCCAAGGCACTGCCGTAGACCCCGTAGAGGGGGCCTACTCACACGCCTCAAACCCCCCAAACAGGGGGTGCTACTACTTCCCCTGTAACCTCCCTGCTGCGTAATTGGCGCAACAAAGGGGGGGCTCCGTCTTCCCTCTAACCACCCGGTTAACTACGTGGGATAGTTGTGGAAAGAATATAACACAACCCAACATGGATGGACGAAAACACTAACATTTGGTTTGGTTTTAACTTTTCTGCATACATTACTCTTTTAGGTCTGTCTAATCTTCATCTCCCTCCAACTCCGACACTTCTGCTCGAGACAAGGCAAGAGCTTGAGAGCTCCCATGGTTGAAGAAAATTCTATCGAAGACAACATGGTGAAGGAAGAAGTGGGGCCAAGGAAAAGAGGGCATTGCCACAACTATAAACAAAACATTAGCAAAGGGAAAACTTCGTTGGCCTCGACCAACAAGACGCAGTAGAAGAGGGGCAGGAAAATAAGGGAGGAGAATATTCAAAACCTCATGCATGCCTATAGTGGGGGAACTCTAGCATAGGTCAAGTCCCTAATTTCATCATGGAGCAAAAATTGAATGCCAAGGCTATGGAATAGTCACTTCCAACGGAGGATTGGGAACCCTTGCTTTTGGACCTGGGATACACCCAAGGTAGGAAGACTCTCTTCAAACAAAAAGTCCAGATCTACTGAGTTATGAAGAACTTATTGGAAAAAACAATGACAACTACCGCGAATTTGGAGGATCTGCCACAAACCTAGCAAGAGGGGCCTGGCTTAAAATATATTCAACAGGAGATCTAGGCAGTATAGGTGCAATAGTACCACCACAATGTTTGTCTTAGACTAATTGCAAAAAATGAAATGCTCGAAATGGAAACCTTAACATATTGTAAGAAAGAAAGTATAAGGAAAGAAAGTTATTCTAATTGCATAAAGTAAATCTCATGAAGTAAATTTCAGCCATTACATTTGAAAGAGTTTAGGTTCATTAACAAAATTCATTGGATGTGGCAATCATCATTGTATTATCCATTTCATAAATCTGTCCATTAGCCCAAATCGCTGAAACATTTTGCATGGGTAAAGAGGCAAGTCCTAAGTGTTCTTTAGTCTTCTCTAATCATTGATTTAGAGCCCAGGGGTCTTGATTCAACCGTAAGGGACAATAACTAATCTTCTTGAGTGAATTTGGGCAAGTATATACATGTTGGAAGGTTGCTACAGGAGATCCTCCTGTTACTACAAGAAACGACAAATTTACTACAAGAAACTATAATTCATCGAATGACCAAGCAAATAAAATCCAAATTGGATGGGACAATTTTTTTTAATGATGAGGATGTCTAAGGTGTTCATTCCAAGTGGAATCACTCAAAAATAGCTCTGTTAACCCATGTTTAAAAATAACAGAAAATTACTAGTCTAAAATCTAGAAATTCGAGAACTAGTGAGCTAGTAAATCTATCAAATACCTAACCTAATCAACTGAAAATAGAATGGTATGATTTTTGTTATTAACTAGAATTTTTTTGTGATCTAATGCAAGTGGAATTAACTCAATTGAAGTATGTTAGCATGCTTTAAAAAATAACATAAATTTATTGTTATTTTTTACAAAGGACTTCTAGAAATCTAGATTTGGGAATAAGCAAACTAATCCAAGTAACTCAATGATTACTATGAAGTTCCAAATTTGTTCCATGGATTAAATGATCTGTGATCCTGAAAAAGAACTTACTACAACCATTTAACACAATCCTACAAGAAGAAATCATAAATACTAAATGCAGAAATAGAAAAAAACAAGAACAAGAGATGCATGTGAATAAGAAGTGAAAGGAAGAAAAGTAAATGATACAAAAGGGCTATGAGGCTCTTGGGATAGAAAATCCCAAGGAAACTTAGAGTCCTATGAAGGACACCAAGGTTTAGAAGCTGAACATGGCACCAATATTCATTATTTCCATCAATACAATTACATCCCTGCAAGAAATGAAATTGGAGCTACAAAAATACGAGTTCTCTCCACAAGAGGACCAATAAAACTCAACTTGGTACTTATACAACATGATTAGGAGCATTCCTCATGATAGGAGGAAGCTTTCGCCACTAAAATCCCTTAATTAGTGGACTTGGTTCCCAATATTAGGAATCTGCATTAAATGACAAGGAACACATTACTATATTTTTTCAATCATTAGAGCTCGAGAATCTGTGCAATTATTTCAAAATATCTTCTTGATTTATTATTTAATATTGATCCTCCTACAGTAGAGAGCAAGTCCCTAAATTATCTCCTCCAAATATTCATAATATGTGCAATATTCTCACAATATACCACAAAAATAAAAAATATTAGGCACAAATATGCAATTATCCATAAACATTCCTAATGAACATATTAAATTTAAAAATGCATTATCTAACGCAAAAAGAGAGGTTTAATGTGTTGAAGGATAGTCAGATGGGCTTTAATTTATGTTTAATTTAGAGGCCCACCATATCCCCCTCTTGAAAATGTTTCTTATCCTCTGAAAAACTTAGTGACCTCATTGTGCCTCATTTATGGCCCTAGTGCTTTCTCTTTTGTTCATTCCTCAGTCCTTTCCCTTAAGAATTTCTGTTGTAAGTTCTGAAAGGACAAGCACAAGAATGTATTTGTTCTTTTCATGATTCTTTAACACTCTTTCAACAACAACAAAAAACATAGCTTTCCTCTTTGCAAGTGAACTATGTTGGCTTGTAGATCCATTTCATTCATATCATCTCCTTTAAAACCTTCATTCCATTTTCACTCATTTTTTCAAAATTGTTTGTGCATAGAAAAATCACAGTGTTTCTTGAGACCATTATTCTACCTTCTTTCCCTTACTCAAGATGAGTTCTTGAATTATTTTCAGTTTGGAAAGGTATTCCACATCCTTTTCCAAGCTCCTGCTACCTTTTCCACCATTTGGACACCTATAAAACCTTCAAAACGCCTTTAGATGAGAACTAGGACATCCTATAGTAATTCTTGTAGTAACTACATGAAACCCTGTAGTAATTCCTGCAGTAATTACAGGAAACCCTATAGCAACCTGTTTAAATATTTTTTGAGCAGAAATGATAGTCTGAGCCTAGGGTAGGCCCTCAACATGACTTCCATGCCTTTCTCCCCTTTCTATAACATCTTTTCGGCCTTGGAAAAAAGCTAGAAAAAGATTAGAGACCTCTTGGAAAGCCTCTTTTCATCACTGGAGTTTGAGTTCTATTTTGATGGTGAATGCTTTCTTTAATTTTGTTGTATTCTTCTTCTATTTTGTTGTTTGGATGATTTCTTAATAGCCTTCGAGTTTTTTGTTTTTATTAGGTCTCTCTTAGGCACTGCCAGTTTTTTTATAACAAGTTGTTCCTTTCTTCCTTCTTGTAGTAGCATTCTACCTTCCTGTAGCAGTCATTCCTCCTTTTTCAGGGTCTTCTAACTGTTTGAGAGTGATGAGAAATGATGTAGAGGGTTTGGAGGATGATTCTAGGGCTCAGAGGGAGTAGTGTAGGTTTGTGAAAATGGAGAGTATGTGCTTTGTGTGTTTTTTCAAGAAATTTTCAGGGCGAGATAGAGTGTAGGGTTTGTTCTTGAAAAATATTAATTTTTTTCCTATGAAATGGGATAGAAGAATGATGGATAGATAGCGGATATGAAGTGGACGGAGGTCTTGGAGTGTTGTGGTGACTTGACGTTTGCAGAGATTTCTTCTTTTAACTATTGTCCCCATTCGTCAAAATCATCACCCTTACCAATTTGGCTTTTCCACGTTGCATGAGTGAAGGAGTGAGTTGTAATTAACTATTTGAAGGTGGCAAAGACTACTGACCCATCCTTATCTTATAAAACCTCATCTCTCATGCATTGACAACAAATTTCTAGCTATATTATGCTCAAGAGAAGAGGTCAATAATATTGCATACATGTACCTACTTGATGGTTGTTGGAGAGGCATGCATGCTGCTGCTAAGTTGATGATCGATACATGGTCCTCTACAGGTGATACTTTTCTTTGTTTTCTTTTGCACAGGTCTTCATATCTTGGTGATTCTAAACCTTTGTCTTCCAATTACCGTGAGTAAGCTATCTTAGTCATATCCAATATTTTTGGAGTGTTGGGCTCAACCATGGGTGATGTTCACCTTCCCCACGCTTTTCACAATTGTTATACCCCTTCCCACCACTTCATTTCACCTTCCCTACATTCCTATAGCCTTCAACTAGTTTCCAATAGAAAACTATGACATCCTGTAGCAGTTCTTGTAGTAACTACATGAAACCCTGTAGAAACTTGTTTAAATCCATATCTCCCAAATGGTATACTGGATTGACCTAAACTTTTCTGAGAATGCTACCATCATCCTTATACACCTTCCCATAAAACAAATTTGGCCAATGGACGCATGAATCTTAAGAAAAACTCAAAATAGTTGTAGATGATGAAGGTCAATTTCTCGAAACCTATGCACTGGAATTTGTTGAAATTTCTTGGGCATGTTACCATCATCCATATGAATCTCTCCATGAAACAACTTTACAAATGGATGCACGAATATGGACAAAATTTAAAAATTGTTGTAGGTGATGGAGATCAATTTATCGAAAAGTGTGCACCAAAATTTGCTGAAATTTCTTAGGCATGTTACTATCATCCATATGCATCTCCCCCTGAAACAACTTGGAAAATGGATGAATGGTTTTCAAGATATGACAAAAATATATTTTTTCTCTATGTATTCATGTTTCTTGTAGTAACTACATGATCTTCCTGTAGTATTTCAGGACAACAAGGAAAATGAGCAGTAAAATCTTAGGAATGTTGAGTGGATGGTGGAAATAGACGAGGGTGATAGATTGGCATGGACTTGGTCCTGTTGGAGCATTTGAGCAAAGGAGGAGAAAGTAAATAATTGACTTCTTTTGACTAGGCTTGTGATTAACTTTTCATTTGGTGGCTAACTTGTTTTTGGTTGCTTGTAGAGGTTGGAGAGCATTTGCATTCGAGAGAGATACATGGAGCAAAGATTTTTATTTTTTTTTTCTTCTTCTTTTTCTTCTAGGCCTACTAGCCGCCTCAATGAGGTTTTCAACTAGTAGGTCTACCTAGGCGCCTCAAAGGAGGTTTTCACCTAGGATCTTTTATTTTTCTCGTTTTTCTCTTTTTTTCCAACCCATTGACTGCCTCATGGAGGTTTTCAATAAATGAGCCAATTTCAGACACCTCAAAGGAGTTTTTCACCTGAGATTTTATTTTTTTTTTCTTGTTTTTCTTTTTTTATTTATTTTCCTATCCTACTCTACATGAAAAACAAAACCATTTTCAAGTGTAGGAATACCTTCAATGGAGCCACCTGCATAACTAGATGAGAGATAAAATCATGTGTAGGTTCGAAACATATTCTTTGACATGTACCTGAATGTAAGGGAAAAAATGCTTTAACTTTGATGATATCAAGCACAATTGAAGAAGAGAGTATTGATGCAATTTAGTGACTGTCTGGAACCATATTTCAATATAGTTGTGATGCCCCTAGTCCACTTGCTCATTTGGATCATCTTGGATGTCTTCTTCTTCCGTGAAATTCAGATCTTCTTCTTTTTATCGGTTATTCTCTTGAACACATAGAGGATCTGATGGTAAACATGAGGGAACTTTCTCAATCTTTGATTCTGATGTCTGATCTTCATCAAGTGCATCCCATGATCCTTTGGTCTTCTCATTTGAATCTTCTTCTTCTGGATGTGGTCCTTCAATTCCATCAATAGAATCTCTTTTTTTCAATAACTTTCATGATCTAAGATGAATACCATTTAGATCAAGAGGAGATGTTTGGAAGTTTTGTGCGTCAACATTGTAAGTGGGGTGAGCTACTTCCTTGTGTGGTTTTGGAAATAGTGGTACAAGTAGTTGAGTGGGAATGGATATTTGAGATGGATGTGGTTAGGGTTGGAGTTGTGGTGGAGGTGGATGGTAGGGATAACAGAGTTGGGTATCAAGGATATTGAGGAAAATATTGAGGATATTGTGGATGGGTCCCACAAGTTCCTTTCTGATCTTGTTTCCAAGATTGGTTTTGGGGTAAGGCTAAGGTCACCAAGGAAAGGGTGTGTTCCAATTACTTTGAGATGGATGCGAATAAGCTTGAAATTGTGAACTAGGTTCTTGCATCATATTATGTTGAATAGGTTGCCATGGTTCTCTTGGAGCCACATGACATAGCTTCATTGGAAATTGACTTGCTCCATTGTCCTCTTGATAAACTTCCTTCAACCTTAGGAATGAGGGGAAATATTTAACATGTGATTCTGCATGGACAACACAAATATCATCATCTTCTTTTTCCTCATATTGCATTCTTAACATTTCTACTTGTTCGCTTAGATTACTAAGAATTTTTGTTTTAAAGTTATCAAACAAATTTCCATGTTTAGCTTGACTTACCAATCTTGATGTTGATTTACTTACTCTTTCCCTTCCTCTTGACATATGTTTGCATGTTTCACAAATTTCTTCAAATTATAATTGGTATACATAACCTCTAGTCATGAGAGAATGGAGATCAATCCACTCGTCCCTAGTTGTTCTAAGTAAGATGGTTTTTAGTGTGTCAGATCCTAAATGATGTAATTTTTCCCTCTTAACATTATACATGAACCTCTCTATTAAATCCTCAAGGCTCTAATCTTATTTTTTATTCATTATAAACATTTATTCTTTAAGATCATGATATGTATATTTTCCTAGAAATATATTTTCTATATCATTCGATGATCTTATTGAATTATTCCCTAAAATCATGAACCATTTAAGAGCTATATCCTTCGATGTTGTCGGAAACAATCTTAGTTTTTGAGTGTTTAATAAGTAACGATAAGATCTACAAAGGATTTCAAATTCAAAGAGAAAGGTTTCTGGATCCTTTGACCTTAAAGTTTGGAATAAAAGATGGATGGATTTTCTTCATATGCACATTGACATCAGTGTCTTGAATGGGAAATCCAAGAGGATCTTATTCATTATCATCATTTCCATCAATTTATTCTTCCTTATTTGCCACCTCTTCTTCTTCTAACTACAAAAATGAATGGTGATATGGCTCTTACTGCACCACGTGATCAAATGGGGGGGTTGGTATTGGAGAAGTATTTTTATTTTTATTTTTTGAATAAGAATGCTAATGCAACGCAATTTTCTGTTTTTGAAATGAAATATGTGTAATGCAAATTTCATGTTTATGCAAAAAGTAAAGAAATGAATCAACTAGGGAATAAAAAAATACATACCTTGAAAACTCCCTAGCAATGACACCAAAAAGTGATGAGCCTCGCTATTGCAACAAGAATGTTGCAACACCCAAGGCTACCAACTTTAATTATCAACCCGAGGTTCGTACAAACTTAGGAGGTATCGACACTATATGTGCAACATACAATGTGTGTTTCCTTTGATGTCTTGATGTAATGGAGTGAATGTAATAAAATCAGATCCTAAACTAATTCCAGAAAATGAAATGCTAAAAATGGAAACCTTAAACTATTGGAAGAAAGGAAATACAAGGAAAGAAACATATTCTAATTTCATAAAGTAAATCTCATGAAGTAAATGTCAATCATTACATTTCAAAGAGTTCAGGTCCATTAACAGAGTTCATTGGATGTGGCAATCATCATTGTATTATCCATTTCATAAATCTGTCCATTAGCCGAAATCATTGAAATGTTTTGTATGGGTAAAGAGGCAAGTCCTAAGTAGTTTTTAGTCTTCCCTAATCATTTATTTAGATCCTAGGGGTCATGATTCAACCTAAGGGACAATAACCAAGCTTCTTGAGTGAATATGGGTAAGTATATACATGTTGGAAGACTGCTACAGGAGATCCTCTAGTTACTACAGGAAACTGCAGATTTACTACAGGAAACTATAATTCACTGAACGACTAAGAAAATAAAATCAAAATTGGATAGGAAATTTATTTTTATTGACTAGGATGTCTTAGGTCTCCATTACAAATGGAATCGCTCAAAAATACCTCTATTAACCCATGCTAAAAAATAGCAGAAAATTACTAGTCTAAAATCTAGAAATTCGAGAACTAGTGAGGTAGTGAATCTATCAAATTCCTAACCTAATCAAGTGAAAATGGAACGGGGTAATTTTTTTTATTAACTAGAATGTTTTTTATATAATTCAAGTGGAATAAACTCTATTGAAGCTCATTAGCATGCTCTAAAAAATAACAAAAATTTATTGTTATTTGCCACAAGGGACTTCCATAAATCTAGATTTGGTTATAAGAAAACTAATCTAAGTAACTAAATGATTACTATGAACTTCCAAAGTTTTTCCAAGGATGAAATTATGCTTTTAATCCTGAAAAATAACCTGCTTCAACCATTTAACCCAATCTTACAACAAGAAACCATCAATACTAAATGCAGAAATAGAAAAAAACAAAAACAAGAGATGCATGTAAATAAGAAGTGAATGGAAGAAAAGTAAATGATACAAAAGGACTTTGAGGCTCCTAGGATGGTCAAGCCAAAGGAAAATTAGAGTCCTATGAAGGATACCAATATTTAGAAGCTGAACATGGCGCCAATCTTCATTATTTCCATGAATACAATTACATCCCTGCAAGAAATGAAACTAGAGCTGCAAAAATACGAGTTCTCTCCACAAGAAGACTAATAAAAATCAACCCCTAGAGGAAAGTTAGACTTGGTACTTATAAAAAATCATTAGGAAGCATTCCCCCTAAAAGGATAAAGCTTTCCCCACAAAAATCCCTTAAATAGTGGATATGGTTCACAATATTAGGAATCTGCATTAAATGATAGGGCACACATTCCTAGATTTTCTCAATCATTGGAGCTCCAGAATCTGTGCAATTATTTCATAATATCTTCTTGATTTATTATTTAATATTGACCGTCTTGTAGTAGGGGGCAAGTCCCTAAATTATCTCCTCCTCTAAATTTTCATAATCTGCCCAATATTCTCACAATATTCCACAAAAATAAATAATATTAGGCACAAATATGCAATTATCCATAAACCTTCCTATTGAACATATTAAAGTTAAAATTACATTATCTAATGCAAAAACAGAAGTTTAATGTTCTGAAGGATAGTCAGATCGACCTTAATCTACGTCTAATCGAGAGGCCCATCATCCATGTCAAGGGATGAGTTGCCTTCACGTAATTAAATATAAATAATTAATGCATAGTTAATTTTTTTTTCCATTTGATTATATATATATATATATATATATATATATATATGAGTAGCATTTATACAAATTGAATCTGTTGAAAAGTATAACCATGATTTTTTTAAATGAATATAGACACTATTACACAGAGGGGGGTTTTAAGACAATATTTGAGATAATTTTTGGGTGATTTTTCTTAACTTGAGACAAAAAAATAAAATAAAAATAAAAAAATTGTATTGTCTTAAATAATTTTTTAAGCGAGCATCTCAAATTAGTGTCTTAAAAAATTGTCTCTATAAAAACAATATATAGCACAAGTATTATTGTCTCTTAGGAGACAATTTCATTTTTGTCTCTCAAGAGACAATAGTTGGGATTGAGACATTATTTTTATAGAGACAATTTGTCTTTAATCCTAATTTTTTTCTCTCTAGAGACAATGAAAAATTATATTTAATAACAATACGATATCACTTTTGAATTTTTAAAGATAATATAAAATAATGAATCGAAAAAAATATCTCACCATTGCAATAAATCAATGTCAAAAGTATTTAATTAAAAATAAACTACAATATCATTAATTAATTCATGTTAGGGCATAGTGGAATGAAACCAACATCCTCTTGATTATAAGGCATGTGCTATTACATCGAGCTACAGCCATTTAAAGAATTATGTGTGGAGTTATTGAAGTCCTTGAAATTGCATGTATAAGGATTGATTTAAAAAAATGCTAGATACATAATGGCATAATCTTTGTAAAGTCTATAATCATGTAGCCCTTATTTTTAACTCAATAAAAAATTACTTATCTATGCCTTAAATAACTTATCAGATACACAAACCAACAATACATCACCATGTTGGAATTTTGTTTCACATTAATACTCACCTTTCTGATCCATTTTTTTTTGTTACAAACAAGTTTGTGCATACACAAAGACTTTTATTTTTATATTAACTTTGATTTAGAAAAATGTAAGATTTGTTTGAAATTCCAAAATAGGATTAATGAATATAATCATAATTATGAATTCCATGGGAATCAGTAAAAAATAGGCATGCATTTTACAAAAATACACAAGTGAAAGTGTTGGGTAGAATGCAGAACAATGATATGAAAAATAATTAAATAATTTCATTATACAATATACTTATTTAAGTAAGTGTGCATATTGAGTGTAGACATTGACATAAAATTGAAAACACTTTTATATAGCACAGTAACTTTGCCCATAACTTGAATGGGCATTTAACCCATCTCTGTAGTTAGATATAAAATATACATATTAGTTATCACCATTGTGAAAGGATAGCCACCCCAATCTTAATGGTTATGAAATACTTGAAAAGTAAAAAAGTATAAATGTAATGGTGATTCCACACTTTTGTTTGGAGTGGATCTATATGATATATGCCCAAAAAAATATTCAGAAATGTTAAATTGTGTGGGTCAGAAAGAATTGGTTATTTTGGCCAATGAATAAATAAATGTGGGATGCCTTAACATGTATTATAAAACACAATGATTGAACTCTTCAAATAAATAGCGAATGCAATGATGAATCAAATGTTACGATCTGTAAGATCATGAAACATGTGAAGGAACCAACTGATTATGTCTTAGGAAGCAGTATTATTTATTTTTTTGCTCCAAGTAATAGACACAACATCAAAGTGAAAATAAGAAAATAAGGCTATTTTTTGGCACTTAGGATGATATATATTAAATAATGGATGGAGCTGATTGAATATTCACTTGATAGGAACATGCTTTTAGCATAACAATGAGTAGAGCTTGCTAGTAAGTTTCATTGCCAAGACATCATCAATAACATTGCCTAACTTTACTGACTTTGTTACCTTATCCTTATCACAAGGGTTTCATTAAATGTACCTCTGATATAGCATGTTCATACATCACATACTAAACAATACCCTTAATTTGACTACATATTGGAAAATACCTCTAAAAGTCACATTATTTAACAACACGAACACAATACACCTTCCCAATTAAAAAAACCCCTACTTTCACTAGATATTGTAGGTATCCATTTTTCATTAAATAAAATTATATATGTTTATATTTTTCATTAAATTTGAACTCCATCTTTTATACCTACCAATATAAAAATCCTTTACTCCCTATTATATGCTCAATATATTATGTCATTCTTTCCTCAATATATATCCCCCAGTATGAATGCACGTGGTATAGTATTTCTCCACTAGTGACGCCTTCGTGATCCTTATGAGCATTGCAACTCCATTGGTCTACAAAAATTGGAGGAATTTGTGTTTAGAAATGAATTATACCAATCAATAACATGTTATTTTTATATACCCCATAATTCATCTGTGTCCAACTTCAACATTTCAAACAAATGCCTGATCAATAGAATGAAATATATGAGAAAGACTAGATTCTATGTTAGGTCCCTATAATACTAGTGATTCCCCCATTACTATTGTCGTTGTATCTCTTATTGTTATTGTTGTGCCCCTATTGTCCCCATATTGTTATTATTGTGCCCCATAGAATCCCTCTATTGTTATGTTTGTGCCTTTATATTATTATTGTTAGGTCGGCTTGATTATATTGTGACCCTTTAGACTACTATATATAGAAAGGAGGTTTTGTCATTTAATTCATCCAAGAATTTTTCATTTATGTAATGTGAAGGAGGTTGCCTCCTCGAAGAGGCTGAATTCTAAAGTGTTGATCTATCTTTTCTATCTTTTTGTGAGCTGGTTTCGCTGCTCCAAATAGGTCATCGTGGAATTTTCACTATAACTTTATTTCTGCGACGTTTCAGAAGCTAAAAAAAAACCCATTTGAGAAGAAATCGGTCTGAACCTTGGCTCTGAATTTCAAATCTTGTCTCGCTATATTTTCAGAGATATAATATGAGGAAGTTAGGGTTTTGCAAACCCCTGAATACATTCCAAACAGGTCACCTTGGGAAAATTGTCATAACTTTCACTCTGAACATCAGATTGAATTTTCGTAAGAAGTTACAGAAAGAGGATGGACTGTACTTTTTTGGGTGTCATTTTTAGAACCTAAGGTTGAAACAGTGACCCATGGCACGTCATACAATTTCTCTCTACTGAACTAGTCTATACTCAGGTCATCGTGGGAGATTTGGCATAACTCTTCATTGGAGAATCCAATCTTGATCAGACTTGCAGGTTAGAAATATTACTCAAAGGGTTACCGTAGGAAGCAATTTCAGACTTGGGAGATCCAAAATTATAGAGATACATGAGATTCAATATCAAGCTCCTACAAAGTGAAAATAAGTGTGTAGTTTTTTTTTTTTGCATAAGCTTGGTTTGAAAAATTAGTTTGAAGGAATTCAAAGGGCATAGTAAAGCATTATTATTGGTAATTTATTCCCTGAAGAAAGAAAATGGAAATACCTAGTTGTTGGGTGCATATAAGGTGTCTTTTAGAACTCCTAATTGCCTCACATTAATTATCAACCTGGGTAAGTCTTTTTGTTTCAAGAGTGTACACAATATGTGCAAGTGATGAAAATCATTATATCTATAGAGAGTAATGCTTTATGATAACTTATCAATTTCAATACAAGAGTAAACGGATCAAACCATAAATCTTAAGCTTATAAATTCAAGGAAATTAACCTATTCAAGTATCAAAACTCAATCTTAATCTAAACCAAACTCAATCTTAATCAAGAGATTCTAATTGCGATGACATCAACCAAGTGCATTGTAGAAATAACAGAACTCTTTCAGCTGAATCTAAACTACTGCATAGAAATAAAGCATCTGATCTAATCAATAACAATCTGTCTTTTAATTAACAAGAAATAATTCTCATCTAATAATTAATTTAATCCACAACATAAATAAATGAAATCAATTGACAAAATTACCAATTAATGAAATGAATACACGAAATCCACAATCATGAAAGTAAATCAATTGTAAAGCTACAAAATAGAATAATCAAACTTGCAGTAAACGAAAAGTAAAAGTATAACACAGGGAACACCAGTGAAATCCACCAGTGACCGGGCCAAAGCTGCTAGTGATTACTGCTTAACTACTTCAGAATATCGCCAATGAAAAACAACACAAATTATGTATTATTCATTAGATCCAAATGTCATTACAGCACAATGTCTTTTAGAATAATGATCTGTATATTAAAATAACTACTGAAGTAAATGATGAAAAAGTTCTCCCCATCTTACCCTCTCTTTGATCTCTGTTTTCATTTAAATACACAGAGAGCAAAGAGAAGTTACAACAAATCTGATTACAAAATGATTTTCATTACAAAGTTGGATTTTACAAAACAAACTGATCAACAAGATCATATCTAAAAGATCTCCCCATCAACATTCAACAGGAACAAGTTGAATTTGGTATTGCAACTGGAAGAATTTGGAAAATGGGCGCAACAACAAATCTGAGAAAATTGTCTTTGAAGAACCTTCTATTTCTCTTAACACAAACCGAATTTTGGAAAATTGTTCATTACAAAAATAATTCGGTCCGCTCTGGACAAAACCCATGTTTTGGATTTTCTAGATTCTCCTTCATTTGTCTGAAACGTCCAATGAAAAACCGTCACTTCTTATTCCAATGAATTTCTGAGTTGGAATATTTAATTGTGAGTTGAGATCAAATTTGCAATCTAGAAAAGATCTTGGAGGCTAAAATCATGAGTGACGTTACAAAAAATCTATTAATAAACCATCATTGGTAAAATCATGCATAATAATCATCAATTTATTAAAAATAAAGGAGAAAAATAGTATTTATCCATAAGAGCATAAATAATTATAAAATGGAATTATATGATAAATTATGATAAATGACGTGATAAATAATGGTAGAAATTGGTCAAATGAGCATCAAAAAGTGATAGTTATAATGACAAATTAGCAGCCCAACATACCCCCAAACTGAATATGTTGCATATCCTCATGCAACCCCAAAGCCTCTGTATTAAACAAGCTATAAGAAATGTTCATCCCATGTCATGAAAGTGATGGAACAAATGGGTTCTTCCTCAAATAATGAATATTCAATTTTAGCAATATTGATGAAGGCGTAACAATTTTCACATTGACTTTCAACCATATGTATATGAAGTTGCAGTAAAATATGATATAAGTAGCTACAAACTTTATTAACCATTTTCTCAAAAGGTACAAACCAGATTTTGTTGAAATTTGGCAAGAAGATTTATACTATATTAATGCTTCTCTAATCCAAAAATCATATCATTTTGATCCACGGAGCATGAAATATAAGAAAAATGGTTGTAGGTGATAGTGCGTGATTTACAAAATTTTACAAACTAATTTAACTTGAGATTTTCTGGGTTTGTGTATTTTCATGATACCTCTTTGTTGTCCAAAAATCACAAGAATTCAGTTCATAGTTTTAAAGGTATGCACAAATCAATTTCTGCACTATATAAAAATGAAATTGTATGCCTTAAATGAGAGAAAAAAGGTAGAAAACATCCATCATGTGTAGCAATTCCTCCCCAAAACTGGAGAATTAGCATGCCCTCATGCAATACTAGAAAAAAATTGAGGTGGTTGCTACAATTTTGGTTGAAATCTATGCTTGGTGTAAAACAACATGGAATAAGAGATGTTTTGAGTATGAATAAGGAGATCGGTGGATGATGGCATGATAATAATAAATAAATGAATGAAAGTAACACTCCCCCAAACTGAAAGCTTCTATTTCTCTGAAAAATGGAAAGTGGTAAAGATGTGGAATGAATGATGATAAATAATGCTCAATGAATTTTCATGAAATTCTCCTAAATTTTTAATAAATCAGAAACTTATGCTATTTTACCTCAAGTTTTACCTCGAGAAAAATGTGGAATAACATGTATGTGTTTCCAGGAAAACTAGTGTCTTTTTGATCTGCTAGTCCCACTAAGACAGGTAGCTATCTTAGAAACAAACAATTCAAAGTGATTCAAGATTTCCTTTATGTATGATAGATAAGAGAGAAGCAGAGAGCACCAACCTGTATCTTCCACTTGGCTCCTTGCTTGTTTCCTCTCTCCCTTGATAGAGCTTGCCACTCTTCTCCTACTTGTCCCGCTTTAGAGAATATCTGTAGAGGCAAAGCAACAACACACCATCAAAGCATCGAGATCTATGATATCATAAATAATGCAGAATCAGAAATACATTAACCATACAATTGCATCCACAAATAACAAGATTTAAAAATACACAATTATATGGAGGAAAACTCAAAGAACTTTATTGATAGTAGAAGTAGAAGAGAGGATTACAACCCAGCTGTCTGATATAGCATCATCCTCTCAGCATGAAAGCCCTCTTCACCTCATAAAAAGTAAGATCACCCAACAATACAATGTTTCTTCTCAAAGAGAAACCAACAGCACTTCCTTACAAATTACAAAATTCCAACCCCTAGATCTCTCAGATGACGGATCCATTTATAGATATTTGTAGAGGGGTGAGTCAGCTTTTGGGTTTTTGATTGGTGTCATTTCACTGATAGTTTTTGGTTCCACTTAGAGATTTCATGATCTTTACTCATCCATGGGCGAATTCAGAGAGGCAAGTGTCATATGAGAAGTTTCTAGAATATTCCATGGGTTTCCACTTAGCAAACTATCTCTGCCATTTGTCTACTCTCACCCATTGCACCCCACAGAAGGCTCTTTCAATATGCATCACACCTGGCTAGTGTAGCAGCCAGTATGCATCGCACCCTAAGCATGGAGCAGTCTGTATGGTCTAGTTTTGGCCAGTTCTGAGTGTTTTTTCAGGTGGAACTTTTGGGAAATGATGTAATCAGTTGACCATGATCCTTTAGGGTGTGAAACAAGACTTTTAGGGGTTTCAGAGCCCTTGGTTTATCGACATATGTGATTGGGGTTGTAGTGCCCAAATATTTCTATAACAATATGGACTGGTATTTGTTGAAGCTGATATTGGCTTAGATGATGCTAAAAGTGATGCAAAATGTGGAAGCCATGCAAGCACATCCTGTCGACGAGTTGCTTGAGCCTCTTCTATTAGTTGCAATAGTGTGGACTCGCTACGAATAGAGTTTCCCCCCATACTTGATGTTCTCTTGTAAACAATTCACTACTCTGTATGCAATTTTCTTGAATTCATAGTTTTAGTTTTGAATAGCAACAGATAAGGTGCATGCAAAAATTTCAATCAGAAAAAACCATTGTATAAATGCAATAATAATATTTTGTCAAATCAGAAAGTTATGGCGGAGTTTGGTAATTATTACACATGCTATTCCATAATGCATATCTTCCCCCCTCAAATATGATAAGGGCGCCCATGACCATAAAGCATAGGAAAAAGGGAAAGGACATTGAGGATTCATAAATGCAGTAGGAAAATCAATCACAGCGGCGTAAATATAGCAAAAGCAATTAGAGCAATATAGGTCAAAAGATGTGAAATGCCCGTAAAATAAAACAGGGATTTAGATCATTATGTAAATAAATATTTACCTTAGATGGAAAAATATGATGAGAGCATGACCGGTGATAAATGTTAATGACTAGTGGTAGAGTATATGGACAATAATGATATAATGTGTATAAAGATATAGTTTACCATGCATGTTGGCTAATTGAATTAGAAATGTTATTCAAATGGTAAATTCTCCTTTAGAAATGAATCCATAGGGGGTAATAGGATAGAGAGTATTTGGCAGTGTAACATAGTACGTCAATAACACAAGCAGAGCCACTACTGCCAACAAATGTTCATAGCCTCGACAGGGTTGCTTTTTAACCCCAAAAATGAGCTAGAGTCCTCCATTTAGTATTTAGATTGTTTTTTGTTTTTTGTTTTTTATTGTTATAAAGAGACCACTATGCTGGCATGGTAACCAAATAATCATATTTCCATTCACTAGGACATAACAAAGTGATCAGGCTGGTTCGTGATGAGACCCCCTATCCTTCTGACAGTTTTAACCATTAAGAAAGTCATTACCTTGGTGTGGTGGCCATAATTTAATGTCACTTGTTAGACCCTTATGGTTATGGTAGGCTGGCTCGTGAAGAGACTCCTTATCCTCTTTAAGACAATATTTGTTACATTTTCATATTTTTATAAATTAATGATTTTATTGTAATGAAAGGGAGGCTCATTTACTCCTTAAGAGTCAAGGATGGCGTAAGAAGTAAAAAAAAATGCCAATGAAAGTTATGATTTTCCCCCCATATCATCATATCAAAGGGATTTATCCTTTTGAAAGAGTAAAAGATAAACTAGTATGGTATTAGAATAATAAATCATTTTATGATGTGTCCAAAGAGAAGATATTCAATCAGTTATTATATAGGTGCACCATGTCAGCTTCGGAATATAGATGACCATCGAATTTTTTTATAAGTTATAATGGTATTAATATTACTGTTTTTCTTTATCTTATGTACAAATCCAACCATGTGGTTTTTTTAATTCAAAACATAAAAGAGAAAGAAAACTGACAAAATGACTGGTGATGAAATAGTAAAGAATTAAAAACGCAAAAAGTGTTTTTCGATTGATTGAACAACAATCGCTCAATCATTTGAACAAAAAAAATAAAACACACAAAAGTGTTGTTCAATTGATTGAACATCAATCGTTTAATAATTTGAACAATAAAAATAAAACAAGCAAAAGTGTTGTTCAATTGATTGAACAACAATCATTCAATCATTTGAACAACAAAAATAAAACACACAAAAGTATTGTTCAATTGATTGAACAACAATCGTTCAATTATTTGAACAGCAAAAATAAAACACTCAAAAGTGTTGTTCAAATAATTGAATAGCAAAAGTGTTGTTCAATTGATTGAATTGTACTTCATGCCATGAAAAGAAAAAAATTAAGAATAAAAGAAGAATGGGGCTGAGATAAGCTAAGAGCAATCACACGAAAGAAGAAGAAGTGTTGTTCAATAGATTGAACAACAATTGTTCAATTAAATGAACAACAAACAATGCAAAAAGGAAAAGAAGTGTTGTTCAATAGATTGAACAACAGAATAATGCAAGAAAAAGGTGTTGTTCAATAGATTGAATAACAAAATAATCGCAAGAAGAAAAAGTGTTGTTCAAAAGTTTGAACAGCAGGTGTTCAAAATTTTGAATAGCAAAATACACAAAAAGTGTTGTTCAAAAGTTCGAATAGCAAAACACACAAGAAAAAGTGTTGTTCAAAAGTTTGAACAACAAAACACACAAGAAAAAGTGTTGTCCAAAAATTTGAACAGAAGGTGTTCAAAAGTTTGAACAACAGGTGTTCAAAAGTTTGAACAGCAAAATACGCAAAAAAATGTTGTTCAAAAGCTTAAACAATAGCAAAAACGCAAGAAAAATTGTTTTTCAAAAGTTTTAACAACAAAACACATAAGAAAAGGTGTTGCTCAAAAGTTTGAACAGCAAAATACGCGGAAAAAAAGTTTTGTTCAAAAGTTTGAACAATAATTGTTCAAAAGTTTGAACAACAAAATACGCAAAAAAAGTGTTGTTCAAAAATTTGAACAACAAAACACGCAAGGAAAAAAGTGTTGTTCAAAAGTTGTTACAAAATTACGCAAAAATTGTTGTTCAAAAGTTTGAATAGCAAAACACGTAAAGAAAAAAGTGTTATTCAAAGTTTAAACAACAATTGTTCAAAAATTTGAACAGCGAAATATGCAAAAAAGTGTTGTTCAAAAGTTTGAATAGCAGCTGTTCAAAAGTTTGAACAACAAATTACACAAGAAAAAAGTGATGTTCAAAAGTTTGAACAACAGAACACGCAAGAAAAAAAGTGTTGTTCAAAAGTTTGAATAGCAGTTGTTCAAAAGTTTGAACAACAAAATACGCAAAAAAGTGTTGTTCAAAAGTTTGAACAGGATCTGTTTAAAAGTTTGAACAACAAAACACAAAAAAAAGTGGTGTTCAAAAGTTTGAACAGCAAAAGAAGCAAAAAAAATGTTGTTCAAAAGTTTGAACAACAGCTGTTCAAAATTTTGAACAGCAAAATACGCAAAAAAAGGTGTTGTTCAAAAATTTGAACAGTAGCTATTCTAAATTTTGAACAGCAAAATACGCAAGAAAAAAGTGATGTTCAAAAGTTTGAACAACAAAACACGCAAGAAAAAAATTGTTGTTCAAAAGTTTGGACAACAACTACTCAAAAGTTTGAACAACAAAATACACAAAAAAATGTTGTTCAAAAGTTTGAACAGCAAAACACACAAGGAAAAAAGTGTTGTTCAAAAGTTTGAACAACGAAAAATGCAAAAAAAGTGTTGTTCAAAAGTTTGAACGACAGTTGTCCAAAAGTTTGAACAACGAAACACGCAAGAAAAATTGTTGTTCAAATGTTTGAACAGCAAAATACGTAAAAAAAAATGTTGTTCAAAAGTTCGAACAACAGCTGTTCAAAATTTTGAACAAAACACGCAAGAAAAAGTGTTGTTCAAAAGTTTGAACAGCAAAATATGCAAGGAAAAAAGTGTTGTTCAAAAGTTTGAACAACAAAATACACAAAGAAAATGATGTTCAATCGCCAACGGAGCGGAAACTACAACTTTGAAGGAAGCAAAACCTGAAACACAAAAATATAAGAGAAATCAGAAAAGAAACAACACTTTATTTAAAAACAGTAAATAAATAAATTAATTAAGTTACAACAACTATGATTTTATTTCCTAAGGGAATATTAATTTGTCAATGGAAAAAAATGATCTCTTGGAAAAATGGTTTGGCAGTAGTGACATGAATCTTCAAATGGAAATCAATTCTCCATTTCCTCTATTATGAATCTGTTAGGTAATAAATTGGATGAGATGTCCTTGTTTCATTAAAATTCTTTCAAGAATCGCTCGTTCATAAATTGACCTTCTTTATTCTCCTAGGACCTGCAAAAAACGAGTGTCTACCTGCAATAAAACATTAAATCATGGAGGAAGAGAGGTGATTAGACTCCCATAATCCAAGAATTATGCAAAAAAAATAACAAGTAGTTACTCTATAAAACAAATCCACGGAGAAAATAACAAAGTAAAATTAATTTATTACCCGCGGGAGAGCAGTGACGAATCATGCTAACTTGCAATGTTTTAATCATAACTTCTTTGTTTTTCGTTCGATTTGAGTGATTCCAAAGCTAAATGAAAGTGAATTCATAGGGATATCTCTAATAGAAATAGTTTTTAAAAATTCCATGATGTAATATGTCAATTTTACTTAGAACGACCTGCATAACAGTCATTTTCAATTTCCCAGCTTAGACCAACAATTGATATTTTAAGCATACATTTTTCTTTTGATGACGGGTTGATTTGATTCAAATTGGAAATGAAATTAGCTTTATTTATTTATCTTCAATAGAAACATGTTTTTAAGACAAGAAGAATTGATAGGTCAAATACTTTAATGAACAACTGGAAAAACAGAGTTTTAAGAGTGTTGATTTAGGATAGACAGTCAGTATTTGGGTCATAACGTTTTCATACGATATCGAAATAAAGTGATTAAAATTTCCTTGTAAACTATATTCATAGAATAATATACCATAGAAATAGGTTTTAAAAATATAGTCATTTAGGCCTATAAAAACTGACTATCCCAACTCTATTCTTGAGCTGCCTATTAGACGCCCTGTCAATGTTTTAGTTATAACTTTTTCGTTTCAAATCCAAATGGAGTGATTCAAATTGGGTTGGAAAGTAAGCATCAAGGGCTACTTAGGATAGAAACAAGATTTTAAAATATTCACTTTTGGTCCCTCAAAACATGACTGTCTCGACTGTGTTTTCATAATTTCCATCAAACCCACAAGCCAAAAAAATATGATATTCAATAAAATTTTCAAAATTGGTGATAAAAATGAATATGAGTGTTTGTAGAACTGTTAATTTCAATATAATACATTTAAATACACAAATAAATTAAAATATTTATCACCGATGTTGATTTCCACAGCGTGTTGCAACAAAAACAACTATGTTTACATAATAATAAAAAAATGTATTTATTTATGTTCTTATTTATTTTATTTTCTACACTAACCTAATCTGCTTTGAAATATGCTTATGTATAAGAATAATTCCAGTGGAGCCATTTTTGAAATAAGGCCTCTAGTATGTACATACCCAAATTTGAAAAATGCATGTTAATAAATAGTAGGGTATGTCCTTTGAAAAGATGGTGCCAAAAATTGTTGAAGTATGGAGTGAGGCTGCAAACAAATGATAGAGTGAAACCAATCTTCAATATATCCCTTACTTTCCTGATTTCCCATAACCGTCATATCATGAAGTTCTTGAGTTTTTAAAACGGATTGTTGATGTAGGCTAGAAGAAACCTCATTTTTTATCATAACTTCTACAATTTTGGATTTGAAACATTCCCAATCTCAATATAAGTTTTTTGCAATGGTGAATGTGAGATAGAATGGGTGGGAAGGGTAGGTAATTTTTTCAGTTCAACACTGTAAACATGTTGTACTGGTTTATTATGATAAGGGCGTGGAATGAGTTGAGGAGGAAATTGTGTAGGGCATGGAGCATTTTGATGATGTGGTTGATTAGGTTGTATGGATGAATTTGATGAGCAAACAAGATGTTGGAGAAGAGATAGTGAAGAATATGGATAATGTGTTTGTGCTACAAGATGTGAGAGAGTATTCATGTAATCACAAGATGAACCATGCCAAACTTGTAGACAAGATTGGTGGGGGTTATATTGAGATTGACATGGCTGCTCTAACACATGAGTATTCTATAATGGATTATGCAAGTAACAAAATGGAGAGGAATTATTTTGAACCATACATGTAGGCCACGATTTCTATGGTTTTGACCTTGTTGTAGCTTCCCCATCTCTTTGATATGCTACTTCCATTCTAGATAAGGAAGAGTGAGTATCTATAAGATGCTCCTTTTGGCAATGAGGGAAAAACACTTCTTCAATTTCTTGATTTTTCTGAACCTGCAAAACATCCAATTATGAATTTAGAGAGCTAATAAAATCAATTTTAAAATGTTCAAATCAATCATTGATTTCAACTCCTATATCTCTTGTTCTTGTAGCAGATTTGGAAAAGAAAGAAGAAACTTCTCTAGAATTCTTACCAACCTTAAAGATTCCTCTTGAATACCTTATGCATAATTCACAAATATCATCATATGATAACAGCAAAACGTCACATTTTCCCATTATATTTAAGAGTTCTAAAAATTCATCTTTGCTTCCTTTAAGAATGAGTTTTTTAAGATCTCTTTTTTCAAATGCTTATGCTTTGATTTTTGAAGGTTGTAATGATATCGCTCTAAATAGTCCTCCAAGCTTTCATCTTCCCCTTGTATCATATTGAAAATATCTTCGCCGACCTTGCAATAGTCTTGGTACTTCTTCAAGAATATGTTCTTCATGTCCTCCCATGTTTGGATGCAATTCCCACCAAGGCTCATGAACCATCAGAGAGCTGCTCCTTTTAGAGTAAGAGGAAACACTTTCAACCTTTGATCATTATTACAATAACCATATCCTCTACAAAGAACTTCAAACTCAAATAAAAATGTATCTGGGTCTTCGTTTTCCAAACTATGAAAATTTGGTAGAGAAGATGGGGAAATTATGTGCATTTGTGTCACTCATATTAGATCTTTGATAGGGAATTCAAAAGTATAAATGTGAGTCATTTCTTACCATAATAGAAGATGTTCTTCATGTGTTTCTTTGAGTATCCTCCTTCAAGTGTTCCTGTCAATCGCTTAGTGAAATGGGTGGTGCTTACATCACCACTTAAGTGAAATCATGAGATTTGTTTTTCAAAATTCTACCTCTACAAATCCTACTTCTATCGAATTATATCTTTTTCTGCTCTTTCCTTCTTAGTCATTCATGAAAAAATACAAACATTCATTTATACTTTAATTCCTACGTGTTATAAACATTTTTGTGCCTTGCAGCTCCAAGCATGAAATGTCCATAAACCAAGGGCTCCTAAGTCCCTAAAAGTGTTGTTCTAACCCCTAAAGGAACAAGGTCAACAAATTACAGCTTCTCTCAGAAGTTCTCCACCAGAAACTGCTCAGAATAAGTCAAAACATGATCATTTCAGCTGCTCCACTGGCTAGCTACGTTGCATAGCACCTAAACACATTGGCTAGGTGCGTTGCAACGCACCTAAATGCACTATCAGGGTGCGTTGAGCGGGAAATGACAAATGGCAGTGCCATTCTGCGAGGTGGAGAGACAATGGAAGCTTCCAGAATCTTCTCCTATGACACTTGCCTCACTGAATTCGACCAAGGATGAGTAAGAGGCCTTCAGTCTCCAAGTGGAAGCAAGAACTGACAGAGAGAAGCCACTAATCAAATCATAAGCTGACTCATCCTCCTTGCATACATCTATATATGGATCCCTCATCCCAGAGATCCAGAGGCTGGAATTTTGCACATTGTAAGGAATTGCTGTTGGTTTTGAGACAGAGATCAGAGTATTGGGTGATTTATGCTTTGTTGGAGGTGAAGAGGGGCTTCTTTGCTGGGAGGTTGATGTTGGGTCAGGAATCATCGGTTGTAACTCCTCCTGAATCTTCTTGTTATATCAATAAAAACTATTTGAGTTTTTCCTCCATTCTTGTGCATCATTGATGCTTGTTACATTTGTATGGTTAGCTTAAATCTGATCCTAAGCTGTTTATGAATATAGATCCATGTCTTTGTATAGTTTTCTTCCTCTGTGATCTTACAGGTACTTGGTGACGCTGCGCAAGTAAGGGAGCAGGTAGCTGGAAGCTATCAAAGAGGAGAGAGATTGGATCAAAGGACTAGCGCAAGACACATGTTGGTTCTTCCTCTTCCTCTTTATTTATAGTTCATAAGGGAAATACAAAAGTAGTTTTCTCTGTTTGTTTCTAAGGCAGCTGCCACACCTTAGTGGGATAGAGCAGTTCTAAATAGACACTTTTCCCGGTAACAAAATGGCGACTCTGCTGGGGACGATTGTCTATTAGTTTGTTTGTGTATCTCTAGTTGTTTGTTTCATAAACTTATAAGTAGCATTCGAACTGCATTTGCCATAACAAATGCAAAGTAGACATCTGTTGCTTCAATCCATTCACTGGATTTGTTTATGATTTGAACAGCTGATCCACAAATGATCTGATTGCCCTTGTGATAGCTCTTAGACCCTCCTTAGATCTACCCCTGATTGTGCATTACTGATTGCTTTTACTCGGCCAAAAACCAAAGACTAAACTGCAAACTGTGACCCAGAACCCGGATAGAATTCTCGTTTCTGCCCCAGCGCAGGTACTGTTAAGAGTTCCTGCATTTCAGCGCACTTCCCGAAAGGGCAACCTACGCTGCAATCCAGTTTCTCTATGTTACAGGTGGGTTGATCAGCCTAGCCCTGTGCAGCTGAGGTTCTTTGCTTCATTCTTTCCAGTTTCGTCTCTGAATTTTGCAGCCTGTGAGCAGTATATGACTGTTTCAAACCCCTTTTCCTTACTGATATTCCGCCTCATTTGTACAAAAGAACTGTAGATGTTTTTGTGTGTTTGTTGAGTCATTTACAGTTTTCCATTGCAAAAGTATAATAATCGTACTGTCGTCCTTTGATTTAGATCTGTCACAAGTGACAATTTCGATCATAGGAGAAAGTTTATTTGCTGTTGATAGTCGGTTATGCTTTTACTATTGCCTTTGGTTTGAATTTGTGACTTTCTAGTGTCAAAACGAGTGTTTATTTCAAAATCATAAAGTGTCGTAATCATCTCTACCTTTTGATTTCGAAAAGAAGCTTGTTTGTGTTTGTCGCTTGAAAGCAAATTCAGATTTGTACATCAACTTTCTTTTTAGCATCAATACTAAGAAAGTGAAAAACAAATACATGCATGTGCATTTGCATATAGACAGTCTGTTTGGCTTGATTTAGGAAAGTGCATTTACAGTGTGCTCTTTGCTCTTTGTGAAAAGATTGTGTCTTTCTTTTCCCCTAGTAGCTAGGATTTTCATTGCAGAAAAGAGATAAAAGTTTGTTTATCATCTTTAGATTGCATTTTAGGAATTACATCTACATCTCGTGGTGAACCCAAAGGGAAAACTTCATAAGAAAGATCAACTTAAAATAAATTCAATGAATCTAATAACGCTTTGGAACTTAACACACAACATTTAGAGGTCTAGGCTAGAGACGTATTCCGGCGTCGTAAAGCCTGGTATCTGTTGTCCTCACTGATGGTTGGGTGATTCCTCCACTTTTGAGATGATAAGTGCCAGTACGGACTTGTGCTCCCACGTACCGTCGAGTATATTTTGGGAGACCCCTATAGGCTTAAATCCTTTATCAATAGGAAGCCGTGTCAGTTGCCCTACTGATCGCAATGCACTGAACACATCATTCGGGAAGATTGACTGCCGTACCGTAAAAAATATTCTGCAGTTTTGCGATTGGTTTGGTACTCCCTCTACCTAGACCTCCAGAGCAGTCCCTTTCATTCCTTTTCAGACTCCCTAACAAAAAAGGTCCATCTGAGCACTTGTCACTTCAGGCTCATTAAAAATCGAAGGAGACTAGAGTCATCTTTTGTTTTTTCTCGACTCTTAAAAACTGAAAAAACAAGTTGTGTCAAAAGCGTCTAAAATTCATTTAAATCGGAAATATACCTTCCCTTTATTTTAGTTGATCGAGTAATCCGAAATCGTGGAAGAAAGTCAATTGAAACCCCGTCGTTCACGGAGGCTTATGAGTCAACCGTTTTTGTCTTCGGAATCGAAACCAGTACGGACAAAGCGAACTCATTTAACCGGTTCCAAATCTCCTATCAAAGTTAGAACAAGTGTTCCAACGACATCAGAGACTCCGGTTACTCCAAACATTTCTGGAATCCCTGCCTCTATAGAAGAAGTTCAACGGCCACAGAAGGACAGTGATACTGATCCTAGTTTGAGAATAAACACTTGTGTTACCGAACCAGTTCCATCTATAACCAGTTCGGAGAGTCTTACTCTTCAAAGATATGTCGCTGCCGATTTCACACCTTCTTCAGCACCAGAAATATTTTACGGACCTGACGGTCTTCCCCTTCCACCTGGTCTGATTGCTATTGAAGAAATTGTAGAAGATCCTCAAACAAGTACTCCAACGCACTTTGGAGTCGGGATCACTCTATATCCTTCTTCATCAGAAGTTAGTCTACCACCAGCGGAAGCTCCTGTAGAATCGCTAGGTAATCTTTTGGATAGACTACAAATGTCTGAACAACCATCAACATCTAGGACTGTGTCATCTGACACAATGACGACGGAACTCCCTGCTATCACTCCGACAATGTTTGCCGGCATACCATCTGTCCCGACTAGCTCTCAATCGCTAGAAGGAGCCCACTCAGGGGCTATTTCAACAGTCTGGTCCGTTCCTGTTTGTTCATCCGGAATAATATCCGGAAACTCTTATGTTGAGTCTCAACAAATTGATCCATTTGGAGGTCAATTTGGGCAGTCCGGTCCCCAAGGGCAAACAATTCCCTTGAGTTCTGGATTACCACCGTATGGGGGGCAGTATTCCCTTTCATTATCCCCTCCGGGAGGATATCCATACGGGATTTCACAACAATATTCAGGTTATACTGGAATTACCTCAAGTGGTTGGGTACCTATACTACCTCAACAACCAAGAGTTGTGTATTCGATGTAACAATGTATACCTATGTCGAACATCCCGACTACGCCAGCTATTGTGACGGTGTCGTAAGTTCAAGCACTGCCTGTTGTATGCCAACCTCAGGTTTCTCAGGTCGTAATGCAATAGCCCCTTGACCCTGCGACTCAACCACAATCGCCAACTAGTGGGGCGACACAGGTCTAGACGGGTACAATTACCCCTCACCTTGGTCAAACAGTTAGTATCGGGCAACAGCACATGGCTTCACAACCATGGCTGGTGCAATACCAACAACCGCAATTCCAACAAGTATACCAAGGTTCTGAGCAGCAAATCTTTGCGAACAGTGGACAACCGTACATTCAAAACGGTCAAAATCAACCATTTTACAATGGTCAAGTCCACCAACCTTACCAAACATACCAGCATCAAATGCATTATGCCGGTATGCAAAGACCAACTGCTCAGGCGATTCCATCTTATCCTGGGTATGCTTCACCTAACCTGAATCAACAGTTACCCTTCATGGCAACCTTAGAGTTACCTGATTTAAATCGGTTAACAAACGATCCAATTGCTTACGCCCCTTGGTGGCCAGCGATTCCGCATAAACTTCCATCAGATATTCCTAAATTTAATGGAAATCCGGGTGAAGATCCATCGAATCACGTGATGACCTTTCATCTATGGTGTTCATCAAACACCCTAAATGATGATTCAATAAGACTTCGCCTCTTTCAGAGGACGTTAATGGGTCCGGCAGAAAAATGGTACATTGAATTGCCTAGAGCTTCGTTCGACAACTTCAGTACCTTAGCCACAACCTTTTTAACCCATTTTCAATTACCAATAAGGTATGAAACGGGAATAGAACTTCTTACCAACTTCAAACAGACAACAGCCACTCACATATCTGATCATATACATGAGTGGCGACGTCGTCGTAGGATGGTAAAAACGTACATCCCCGATCAGCTATTAGCTGAATGGTTTATCAAGTCATTATTGTCTTCCATCACGGAAGATGTGGCAAAGGGGGGAGTCGTAACAGAAGAGCAAGTTATCGCTCGTGCACAGTATCTGGACTTGATTTACACTCAGTCCGGCATGCTCAATTCTCAATTCCTCCTCCTCCTAAATCAAACAATGACTCTCATGTCGGCGATGGTGTGATTGGCACGACAGACACGAAATCGAAAAAGGCTACATCCAAAAAGGCCCGTAAGATTTCAGGTCAAAATGAAAAAGACGAACTTCTTGCTTCGGAAGTAAATGCCATATCGACAGATAAGGGAAAAGAAACCAAACAACCAGGGAGCAAGACGAAGGGCAAAGGGAAGAAGAAGAAACAGGAGGGATCATCACTTGAAAAATCTTCTTCAAACCCTCCTGGAGATAGGAAACTAAAATTTCCATGCATGATATGCGATGAGGATCATCGGACCACATATTGTCCACATAGAGCTGAGGTTAAGAAATTCTTCAAGAATTCAAAAACCTCCGCAGTGTTAACTGATCCGTTTCCAAATCCAGGAACAAATCTGGTTGAAAGTGGAAATGCTTCCTCGTCTCAAGTGCTAATGTTGTCGGTTTCAAAACAGCAAAATGATGCTTTGATATCGACAAGGAACAAAGATTATGGGAATCCGCAGCTGTCGAACAACAAGGATAAAGATCAACCAAGTAGTTCGACAACAACTTCGACAGAAGTTGTACCACCCACCATCCCTGAATTAACAATAAAACCGCCAAAGGGAGTAGTACACAAGTCGACATTTAATCCCCGCGCTAGAGCGGCGCAACATTATAATATAGTGGAAGATTTGGCCCAATCGCCATCCGCTATGTCGACTCTTGAAGTACTACGAAATTGCCCATCCCAAAGGCAGGCTTTATTATCAGCCATTGGTGGGATTGACCCAAAGGATTCCAATCTTGTATCCTTCGATCATAAAGGATACGATCCTCAGTTACCAGCTCAACTAGCTTTCCTTATTCAAGTGAAAGCCCTCAACAAAACTGTTCATCGAACAATTATTGATGAGGGGGCATCTACATGCATTATGTCGATGAGTTGCTGGAAAACTTTAGGATCTCCAACCTTGTCGCGATCTTCGACAACATTAAAAGCATTTGACGGAAGGACATATACCCCATATGGTATCCTGAATAACTTGAAAGTTGAACTAGGAGGGAAAACGATAGAAATAGATGTTGAAGTCATTGATGGGAATCTTGATTACAACATCCTACTAGGAAGACCATGGATTTATGCCATGGCAGCTGTTGTGTCGACCTATTTTAGAAAGATTGCATTTCCCTTTCAAGGAGGGATTACAATCGTCGATCAACAAAACTTCCTCCCCAATGGTTCTCAAGTTACTGGAAGCATTCCCATGATCCATGGAAGCCCCCATTCACTTCAGAATATCAGAGTAGGCCTACTAAAATATCCTATACTAATGGGAACTTTCGCTCTTCCACCTCCAAACAATCTGGCGGAAGTAGCGACGATAGGAACCTGCAACATGATATCTTCTACAAAGATCTCAGAAAACGATATCGACGTGGATCATGCTGTGGTTCTGCCCCTAAGCCCAACGGAAATATTATAGAAATCAATATTCCTAGCCTGGGAGGCAAACCCAAATCAACGCTCATCAAGCGTTTGGATAGATAGGTCTAGAGAATATGCTACTCATTCAGATCCTTGGTCGCGAGTGCATGTCACCGACGAAGGAATTCTCCAATCTATGGTAATTGAAGGAGCACCATGGAACAATTCCCACCATCGTTCTCTTCTTCCGGATTATGAAGAAGATACTCAAAATAACCTTTATCATCCTTCAGTAGTTGATTTTCTGTCAAATACTGTAAATACGGTGGATTTCGAGCGAAACTTGTCCAACATTGAAGAGACTATAGCCATAAATATCTCGACCAAAACAGATGTTGTAGAGAATATTTATGTTGGCAAATGCTGTTCTCTGTCAGAACTGGAAATATATAACGCTCTTTTTCGCGAATTCAGAGATGTCTTTGCTTGGTCATATAGTGAAATTCCAGGCATTGACTCGAGTATCGTTGAACATGAAATTAAGATGTATCTAGATGTCAAACTAGTACGACAACGGCTAAGGCAGGTGAACCCCAAGAAAGCCGCTGCCATTAAGGCAGAAGTTAAAAAACTTCTCCATGCTGGTTTCATCTACCCGGTTCCTCTAACCGATTGGGTATCGAATATTGTTCCTGTTATGAAAAAACAGGGGACAGGGATGTAAATCAAGCTTGTCCAAAAGACAACTACCCTACACCCTTCATTGACTAGATAGTTGATGAATGCGCCGGATGCGAAATCTTTTCATTCATGGATGGATTCTCCGGGTATAATCAAATAAATATCCGCCCACAGGACCAATCAAAGACTGCATTTATTTGTCCGTGGGGCACATTCGCATATTGAAAATTACCCTTTGATTTAAAGAACGCAGGGGCGACGTTTCAGAGGGCAATGAATTATGCCTTCCATGACATCAAAAACATCGTTCAACCATACTTCGACGACCTTCCGGCTCATTCGCGAAAGCGGACTGATCATCCGCAACATTTAAGAGCGATATTTCTACGTTGCCGACACTACAAGATACGACTCAATCCGCACAAATGTGTATTTTGCGTCAGTTCTGGTCGTTTACTTGGCTTTGTAGTCTCCAAGGATGGGATTCGTCTCGACCCATGTAAGGTCCAGGCAATCATAACTTTGCCTCCACCTTCGAATTTGCTTCAGATTCAGAAACTCCAAGGGAAAGCAAACTTTCTAAGGAGGTTCATTCCAAATTACGCAGAACTTGCTAAGGGTTATACATGTCTTTTGAAAAAGGAGGTACCCTTTGTCTGGGATTAGGTTGTGCAAGCTTCCTTTGATGCTTTGAAAGATTCCCTGATGAAAGCATCATTAATGTACGCTCCTGATTATCAAAGAGACTTTAACCTGTATCTGGCTGCAACGGATATGACCATCGCAATGGTTTTAGTTCAAGAAGTCGATGGAATTGAGCATCCTATATATTATTTAAGTAAAAACTTAAATGATACAGAAAGCAAATATTCTTACGTTGAAAAACTAGCACTTGCAGCTGTTCAAGCGACACAAATATTTCGACACTATGTCCTCTTTCGGAAAACTACCATTCTGTCAGATTGCAACCCCATGACTTATATATTGTCGCGACAGTTACTGGGGGAAAATACTCAAAATGGATAGCAATCCTTCAAGAGTTTGATCTGGAATTTGTAAAATCCAAGTCAAAGAAAGCTCTAGTTTTCGCAGAATTATTGTGTGATCTCCCATCGTTGTCCAACGATGAAACATCCGAGGAATCAATCGTGGATGAGAGTTTGTTTCTGATATCTACAAGCAATGAGTGGTATGGAGATATAATCATTTATTTCCAAACCCAAAAATTTAGGCCAAGCACCTCCCACTCTGAACAAAAATGTATTCGATACCAAGCAAAAGACTACATGATCGTCGGTGATACACTTTACCGTCGTGGTATCGATACAGTTCTGAGAAGGTGCCTCACCAATGAGGAGGCCGAAAAAGTCCTGAATGAGTGTCATTCAGGCGCGTGTGGGGGGCATCAATCTGGATATGCTACAACACAAACATTTTTATGAGCAGGATACTTCTGGCCAACAATGTTCAAAGATTGCATAACCGCAGTCAGAAGTTGCCATGCTTGTCAAATTTTTGATAGCAAAACCAGAAGACCACCCGCACCTCTGCAGCCAATAGTGGCTGTTGGGCCATTCACCAAATGGGGCATCGATTTCATGACATGTAACCCCACCTCGACCGGGGGGCATGGGTATATCATAGTCGCAGTTGACTATTTTACCAAATGGGCCGAGGCGATGCCTACATTAGATAATACTGGTGAAACAGCTGCCCTCTTCTTTTTCAATCATGTAGTCGCCAGGTTCGGCGTACCACAGGCTATAGTCACAGATCATGGATCGCATTTTCGCAATCACATGATGGTCGAATTAGCTGCCAAACTAGGGTTGTCTCACGATAGCTCTACTCCATATTATCCGCAAGCCAACGAACAAGTTGAAGCGATCAACAAGGTCCTAAAACACATGCTGCAAAGGATGATCGGAGTTCACAAAAGAAGATGGCACCTAATCCTGTACTCAGCCTTGTGGGCTTACCGAACATCGGTAAGGAATGCAATCGGGTTCACACCCTTCCAACTGGTATATGGCCTGGAAGCAGTCTTACCAATCCAGTGTGAAATCTCATCTCTCAAACTCGCAATTGATCTCCTCCCCGGAACTTCAGAAGAAGAAGCTCGTTTCTTGGAATTAATCCAATTGGATGAAACCCGTCGTGACGCCGCTTTGGCTAACGAAGCCCATAAGAAACGAGTCAAGGCGCAGTTCGACAAAAAGGTCAAACCCCGTGTCTTCTCGGAAGGTGACTTGGTCTTGCTTTACGACCAAGAATCCGATAAATTGGGAGCAGGTAAATTTAAGTCTTTATGGATGGGCCCCTATATTGTTAAATGAGTGTTAGCAAAGGGAGCCTACGAGTTAATGGATTATGACGGAATTCCATTGGCACAACCCCATAATGGGTTGTACCTCAAGCGTTACTATGCGTAATGGTAACCAATATGCTTTTGTTATATTTTTGTTTTCGCTAAAGTGTTTGTTTTGGTCGAGTAATCCACTTTTTACATTTATTGCAGATGTCAAACCTATTGGAGCCATGTGTTGGATATGCCGACGGAGCGAGTTGTAGTTCGCAGAACCTGTCCTCTGTAGCCTGGGCCATTTTTGATCCAAGCGGCGAGTTAGTAAGTTTCAGAGGTGTATGTATTGGTCGATCAACGAATAACATCGCTAAGTATAGCGCGTTGATAGAACTTCTCTCTGATGCCATCACTCATGGTATACACCGACTAATTGTCAGGCTAGACTCACAACTCGTAATACTACAACTCAATGGTATATATTCCGTCCGAAACCCAGCTATTTATCGCATGTTCCTAAGGGTTAAGATTTTGGAAAGACAATTTGATCTTATTCAATATCAACATATTTCCAGAAACTTAAACACATTAACTGACTCATTAGCAAACTATGTGTTAGATAGACATTTGCAACATTTATAAAAAGAAACATATCATCAATGTTTTACACGTGGATCATGTAACTCAACCAAAATAAAACTCCGAAAATAAAAAGTATATATAACTGTTTATGGTTTACACATAATGTTCTGTAACCAAGAAAAAATCGTTCAAATGACCCAAAAACTCAAAATACTAGGGCGCACCCTAGTCTAATGATGCTCGTGATAGCAAGTCACAGCCTGTGCGATCATGCGTAGGAGACGAGTCCATCGTCTGGGCACACCAGTAGTATGCCGCTGTAACCGCAAAGGTAGCGTATCCGTCCTCACGTCTGGGATACCGAGAGTGAGACCCTCAACCTGCTCCTGCAAAGCTATGAGAGTCTCGGCCACATCGAGGTCACGAAGAACAGCTCTTCCGACGGCCTCTCCTTCTGGGGCAGCAGCTGGTACTCTCAGGCGAACTACTGGACGAACGGGACCAACATCTGCATGTACACATGATTTTGATTAAAGTCTTGATAGAATAAAGCACAAGGACATTATAAGCAAAAAACGATAAACATCAATATGGTCAAAGATTTTACCAATGGCGCCCCACTGCTCGCCATCCAGCAGTACTAAATCTGGATCACCCCGGAAGTCCATGCCAGCGTATGGATACTCAGAATAAACCATCTCCTGACGATCAAACCACCTGAAGAAGGTATCAGAAAATGAAATCTAAGACTGGCCAGCATGCCTAGACATATGGTCAACCCATCTCTGCATACGTGGTTCAGTAGGAGAAGGTAAATCGAGTGCAATGTACTGCGGCTGCATCAGTGGTATCTTCTCCAAGGCAAAGGCAGTCAAAATAGAACCATACCCAAAGTTCTTCAACCTCCCGTTCTTTATCTTGGTCAACTGTTCTTTCATCACAAGAAGTACTGCGTCGCACCAGTTGAACACCTTCGGTTGGAGGCATTCCAAGGCATGCTGCATATAAGATCGGTTGGCTACATGAAGAGATGCACTACCGGCCATCCTACCAAAAGTAAACAGAATAGTCCTAAGGGACCTGTCAGTAACATCATGGATGATGATCTTGCTGTCTTTACTCGGCTGAGATCCTTCTCTACAGTACCGGTGGACATAATCTCTCACAGAATCGCCTCCTCGGGCCGAACCTGACAAAGAGATGGGGGCACCCCGCCTCGACAAGCCAGTCAAGAAATAGATGTCTACTGGAGTCAAGGGGATAGATTTTCCCCTGATCTGGAAAACCTGATTGGTAGGATCCCAAGCATCGAGAAAATACTGCAGTAAGCTAGAAATGCGGAAGAACTTCAGTAAGCCACAATTCCACAGCGCGTTCACTGTAACTGGATCATGTAAGGCAACCATGTCCTCTTCTTCATGCTCACGCATCAGGCAAGGAATCGAACCTTGAGGGCCCAGAAAATAGGCTCTCGAAGGGGGGGACGCTTTCGCTCATCCTTGCAACAGAATAAGAAGAAATGATCTTTCTCACTCTCTCTTCTTACTTAGTTCTTAGCTTTAGTCCCATGCCCTCCGAGTTCAATCCAAGAGCCTTAGTGTGGAGAGCGATCGAGGGGGAGGTACCCCGCCCGACCCAAGGCAGTAAATAAGAAGTGTTGTTTGTCGTTATTCCTCAACCCATAGCGCTCCTCCTCACTGATAGCCAGTCATTGCAAGAAGGTGGTCATGGAGACGTTGACCTTGTCCAAGGATAAGACCTAGCTGGGAAATCTAACCGGAGTCAGGGGCATAATCAAAGGAGCCTAATCTACAGGTGGAGAAGAAACACAAAGACCCATGATAAGTTCGAGCAGATTCATATCCAGTGGTAGAGGAAGCAACGATAGCACAGACAGAGCTAGTTGAAGCAACATTCGTTCCTGTCCCAGCTTCCTCGCCATGTAAGGGTCATCTTACTCCAAAGATCTCTGAAAACAAACAAGAGAGGAGTTAGATCCTGATTTTGGTAAGAAAGAGGCAAAAATTCCATCAAAAATTGTGCATCAAATTCCCTTTTTGCGCCCAACGCACCTGCAGTAGTGCTATAGGTGCGTTGAATGTCAAATAGCCTTTAGACAGGCCAGCATTCAATGCAGGTTTCGATACACTGAGGGTGCGTTTATGGAAAAACGAGTTCCTCAAACCCCAGGGGCTCAGAAAAGCTAGGAATCAAGCTCAAAATGCAAAATGGAAACCATGAAATGAAAGAGCTCAGGTTTAGCTCCTACCTGGTCCAGACGGTGCCGAGAATTGTCCACATAATCTCCCGAAATCAACTGATGAAAATCGAGGGGGAAAAGCACCTCCAAAGCTCCAACAAACCAAGTTCAAATGAAATGGTAAAATGAGAGGTAAAAAACACTTTTTAATTACTTTTACGTAGTTCAAAGTAAAATATTAGCGTTTTAAACTCGTTTTCAAGCAAATATTGTTCATTTCTGACTAGTTTGATGAAGCAGTTGAAAATACAGTACGATCTTTGGAAGGACAAAGCTATTTATGGTAAAAATCAAAACAAGACCATCTGATCGAGCAGTGTTACCGCAAGGTTCAAGCTCGTTAAAAAATAAACCCGCACCGAGCAAATGTTTCCACCCGCGTTTAAGCTCATTAAAAAATGAACTATTCCCCGGTAAATAACCACCGTGAATGTAGTACTTCAGCCATTAAAGCCTTGGTCGTGTTTGCACCGTCACCTCCACTTTTACATTGGCCGATCATTCACCTCCATTTGATTGTTTACCCATTTTTAGGAACAGCTGCGAAGAGTGATTTCACTAGCCATCCTTGTGACACTGCCGTGATTGGAAAATTCCAAACCTTACCTGGAATCAGCTGCTACCCATTTTATCACTCGTTCCTCAAAAGATGAGTCTCCTTTAAGCTCTTTTCAACTGACTCGTAAAATATGAAAAGATTGTCGAGTCCTTGGCCTTCCAGCTCATTAAAGGGACAGGAAGTGCTATCCCTCCTCTAGATTTTAATCTTTTTGGACCTGAAGGATTATTGCACAAAAAGATCGAGCGCTTGTTTTGTTCGGCTCATTAAAACTATCGAAAATTCATCCCTTCTGTATTGTTTTATACTTTTTCGGACTTAAGGGATTAGATGACCAAAAAGGAATTTTGGAGTTACCTTTACGTACCTTTTCAGACTCTCTAAAAATGAAAAGGACCGAGTTATCTTTGTCGTTAAACTCGTTAAAAAGATTAATAGCGACAAACTTGTCTTTAGACGAGAACGAGTTTCACTATCGCTAGGCTCGTTAAAACATAGCGATGGGTTTGCCCGAAGGGAAAATTATAGAACAAGCATATGTTATCCTCCTCAAGCTTGACAAAAATAAAGAGGTACTGGTCAGCAATGACTGGGGAAAAATTGGGAAGAAAACTCAAAGAATCTTTATTGGTAGCAAGTCGCTCTTGAACATGACACTTCCACTCCGTTTCCGAGTCGGGTTGGGTTGTTTCATTCACCGGTCACATCGCCATGGTCATGCCATACCATCCACATTTGGGGTTAATGCTACCAATCCATCACATAAGTGTCGCCGACATGTTCAAGAGAAGTCATCCAGAGAAGTCACCTGTGTCCCACCCACTACCATACATTATACTCCATACTTTCATGACCGCCACCCTGAACCGTATATCATCAGATCGTTTTCACCTCCATCAAAATCATTTGCTCCGTTCCGTGTCATTGATGTGGGATTCATTACGGCCCTCCTTTGACGGATCACTTCTTGTCGACATCAGCTCATTATCCAAGAAGTTGATCTAGGAACACCCCATTCAGTACTTTGAAGCTTGCATGCCTCAATGGCAAGTTTCTCACTTCCGGTGACAGGTTTACATCAATGACCTTCGACCGAAAGATTTTGCGTGGTGTTCGACGCCAAGTCCTTTATTCACACCACGTGAATTGAACTGCAATACCTTGAGGATCATTATCATTATCGGTGATTCCTCTCGCGCTTGTTAACAGTTTACATCATTGACTGGTAATCAAGCGATGTCTTTCCATGTTTGACTTCAAAACATTTCTCACATGGATCGACTTGTACTTCGAGTGAAGATCGGACGAGATTGAAGACCCCGGATCTAGTTTCATCCATCTGGGCTGCGATATATATTCAGGAAAATAAAGACATTAAAATGTACAGCATTGCAGCACAGATAATCATCCTACCAAAAGGATGATGGCTCTATCAGAATCATCAGTCTACCATCAGACGATTGTCTGTCCTATATACATGAAAATGAATTTATAAAGCTGAGCATGGGAATGCCCGCCTCAGCTAGATCATGAAAACAGTATGAAGATAATGTATTGTATTGTATCTTATTACAGGTCTCCTCCCAGCATTGAAAGAACTTCGGATCCTCATAATAAAGCATTTCACCCGATAAACGGCCCCATACTTTAGGGGGCAACTGTTATAGACATTTTTGTGCCTTGCAGCTCCAAGCATGAAATGTCCATAAACCAAGGGCTCCTAAGTCCCTAAAAGTGTTGTTCTAACCCCTAAAGGAACAAGGTCAAAAAATTACAACTTCTCTCAGAAGTTCTCCACCAGAAACTGCTCAGAATAAGTCAAAACAGGATCATTTCAGCTGCTCCACTGGCTAGTTGCGTTGCATAGCACCTAAACACACTGGCTAGGTGCGTTGTAACGCACCTAAATGCACTATCAGGGTGCGTTGAGCGGAAAATGACAAATGGCAATGCCATTCCGCGAGGTGGAGAGACAATGGAAGCTTCCAGAATCTTCTCTTATGACACTTGCCTCACTGAATTCGACCAAGGATGAGTAAGAGGCCTTCAGTCTCCAAGTGGAAGCAAGAACTGATAGAGAGAAGCCACTAATCAAATCATAAGCTGACTCATCCTCCTTGCATACATCTATATATGGATCCCTCATTCCAGAGATCCAGAGGCTAGAATTTTGCACATTGTAAGGAATTGCTGTTGGTTTTGAGACAGAGATCAGAGTATTGGGTGATTTATGCTTTGTTGGAGGTGAAGAGGGGCTTCTTTGCTGGGAGGTTGATGTTGGGTCAAGAATCATCGGTTGTAACTCCTCCTGGATCTTCTTGTTATATCAATAAAAATTATTTGAGTTTTTCCTCCATTCTTGTGTATCATTGATGCTTGTTACATTTGTATGGTTAGCTTAAATCTGATCCTAAGCTGTTTATGAATATAGATCCATGTCTTTGTATAGTTTTCTTCCTCTGTGATCTTACAGGTACTTGGTGAAGCTAGGCAAGTAAGGGAGCAGATAGCTGGAAGCTGTCAAAGAGGAGAGAGATTGGATCAAAGGACTAGCGCAAGACACAGGTTGGTTCTTCCTATTCCTCTTTATTTACAGTTCATAAGGGAAATACAAAAGTAGTTTTCTCTGTTTGTTTCTAAGGCAGCTGTCACACCTTAGTGGGATAGAGAAGTTCTAAATAGACACTTTTCCTGGTAACACTACGCAATTTTTGCTGAAAAGCGGGCAAGGGAGCAAGAAATTTACTTACTCCTACGCAGGTTCTTACCTTCCATTTTTAAGACCCAATTATTTCACAACAAATAAACATCAAATTTTTAGTTATACTTCAATTCCTACACAATTGCGCTGAAAAGTGGGCGAGGGAGAAAGCACTTTACTTACTCGTACGCAGGTTCTTACCTTCCGTTTTTAATACCCAATTCTTTCCCAGCAGCAACTATCAAACATACATCACTTCCTGTGAAATAGAAACACTCTCCCCGGCAACAACGCCAAAATGTTGGGTGCATATAAGGTGTCTTTTAGAACTCCTAATTGCCTCACATTAATTATCAACCTGGGTAAGTCTTTTTGTTTCAAGAGTGTACACAATATGTGCAAGTGATGGAAATCATTATATCTATAGAGAGTAATGCTTTAAGATAACTTATCAATTTCAATACAAGAGTAAACAGATCAAACCACAAATCTCAAGCTTATAATTTCAAGGAAATTAACCTATTCAAGCATCAAAACTCAATTTTAATCTAAACCAAACTCAATCTTAACAAAGAGATTCTAATTGTGATGACATCAACCAAGTGCACCGTAGCAATAACATAGCTCATTCAGCTGAATTTAAACTACTGCATAGAAATAAATCATCTGATCTAATCAATAACACTCTGTCTTTTAATTAACAAGAAATAATTCTCATCTAATAATTAATTAAATCCACAACATAAATAAATGAAATCAATTGACAGAATTACGAATTAATGAAATGAATACACAAAATCCACACTGATGAAAGTAAATCAATTGTAAAGCTATAAAACATAATAATCAAACTTGCAGTAAAAGAAAAGTAAAAGTATAACACAGGGAACAACAGTGAAATCCACCAGTGACCAGGCCCAAGCCGCCAATGATTACTGCTTAACTACTTCAGAATATCGCCAATGAAAAGCAACATGAATTATGTATTATTCATCATATCCAAATGTCATTACAACACAATGCCTTTCAAAATAATGCTCTGTATATTAAAATTACAACTGAAGTAAATGGTGAAAAAGTTCTCCCCATCTTACCCTCCTCTCTTTGATATCTATTTTCATTTAAATACACAGAGAGCAAAGAGAAGTTACAACAAATCTGATTACAAAATGATTTTCATTACAAATTTGGATTTTACAAAACAAATTGATCAACAAGATCATATATGAAAGATCTTTTCATCAACATTCAACAGGAACAAGTCAAATTTGGTATTGCAACTGGAAGAATTTGGAAAACAGTCGCAACAGCAAATCTGAGAAAATCATCTTCAAACAACCTTTCGTTTCTCTTAATATAGACCAAATTTTGGAAAACTGCCAGGGAAAATTTTAAGAACCCCCCTCCCCCCCAATTTTACATGTATAATAAATGTGCGAATCTCCATGGTATATAGGAAAAATGGAAGGCGATTTTATCAATAATATGATATGTATATATAATTTTTCGGCGAATCTCTCACCAGGCATGGCGAATATTTTACTCAATTATAAAATCTTGTGTTTATTGAATACACAAATGAAATCATTGCATTTCTTTAAAATATCTTTTGAAATCAAAATTACCGAAATTACATATCGATAACCTATTGGGTGTAGGATAAAATTCACCCGTGCCATTCATAGAAAGCATGAGAAAAAACCTAATACTATATATAAAACCAAGAAAAATTCAAATTCATCACTTCTAGGGACCTCGTAACCACCCTGCCAATACACAAGTATGTTCCTGTTTGCAATTAGAAAAATTACCCAAATTACAATCTGTTTACTCCACTTCTAGAGACCTCGTAACTACCCTGCCAATACACAAGTATGTTCCCGTTTGCAATTAGAAAAATTACCCAAATTACAATCTGTTTACTCCAGCATAGGTTGGAAAGTTATAGAAGGATGACTAGTGCACTCAATCCATTCCTTTTAGCCCTTGATTTGTTTCAGTTTAAAACAGAAGTATACAAATATACTTGTCCAATGTCTATGCTTTAACCATTCACCTTAAGATGTTTTTACAATATAATTTCCTAAGTCTATTTAATATCTTCATTATCATAAAAACCAACCTATATCCATCTTAACTCCACATCTACCACTCTTAGGGGGATGAAATCTATTTATCCCTCTGAGCACTGGGTAGACCCAGAATTAAGATGGATCTAAGATAGAATTTCCCCTTTAGATAGTCGATGCTCACATGAATACCATGGGTCAATACCATGGGTTATCATAAACCTGGAGCTTAAAAATTACTATTAGTAATTTATAAAAATTAATATAATTAATAGTTGATTTTTATTTTAACCAAGCTAAAAGGTTTAACATACATTAAATTACAACATCCATTTTTACTCTTGATCGGATCAAATATTTTTTCACTCTATGCTAGTTTGCATATCACGATATTTGATACCTCTCGAGGGTTAGTAGATCCAGAGTAAAGATGGATCTATGCTGGTTTAATTCCCCCATTTAAATAGGATACATTCCAAGTGAATACCATGGGTCAATACCATGTGCCATTTTGGTGAATACCATGGGTCAATACCATGTGCCATTTTTATTTTTATTAATACTAATATTAGGGTTAATAATGTTTTTTTGCATGGTATTAATAACAATCTAGTCCATGGTATTTGTCCCATAGTATAAATATAAGGTGACTTATGGAGTAAATATAAAAAAATGTTTTATTTGTTTACCATACCTCTCATTTATTTATATTTTTATTAATTTACCATACCATTCATAAATACAAGGTGACTTATGGAGTAAATATAAAAAAAATGTTTTATTTGTTTACCATACCTCTCGCTTATTTATATTTTTATTAATTTACCATACCTCTTTTACAAATATGGTATTTGGCCCATAGGATTCACTTAAATAAAACTTCTTTCTTGAGCCTTCATAAATAGAACGAGGGTTATGGACTAAATATAAAAAGAGGTTTTATTTATTTACCATGCGTCTAGTTTATTTATATTTTTATTTATTTACCATACCTTTTGAGTAGGTATAAAAAGATGTGTTATTTATTTACCATACCTCCACTTTACTTATATTTTTATTTGTTTACACCCTTGCATGTATATAAGGTGACTTATGGAGTAAATATAAAAAATGCTTTATTTATTTACCATACCTCTCATTTATTTATATTTTTGTTAATTTACCATACCTCTTTTATAAATATGTTATTTGGGCCTTTAGCCCATAGGATTCACTTAAATAAAACCTATTCTTGAAAATGGGCGAATGGATTCACTTAAATAAAGCCTATTCTTGAAAATTGGCGAATGGAAGGTTGTAACTCCTAATTTCAAGGGCTAAATTTACCTTTTTTACCCTCTCCCTTAAAATAAGGTAGGCTATTTGAGGTGATTTGTAAAAATGTACTATGATATAAAATATTCTCCCGCTAAAAATTTAAAACCCCTTAATTTCCCCAAAGGGCAAACATTCGCCCCTAAAATCACCCCTAAAAACTGCTCACTACAAAACTAATTCAGTCCGCTCTAGACAAAACCCATGTTTCAAATTTTCCATATTCTCCTTCATTTGTCTGAAACGTCCAATGCAAAACCGTTACTTCTTATTCCAACGAATTTTTGAGTTGGAATATTTAATTGTGTGTTGGAGATCAAATTTGCAATCTGGAAAAGGTCTTGGAGGCTAAAATCATGAGTGATGTTATAACATATCCATTAATAAACCATCATTGGTAGAATCATGCATAATAATCATCAATTTATTAAAAATAAAGGAGAAAAATAATATTTATCCATAAAAGCATAAATAATTAAAAAATGGAATTATATGATAAATTATGATAAATGACGTGATAAAGAATGGTAGAAATGGGTGAAATAGGAGTCAAAAAGTGATAATAATAATGAAAAATTAGCGGCCCAACACTAGTAAGAAACCTAAAAGCTCTAGCATGACTTATGAAGAAAAGGAAGAAATGCAACATGATATATCAAAATTATGAGACCAAGTGCAACAAATTTCACTCGAAGAAAAAGTAACGGAAAATAAGATGGATGGTTTAAAGAAAGACGTTGAAGCTAAGATGGATGGTTTAAGGAAAGACATGTAAGATAAGGTGGATGGTTTAAAGAAAGGCATAGAAGCTAAGATGGACGGCATGGAAGCTAAGACGAATGATTTAAAAAAAGGCATGGAATATTTGTAGACAAATTTGAAGACAGATTTGACAAAGTTTCTACAAGAAATGTTTACTAGTGGCGAAAGAGTAGTAAAGGGAACTCATGATGAGAACGAAATAAATGTTAATCATGATTTCATAGACTCTAACGTTGGATTGAGGAACCACCATGTTCCAAAGATCGATATGAGGAAGTTTGATGGCAAGGATCCTAGAACATGGATACTATAAATGGAGCAATTTTTCGATATCCATAATGTGCAATACACACAAAAGGTACGTTTTAGTGTCAGTCTTTTCAACCTTCCTCCAGTGATCAAACATGATCTTACAAAGTGATTTTAAGGTGTTAAGGTCAAATTTTGTCATTTTAGTGAGTCTTCAAGCAAAATTTGGTCACTAGGAATTAGGTCTAGGGTTTGCTTTTACTCCTGTCAAATTTGTCCAAATGTCAATCCATGTCACTATTCAGCTGAGTGCACCATCATTCAGAGGGTTTTCATCATCATGTTAAGTTCCACTGGGTCATTTACACCTTGTTCATGCTTTAGTTGCGCCTAGGTAAAGTTCATTTCCCTCTCCTAGGGTTTTGAAGGTAATTTCTCTTGGATGGTCAAATCATCAGGAAAAACTTGTATCCTGATGTTCATACACCTTCCCCTATCCTTAATGTACCTTATTAAACACTTCCCATCACTGAGATCCCCCGAATTCCTCATTTTTGCACAAACCCTAGTTTCTTGCTCCAACTTGGCAATTTTCTAGGCTAGCCCTGTGTTTTGCCCTTTTGGACCCCTCACCCTCACTCAATCTTTGAAATTATACATTCCCCTACTTCCTAACATTCCTCCCTACTTCCCAAAATTTTCTCAAGAATTTAGAAGCCCCTTATCCCCTTCATTTCGCTTCATTTCGACAAATCCCCTGTTCCACACATTGGGATAGGTTTTACTCCAATGATGTTTTTGAGCAATAAAAGATGAATTTGGGACAACTGAGAGAGTTTTTTGTCCAAAATCAGCCATGGAAGAAAAACTTCCTTCAATTTTTATACAGGTGTCATGGTTTTAGAGAAATGTCAAAAATACAGTTGCCTTGGGAGACTTGATGCACCTCTGAAGTGACCTTGGGAAAATCAAGTTTTCTCCTATCTTGGTTGGCCAAATGACCTTCTTTATGAGTCCAATGATAACTAGACACAAAGAGCTTTTCAATGAGCTATCATGAGCTCAATTTGGAGTTGAGGAACCCCTTCAAAAGTTAACTGCAACAACACTCTACCTTTAGGCAACCTCACTTGGCACATTTTGACCAGTCTTGGGAGATTTGACTTTTGATAGGGCAAATGGACACCAAATCCAGAAATTTCACTTAGGTTGGAAAGTAGACAGGTATGTATTTTCAATGAGCTATCTTGGGCTCAATTTGGACCTCACGAAGTGACTCAAAATCATCTCCAAAGTGGCGTGATGCATAGAGAATTTGGGCACGGCGCATAGAGAATTTTGGCCTCATTTTCACTCTTCAGCTCAAAAATTCCCCCAGTTTTGACTAGTTTTACTTTTTGATGTAACTCTTGATCTTTCATGATGTAATTTGATAACCATGATGTAATATTGGCACATTTTTACTTGTTCTATAAGATTCATTCACTAAAAAGTGAAAAACAACTGAATGAATCAGTCTCCTTTCATATAGGGGCAACTTGTTTCATTGCCTATTTTTCAGTTCCTTGTTTAGATATGGTTGAAACAGCTCCTAGAATGATGAGCTCAACCCCTAGAGGCATGGGAAGGAGTTTTGCTTGTCTATATTATGTATTTTCTAATTCATTTTCAGGGTGGGATACTTGGGATTGCTTGGCACTTCATTGTACATTTCATTTCCGCAATTTTGGCAAAGGAAAGACCAGGGTTTTGCAGCACTTCTTGGGATCCATGTGGCTCTGTGTTTTGATGGTGTTTTTCTCTAAGTAATTGTAAGTTTACTGATGTCTATGTGTATCATTTTCCCTTCTCTTTTCTTCTGAAATTAAACAAATGAGTAATTGAGGTAGAATTCATTGGACTGCTATGCTCTGCCTTGAAATTTTGTTTAATTTTACATGTTTTAATCTGTTTGAGGAGGGCTCTTGAGACATTCTTTCCCTCCTTAGCCCCTCACCGGTCTGATCAATCCATTCGTTCAATCCAAAGCATCAAAATGATTTCCTTCCTTGCCCCAGTCAGAACTCTGCAAAAACTAGGCCTCATCCCCGGACCAAAAATTTACCTGTTCCTTTTTTCCAACAAAGCCATCAAAAACTAAAATCAAATCCTTGCACTTCATACCTAGCCTAAGATCAATTATTAAATCAGTCATCTCAAGCCCCATCGATTATCTTTCGCTAAGATTGACTCGAAGAGAGCCCTCTCATGTCCTCGTAGGGCTAGCTACGAGGCTGAGCGTGGTTTGATGTGGACCTAGAACCTTGCCTTTTCAGCTTGAGGCAAATCTAGGCTCTAACATAGTGGCGACCATACTAGGGAAGAAAATGATTTGCTTGTTGATGTCATTCATTTTACAAGCTACAGACGGAGCCTGAAGTTATGCTAGGTAGCCTTCGAAATGCTTTTGCTTTGCATTAGCGGAAGTAGATAAACGCTGCTTCAGTCAATCTCCGGTCTAGCTTGTAATTGTGACACTTGACTTGTAAATTGCCCCAGTACATGTATCAAGTTAGATCTGATGGTTGATGGTGAACAACGATTAGACATAAGAAGGCTGAAATCATTCACCTGGTGACTCCAATTCAATTTGGAGACTCCACTGGAGGACTAACTTTTCTCTGAGAAAATGGAAGGATCTTACACAAAGTTTGGGTATCCAAAGTGGAATGGTATTCAGGATCTACTATGTTTTCTTGTAAATTACTTCTTTGTTGTTGTTGAAGTTGTCTTGAAAGTTTTTCAGAATTTTTTGTATGATAAAGGTGATCAAAATATTCAATCGACCCATTCAAAAAGTGTAAATACTGAGTTTCCCTTTGATCCTAGCCTCCTTACTTTTCCCACATCTTATGATGACTCACTTCAGAGTGATGAGCCTAAAGAAAACAAAATTGATCCCATATCTCTTGTATATACTCCTACACCTTTTATAGTCCTAGATAGGTATAAACCTCTTGTTTTACCTTCTGTTCTCCATGCTTTCCCTGCAAATTATTACCTATATTTGCCAAGATTTGATGGTGAATGTAAGAATGTCAACGCTGAGAAACATGTGGAGAATGTTGAGACTTTTCTAGACCTTTTTGAAGTTGATGAAGAAGATGTCAGTATAAGGCTTTTTGCTCTTTCTTTGCAAGGCAAAGTCAAGAGTTGGTTCAAAACCCTGCCTAATGTGAGCATTTCAGATTTGCAGTAGTTCGTCAAAGTTTTCCTCGACAGGTGGGTGGTCATACAAAACCCTTTCTTGATTATAGAAGAGTATAACCAGCTGAAAAGACAACCAGGGGAGACAGTACAATAGTTTTCAGCCAGATTTAATCAAGTCTATTATTCGATCCCAAATGATATAAGACCTCCTCCTAGATCTGCTCTCTTATACTACCCAGGTGCCTTTGATCCGAAAATGGAGTTTTAGCTGAGAGAAAGGAATTTTGCAACACTTGAGGAGATGTAGAATAGTGCAATAAATGTAGAGGCTCATATGCTGATCCGAAGGGCAAGGTTGAAAGAAGAAGAGACGAAAAACATAGATCCGAAGAAATCAACATCTCTAGAAGTAAAGCTTGACATTTTGGTAAGTGCAGTAGAAGAGATGATGCAGAGGATCACCACAAGGAATGAGAATAATGTTCAAGCCCATCACTCGCTGATTGAAGAAGAACAAGTTGTTGATCCAAAACATTTTCTTTCTTATCCCAGTTGTCATAGATCTGATAATGATTGTTTTATTGATCATCTTGGAGAAGGGAGATCTATTGATATGACATGTATTCTTGATGATGTATTTTATACTGATGATTTGCCTCAGTTTGATCAGTATGATGATGATTATGTTCTCCAAACAGAATCTAATCTTGCAGACAAATCAGTAGCCAGTTTGTGCGAGGAAGAAGTTCACTTTCAGCAGCTTGAGTACAGTGAGGAAAGTGCAGCAAACTTTGAAGTAAGTGAAGGATCTTTGCCTTTTTGTTTTGATTCATCTCAGTTCATCAGAGACAATTTCCATGCAATCAGAAATCAACTGCCAATAAGTCTTGATCTGGACCATCTTGAGAGCAATGAAAACCTTGGTCACAATAGTATTCAGATTTCCAGCCCCGAAATGCCATTGATTGTCAAGTTGCACATGAAGACATGGAAGCTGGAACATATGATCAAATGATACAAGAAGATTCCCTACCTTTCTATTTTGAATCATTTCAGTTTTTGAAGGGTAAATTGCATAGTAAATCTTCAAACGAACAGCTTGTAGGAAGTCAACAATTTCTCAGTTTTAAAGTTGAAGATGAGACAGATAGTGAAATTCTTGAGGAAGTTGTTAATGAGAAATCTTCCCCAAATAATTGATGAAATCATTTTGGATACAAAACCCTCCCTAGCACCAGATTTGCAGCCACCAAACACAGTTGAAGATTAGATTATAGATGAAGGCGTGGAAGTTGAAATACATGATTTAATGATGCAAGAGGATTTTGTACCCTTTTGTTTCGAAGCATTTCAGTTTATAAGGCAAAATCTTCGTAATATCTCTAAAGAAAAAGATGAACAGCCAGTAGGATGTCATACAGTTTCAATAGATACGTCACAGCCGTCTTCTCAAGTTTTTGATGATCCTATTGCTCATGTGTTGGATGATGTGTGCAGTAAAAGTTCTTCTCCATCAGCTAACCATGTGACAGAAGAGAATGTTGATAATAATCTTACTCAAAAGTCACCTTCATTGTCTTGTTTAACAGATTGTTCATTACATACCCCATACCAAGGTTTGCAGTCATATGAGGAGATTGATAAAGGAGACTTTTGTTCTGTTTGGAGTCAGCAACAAAGTTTGGTTATTCACGAAATTTAGGACCCTTTTGGCAGCTTGCTACAATCACCAAAGAAAGACAGCACAGATGTGAGGAAAACCTTAATATCCAGATATGAAGATTACTTGGACCAGAGCAGTAATGTGTTAATGGAAATCAATAGCAATGTTTATGAAGATCCTTTCGCAGTATTCTTGAAGTCATCCAATCAATTCATGTTTTGCAAGTTTATCAGCAGTCAACTTGAGTCCAACTTTTCATGGGAGTTGCCTTTCAATTCTTCCCTTTTCCTGCGCATCAGAAAGAATTTGGGAATAAATCAAATATTAGCGATGATGCTTACATGGTTGCATTGGCTGTTCCATTTCACTTGATCGGGTGGTGAAAAGAACTGTTAGTGTAGGTTTTGATGAATAAGCTTTATTTTGAGCATTATTTTCTAGTTTATCGATTGTGTTTAAGTATCGAGTCAGTTTTTAGTTGAGTGAGGGTCAGTTTGTGTCGTCAAGTCGTCAGTTTTTAGTCATGCATTTCAGCTTGAGTTTTTTACTCCATTGCCCAATGGATAAGGCACTAGTCTGCTCTCCCAAAGATCTGTAGTTCTTGGCACCTCCAAATAGCTACCATCCCCATTGGAGCCAATGTTAGTGTCAGTCTTTGCAGCCTTCCTCCAGTGATCAAACATGATCTTACAAAGTGATTTTAAGGTGTTAAGGTCAAATTTTGTCATTTCAGTGAGTCTTCAAGCAAAATTTGGTCACTAGGCATTAGGTCTAGGGTTTGCTTTTACTCTTGTCAAAGTTGTCCAAATGTCGGTCCATGTCACTATTCAGCTGAGTGCACCATCATTCAGAGGGTTTTCATCATCATGTTAAGTTCCACTGGGTCATTTACACCTTGTTCATGCTTCAGTTACGCCTAGGTAAGGTTCATTTCCCTCTCCTAGGGTTTTGAAGGTAATTTCTCTTGGATGGTCAAATCATCAGGAAAAACTTGTATCCTGATGTTCATACACCTTCCCCTATCCTTAATGTGCCTTATTAAACACTTCCCATCACTGATATCCCCCGAACTCCTCATTTTTGCACAAACCTTAGTTTCTTGCTCCAACTTGGGAATTTTCTTGGCTAGCCCTGTGTTTTGCCCTTTTGGACCCCTTCCCCTCACTTAATATTTGAAATTCCACCTTCCCATACATCCTAAAATTCCTCCCTACTTCCCAAAATTTTCTCAAGAATTTAGAAGCCCCTTATCCCCTTCATTTCGTTTCATTTCGACAAATCTCTTGTTCCACACATTGGGATAGGTTTTACTCCAATGATTTTTATGAGAAATAAAAGATGAATTTGGGAACACTGGGAGAATTTTTTGTCCAAAATAAGCCAAGGAAGAAAAACCTCCTTCAATTTTTATACAGGTGTCATGGTTTTAGAGAAATGTCAAAAATACAGTTGCCTCAAGAGACTTGATGCACCTCTGAAGTGACCTTGGGAAAATCAAGTTTTCTCCTAGCCTGGTTGGCCAAATGACTTGCTTGATGAGTCAAATGATAACTAGACACAAATATCTTCCCAATGCACTATCATGAGCTCGATTTGGAGTTGCGTAAGCCCTTCAAAAGATGACTGAAACAGCACTCTGCCTTTAGGAAACCTCATTTGGCACATTTTGACCAGTCTTGGGAGATTTATTTTTGACACGGCAAATGGACACCAAATCCCGAAATTCCACTTGGGTTGGAAAGTAGACAGATAGGGATTTCCAACGAGTTATATTGGGCTCGATTTTGACTTCAAGAAGTTCCTAAAAATCAGCTCCAAAGTGGCACGATGCATAGAGTATTTGGGCGCGGCGCATAGAGAATTTTGGCCTCATTTTCACTCTTCAGCTCAAAAATTCACCCAGTTTTGACTAGTTTTACTTTTTGATGTAACTCTTGATATTTCATGATGTGATTTGACAACCATGATGTAATATTGGCACATTTTTACTTGTTCTAGAAAATTCATTCACTAAAAAGTGAAAAACAATTGAACAAATCAGTTTCCTTTCATATAGGGGCAAGTTGTTTCATTGCCTATTTTTCAGTTCCTTATTTAGATATGGTTGAAAAAGCTCCTAGAATGATGAGCTCGACCCCTAGAGGCATGGGAAGGAGTTTGGCTTGTCTATATTATGTATTTTCTAAGTCATTTTCAGGGTGGGATACTTGGGATTGCTTGGCACTTCATTGTACATTTCATTTCTGCAATTTTGGCAATGGAAAGACCAGGGTTTTGCAGCACTTGTTGGGATCCATGTGGCTCTGTGTTTTGATGGTGTTTTTCTCTAAGTAATTGTAAGTTTACTGATGTTTATGTGTATCATTTTCCCTTCTCCTTTATTCTGAAATTAAACAAATGAGTGATTGAGGTAGAATTCATTGGACTGCTGTGCTCTGCCTTGAAATTTTGTTTAATTTTACATGTTTTCATCTGTTTGAGGAGGACTCTTAAGACATTCTTGCCCTCCTTAGCCCCTCTCTGGTCTAATCCATCCCAATCCAAAGCATCAAAACGATTGCCTTCCTTGCCCCAATCAGAACTCTGCAAAAACTAGGCCTCATCACTGGACCCAAAATTTTCCTGTTCCTTTTTTCCAACAAAACCCTCAAAAAGTCAAATCAAATCCTTGAACTTCATACCTAGCCTAAGATCAGTTGTTAAATCAGTCATCTCAAGCCCCATCGATTATCTTTCACTGAGATTGCCTAGAGAGAGCCCTCTCCTGTCCTCGTAGGGCTAGCTACGAGGCTGAGCGTGGTTTGATGTGGACCTAGAACCTTGCCTTTTCATCCTAAGGCAAATCTAGGCTCTAATAGTACGCATTGTAACTTTATATTTGGAACCAAATCAGTTTGTATGGTATCGATGGCTTTGCTCTCATAAACAAATTGTTACTTGGGCTATTTTTATGAATGAAATGATAGCACATTATGAGGATACAAAAAACAACACTTTTTTTAGCCAATTGATAAATCTCAAACAAAAGGGTTCAATGATGAAGCACATTGAGGACTTCCAAAAATTGAATATAAGGGTAAAAGATATTCCAAAGAAGCATAGGATTGATGTGTTCATAGGGACTTTAAAAGATAACATCCTCAAAGAGGTTTGCCTTTGGGAACTAGATTCATTGGAGAAGGCATTCAGGTTGGAAAGAAAAATGGAAAGCAAAATTATAGAAACAAGGAAGCCTACCACTCACAATCATAAAGATGGAAGTGTTACTTCCCCTAGCCATCCACAACCTACAAGGTTGACACCACATCAATTGGAAGAAAAAAGAGAAAAAGGGCTTTGTTACGATTGTGATAGCAAATACACTAAATGTCATAAGTGTGTTGAGAAGAAATTATTTTACATTGATTAGGAAGAGGAGGAAAAAAAGGAACAAGAAAAGTTAAAAGAGAATGATATACACCAGGTACAAACCCTTGAAAAAGAAGAAATGAATCCGACCATATCTTGTAGTGCATTGGCTGGAATTACCACTCCTCAAACTATCAATATAGAAGGGCATATCAAGAAGAAAAAAGTAATAGTGTTGATTGATTCGGGAAGCACCCATAATTTTATTCATTGTAAGATAGCCAAGGAATTGAATTGCTTCCTATATCCAGCACTAGAGTGCCAAGTGATGGTTGCAAGTGGAGGAACCATAAATTGCTCAGGAAAGTGCCATAATATCAAGCAATCCATGGGAGAATATGTATTAATTGCCCAATGCTTTCCATTCCAATGGGAGGTGCTGATGTTGTACTATGAGTCCAATGGCTACAATCCTTGGGTAGAATAGCTTTTAATTTTCAAGAACTTTTCATGAAATTCTCTTCAGAAGGAAAGGAAGCTGAATTAAGGGGTATCGCAGGGAAATCAAGAAAGATAATCAGCTCTAACGAAATGACAAAGCTTCTAAAGAAAGAACAACAAGGCATAATTGCATAATTATGTTCACTAGAGGTTCCCACATCAAAATCATCCATTTCTCCATATCTCCAAAAAGTCTTGGACAATCATTCCAAGGTATTTGAGACTCCCAATGGCCTCCCACCTATTCGTGATCATGATCATGCTATTAATTTGATTCCAGGAAGTGTTCCTCCAAACATCAGACCTTAAATATATCCCTATGTCCAAAAGAGTGAAATTGAACATATGGTTGCAAAAATGATAGAGGCTGGTATAATTCAAACTAGTCAACGTTATTTCTTTGCTCCAGTAGTATTGGTGTACAAGAAGGATGGATCATGGTGCATGTGTCTAGATTATAGGGAGCTCAACAAGCTCACTATTAAAGATAAATTTCCCATTCCTGTCATTGATGAATTATTGGATCAATTGCATGGATCAATTTACTTCACCAAGTTGGATCTTTGTTTAGGATATCATCAAATCAGAATGAAGACTAAAGACATTCCAAAAACAACATTTTAGAACTCATGAGGGTCATTATGAATTTTTGGTCATGCCTTTTGGCCTTACTAATGCACCTTCTACATTTCAAGGTTTGATGAATTCCATTTTCAAACCCTTCCTTAGAAAATTTGTGTTAGCATTTTTGATGATATAATAATCTATGGCAAGTCTTGGAAGGATCATTTCCAACATGTTGACATGGTGCACAAACTATTGGAGGAGAAACAATTATATGCAAAACTCTCCAAATGTTTCTTTGGAGTACAAGAGGTGGAATATCTAGGTCATATTGTATCTCATGAAGGTGTTAAGGAAGACCCTAGCAAAATTAAAACCATTAAGGAATAGAAAATCCCCACATCCATAAATCATCTATGAGGATTTCTTGGGTTGATAGGGTATTATCGAAAGTTTGTTAAGAATTATGGGAGAATAGCAACACCTCTAACAACATTATTGAAGAAAGATGCTTTTTCATGGACTCCAAAAGCAATGAATGCCTTTGAACATATTAAAGAGGCAATGTGGTAAGCACCAGTCTTAGCTACAAAGGACTTCACAAAAACCTTTATTATGGAATGTGATGCCTCAGGAAATGGAATTGGTGTTGTTTTAATGCAAGAAGAAAGAGTCGTTGCTTTCGAAAGTCATCCAATCAAAGGAAAGTATTTACACAAATATATTTATGAAAAGGAAATGTTGGCAATACTACATGCGCTTAAGAAATGGCGACCCTACCTAATGGGAAGACACTTCAAGGTAAAAACAAATCATGATAGTCTTAAATACTTTTTAGAACAAAGATTATCTTCAGAAGAGCAACAAAAATGGGTCACAAAGATGTTGGGTTATGACTTTGAAATCGTCTACAAAAAGGGAAGAAAAATGTTGTGGCATATTCACTCTCAAGAAAGGATGAGGATGTGGAGGCATTTCTTTGTGCCATTTCTATTATCCAACCAGATTGGATAAATGAAGAAAGGGATGAATGAAAGAATGATGAGGAAGTGTGGGCACTCATTCAAAAGATACAACAAGATCCCAATACATCTGATGCATTTAGCTGGAAAAATTATTCATTATGGTACAAGGATCGATTATACCTTTGTAAGAATTCCCAACTAAAAAAAAGATTCTAAGGGAATTGCACTTCTTTCCCCTAGGAGGGCACTCGGGATTTATAAAAACCTACCATAGGGTTAAGAAGAGTTTTTTTTGGGATGGCCTTAAATAAGATATTTAAAAGTTTGTGGCAGAATGTTTGGTTTGCCAACAAAATAAAGTTGAATTACCAAAACAAAAGACGAAGACATTACAAGACTATTACAACCTTTATCCATTCCAAGCCAACGTTGGAAGGAGGTTTCAATGGATTTTATCACAAGTTTACCCAAGTCCGAAGGAAAGAGTGTTATCATGGTGGTAGTTGACAGACTTACCAAGTATGCACACTTTTGTGCATTATCTCATCCATTTAAAGCAAGTATAGTTTCTACTGCATTTATGGAAACATTTCAAAGGCTACATCGAAACCCAAAGATTATTGTAAGTGACAGAGATCCCATTTTCACTGGAAATTTTTGGATAGAATTATTTTCTTGTCTTGGTACTCAGTTAGCTCATAGCTCATCTTATCATCCTTAATTTGATGGGCAAACTGAGATAGTAAACAAATTTTTGGAAGGATATCTTCGTTGCTTTGTATCTGATAAACAGACACAATGGGTCAAATGGTTGCCTCTGGCTGACTGGTGGTATAACATTTCCTTTCATATTGCAACAAAAATGACCCCATTTATGGCACTTTATAGATATCATCCACCATCCATAACATCATATTTAAGAGAAAATTCTAAGGTTCAAGCAATGGAAGATCACATTGAGCATCAACAACAAGTTCTCCAAATCTTAAAGGATAACCTCACCTTGGTGCAAAATAGAATGAAACAGCAGCAAATCAACATCATAGTGAAAAAAGTTTCGATGTAGGTGATTGAGTATTCCTATGGCTACAACCATATAAAAAAAATGTCCCTAAAGCAAGCTAAGAAGGATAATAAATTATCACCAAAGTATTATGGTCCATACAAGGTGTTGCAAAAGATAGGTACTTGGCATACAAATTGGAGCTTCCTGCATCTTCCCAAGTGCACCCAGTTTTCCATGTTTCATGCTTAAAGAAGGTTATAGGTGACAAGCTTCCAATTCAAACAATATTACCAGAACTTGATGAGGAAGGAAAAATCATATTGGAACCTGAAGAAGTCAAAGAAATAAGAACTCGACATCTATGAAATCGATCAATTTCAGAGTATTTCATCAAGTAGAAGAACTTACCTATTGAAGATTCCACATGGGAGGATAAGAATTTTATATAGAAGCATCTAGAACTACTCAAGTGTTGAGGAAAACAATTTTTTGAAGGAGAGGGGCATGTTAGGTCCCTATAATACTAGTGATTCCCCCATTACTATTGTCATTGTATCCCTTATTATTATTGTTGTGCCCCTATTGTCCCCATATTGTTATTATTGTGCCCCATAGAATCCCTCTATTGTTATTTTTGTGCCTTTATATTATTATTGTTAGGTCAGCTTGGTTATATTGTGACCCCTTTGACTCCTATATATAGAAAGGAGGTTCTGTTATTTGATTCATCCAAGAATTGTTCATTTATGTAGTGTAAAGGAGGTTGCCCCCTCGAAGAGGCTGAATTCTAAGGCATTGATCTATCTTTTCTACCTTTTTGTGAGTTGGCTTCATAACATTCTAAACATAAATATCATCTTATGCTGGAAAGAAATTGAAACATAAAAATTGTTCCTATCCTTCCAATTTGCATCACATCATGATCATAAAACCAATTCCCATGGTTCCTAAGATTCTTATTAATATTCGTCTATTAGCATGTTTTAAATCAAAACCACCTTCAATAACTTTAAAGATAAGTTGATCAACCTATGTTAGGATTTGTCAAGTATAGACCTAAGATTCTAAGAGCATTTGGTCATTGATTGGAAAAGTTATTGTTGTAAATTATTAGAACCAAATCTTAAGAATTGGATGGGGATTTCTAATGAGTCTCCTCGGAATAAATAAAAAATGTCAAATTTCTAATGTGATGGTTAAAATTCATTAATAACTGAAGACCAACCAGTTTTGGATATGGGTCCTTAAACAAAATGGCAAACTAGCACAGTCAGCAAGGAACCCAAATTATTGGTAGAAATTCAACCCATGGAGCTATATGTGGTGTTGTATTAAAACTTAAGAGGGTATATAATCAAAATGCAAATGGTTCATATTATCAACCATTAATTCTAAGTTCATTGGAATAATACCCATCTGACCAATGTGTTTCGAACCTTGTCATATGTGGTTGACTAATGTAGACATTTTATCTAGGAATACAATAGATGAAATATCCTATGTGGATTATTAGACAATTTCCATTAACATTGAGAATAATATGCACCAGTGTGATATGTAGATGCTAGTAAGTTAATGTCATTAATGTGTTATGAGGCTCTTCGAAAGATGTACAGAAGCTAGAGCAATATTTTAAAGATAGGTGTTTAGTCTCTTGGATAGAATATTCTTATTAAGAAGAGACAGATTATCTTACATTGAAGCAAAAATTAGTTTAAGAATTGCATTTTAATCTATATTACTTCACAAGTTACACAACTGGTAAGTATGCATAAAAATGGGTCATCAGTAAACAATACCCTTTTTTCCACAACTTGACTCCATTGATGACTAATCTCATCAATTATAGTTGGATATTTCTCTCATTTCTTTGTTATCAATCCACTTTAAATTATGTATCATCCATCTCACTTTGCAATTCAAATTGTATCCAAAAACACTGAAATGTTAAAGGGGGAAATAAAAATGGCTCTCTAAATAAGCATGCTCTGCATTTACTTAGTGTTCAAAGTGAAATATAAGATGGTCTCAAACTCATTCCTATGGATATTAAATGATTAGTATTGTCTAATTTGCACTTGTATGATTCACATGAGAAGAAACTCAATAGAAAACTGTTGAAGGCCAAAAAATAGGCCAGTCGAGTAGACTAGACCACTAGCTTCTTGGATAATCAAGCAACACCCAATAAGTTATGTACCAGAAAGGCATCATGTTGGAAATAATAATGAGTGGGTGGGTGAATCAGTCTTATCAGTTCAATAATTTTTCATTTCCCCAAATAGATTTATATACACTACTTATGTGAAATGAACTAGCGTGTACACGCTACTGTTATTAGAGAAACCAGCATATACCCAGAGAACTTATGACTTAATCAGTTTATCATGTGTTGATATTTAACCAGTGCATCAGTAACTTGTTAAATAGTTCATTAAAAGCATAATAAACAATCACACATAAGCAACACACATGAACACCAAGATTTAAGGTGGAAACCCAGTGTGGGAGAAAAACCACCTATTTCTGTCATCTCTATCTTCTTTTAATAATAAGAAAATGTGTTTACAACCTTGTACTGGTGCAGACTCATACTAATACGCAGGCACCCACCTGTAGAAGGCTACAACCTTCTCTCATTTTCTAGCTTCTACTGGAAGGGAGATGCAACCCTAGCTCTTGTACAAGCCAATGTGTTTACTAGTATGTAGGCGCCAACCTACAAAAGGCTACGACCTTCTCTCTTCTTCCAGGGACCACATTTCATAAATTTTCAGACTGGATGCTCCTAGCACACAACAATATACATGAAGGCCTCATTTCATCAAATTTTCATACTAGACCCATCAAAACTTTCAAACTACATCAACCAATAATCATTTAATCTGAATAGTTAGATCACTATCACCAGAACACTATGCTGAACCTAGAAACCTGCATCATCATTCAAAACCAGCTGCAACCTCAAAAATCATGCATTAGAATGTATACACTACTTTACTGAACCCAACCTGTGTGTATATGCTACTTCCTCTAATCAAACCTGCGTATACCATCAAAACTACTGAAACATACAACTTCTAAATCAAGTTTGTACCAACCAACAATATACTTGAACATCTACTGTCAATTTACAGAGCTTTACACAGGCAGTAGCAGAGATCACCCTTCTCACTTATGCAATCAATAAACTAGATATCAAACTCCTTATGCATTCAGTTTCACATTTAGATCTAATAAGACTTCATTGGCAGACAACAATAAAACAACAGAACTGATCAAATAGATCAGTCAGATCTGAAGAATAGGATTTTCCTTTGTATACGCTATTTTGAATAGCAGAACCTATGTGTACACGTGCTTTTACTGAGATGAACCAACGTATAGATCTACAAATATTAACTCATAACTTCGTTGCTATTCTGGACTTTAGACAAACCTAGATCATGACATTTAAAGAATAAAATAGGTGTACATAATTAGATCTAGCCCAACCAATATCATATCATTCAATGATAAGTCATTTCAGGTATCATGATCCTGATCCAACATTGAATTCAAGGTGCACAAAATATTTCAGATCAAATCACAAACATAGCCCCTGCAACATAAAATATAATTCATATAGAAGTATTCCTTAGAAACCCTTTCACTTGCACACTTTGGCTTATTGGGGCCTGACCTGGGTTCAGAAGTGTTTTAGCCAAACAAATCCCGCACTACCAACCCTTTCGCAACAGTCCGTAGAGCATGGACTTAAGTCTCACCCGAGGTAGTGTGGGAGGGTGCTGGAACTAGGTTTCCACACCCTTGGGATGTCTTGATGAACTCTGGAAGGGTCATGAACCAATCTATGCCCTCATGCTACTCTGTTCCACTATCAGGCCTTCATGTAGCGCTTCTTAGATTCTTATTATAAATGAGTTTATTATAGTTCTGATCTAGATCATGAGGTATTTTACTGAAGCATTCAACAGATATAACCAGTGCGCACAACCATACATCTTACAGATATGCATTAACTCAAAACATAAGCATAAACATACAGATCCGCACACAAGATTTCAGAAACACTTATCTTTATTAATATTCTGTTTAGCACAATTAGTTCTAACCTACACACTCAGCTGCAGGCGTCCACACACCCAACTGTAGACTCTATTAGGCCTCCATGCACACAGCTGCGGAGCCTCTATCTCCTACTACAACCCAAGACTCGGACTTATAGACTCAGAGCGATTATTGCCTTCGCAAACCCATAATACATCAAATCTTATCGAAGCTGCCTTCCATCCTTAACACTTTACTCTATTTATACCTTCCCATGGTCCATGGACGATGGGCAGGCTAACTCTCTTTTTATTATTTTACATTATTTTCGGGTGGACAACCCTTTGACTTGACCTATTACAGTTCGCACTCCGCGCTCTTCATGGAATTTTTACAATGTCATTACCCTAAATTGTGGGCTTTAAGCCCCAAAACCGTTACGTGGTGGATCCGCTACCCAATAGGCCCCCAACAAAATCATCGTGACTCATCCCGAGTCACTCGTTGGTGTGGCGATACGCGCTGCCAAGGCTTCGCGGTCCACCATCCCTGAGAGTAACGCACTACGTGCTGCTACTCCCTCCTTGTCGCCTACAATTCTTCTTCAAGCTCTTGCTCCATTACCTCTATTAAGTCATGCAACCAATGATGCTCATTCTGCTCTGCTCAGTTAACACAAAGCACCCCCTCATAGGATTTTAGCTTAAGCTTAGGTGTCGCATGCGGGAACTCTTCGTGCCAACGCAGCAAGTCTCCAATTTCTGATCCACTATTTGCACTGTCTGTTGTAGCTTGTGTTGCATTTTTGCAAGAGAGATGTTGCTATCCATGAGATCTCAATTTTCCTGGTGCATCAAAGATGAACTGTTAACTACAATTCCATCATTTTTCTCATGATTCACCCTCTTTCGCTTATCTGTCATGGGTCGCCTACCAGCTCGTATTTTAGGCAGTGACATCTGGACCAGTTCTGCTTCGTGTTTGAGAATTTCTGGGACGTCCCCGACCATCGATGCTGAACTCCGCATGGCGTCCATGGACGTTGACATCACACTATCCAAAAGGTCCTGCATCTCCATTGGCCATATTGAAACCCCCAGGCGTACTCCTTGAGCATCAATGATTAACAGTTCCATACTGCTTGGAAGGCTCAATATCTTACTTCTCTCGATACCACAGATCATTTGGTGGATGCCCCCCTGTGATTTATAGGTGTATGGAAATTCAAATTCAGCCATTCCCTCCTTTTCTGGCATATTAATGCTAAATCTGTGGTAGATCATTCTGAATTTGGCTCGTACTTCGTATCTTAATTGCCCGCCGCCCGCTCCTTTTCACCATGACTAAGACATCTTGTCATGAACAGTGACATCAACAGTCACCTCTGTGTTTATCTACACAGCAGCGTAGCCCCTTCTGTGCAACTGCGAACCTTGTAACATACCGTTCAACACGCACCCTTGTTATCGTGCAGCTCCTCCACAGACTGCTTTATCGTCCCACACTCTCTTTCAACTGTCTGGAGCGGTGAGACAGTACTTCAATTGGTTAGTCAGGCAGTCGACCCACCTGTGTAGAGCTTCAGATGACTACCATTTACTCTTCCTGGGAAGGGCTCTCCATTAAGCATGCCGAGCTAGACTGCACCTCCATCTGTGACTTCCTTGACTACATATGGTCCCAACCAATGCATCCAGAGTTTTCCAGGGAATTTATCGAACTTGCTGTCATATAGCAATACTAAATCGTTTCTTTGAACATGCGCAACTTGATATGGCAATCATGCCAAGCCTTTTTACGCTGCTTCTGTACCTGCTGATGGAATCCCGCCAGAAACTGTTCCTCCTCGAGTTCTTCCAGCTGCGCGAGCCTTTCTTCCATTGCTCCACGGTCTGCCATGCCAGTCATTGTTGCTATTCGCAAACTGGGCACAATGGTGCCATAGACTAATCAGAAAGGTGTTTGTCCCGTCACTTTCTTGCAAGTGGTTCGGTATGCCCATAGCACAGCAGATATGCACAAATCCCAATCGTTTCACTACGCATTACAGACCTTGGTCAATGCAGTCTCTAAAATCTTGTTGAAGGCTTCAACTGTCCCATTTTCTTGCAGATGATACAGCGTACTTTGCTGATGATATACCTGAAACTCCTTGGTGAGTGCGCTGATAGTTTCATTTAGGAAGTGTGTTCTGCGGTCACTCATTAGAATTTTCAAGCATCCAAACCGCATCAACACATTCTCGAACAAAAATTTCGCAGCTGTAGCAACAATGTAGTCCTTAACTGGTTGTGCTTCCACCCATTGAGTCAAGTATTCTATCACAGTGATGATATAGCATGTGCCCATCTTTCCTTGAGGTGTGATAGACCCCACAAAGCCGATCGCCCATTTTTCGAACAATTGCAGTGTCGTCTGTGGATTGAGCAACATTTCGTCCCTTCGCGATGGTTTCCCAGTTCATTGACATACATCGTAGGCCCAATGGTAGGCTTTTGAGTCTTGATGTAGAGTTGGCCACCATAGTTTGGCACGAAGAATATTTTGTGATGTCGCCCTCCCCGCATAATGTCCACCTGCAACCCTGCCATGTGCTTCTACAAGTATTTGTCGTCATTCGAATTATGGTACATATCTTCATAATATTTCTTCGTTTCCCATTTTGTAGAGGTGCCCCATGATAACAGTGCGGTCCCTATGGTTAAGAAGTGGATTATATCCTCAAAGTGGCCATCCACGACACATACTGTATAAAGCTATGCATCAAGTAGTCCTTCCTCTAAATTTGTTGGCTCCTCACCATTCTCAATTTGATATGTGATCTAGGCCCGCGTTTAGGCATCCCAGCTTTACGATGACCTAAAAATCATATTATTGAAATAGTAACAACCATCTACAAATGCGCACCCCCAATACAGGCTTTTTCACCAGGTATTTTAACGCGGAGTGATCAGTATACATTTTAAAGTGCCCACCGAGTAGATAATGGTGATATTTCTGGAGTGCGTATACCATTGCCAACCCCTCATGCTCAGTAGTGGAGTAGTTCTTTTCTGCCTTCGAAAATCATCGACTTGCGAACACGATCGGGTGATCAATGCCTTCCGTGCCTTCCTGCGTGAGTACAGCGCCCAACGTAATACACGACGCATCCACATGTACATGAAATTCAATGTCCCATTTTGGGAAAACCAAAATGGGGGTAGATGCCATCTTTTCCTTTAGAATTTCCAGACTCTTATTACAGTCATCATTCCAACAATATCTAGCATCCTTTTTCAACAACTTTTCCATTGGCGTCGTGATTTGTGCATAGCCCTTAATAAACTTTCTATAGTAGTCGGTGTGTCCCAACGTGGTACAAAGTTGTTTGACACTGTGCAGTACTTGCAGATTAAGTATGATGACAATCTTCGCAGGGTCCACGATCAGGCCTTGTCTGCAGACTACATGGCCGAGCAAATTACCAAAAGGGACAAGGAATGTATACTTCTTAAGATTCAACGCAATCTGGTGTTGGAAACACATATCCAGCATCAATGGTAAGCTTGCTACATGTTTCTTGACTAGCCAAAATATAGTCCAATCGTCAAAATAAACCTCCAAAAACTTATGGATGAATTCCTTGAATGCGGCCACTACTACGTGCGAAAATATCGCTGGCGCGTTCTTCAACCCAAAGGGCATAACAATGTACTAAAAATATCCCCATTCACCTGCGAAGGTGGTCTTGCTCCTATCTTCCAGCACGATCTTGATCTGATGGTACCCGAAGAACCCATCGGTAAATGAATATGCTTCCTGTCCACCTACGTTCTCCAGTACTTCATCTATAAAATGTGTCGGGAACGGGTTGTGAACATAGGCATCATTCAATTTTCGGAGATCTACGTAGATTCGAATTTCGAACTTCTATTTTTTTCTCCTATACTATCATAGGACTCACCCCGTCAAACTCTTTTATAGGTTAATTCCTGCTGCAAGCATTTTGTCCAATTCTTCACAAAATTTTTCCTTATACTTCAGATTCATCATCCCCAGGCCACCAACAATCATCTTTAACTCAGTTATTTTGGTCGGGAACAAGTCTTGATATTCGTGCAGTAACTCGACTACCTTATCCACCATGGCATCATCCCAATAATCCCCTAGGGTTGCATATTTCGGCTCCTCATCTGTACCGATGTTCATCTGTTTCGTTTTTAGTGGTGCGGTGATGTCGGGGTCCTCGATCGAAGGTCTGTGAACCTTGTGACTCCCCTCTATTTCCGAAATATTGATGTTTCTAGGGTCATCATCCTCATCCTCTATCTGCACGTTGTAACATTCCAGGGTTAGGCTCAACTAATGAGACCAGACTGGTTGCATTATTTCTCGGGTTCCAGTGGTATTTTGAAAATGGCAGCCTTCACGATTTGTAGCACATCACCAACAGTATCCATCCATTGGTCCTCAAATAAGAACGTTAATAAAAATCCTTCGCACAAGATATCCCATTCACCTGTACCATGTCGAAGTTTGGTCTTAGTATACCAGTTCCTTGGGATGACATCCAGGGTATGATAAAATAAGTGTACCCACTCTGGCTGGGGTTCTTCCCCATAGGCTTTGGTCCATTTTGTGAGGTGCACGTGCAAGTCATCATGTCCATCATATTTCTCGGTTATTCGTAGCTCTGGCTTTCCAAACCTTATCTACATCATCCTCTTGCAATCGCGCCAGTCTTCAAAGGTTCCTTCATGCGTTCCCCACCAACGTGCAGGCGTCGTACAATGCCCATTTTAATGCATCAAACCTCTAGTGCTCTGGTACTGTGCTTTGAAACTTGTTCAAGAATTCCTCCACCACTGTCAACCCATCATACGTCGGTAGATCTCGATCCTGAGCGGTTACGCAATGCAGCGACCCATTCATCATGTTGGAGTTTAACATGGTTACTTCATTCAACCAATTATTCCAGTGCTCGTCTTCTTCTTCTGAATCTGAGGGGCAGGAATCTGTGCATTTCCATGATATTCTTCCCTTTGCAGTCGGATTTACCCAATTTGGATTTCTCGCAGTTATCTTGTAAATAAAATCCAATTCATCATCACTTTGTCATGCATGGGTTCAGTGTAGCGCGCTCCTTCATCCAGGTCTAGCGGAATGACTATGCGTAGGGACTTTTTCTCAAATATCATCTTTATTTTTTTTTAAATTAATGACTCCATTCATATTCGTGGCCCAGTCTATTCCTAGCAATGCGGGGTACGAGTTACTGTCATCCACAATTTCTATTACTTCAAAATCTGTTTGTGTGCTCGCACCTTCGATGTCCACTGTTACTCCCTGCAATCTCCCCATGGGCAAGATCTTTTGTTGGTTTTCCATCCGTAATTGAATAGGAGACCACTGTAATGCGAGCTTGCCCATACGTTCCCATGTCTATTTAGGTAGCACATTTGCATCCGAACCTAAGTCCAGAATGACCTGATCCATCTCATAATCACCAATCTGCGCCGTCAATCACATTTCCCATCGGGTGCACAAAGCATGTTTACCCAGTTTTCGGACAACATGAGGTTCACTCGACCTTGCGCTCCTAGTTATCAGTTCTTGTAATCCCTTAACCACCTTATTGTCGCATATCAACTTCATGCATGTCTCTAGAAATATAGTTAGCATAGAGGGATCCATTTCCGGCTCAGGTTGATCCTTACTACCTGAAGTAGAGACCTCCGCAAAGCTCTTCTTAGCTTCCATAAAAGTCTCCTTCACACGTTCCAAATCGAACTTAGGTTGCTTTCTAGGGGCCTTGTGAACCCAAGTGTCATCCTCGGTTTGTTTCCCCTTATCTTCCTCTGTAGTTGCACCACTTCGGAGCATCATGTTCACGTTGGGGTATTCCTCGCGTGGTTTAGACCTCATCATTTGGACGTTCTGTGTCAGGATAGGTTGTGCTGCCCTTTTCTCACATATCTGCGCTATCACGATGGGACAATCTATCATCTCATGATCGAACTACTCACAGCAAGGGCACGATATTCTAGTCGATTTGGTACAGTCACGAGCATATTGCCATGGTCATCCACAGTTATAACAAATTAGCTATCCACGACCTCTTCCTTGCCCCATTCCTCCTCATCCTTGACCACACCCTTGAAACCCAGCACGTACCATCCTCGCGGCTGGATCAAGGTTTTGCATCTCCGTCTGCACCCTCTAGGCTAGTGTTCGGTCCATTAACAATTCATAACTTCAACTTTTGCTCATCATGGCCTACCGATCTACAAAAATTGCAAAATAGTTGTTGTGGCGTTTGGGTATATTTCTACAATAGGTGACAGTTGTTTGTTGCATGCTTTCCTCCCATCTGAAAAATCGCACACTAGATAGCAGCGGCTGCACTCGGTCTTGTTTGCACCTCTAGTCTCAACAGCATTGGTCCCCCCCTACCAAATAGTTCGCGAATACTGGAAAATGATCCTTATCGTGACCCTGGCCCATACATTTTATGCATGACACCTCTTCACGCACTTTTGATTAGGGCGCCTTATCCTATTTCAAACTCTGCATCTCCAGACATAGGTTTTCTAGTTGTGCGTGGATTTGCTGAACTCCCAACCCAGGATCTTGCATTGGAGTTTCATGCAACCTCATTATTATCTCTAATGCTTCAGCTTGGGTTGAGATCTTCTGTTGTGACAACGCCGTCCTCAGATGTGGTGTCAATGACGCCACAAACCACGCACGGTGTTGTGCATATGTTAGCATCATGTTAGCCTCACGAATCGTACTCTTCAGTCTCTGGTCCAAATCCCAAGGGTTTTCGCCTGGAAACATCGCAATCTCCTTGAATCCAATGATCGACTGTGTCTTTGATTTCAGCGAGCTAAACTCCTTGTTCAATGCATCCTGGATCTCCGTTGTTCTGACATTTGGATGATCGCTGGAGTGCTTGATATACCACGTCAACGCGCGATCCTACAACGCGCTCACCAATGTAGCCTTTTTAATGTTATCATCTGTAACGCCTTGGGCTTCCCACACTGCTCTTACTACGAACCAAAACTGATCTGGATCTTCACTTCCTACTCCTCTGAATACAGGCAACTTGATTGCGTTCGCCATTTTAAACTTCTGGTTTGGTGGGGGTTTTGTGGGCGATCCAACCACCTCTTCTTAGATATCTGCGGGGTTTCGTTTTTTTGCACCACGAACTCGTGAAGCTTCAATCTTCAATCTCTTTCAGCATTCTGACATCAGACATCCTTTAGGCAGATGTCGGTCCCAGCAAAGAAACCATTTGTTGGCTTATTGGGGCCTGACCTAGGTCCGGAAGTGTTTTAGCCAAACAAATCCCGCACTACTGGCCCTTTAGGCAACAGTTCGCGGAGCGCAGACTGAAGTCTCACCCGAGGTAGTATGGGAGGGTGCTGGAACCAAGTTTCCACACCCTTGGGATGTCTTGATGAAGTCTAGAAGGGTTGCGAACCAATCTACGCCCTCGCGCTACTCTATTCTGCTATCAGGCCTTCGTGTAGATCCGAGACCATGCGCTTCTTAGATTCTTATTATAAATGTGTTTATTATAGTTCTGATCTAGATCACGAGGCCTTTTACTCAAGCATTCAACATATATAACCAATGCACATAGCCATACATATTATAGATATGCATTAACTCAAAACATAAGCATAAACATATAGATCCACACACAAGATTTCAGAAACACTTATCTTTATTAATATTTTGTTTACTACAATCAGTTCCGACCTGTGCACTCAGCTGTAGGGGTCCGTGAACCCAGCTATGGACTCTATCTGGCCTCCGTGCACACATCTGTGGAGCCTCTATCTCCTACTACAACCCAAGACTTAGGCTTACAGACTCATAGCGATTATTGCCTTCGCAAACCCATAATACATCAGATCTTATCAAAGCTGCCTTCAATCCTTAACACTTTACTCTATTTATACCTTCCCATGGTCCGCAGACCATGGGCAGGCTGACTCTCTTTTTATTATTTTACATTATTTTAGGGCAAGGAGCCCTTTGACTCAACTTATTATAGTTCGCACTCCACACTCTTCATGGAACTTTTACAATGTCATTACCCTAAATTGCGGGCTTTAAGCCCCAAAACCATTACGCGGGGGACCCGCTACCCAACAACAGGCCTTTCTCAATACCTCAGACCAAAACTAGTTACAACCCGTGGTATTCTTGGATGGGATCAAATAGTCGTTACTCCACTCAATATTATGTGCTAATACCATGGTATTAACCCCTGGTATTGTATCCTCTTGAATTTCCTTGATTTTCCAACATATACGCACTTTTCTTCTTGTGAAGGTGTGTGCATACGTATACGCTCTTTTTTTTCTATGAACTGGCGTGTATATGCCATTTTGACTAAGTCACAGGGGATTCACTAGGGGAGAAATACCATATCACATGCATTATTATTGGGGGATATATATTGAGGAAAAAGTGACATAATATATTGAGCATATAATAGGGGGTAAAGGGTTTTTATATTGGAAAATATAAAAAATGGAGCTCAAAGTTAATAAAAAAATATAAAGGGGTATAAAAAATGATAATGAAAAAATGGATACCTACAATATCAAATGAAATAGGGGTTTTTTAAATTGGGAAGGTGTATTGGGTGTGTATTGTTAGGGGCCTAAATAATGTGATTTTTAGAGGTATTTTCCAATATGTAGTCAAATTAAGGGTATTTTTTAGTATGCCACGAATGCACGTGCTATGGCAGAGGTTCATTGAGTGAATCCCCCATGGAATAAGTGGACCTGCATATACATATTAAACTTCTTTTCACCATCCTTTACCTCCAACTTCTTCATTCTGGTTAGTAGACTTTAGTTCCATCTTCCTGTTCTTCTGTACCAATGCCCTATTACATTTTAATGGACCTATTACATTGTGGGTTTCCTTTCATCAAAACTAAACTGACATGTGAGTGAGTTTCCATCAAGGACAACCCTTGTACCATAATGCCAAAAATCTCCCCCTTTGGACTTGATGACAACCATGCTGGTGTTGATTACTGCAAGCTGTAGAAACTGTTAGAGATAACAAGCAACACCAAAATACTCTCCCCCTTTGACATCAAGGGAAAAGGGTGGACCAAACTATTCCCCCCCTTTGATATACATTATGTTTTCCATGCTCCCCCTGAGTACATGTCGGGTCTATAGAGATATGTTTCAAAGGAATAACATGACTATATAACTCAACTAAGTGAGTATGACCTCCCTATGACCAATGACTCATACATACATCAATCACCCAACCAAGTGGGGATACACCATATTTGACTCATCCACCCAACAAAGTGGGGATATACCAATTGTTTCTACATGACAAAAATATAGTAATTATTACATCATCCATCGCATGCAAAGTGGGGATACAAATTACATCATATGTCCAATAGGACTCATTCAAATATAGACCATGACAGAATAAGTCATATCACACCCTAGATCCTTACATGAATTATGCAACAAATGATATAAGTATCTGAAGCAATCGCTAAACTCAGCAACCATCATGCCAACAATGCATAATGTGAGTGAAGGCTAATTCTCCTCCTGAACCTGTGCTACCAGTGAATTGTCAACAAGTCATTCATCAAGGCATCTTTGTCAGTTAGATAAAAATCAATGAACAAAGCATATTGTCAGGCTATAATCATCATTATCAGACAGATCACCCATATTAGGGTCTAACCCACTATTTTTATGTCAGAAAAACATATACACTCCTTCAGCCACAGAAACCTGCATGTATACGATACTATACTTCATGAAACTCATGTATACCTTCAAAACTACTAAAACATAAAACTTCTTAATCAAGTTTGTACCAACCAGAAATATACTTGAACATCTACTGTCAATTTACAGAGCTTTACACAGGCAGTAGCAGAGATCACCCTTCTCACTTATACAATCAATTCATTAGATACCAGACTCCTTATGCATTTAGTTTTACATTTAGAACTAAGAAGACTTCATTGACAAATAGTAGTAAAACAACAGAACTGATAAGATATATCAGTCAGATCTAAAGAATAGGCTTTTCCTTTGTATAAACTACTTGGAAGAGTAGAACCTACATGTACACGTGCTTTTATCGAGATGAACCAGTGTATAGATATGCAAATATTAACTCATGACTTCGTTGCTATTCCAAACTTCAGACAAACCTAGATCATGACATTTAAAGAACAAAGCAGGTGTACATAATCAGGTCTAGCCCAACCAATATTAGATCATTCAATGATAAGTCATTTCAGGTCTCATGATCCTGATCCAATATTGAATTTAAGGTGCACAAAATATTTCAGATGAAATCACAAACATAGCCCCTACAACATAAAATATACTTCAGATAGAAGTATTCCTTAGAAACCCTTTCATTTGCACACTTTGGCTTTATGATCTTCTCCGCCTTATATAGTTTTAGGCCTTTCTCAATACCTCGGACCAAAACCACTTAGGACCCACGGTATTCTTGGATCGGATCAAATAGTCATTACTCTACTCAATATTGTGGGATAATACCATGGTATTAACCCCGGGTATTGTCTTCTCTTGAATTTCCTTGATTTTACAACATATACGCGCTTTTCTTCTTGTGAACGTGTGTGTATATGTATACACTCTTTTTGTTCTGTGAACTGACATGTATACGCCGTTTTGACTAAGTGGACCTACATATACATCTTAAACTGCTTTTCACCATCCTTTACCTTCAACTTCTTCATTCTGATTAGTAGACTTTAGTTCCATCTTCATGTTCTTCTGTACCAATGCCCTGTTACATCTTAATGGATCTATTACATTGTGGGTTGCCTTTCATCAAAACTAAACTGACCTGTGAGTGAGTTGCCATCAAGGAAAACCCTTGTATCATTATGCCAACACATCAGTTTTATTGAAAGAACTAATACAAGATGAAACATGAAATCTGAAAATTAGAAGGAAAGACAATTATGCACATGCAACAAATATTTTAGAGACAAAAAATACAAAGGGAAAATTTTAGGGGCTAATATTTGTAGGTGGGCTAATTTTCCATGCTTTTTTCCAAAAAAAAGATTTTCTAATTTCCATTTTTTGTAAAACTGATTCGACTAAATTTTATAGTATAAAATTATTTCACCTTAAAAATCTCCAAAAAATTATATAGATGTTGTATAAAATTATTAGAAATTTGAATATTTTTACAAAAATATTGTCAAACATTTTATATATTTCATATGATGGACTACAAGATTCGTCAAGGTTTCTAAACTTCAAGATAAATTTCCATCCTTAGAATTATCCCTGAGGAGAACAAGAAAGTTCACAACTTATTGAACTTAATTCAAGTTAATTGACTACAGCATAAGACTTTGAAGGTCATACCAGAATTTGTTGTCATTTATAAAAAAATGCATCTAGCCTTTCCTGTAAATATGTTGGGCTATGCTTCAAAGACTAAACACAAAAATAAAATATTAGAAATGTGTTTTCATTGATGGCAAAGGGAATTAGTAAGAAGGAAACAATAGATATTATAACAGAAGAACGAAGAACAACTCAAGGAATGATAAAGACAAAGTTAGTGATGCTACATAGACCTTGAAGCCAATTTATAACTCATACTATCTCTTCAAAGGAAATTGGGATCCACTTAGATGGCTAGAAATCTGAAAGAGATTTCCAGCGGTATGTGAAAGATCAAAAATGGCCTTCTGGATCACAGGCTATAGCCATTCAAAGAAGGTATCCCCAAAGTCAAAGTTGCAGAGTTAAAGTGTTGGAGGACCCAATGGAGAAAGCTATGTTTGGTGGCATTGAAAAATGTGGCAGAATTGGTTGGCGGAGTAGCTATCCAAATGACTGGAAAAATGTGGTCTACAACAAAGTAGTGGAAAGAATTTTTATTGGCTCATGGTGGAACCCTTACATAAGATGTAATTGCAGCAGGATTCCTCCCCAGAAGGTTCAAAGTTGGGCGCATAATGAAACAACAAAAGAAACAATTAACAAAGTACTTATCCCTTGAGAATGTGTCATCTCCCTCTTGATCTTAGCCTTCTCAGATCTATTCAATCTCCTCATCAAGGAGTTAAATTCATTTATCTCATCAAGGAGTTGACTTTGTTTACATCTTCAAGAAGTTTAATTCATTTACATCATCAAGGAGTTTAATTTGTTTACATCATCAAGGAGTTGACTTCCTTTACATCATCAAGGAGTTGACTTTGTTTACCTCATCAATGAGTTGAACTTTTTACATCATCAAGGATTATATATCATCATCAATATTAAGGAGTTGACCTCATCCATATCATCAAGGAGTCCATATTTTCAATAACATCTAAAAATAAATAAAATAAATACAAGATACTTAATTTTTTAAGAACATGTTCGCTCCCTCTCAATATTTAGCCTTCTTGCATCCAACCTGCAAATCAACCTCATGATCAAGATATCAAATCTTCTAGTGTTCCCTTATTTAAGTGGAAGAAATCAATTCATAATCCCAAGGCTTTCTCAAACATTTTTTCTAGATAGGGTTAACAATTTTCTTGGCTAGGGTTTGCAATTTGTATATTTATGGTTTTAACTTCACAAATTAAGTGAGATGTCTCTATATGTCTAAGTGGTTAATTGACATTGTTTTCCTTTATTTTTAATAGATTAAGGAGAATTGTGCATGGTTTACTAATGATAACTTGGCCAAATCAAGTTTCTAGCTATCTCCATGGTTGAGGTAGTAGCACCACTCTAGAAGAAAATACGACACATGGACATTGTTTCTAAAGGTTCAAATATGGATTTATGTTGGTCAAACTCTACCCGACTCGCACGTGTGGAACACCCATAAAAGATCAAAGGAAAAACATAGAAGTTTTGACCAGTCAACTTCAAATGCGTTTTTTTAGCAAATGAAAATGAATTTTGGAAAACAAAAACATGGGTTTTCTTTCAACACAGACCCAATTAGGTTGTCTATGAAATGTTTTCACAAATTCATTACCATTTAATATATTTTTGAGGTTCTTTGGAGCCTTATTTTTCATCTTACGTGGATAAACGGTTTTCCAATTCGTCATTCAATGCACAATCTACAAAGAGGCTGGAATGAACTGTTATTTAGAAAATTCGTGGTAGGGAGATAAGTTTGATCATATCTAGGTTGACCTTTGATACAAAAATCCATGGCATTTGATTTTATTTTATTTTCAAACTGATATATAAAGATCCCATGACCAGAATTGTTGCAATAAAGCTTTAACTTTGTTGTCTCTTCAGAGATCTATAAATTTCAATGCCTTTAATGAGAGGAGAGAGGAGATGTCATGGAAGATCTTAATTTGTAATTGGTGTTGCTGATTGAAGGAGAAGAACTCTATTTTTTTTCCATTTAATGTAATTTTTTTAATATGGCGCAACTCTGAATGAAATTGGTGATTTAAATCCCTTCTATTGATCTGAGTTTTCAACACCTCACAGTCCTCAGGAGGCCCCCCTAGAGAAATGTGAGAATAGTATAGATGTTTTCCATTTCTTTCATATTCTCATGCATGGTTTATTTTACATAGATTAATTGTTTATTCTTATCATAGATTAAAAACTCATGCTTTCCATATATTAAATGCTTATGTTTTCTTATATTAAAACGTTCATGATTCCATAGATTAAAATTTGTAAGTTTTAGAACAAAATCTCCATGCTTACATAGGGTAAAATGTCATGTTTTCGTAGATCAATAATCTTTATGTATTTTTTTGTTTAACATTAATTGTGCTTCAAAGAACTTAGTACTTTCATGGTTTATATTAAAGAATCTAATTTCATTTTGAAGTTTCTAATTCATTTCAGTTATGCATAAATATTGAAACCTAATATCCTAGCACATATGGTGTCGTGTACTTCACAAGCTCACATACCCGGATTGACATATAAATGCAAGTAATTTAAGAGTCAATTAAATTACCCAACATTTTAGTGTCGTTGCTGTGAAAGTATACATAGGTGTTAGCTTTCAACTGCATATCATTCTTAGTTGCATAAGATTGATCTCATTCTAGTACATCCTAGAGGTAGATTCATTAAAAAAATAAAAGTAAAAAAAAAAAAAGACTTCAGTCACCTACCAACCCCCCTAAATCACATGGTACAGTAAGAGCCACACCAACTTCCACATCATGAATTCATATTTTTGCAGGTAGAAGAAGAGGCAGAAAAAAGAGGTTGAAGAAATGGATGGAGATGATGACAATGAGGAAGATCCTTTTCTATTTCCCATTCAAGAAACAAATATCAACATTCATATGAAGAAAATCCCTCAATCCATACTTCCTAACTTCAAAGGTATGAGATCAAAAGACCTGGAAACCTTTCTTTTAGAATTTGAAATACTTTGAAGATCTTATGTCTACTCATTACACACTCAAAAATTGAATTTGTTTCTTGCAACATTGAAGGATAAAGCTCTTCGATGGTTCATGAATTTAGGAACAAATTCTGTAAGGACATGGGATGATATGAAAAGAGTATTTTAGGAAAAATATAAAGATTATTGCATACACCATGACCATAGAAATGAAGTTTTTAAGATGAACCAAAAAGAGGATGAAAGCCTAGAAGATTTAGTGGAGAGATTTACTTATAATGTAAAAATATATAAATTGCATGATTTAGGATTAGACACATTAAAAAATCTCTTACTAAAAGATATAATGGATGATTGGATAGAGCTTCTTAACCTGGTGGGCAAAGAATATGTCTCTCAATTGTCATTTCAAGAGATTTGTGAACTGTGCATGAACATATCAAGAGGGAAAAAAAGTATGGAAGATCCCCTCAAGATCCAGTTATGGAAAGAGTAAGTAAGTTAGCATTAGGATTGGTAAGTCAAACTTTGTAATTTAAATGAGAAAATTGATATGCTAAGAATTCAAAACAAGAAAAAAGTCTAGATTGCTACTTCATTTATATTTTTCCCAAAATGTAGAAAGAAACATGCTTTGCATGAATGTCCACTTGAGAACATTAAAATTCATGACATCTCTGCAGGATCACATACTACTAAAGATTGTCCATCTTTACTAGGTTTAAAGGTGATTTACCAACGATAAAATCAAACACTAGAACAATCATGCTATGTAGCTCCAAGAAGTCCATGGTAGCCTCATCAACCTAGTATGATGCAAGATCTTATTTCACAATTTCAAGGTTATGCACAACAATCTAAAAGTAATTGGAAAACACCCTTTCCTTGGAAACCTTGGAAATTTCAATCCCAACCTAAAAACCAACCTTGGAAACCTTGGCTATCTCAATCAAAACCTCAAAACCAATCTTGGCAACAAGGTTGGCAAGGGCCTTGTAGAGGAAATCCACCATATCCTCAATCTTTTCCTCACTATCCTCAATACAAATCTCAATGCTATTCATACCATTCACCTCCACCACAAAATTAGTTTTACCCTTAGTTTACCTCAATTCAACCTTTCCCATTACCAACCATACAAGCACTCCAAAGATACATTCCCACTCAACTACCTGCACAACCGTTTCAGATCCCCAGTAATAAAACACCTGAATCCACTTACAATTTTGAGGTATTGCAAAATTATTATCTAGCTGCCATTGAAGAACAACAACCAAAAGAAGAAGATTCAAATAAGGTTCAAGAATCATGGATGCCCGTTGAAGAAGAGTTGTTATTGGAACCTGAGATTGAAAAGTTTATTACATGACTATCACCAGATTCTATGAATGGGGATCACATATCTGAAGACTTGCATGGCATGATAGCAAGAAGCCAAGGAAGACAAGATTACATTGAACCTTGGTTCAAGACACTCATTGGATCCCAGTGCTCAATTCTTCAATATTTTTTGACATCATCTCAATCAAGGTAGTTGGTCTCTCATATATTGGTACATATCAAAGCATATATTTCAAACTTGCATATGAGTTTATCTATCATCTTGTTACACACATGGTTACATTGGAAGTATTCATATACTTGAATGAGCTTTCTTTTTCAAGTAGAGTAGGACATATAAGAAATAAAAAATAAAAAAAGTAAAGAGAAAAATAAGTTATATTGTGAAAACCAACTTGTTGACGTAATTGGACATGATCTTTGCTTGAAACCCAAGAAATTGGCAAGCAACGTTCACAATAAGTTATGAAATTTTATGATGGTTTCAATATTTTATTATGGTTCTTCAAATCATTTTTGGTTCTATGCTCGAGTTGGCTGACGTGGGATGCCTTAATAACCACCTTCAAAATTATATTGTCCCATCAAACTAAACACCTTATCTGGGAAAAAGACTAGAGATTATGTGGAGTGCCTTGGAACCTACATACATCAATGGTAAGCCTCCCCATTGAAAACAATGGGAATACAGCAATGTATCTTGATTGTCAAATCTTGTAGGTGACTCGACTTCAACAAATTCATTCATCCCTATCAAGATGCCTATCAAGATGCACTCAAGTACATTGACACTCATTTACATTATCGGTGGATTATCTTACATTGGTTAACGATTTTCATCATTGATTGGTAATCAAATTATTTCTTTCCATGCTCGACTTTGGCACATTCATTCCCATGGGAAGAATTGTACCATGAATTTTGGTTTTCATGAAGAGTATATGGTTTTATGGAATCAACAACAACTTGGAACAGTATCTTTTATTAGTTTTTTTGCAGCAGCATGTTCATATTTTTGTAATTCAACATCAGCATAATGACGCACTACTACAACTCTTCTTCATTTCATTTCATTTTTCAAGAAAACTACATTAATTTCAAGTCATTATGCATTATGTTTCATGGTTTCCACTTCAACATACATCACACAGTCCAAACTGGCAAATTAGACTCAAAGAAAACATTTTCTAAAGAAAAACAGAGACAACTATGGAAAGTTGCAGTTTCTGAAGTTATTGTTGTAGCAGCCTATTTTTGGCTGTAGCAACTTGTTCCAAAGGTAGTTTTGGCACATAGATTACAAGAAATTGGAGCAGAAATAAAAGATTATGAGAGATTGGGTTTTCTTAGAATATGATAAATTGAGTAAGACGCGAGTAGAATTGAAAAAAGAGAAATTTCCCAAGACATTTCAAGTGGGGTTTTAAGGCAGATTTTCATTTTTCACCACTATGTGCACATCAAGATAACATTTAGTATTTTTTCACAACAACGCCTTTTATTCATCAAAATGGGATTCTAAAGGCATGTGGCGGTAAAAACGATAACAATACATCATTTCCCTTTTGAAGCACTCAATTTGGCCTTCAAATAACTCTGTTGCATATGTTTTTGTGCAACATTGGATGGCATGATAAGTCAGTTTTAGAAGTTTAAAAAGCTCAAAGATTCAAGAATTTATTTGCTGGTAGAATGGTTTTGTTCCAACATCTACAGTCCCTACTTCAACATTTCAAGTTCTTAAAAAGGTAAACTTGAGGTAAAAACTTTCATAAAGATTTTTAGTTTATTAAAAATATTAGGAAAATATAATGAATAACCACTTTTCCATTAACCATTATTAGCCACCATATCGTTCATTATGCAGACCACTCATACCGTCAACGATCCCTTTCACTTTTACTCATTTAGATTAAATTTCCCTCTATTCAAAAGAAATATTTATGATAGAAGTATAAACTCGACATACAAAGTTGCAATAAATGAATTCAAAAGTTGGGAAATGAAGACAATTCCAAGAAGTAGCTTGGCAAGTTTTCTCACTAAAAGTTGATTATGGAATAAAAAAGGCTAGTAAAATTGAGAATATGGAACCCCAATACAACCTATGCTTATGGTTTTTTAAGATGCCTGAAAGAGGCTTGGAAATTATTCAAGTGAATTTAAATTTTTGTTCATGAGACATTAAGGCAGGTTGTCACATCAAAAGTTAGAAGATATGTTGACATCAAGATACTTGTTCTAGCAATTGAAGACAATCAAGCAACAAGTCTTGAGGACCAAGATTTGATTACTTTTAAGACTGGAGGTATGGCATAATTAGAAGTTGGATGGGTGGTTTATTGTTGAGCTTCATTAATTATCTTCTAATTTTCAAATGAGGGCTACTGGATCATTTCATGGGTATTATAAGTTAGTTGTACTACATATTGCATTTACCTTTGAGAATGAAGTATTGGAATGGTTTGAGTGTTTTGGCAAGAGACACATTTATACACTTAAACATGAATTCCAACATCATATATCAAGTATAAAAAAGCTTCAGTGACATGATGATCAGCCAACTTACATCAAAGACCTAGTTTTGTAAATATTTTTTCAAAAGAAAAAGAAAAAAGTAACATTTTATTTATTTCTTTGAAGTAAACCACAGAACATAGAATATATGGACATTGAAAATATATCCAAAAATCCATGAAATTTGATTTGCTTTGATTTTCAAATTGATCAATAAAGATCCCATGACCAAAAATATAGAAATAAAACTCTAATCATGTTATTGTTTCAGAGATCTATAAATTTCAATCTCTTTGATGAGAGGATAGAGGAGATTTCAAGGAGGATATTAATTTTTAATTGTTGTTGTTAATTGAAGAAGAAGAACTCTATTTTTTTCCATTGAATGTAATTTTTTTAATATGGCACAGCTCTGAATGAAATTGGTGATTTAAATCTCTTCTCTTGATATGAGTTTTCAACACCTCATAGTCCTCAGGAGCCCCCCCTAGAGATATGTCAAAATAGTATAGATGTTTTCCATTTCATTCATATTCTCATGCATGGTTTGTCTTACATAAATTAATTGTTTATCCTTATCATAGATTCAAAACTCGTGCTTTCTATAGATTAAATTCTTATGATTTTTTAGATTAAAATTTTCATGATTCCATAGATTAAAGTTTGTAAGTTTTAGAACAAAATGTTCATGCTTTCATAGGGTAAAATCTCATGTTTTCTTAAATCAATAATCTTTATGTTTTTTTTTTGTTTAGCATTAATTTCCTTACAAAGAACTCAGTACTTTCATAGTTTATATTAAAGAATCTAATTTCCTTTTGAAGTTTCCAATTCATTTCTGTTATGCATAAACATTGAAAGCTAATCTCCTAGCACATAAGGTGTAGTGTACTTCACAAGCTCACGTACCCAGATTGACATATAAATGCAAGTAATTTAAGAGTCAATTAAATTACCCAATAATATCCTTTATATATACTTTGAAGGGGGGTTGAATGGGTGCCTCTTAGGGGCCCAACCAACTTAAAGTAATAAGAGGTCGACTTGAAATATTTGGAGGAGAAATTTAAATTCAAGTTTTTTATTTCTTTGCATGATGAAAATACCGACCATGGCTACTATGTTTCCAACATACAAAAACTAGATAGCTTATCTGAAGGAGGCATCTTGGGAAAACAAAATATATAACCATTTATAGTAGGAAAGTCAATAAGGGCAAAGGCACCCTTGGAAACTATCCATTCATATTTGTGTGGACCAATGCATACACTCTCAATTGGTGGAAGTTATTATTTATTTACATTTATAGATGACTATACAAGAAATACATTGGATTATTTAGAAGACATAAAAATGAAGTGTTTGAACACTTTCATTAATTCAAGGCTCTTGTTGAAAAATAAAGTGGGAACTACATCAAATATTCGAGAACTGATAGAGGTGGTGTGATGCAGGAGCATCCTGCTTTATAAAATCATTGTATATTTGGTTGAATAGGGGTGTGATGTTTTCATTTATTTGTATATTTTTAATAAATTCAATGGAATATATGTGTGAAAGTTTTTAATTGTAAATATTCTCAATTATGAGAGAATATAAGTGATGATAGACTTGTAAAGATCTCATAGAGATCTTAGGGATTAGGGGATCCTAGAATAGAGGATTAGTTGAGTTAAAAGTGGAATTAGAGGATTTTTAGGATTTGGATGAGATATTTTAGGAATCAAGAAAGATATTGTTGGAGTTTGTTAAGGGATCTAGAACCTACTTGGGTTCTAATACATTTGTATAAATTAAGAGGAGCCCATGAGGCATGGAGAGGGGAGAGAAGAAAGTGAGAGCGAGGAATGTGAATAATTCTCCTGTAAATATTTTATATAGAATAAATTATTCCTGAGTTTTTTTGGTGGATACATATTGTGTAAACTTCAATATTATGTGTGGATTTTATTTTTGAGGATTAGATTCACGACGTTGGACCAATAAACCACAGGTCTGAGGATCGTTTCAAAGTTGCAATTTTGTTGCATCAAAGTGGTATCAGAGTAGGAATTTGTGAATTTTGCGTTGTGTTGATTTCTGTCACATAGCCATTATCTCTAAGAAATTTCTGACTTGTGGATCTATGTTGGTGCATTGAAGCTGGGAGACCTGGGTAAGACATCTGCATCGAAACCGTAGCCTATCATTATCCTAGTGTTGATGTACCTATTTTTCTACGATGCTACTTTGGTTTCATTTCCATTTTAAATTGTGGAATCACTGGGTCGAAGCATTTTAATTTGAAATTGTAGTATTTTCTTATTCGAAACTAGGTCGAATGCTATATTTATTGCTAGATCTAACCTGGAGTTGAAGCAGAATTCACCGTAGGAGGTTCAAACAGTTTGCAAAACAAAAACAAAAAATATTGTGGACCTTGCTATTCAATGAAGTGCATGTGAAGCGTTTCTGGTTTTGAAAGGCACGAGATTATAGTAATCACTGATGACTGTCCAGGCTATTGATCAAACATCCTTCATGTGGAAGCTTCATTGATAGACTTTAATCATATATTGAACTGACTGTCATAGATTGCTATGGTTTGAATGTTGTATTGCCAACTGTATTTGGGATCTACGTGGCATAGATCTTGTGCAGAGTGAAGTTTGTACTGTGGGATGCTATTGATCATTGTTTCTCTAAGGAAAAAAATCCTACACAGTTTGATTGCAGTGGAAGTGTGAAGAGATAGTGCTGAACTCCTATGCCAAAGATTGTGTTTGGAGGCACCATCGCTCTGTAAAGTTGAAGAAGTTGGAGCGTGGAGGTCTACATGAGTCAATACTAAATTGAATTTCCTTTTCATGCTAACCATATTTGGTTAATCACGTACTTTCTCCACTCATAACTTTTAAATAAGTTTTACGTGGATAAATTTCTTCCACTCATTATTTTTAAAATCAATTTCATGAGAAGAGTTTTAAAAATGGAAAATCAACATGGGATTGGTTGTTGTTCAATTTTTGTTCAATTGTTGTTCAGTTGTTGTTCAATTTATATTCACTTGCTGCTCAATTTATGTTCAATTGTTGTTCAATTTTTGTTCAATTGTCGTTCAATTGCCATTCAATTGTTGTTCAATTGCCATTCAATTTCTGTTCAATTGTTGTTCAATTGCTATTCAATTTTTGTCCAATTGACCTCCATTAAAAGTTGACGCCAAATTAAAAGTCCAGGTCAAAATAAAATTAAGAGTCATAAAGTCAAGTCGAGTCAAGTCAAAAAGTTTGAATCTTTGATTGTAATGGGTGCATGATCAGTGGAGCCCGACACCCAAAGTCTTGTCAAAGTGTTAGTTGTTGTAGGTAACAGTGAACATGATAAAGTTCACCAGAGAAGATGAAGAAAGAGATCGAGGAATTGAAAGTGTGACTTGACATACTAACAGAATGGCTACAAGGAAAAGAGAATGAAGACTGAAGACATGGATGGAGAATGAGGAAACGGATTAGATGGAACCTATTGCAAAAGAAATGGAATGCCAAGCTGATGAACGAGTTCAGAGAACTTGAAAAAATTCATATTGATTTGTTAGAGAAGGAGAAACTCGAAGGAATTGAGTCACAGCAAAGAGGATCTGCTGAAACCCAGAAACTCCATTGTGAAAGATTGGTGCTTGAAGCATCAAATGAGGCCAACAAGTCTTGTACTTTAAAAAATGATAGCTTGTTTGTGGATGCAGGACATGTTAAAGATGTTGAAGGTGAACAAATAATTGTTGGTAATCATCAAATAATTCTAGATGTCAACATGAGTAATATTGAAGCAAAATTAAAATTTCTAGAAGATTGGTTAGATAATCCAAAGTTAGAATGTGACAATATGCCTTCAAATCAACAAATTTGGCACAATCGAAGCATAGAGAATGATAATAAAGTTGAAATTAAAGAAATAAAAATGTTGTTGGAACATGAACATATTGCACATATGGAAGAAAAATGTCCAAATATGGAACCTGAATGTAATCACGATGAATTGTTATTCCAATCTTGTAAACAACATCAGGAAGAAAGATTGAAGGACCAACAACAAAACAGAGTTTGGAATCCTGGAGGTAGCAAGTCATTGAGACTTGTGGCTGTCACATTACTACAAAAAAGTGACAGACCTCATAGACAGGAGTCTATAAATTTTCTTTTCTACATCGAGAGTCTAATGCAGGAGCATCCTGCTTCAGAAAATCATTGTATATTTGGTTGAATAGGGGGTGTGATGTTTTAATTTATTTGTATATTTTTAACAAATTGAATGGAATATATGTGTGAGAGGTTTTAATTGTAAATATTCTCAATTATGAGAGAAGATGAGTGATGATATACTTGTAAAGATATCATAGAGATTGTAGGGATTAGGGTATCCTAGAATAGAGGACTAGTTGAGTTAAAAGTGGAATTAGAGGATTTTTAGGATTTGGATGAGATATTTTAGGAATCAAGAGAGATATTGTTGGAGTTTTTTAAGGGATCTAGAACCTAATTGGGTTATAATCCATTTGTATAAATTAAGAGGAGCCCATGAGGCATGAAGAGGGGAGAGAAGAGAGTGAGAGCGAGGAATGTGAATAATTCTACTGTAAATATTTTATTTAGAATAAATTATTTTTGAGTTTTGTTGGTGGATACATATTGTGTAAACTTCAATATTATGTGTGGATTTTATTTTTGAGGATTAGATTTGCTGCATTGGACCAATAAACCACAGGTCCGAGGATCATTTCAAAGTTGCAGTTTTGCTGCATCATGGTGAATACATCTCAAATGATTTCCTATGTTTTTTAAGGAGCAAGGAATTGACAAACAATTTACAACAACATACAAAGCTCAATAAAATGGTGTTGTTGAAAGGAAAAATAAAAAAATTATGGACATGGCAAAGAGTATGTTAAAAGCAAAGCATTTGCTAAATAATTATTTGGGTGAAGCTATAGCATGCACAACTTACATCATAAGTTAATGTCCAACAAAAAATATAAAGAACATGATTCTGGAATAAGCATGGAGTGGGAGAAAGCATAATGATACGCATATGAGAGTGTTTGGATGTGTGGCATATGAACTTTTCTTATATGAGTTAAGAAATAAATTAGACAGGAAGGGGGGGAATGCATATTATTTTGTTATAATAAAAATTCCAAGGCATACAAGCTATATAATCCAATAACCAAAAATGTCATAATTAGTAGAGAGGTACAATTCATAGAAGAGGAAGAATGATATGGAAGTTTGGAGAAGATAATTAATGTAGCATCACATTTACCACAAGAAGATAAAGAGGAATTAGTGGCAATATGTACTTCTTCAATGGTGACTCCTACACCTCACTACAAGAAAAAAGGTCATTGGTGAGGCTCATGCCTGTGACGAACCTTTAAGGTCAGTCACCAATGTGACATATGATGACGGTCTTTAAAAATCATTGTTGTAAGGGTATATAGTGATGGTCCTTTAAGGTTTGTCACCAAAGCCATTTTCAATGACACTTTTGGTGAGGATCGTTAAAGGCTCGTCACTAATTCTCTCTTTGGTGACACTTTTGGTGAGGGGCGTTAAATGCCCATCACTAATCCTCTCTTTCGTGACACTTCTAGTGACGATATTTTATTGACCGTCACCAATGATCTTTTTGGTTACTTTTGGTGACGGTCAATAAATGTTCATCATCATTGATCATTCCAATGAGTTTTTTATGACGCTTCATGCTTGTGACGGACCTTTAAGGTCTATCACCAATGTTGTATATGGTGACGGTCTTTAAAAAATTGTTGTTGTAAGTGTATATAGTGATGGTCTTTTAAGGTTTGTCACCAAATCCATTTTCAATGACACTTTTGGTGAGGGTCGTTAAAGGCCCATCATTAATTTTTTCTTTGGTGACACTTTTGGTGAGGGTTGTTAAAGGCCCATCACTAATTCTCTTTTTGGTGAAACTTCTAGTGATGATATTTTATTGAACCTCACCAATGCTCTTTTTGGTTACTTTTGGTGACGGTCAAAAAATGTTCATCATCATTGATCATTCCAATGAGTTTTTAATGAAGCTATGTACTTGTTACTATATTTTTTTTTCAAAAGATAAAGATTTAAGACCATTGTTGTGGAGTCCTTTTTATTATGTGTCAAAGGTCATAGTGGTTATAATAGTCAGTCAATTTTTTAAGAATTAATTAGTGTGTATCACTTCCCTCAAGTCATAACAATATAGTTTTCCTATGATTCAACACATGATTCATCTCTATTAGGTTTATTATCTAGAAAATTTCCTTTAAATAAAGTTCCACTAGTGTGTGTAAGAAATATATTATTTAATACATAATCAATCTCTATCAATTCTATTAATGAGAAAGACCTAGCACTCCTCAACACTCATGGCACACCTTAACATGCTTTGGAATAGTACACTAACATTCCTTGGCACTAGGATGCCCAAGCACATGTTGGCATGCCCTAGCATAGCATAGCACTCCCCTATCATGTGTTGGCATGCCTTGGAACACCTTCGCAAAATATTGCATTGAAAAACATTAGAACTTGGCACACATTGGCACTTGGCATGTATTGGAACATGTTATAAGTGTGCCTAGCATGCTCCTTTTGAAAAATATAAATTCACGACTTATTAACCCTCTTATGTGTTCATTTCCTTGCATTTTATCTTGTTTATTCCTTTTTTTTCCTTGAAACTCCTTAACACATATTAGCATACTATGGCACCATGCACATCCTAGCATGTCTTAGCACCTGGAATGCCTTGGCACTATTTGGCACATGCTAGCACACCACGAAAATACCTAGCACACCCTAGCACTTCTTGACATTCCCTGATATTACATGGTGTGCCTTACCCGTGCTTAGCATAACTTGTCACTCCCTCCTTGGCATGACAGCTAACACTCATTAACACTCCCTGACGCACCCTTATATTCATTCACTTCCATGCATTTTGACCTAGTGCTCCCTTGTGTTGTCCTAGTACTCCCTAACACTCCTCAGCATGCATTAGCACTCTCTAGCACACCTTAGCACTCTTCAATATGCTCTTCCACTTCATATCATGCATCACACTCCCTGACGCTCATTGGCACTTGGCACGTGTTGGCACTTGGAAAGTATTAGCATGTTTGGCATGCGTTGAGATGACTTGGTATGATTTTTCATGGTTTAATATTAAATTTATTTGAGATCAATTATTGGAAACTAGATGAGAAGAAATGGAGGAAGATTTGGCACTTAGAATGCATTGACACTTGGCACTTGGCACCTATTGGCACCTAGTGTTGGTTTTCCTAGCATGACCCTCATGGAGAAGGTAAATTTATGACTTATTAACCCTATTATGTTCTCATTTACTTGTAGTTTAAATCATTCCTCCCTTTTGTTCCCTTGAAAGTCCTTGGCATGCATTGTCACACACTTGTACATCTTCGCATGCCTTCGCACTTGGCACATATTATCTTGTTTGACATGTCTTCGTACCATCTGGCACATGTTAGCATGCCCTAGCATTCCCTAACACACCTTGGTAGTCATGACCTTACAAACAGCATTACATTTTTCCATGACTTGGGAACATTACATTCACTAGAACACCTTGGCACTCCCTAGTTTTCATGCCCTGTTATCCTCCACAATGTCCCAGGCTGATGAGGAGATCGACGAAGGTAATCACAGACCAAGCTTTTAGTTTGGTAGCTAGTCCTACCAAACCAAAGAGGGCTCTCTCTATGAAATCACAACAAAGAGATGACTGGAATGTAAAGGATTTTAGGCTAGATAGCTAGGTTTAAGTGGGTTTTGGAAAATTTAGGGTTTTGTTGCTGGATAAGGGAGAAAAACCAGGTAGCTAGGTCAGAGGATCAAAGGGTTACAACAAAAAATAAAAAAGGAGAAAGGTAGCATTACTTTTGTGATGGATCTTAGGGTTTTTCGGTGTAGTGTAGTGTTTAGAAGAAGCGAAAGGTATTAATGAGCATGAAACATGAATTCATTAAGCAAGAAATAAAGTAACACATAATGATTTTTCCATCAAAACAGAGCTTTATGCAAAGAATTTTGTTTATAAAATGTAAGGAAAACCATTGAATAATTCATGAATGGAAAGAGAAGATTAATATATTTCATATAAATCTATAACAGAGAAAAAATAACATCACAAACTTACTGCACATGAATTGCTAGATAATAGTTGCAAATTGTGTCCTTTGATTTCCAGAAAATGTCCAAGTACAAGCTAAAATAGTTCTCTCCTCTGAAATCCAACCTGTTCTATCACTAAGAAACTGATACATAAAGACCAAAACAACATCTCTCCACTCTTAGGGGTTTAATCAATGACTCTAGGAACTGTTCCATGAGGTGTTCTAACCAAACCCTAATGTCTTGGGAAGTTAAAAATGACTTCTACAATTAACTTTGACTCCAACCTCTCTCATAAATGAGGTCAAGTTTACATCAAAACAACTTATAAATACTAATCACCCATTATTTACATTTACTTTTACCCCTCACATTCATCTACTTCACCCTTTTGACTTTTACCAAAATCAAACTAGGAATTACAATAAATTACACAGGGAAAATTTTACAAAAATCTCATAAATTTCCAGCGGTACAGTGAGATATTGGAGGCCATTTTTGAGTGACTTTATAAAGTCCAAATCGAGATTAGAAGCATTTTCTAGAAATCTGGGAGAGTGTAGATGTCTTTAGAGTATTGTTTCACTCAAAATGACCAATTTTTGGCTGAGATATGGCCATTCTCCCAAGGTGTCTCCAGGTGCACAACGAAATGGAAAGAGAGGGGCAGAAAGGTGATTTTTGGCTTTTTTTGTAGATTTCTCAAAACCTGATCCCTAGACCAGGAAAGTGGGAAAATGGGGTTTGAGATGGGGTCATAAGCTTTCAAAAAATGTTGATTTTACATCATTTGGAGCCTTGAGGAAGAAGCAAAGCATGAGCTCGTTGTGCTACTAGACAAAAAATTGCCAAAAAATTACAAGTCTGCACCAAAACACAAAAATTTCTCCAAACCCTCCCAAAATTTGTCCAAAGATGCCTCCTTAGCACACCCAAAACTTGCTAACACTCCCTATCATACACTATTATTCATTCATTTCCATGCAATTGAAACTAGTCCATCCTTGTGTTTCCCTGACACTACCTAACATACCTTGTCAATGCCTCCTTAGCACACCTAGAACTTGCTAACACTCCCTATCACACACTCTTATTCATTCATTTACATGCAATTGAAACTAGGCCTCCCTTGTGTTGCCCTGGCACTCCCTAGCATGTGTTGGCGCCACACCCTAGCACCTGACACCTCTTGGCATGCCTTAGCACTTGGCATGTCTTGGAATGACTAACATGCCTTGGAACTTTCTAGCATGTGTTATCATTTCCTGACATTCCTCGCACACCTTGGCACTCCCTAGTTGTCATGCCCTCATAGATAGGCTTAGTTTTTTTGTGACTTTGGAACCCAACCAAGTCATTGAAAAAATAGTGTTTTCCCTAGACAAAAGTCTTCCTTTGTCTAAAATTTCTTTTTCCATCCCTTTATCATAATCGTAGGCTTACCTATTACGATTCCTATTATGAAATTATCCTTACACTTTGTCCTTGGGACACCTGGAAGACACACTTATTCGTTTGTTTCCGTGCACTTTGATCTAATTCTCCCTTGTGATGGCCTCACACTCCCCAACACTCCTCAACATGCATTGACATTGTCTAGCATGTGTTATCACACATTTTCATTCCTTGGCATGCCCTGGAACTCCTTAGATATCATGTCCTCATAACTACCCTTATTCGTTTTAAGACTTGGGAACCAACCAAGTCCTACCTCGACTACAACATCTTGACCAAGTTATAGCTACTACAACTATACTATCCCTTGTTCACCTAAGAATGGCCTATAAATCATCTTAGGCTACTCATGCCCAATCTTATCTCATCTCACTTAAGAAGTTACCAAGTCAAGGCTCACATCTAACCATGGCCATAAAACAACTAAGCAACATAGTTTACATCTTGGCAAGGCATAGCACCTGGAATGTCTAACAATCCCTTGGCACTATGTGGCACATGTTGGCATTCCCTGCATGCCATGGCATGCTTTAGTACTCCCTATCATACTGTACCACTCCTTGACATGTCATGGCACTCTTGCATGCCTTGGAATTACCTAGCATATAACTTTGTCACTCCCTCCTAAGCATACTTGGAATTCACTGACACTCCCTATCATACACTCTTATTCGTTCATTTCCATGCATTTTGAAATAGTTCTCCTTTGTGTTTATGTCGCACTGCCTAACACTCCCTAACACACATTAGCACACCCTGACAGGCATTGGCACACCCTGACACGCACTGGCATACACTAGCATGTCGCCCTAACACTCTAACATTTCCTGGAACCACCTAACATACCTTGTTGTCCCCTCCTTAGAACACCTAGAACTCAATGACACTCCTTGTCACACACTCTTAGTCATTCATTTCCATGCATTTGAAACTAGTGCTCCCTTATGTTTCCCTGGCACTCCATAACAATCTGTGGCATGCATTGCCACACCCTAGCACCTGACACATCTTGGCATGTTTCATTAGATTTTAATATGCCTTAACACTGCCTAACATACCTTATCACTCCCTCCTTAGCACACTTAGAACTCACTAACACTTCCTGTCACAAAATCTTAATCGTTCATTTGCATGCATTATTTTCACCTATTGCTCCCTTGTGTTCCCCTAGCACTCCTTAACACTTCCTAGCATGTGTTTTTGATGGACAAAACACCATATATATGGTAGCTCATCCTCCATTTGTGGACAAGGAAATTTGGTTAAGTAACTCTGTAATAAGAAGTGCGAAGATAACCAACCAAGAGAAGGAAACAAAGAGAGAAGATTTTGGTGTTATTTATGGGTCTGTTTTAGGGCTAATAGATACACACATGCGAAGGAAGGAAGAATTATCTACTACAGAAAAGGTCAAAGATCTTGTTGTTGTCCAAGAAGTCGAATCAAGGAAGAAGATAAGCAAGGTTACACGCCGAATTATAATAAGGGTTCATACCATCCAAGCGAAGAAGATCAAGGTTCAAAAGGTTGGTCAACCACACGTTCTAGGGTTTATGCAAGAGGGCCAAGAACTGCAGATCTGATCCATGGAACTGGAATTTGAAGGATAGTCGAGTTATTGAAGGAAGAAGCCTGATCATCGTTGACTCAAGGAAAAATAAGGAAGTTTAATCAAGGAGGCTTGTGAATTGGTCTTGGAGAGGTGATTGAGTCAAGGGTATAGGCCATGGTATTGGTATTCGTCAATTGAAGTCTATATAAGAAGAAGATATTGTTTGGGTTTTCCTCTCATGTTGGAGAGGTTTTCACCTTGGTTGATCACATATTCTATGTGTCTCTTGTCTCCTCATTGTTTATGCATTGGTAGATGTTTGGTGAAGAATATTGTTTTGAGCATTGTTTGTTATTGTGGATTAGTCTTGAATGTCTTTGTGTATGAAAAATTGGTTGGGTTTGTAAACTATGAGTAGAGCAGTGTTTGATTGATGCATGCTTCCTACAATAGAATGTGTCTCTTAAACAATTAATTTAGTGGAAACATGGGTATTTGGACAATTATTTTGGAATTTATGCACCTTACAAGTACATCAACTCATATAATGCATAAATATAATGGAAAGTTGTAACATGTTGCATCATAGAAAGGATGTTGATAAAATATGATAGCTTAAATGTACATGATAGTTTGGAAAGGTGGGGAATAACTCTTATTTAGTCATAGGTAGCCTAATCAATTCCCTTTTTAATTTTAAATGTCCATGATGATTTTGAAAGTAGGTGGGTAGCAATTCTTACTCATGTCATAGATAGCCTAACGAGTACTTTTCTCTATCTAGAATGATACTAGATTCAAAACTTTTTGTATTGTGTGCTTCTTCAAAAAAATTTATAATATATCATGTTATAAAAACTTTAAAATAAGCTTCTCACTTTGGTTCTTGCATTTGTGGTAAAATCTGAACCCAGCTTCTGAAAGTAGTGTTATTCTGGAGGATCCCAACAATATTTTTCACTCCATAAAGGCTTTAACCTATCTTTAGCCTTTGATGAGTTTTCTTTTGATGATTGTACCTTAAAAATAAAGATGCATCTGTAGTTTTCTCACTTGCTAATTTAGAATCAATGAAAAAAATCAAAGTAATTACTTACATTTATTTGTAGAGTTTACCTGAAATTGATGGAACATGGTGATTACATCAAATGAGTGTGAAATTGAATTTTGAAATTTTATTAATGTCCTCAATGCTTGTAAAATGTAATGGGATCAGATGATAAGTTAACATGTAAGGTATTTAGTGAGACATTGCTTCTCTTCTAAGAAAAGTATATCTAAACCAAGTGCAATACCAAGGAGAGAGAGGATTTTGTAGTGTGCAAAGCTTAGTTGTGTGGGTTTCGGGCTAAGGCATAGTTGCTCCATTTAACTGAAGTAAAATGAGAGGAAATGAGGCAATGCATACTTTGTAAATCTTAGCTATGAGGATTTGGGGTTCAAGGCTTAGTCACTTCACAATTGAAATAAAATGAGATCAAATGAGACAAGGAATTGCAAATTATTAGTTATATGTAATGAAATTAAAGTGAGTAAACACAAAGTATCAAAATTCAAAGTAGAATCAATCCATTTGTATGAAAATTCAGTCAAGCATTTTTTTATGGTTGAATTACCCCTTAAATATACATTTGATTAATGAAAAAGCTTAGAAAACCACATCTATGTAATCGAGGTATCCCTCTTAGATGCACAAACCTTTCCCCTTGGCTTCCCATTGACTTTTAGGTTGTGTTCCCCTACACTCCTATATGCTTACTAGGGATATTACACTCCAACATGACGGATTCTAAGATATATTGTGATAGGGGGGATGAGGGTTTCATAAATTCTTGTTGCCAAAGGAAAGTCTTGCCATGTTTAGTTCAACAATATGGAAGCAAAATGCTCATGTAGAAGTATTTATGGTGTTTTTTCAATTGTGGGAAATAGAAATGTCATACATTATGGTGCTTCTTAGTACAATATTACCTATTCATGGAGAAAGATCAATGGTTCCTTGGGTGGAACTATACCAATGTGTGGGTGGGACCAAGCTCATGAGATTCATTTTTTACTACCATCACAATGAACTACAACCAAATTGACTCATGAGATTCAATTTTTACTGCCATAACAATGAATTACATCCAAATTGGTTATAAAAGATTGCATTGTTAAAAGTTAATTTTTAGCTTTAAAGTTTGACATAATAATTATAAAAACAAATCTCATTTGTTTAAATAACATGGAAACCCATAATATTAGTATTAGATAATTAAACATTAATAAAAAATATTTATATTTTTTTGTTTAATTATATAAAATCCAAATCTGAATTTGTTTAAAATTACAACTTACAACATGGTTAATTATTTTGTAATTTTGAAAAATAAAAATAAAAATATAATTTTTTGAAATGAGTATACAATAAAATAAGAAAATATACATTCCATACATTTTGATATATTCATAAAATATAATGTTTTTAAAATTTATAAAAAATAAATAATTATAATTAAAAAATTTAACGATCATCCAAATTAAAAATTTAATTTCTGTTGCGTTTTCTTTCCCACCTTAGTGTATTCGAATGAATGTTGAGTAGTTGAAAAAAAAGGAAAGACCATTTTGTCGTGTTTTCTTCCCCGCCTTAGTGTATTCGAATGAATGTTAAGTAGTTGAAAAAAGAGGAAGGACCATTATGTCGTGTTTTTTTCTGTCCTTAGTGTATTAGAATGAATGTTGAGTAGTTGAAAAAAAAAAGGAAAGACCATGGGCACAATACAATCTGATCTGTGGCTATATGGAAACAAGGATAGGTGACTGGATCAATCTTTAGGGTTTCTAGATCGATGGTCATTCTTAGAATTGATTTGCAAATTTGTTTTATATTTTCACATGAAATTTATGTTGAGTAGTTAAAAAAAAAGGAAAGACCATGGGCACAGTACAATCTAATCTGTGGATATATGGAAAACAGGTCGTTGCATCAATTTTTAGGTTTCTAGATCGATGGCCATTCTTAGAATTGATTTGGAAATTTGTTTTATATTTTCACATGAAATGTTGTAGTAATTCACTGGCAGTTATTGTTTCATGGTTGAATTTGGATGCGTTGAGAAATAAGATTGAGGAGGATCTCTTCAATGGTTTGCTCACAAAACATGGATCTATTTTGGCTGGGCAAATTTGGACCATGATGGAAGGATCAAAAGCCTTGGTTTTCTTTCAAGAGCCTAAGAAAATACTTGCACAGGTACCCTTTCTCTCCTTTAATTCCTTCCTCGATTTCAATTGCTTCAAACAATCTACCAACTTTTTCACCTGAAATTAGGTTATTTGGGTTTTGTTTTTTAAGAATTTAGCTTCAAATGAACTAACCCCAATTACTATATTAGCAATGAAATTTATATTAAATATACGTTAAACTCTTATAGTATTTTGGTAGTATACCACACCATAAAACAGTGGAAAAAACAACAACGTAGACTTCTCAGGGTAACTCCTTGCCCTCCCTCATTTCAATGCAACATGAAAATATTTTCTTGCTCTCTTTCCATTTCACGGCCATGCTTAATTAGAAATCTCAATTTCAAAACGGAAGTCTTCGTTTCTGAAAAAAACCGTATAAAAAATGGAACGGTATGGAAAGCGATGTTTTATACAATAGTTTTCGTTTTTTAATGCAAGCAATTGGGTTTTCCAAAAACAGTTCATTTCTTGAAACTTTTTTATGGAAAACGTTAATCTAGTTCATTTGCAATATGGATCTCTTTCTGATTGGATGTCGACATGAATCATAAAAAGCATTGGTTTTCTAGATAGTTTTTGAAGGCATTTTCATAGTCTATGGTTAGAAGTCAACCATATATAGTGTGACACTGAACAAGTTTGTTGCAAATAGGTTGGGTGTTCTCCCTAGTGACAACATCTTGCAATAGTGCTTAATATATCTTTAACAACATTGACTATTTAGGGATTTTATTAGTTAAAGTTATGTTAATTTTTAATCGTAGCCATTGATGTGTAGCAGTGTATGGTTGAGTTTTTACAATTTTTTTTGTTATTTTTGTGTTTCTTTTATTTAAAAGTGGATTTAGTGATTGTATCTAATATTTAAAATGTGTATTTTTATATAAAATTATAAATTTAAACGTATATTTTTTTTATATATATTTTTATAAATTAGTAATGTATATAGATATTTTATATATATTTTTATAAATTAGTAGTTAAATAATTTAGTTAATTTTTCTAGTTAATTAATTGTTTTATATAAACATTGGGACACAATATTTCTTTTTGCCATTGGTCTGGTTTATAACCTCTCAAATGATTGGAAAAGGATTTTGATCAAACCATCCTATAGAAACTTTTATCAACTATTAGACTATCTATAATATTAAATATCATCAATCAAAGACATTAATTTAATATATAAAATAATAATTATCTATTATCCATCCCATTAATAGTTTTATCCCATAAATACTTTTTTCATTGGTCATAAGAGAGATTATGTTAGGTAATTTGCAATAATAAAGCTTAAGAGCAACAAGCTATTGATTAATATGTCTATAATACAAACATAATTTCAACTATGATAAATATGGAAAGTTTCATAATTACATAAAAATAGTGATAGATATAATTGTAAATTTATAAAAATAAACAAGTCTCAAAAATCAAAATACAAAATAATAATCCATCATTTAATAAATTTTAAATACAAAACAAATAGGAGTATTACCTTCATTTATAAATAACCAGCTTAGATCTATCTCTCTCAAGCATCAAGAGAGATCAAATCTCTCTCTCTCTCTTGAGCTACAAATCTCTTAAAGTGAAGATATTTGATCCTCTCAACGCTTATCCACAGTTAAAATGGATCTAGATTGCTTTAGTTATTAGCCTTTGAATAGGCTACATTGCAGAGACTACCATGGACAAAAACCATGGGTTAGGAGTGTCATGGGAAAAACCATGGGCAAGAAAAAACTATGCACTAGAGAATTTTATGTTTTTTAATTTTTTTATTTGATTTGATTTCGTTTTATTTTGAATGAGTTAAATTCCAAATATTATAACATATTCCCCAGGTGGAAAGGGTATCTTGGCACAAAAATCTAACAACCAAAACTATATTAAGAGGGGCCTAGAATAAAATACCTAGATTATGACATTTCTTTTCAAGACTTCAAGGTCTCTCTCGCTTGTTTTATTTATGAAAGAAAATTGATGAGAAAAAACTAATAAATTAAATAAATATTAAATACATAACCATGGAATCTAACAAAACCATGTGCAAAAACTAGAAAATTAAATGAATATAAAGTACAAAACCATGGAATATAACAAAACTATCGGTTGTAACATTTTTTTCAACGAATGGTTTGGTAAGTTCTAACCATGGGTGATAACATTTTTTAAAGTTATTTTAACATAATCATATTTAACAACTAAAAATGAATGGTTTGGTATGTTATAACCACAAGTGATATTTATATATAATATTTAACTAAGTAGAAATTAAAAAAATCACAATTTAATAATTTATTTCACTTATTAATATTGATCAACCACACTTGCTAATTGGAAACATTGGCTGAGAAAATAAATTTTAATGGATCCAACAGAATAAAATGAAAATGAATAAAAAATAACTAATATCAAGAAAGAATATCTAAATTTAACTATTAAAATTTAACATAATATTAAATTTACAGTTCAAAACCATATATATGATGCATTAAAATAATTAATATAAAACATGACTACATATAATAATCATTTAATCAATGCAAATACAAATATGAGATAGCCATTATACACTTTAACAATAATTATGGTAAATAATATATACTAGCCTAGATCCATCTTAATTTTGGATATACCAACACCCTAAAGGGATCAAATCTCTTTTATAAATTAGTAATATATATATATATATATATATATATATATATATATATATATTAGTAGTTAAATAATTTAGTTAATTTTTTTTCTCACAAACTAGCAATTTAATATCTAGTTCAACTATACTTTTAAAATATATTATTTTTATTATTATAAAGATTAGTTTTCTATTATAATGGATTAAAGATAAATTTTTGAAAGTTTTCTCTTTAGATTTTGTCTTCAAACACATGTTGTAGTATTTATGGTTCTGCAAGTGGCAATAGTTCGAGACAACCCTCTATTTTTGGCTCTATATCCAATGGAGATCAACTCAATCTCCACCATATAGTTCGAGACAACCCTCTATTTTTGGCTCTATATCCAATGGAGATCAAATCAATCTCCACCATCTTGTTACCCAACCATGAAAACAATAACCCAATAACTGTGTGGAAAATGATACAATAGATCCCAAATTTGAGGTCCACTCATGTCACATCCAAGAATATATACAATGTATGTGGGATCATGTACTCATTCGGAAAATGCAAAGGCTAAATCAAACTTGAATTTAGTGCCAAGTGTTTCTTCACTATTGTATTTTCTAGCCTAGAGGATCAAACATGGGTATTCAAGAATGTCTTATGTGAGAAATGGAAGCTTTGTTGATCAATATAAGTATTAAGGAATGGCCAATGTGAGCAGCTAAAGCCTATGAGAAACTACCTATGAACCATAGTATTCGAGAATGTTAATGATGAATGCTTGGTTTTATGTTTCATATTTTTCTTGTTTTTTCTCTCTCCTCGAATCTTGAATCTGAAACAAATGCTTGGTTGTATGTTTCATATTTTTCTTGTTTTTCTCTCTCCTCATTTCTTCAATGTGAAATCTAGCTTTGGTTGAATTTTTGCATTGCTCTCAACTCCAAAAGTAGGTGATATAAGGGATGGGTAGAAAGCTTGATAATCGAGATAGAGTTAAAGAGGAAGAAATATTGAGTCAGACAGTGCAAGATTCCTCTCATGGGGTAAAAGGATCACAACAAGGCCACAGTAAGCCCCCGAGAGAGAACGAAGATGCTACCGCATGCAGCGGTAACAATCAAAGTATGGTGCAGCGCTGTATATTAAGGTCCACCAATGACATCATATTACCAAAAATCTAAGCATGAAAATAGATTGAAACAAAAACAAAAGGGAAACCCTCACTAACTCGTCAGGCCCTTGCTCAATAATTGGGCAACATTTGGGTATGAAAAATTAGGGATCCCTTCTTCAATGTCCCTATTTGTTTTTATATATCTCTTCATATTGATGGATGGCTTCAACCCTCCTCGAATGGCCATTGGATGAGTGTTGGGCAGTTGCATTCATTAAACTTCCTGGCAACTGTTTGAAATTTTTTTAATTTAAAACTTTTATACAGAACTTTGAATTTCACATTTTGTAATTTGGTGCATATGTTCTCTGCTCATGCCACATTTGTTTAAATAAACTACATATTTATTTTCTTTTGATTACGTTTCTCAACTATGGTCGTGGATTTATCCTGGACAAGTAATGAAAATAAGATATGTTCCAGGGAATTGAACATATGTTTTTTCATCACTTGTATCGATATACTTTGACAACACGAGCACAGAAACCCGAACCCATTGCTTCATCGCACTATGACCGATAGAGACTTTCTTAGCTATTGAGCACAACACATAACCCATATCATTCGAAGATATACTGGTGTTATTCTTTCACCTTGAGATGGATATATATTTGTTTTATTGTATTAGGGAAACAACCGCTACATTACGATACATCAACTATACTCAAAGGCAAAAACTATTTTTCCTGTACAACCACATTGAGAGTAATAAGTATCTTCCCATGTGTCATCATAGAAACATATTCCATTTTGCTAATTCATTGTGTTTCTCATTCTAGTGGCCGCCATTATTGTGCAAGTTTCTCCTGTCACTTTTTGCCTCCATGAAAGTTGATAAGAAAATGCTAAGACAATGCTAAATGTCAAATTTTAGCAGATATTTTGAATACCTTTTTGATCCATTTTTAACATGGTCCACAATTTGATTTGATAGTACTACAATGTATCTCTTCCAAAACTTGATTGTCTTTCATAGCTGGACAACTAATTTGATAAATGATCTCTTTAAATCTGTCTTGGACTCGAAGTTATTGGATGTTCTTGAAGATGGGCCAAGTGTTCACCCAAAACGTCCAAACATATCAATAACAACACATAGTGTAACATAAATATTCATCCTCATCCAATTATTAAATGTGGAAATATTCCTCTAAAAGCTTGGATTTCCCATACACTAGGGCTATTACATATATAACCCTGGTTTTAGTTTCTCTTGCATGTTTGGCGATTCAGCTGGAATATGTCAAAATATAGAGTTCCTTGATGTCTTCACTCCAACTTCTTGGATGCCATCTCAAAGAAAGGCTCAAAGGATATTCCAAATATTATCTTTAGAGGTGGCCATTTCGACCCGAAAGGCAAGTATCCATGCCATCAGTCACACTCTTCTATGCATGTGTACATTACCAAGCAATTTATCATCAATAAACATTGTTGCAAGACAATAATTGTTCAAATAAATTTATGAGACGTTCTGGATATCTAAAGAGATTTCCTTATAAAGCTCAAGTTCAGCAAAGCATCCAACATATGGATCATGAAACAGTGGATCCTCACACTAATATATTCACCATGGGACTGAGACAAAGATATACAAATTGTAAACTCCCTCATGTAGATGAGAAAGTGGTGTTGGAAACTCTCCACATTAGAATTGACATTCTTACCATATTCAAATGGTGTCCTTCCTCAATGTAAAAAATTCTTCAATAATATGGCCACTCTCCCACATGTGTCACTTCTCCCAATCCTCACGCTTAATTGGCACACTGCACCTATGCATTTCATTCGACAATGCGTATGTCTTGGGACTTTATATCCACTGTAGTGGGCCTTCATCCCTCTTCTATTACAAAGCAGACTTCTTAGGGTAGGGGAAATCACAACTCCCTACCTCCCTCATTTCAATGCAACACGAAAATATTTTCTTGCTCTCTTTCCATTTCACAGTAGTTCTTCAATCAGAAATCTCAATTTCAAGCCCTTCCTTCCAGCTTTGGTTGAATATTTTCATTTCTATCAACTCCAAAAGTAGGTGATAGAAAGGATGGGTAGAAGGCTTGGTACCCAAGCTAGAGTTAAAGAGGAAGAAACATTGAGTCAGACACTAGAAGATTCCTCTCATGGGGTAAAAGGATCACAACAAGGCCACAGTAAGCCCCCGAGAGAGAAAGAAGATGCTACTGCATGCAGTGGTAACAATCAGAGTATGGTGCAACACTGTATATTAAGGTACCATTATCATCCCCTCAAGGCTTCGATTTTTGAGGAGAGAGAAAATATTTTAAAAGCAGAATCTAGCAAATTTGAGGCTATAATTAACAAAGTGGAAAGCTTGCACAATTTTGTTTAGAGACCTCGTGAGCAAGTTACAGATGTTGATACACTCTTTGATCTCACATCCACACTCCTCACTACTGTTAACAGATCACAAAACAATGATGGTGATACTCCAGTTGATTTTATTAGTAGTGATATTCTAAGAAACTATAGTGACCAGGCATATGGAAGCAGGTCTTTGGAGGGAAATGATGATCAAACCCAAATATCATGGAGAAATATTGGGCTTTTAGTTGCTTCTATTTTCCAGCATGTGGCAGGAATTTGCACTATGCTTGGACCAATGGATAATGAACCCAAGCAAAGGAAAGCTATAGTACAGAGAAAACAGACTAAGCCAACAGAAAGCACTCGACCTGAAGCAGTGAAAGAGTCCCTGGAAGATGAAAAATCAGAAACAGATAAGAATATGGCAAGCATATTTAACATTTTTCGAAAACAGAAGCAAGCCAGATTAGAGAATTTGGTTCTAAATAGAATATCATTTTCCCAGACAGTAGAAAACATCTTTGCGTTATCATTTCTAGTAAAGGATGGTAGAGTTGAAATAAATGTCGATGAAAATGGAAAACATTTTGTTGTCCCCAAAAATGCTCCCAGAGCTACAGAAATGGCATCTGGAGAAGCTTCTTACAGCCAATTTGTTTTTCAGTTTGATTTTAAAGACTAGAAGTTGATGATGGAAGCTGTTGAAAGTGGTGAGGAGTTGATGCCTCACAGAACCAATCCACTTATGATTCCTTGTTCTGAGAAGGCTGCAGAGACTCCTATCAGAGAGATTTCAAGAAACAGGGGCAGAGTGGTACCTGCAACTCTTGAGGTGCAGGAGGATGAATGTGGAAGTGATGATGGTGGTGGAGGTCTTCAAAGACCAACACCGAAGAAGCGAAATAAGTGTCTCCTATGACTTTTGCTGCTTTTTTGGGTGCTTTTTGTTGGAAACTATCTCTGTTTCTATCAGTGCACTATAATTCATACAAGAAGCTAATCTTTAATTTAAGCAATCTGGTATATAAACAATGCTATCTTGTTCTCATAATTAGTTATAATTAAGTTTACTGGTAGTGCAAACCCCCGGTCATGTAGTACACCCCTTTAGGCATGGTTCCAAGGCCTGGGCAGAAGACTGGCATCACATAAAAGGAAATTGTTAATGTAAGATGTCAAGTTTGATATGTTAAACCATGATTAGTCTCCTTGTGACAGTATGTTGTAATTTTATGTTTGAAAAGTATTTTGAGATACCACACAAGAACAAAGTTTCTGATTGTGTAGTTGGTTTAATTTGAGAATACATAGAGATGAGAGTAGGGTAAGGCCAGAAAAAATAGATGTAAATACAAAGGTTCAAAAAACTAGCTAGCAACCCTTACCATACCCAAACCCTTTTACTGGCACTACAGGGATAAAGAGATCCACCCAGAGGTGTGTGGAGAATAAGTAGGGATATGCATGCTCTGGATTGACTAATTGCTTGAGCCTAGCTCAAGAGCAATTAGATGCAGATTGGGATATAGATCTAAGTATGTGTATTGAATAGCTTATAGCTCAAGCATGATTAGTAGATGGCAAGAGATTATATAGATCTATTAAGTATGTGTATATGAAATTCATTATGTCCCCTTTTGATTTTCAAGGTGGGAGGAATGCAATGGAGAAAGGGAGATCGTATTTGTCCTCTATATCCCACCTATCAGGACACTAGGATAAGTCCCAATAATAAGAGTTGGGTTCACTCATAAGTATATGATTGTAAAAGGCCATCATGAACTTTATTAAGCTAATCATCCTTTAGTTGAGTTTCATCCTTTAGTTGAAGCTTCAAGCAAGATACTCAGCCTCTTTTCAACCCTTCAGTCTTCCTGGAATAGCTACAGAAACAACCCTATTTAACCCACGTTGAATGCCTCTTCTTGTTGTGATCTTAAACTTCAAACTTCGGCCCTTCTCCCTACAAGAGCACCCAAGAACAACACTCAAAACAACCTCTCTTTCACACGTTGTACCTACAACAAAACATAAGACTTCCACGTTGCTTCTAGGGCTTCTTTCTTGTTGTCTTATGGATCCTTCTTGCAGTGGCTAGGGCCTCCCTTTGACTACGTCTAGGGCCTCTCTGAGTGCTGCTTTAGACCTTCCTTGACTGCAGCTATATGCTTCTTCTTGATGGCTGATAAGGGCCTCCCTCTTGCTATGGATTAAGGCCTCCTTTGTTGTGGATAAGAGCCTTCCTTTTTCTGTGTATCTGGCCTCTCTTGACTACGTCTTTATGCCTCTCTTGACTGCATCTTAGGCCTCTCTCTAGACTACATCTTAGGCCTCTCTCTTGTTGTGGCTAAGCCTCCTTTTGACTGCGGTTAGGGCTGCCTTTTACTGCAGCTAGGGCTTCCTTTTCGACTGTGGCTAGAGCTCCTTCAAGACTGCGTCTAGGTCTCCCTTCATGACTGCAGCTAGGGCTCCTTTGTGACCGCAACTAGGGCTCACACTATTGCAGCCTGCTAGCCTCGTGCTGCCCGGGGACTCCTGCACTGTAGCACTCTCTGCTGCTTCATCTGCATCTGTCTCTACCCACATCTGCCAGTCCTGCTACTCTCTCTTCGGGGCTCCCGTAGCAAGGTATAATCCAAGAGGTTGGGTACCTCAAGTATCTACCCCTCATCGCTTGTAGTCCTCCTGACTATAGCTCGATGTCTCCCCACCTCTTCTCTAGATGTACATGAGCACTCCCTATAGTCCCTAGCATGCCTGGGACACTACGACATGAGCACTAGTGCATTAACTATGCTAAAAGGTCACTTTCTTGTTAATTTGACCATGAATATCTCTTCTACAAAGCAATATTTCTTAGCTTTGTTTACATTAGTGGTTTGATAAGAAAATTTCTACAGTCTCTTCACTGAATTTCTTAAAGTTTTTACATTTATGCTTTTTGACAAAAAAGGGCTAACATTTTACCCTAGCTAAGTAAGGATTCTTTAAATAACCTTCTAGCTTGGTTCCTTTTTGTTCCATCTAAGCTTGGAAAAGTGTCATGAATTTACATTGAACAATGTAAGAATCTAGTCTTCTCCAGAAACAATCAAGCCAACTCTTTCATTTTGCAAATTACCTACCAGTTCTGGACATATTCTTTGAAATTTCTATGCTAAAGGTGTTGGATTTAGGTAAGTGATACAGAATGCACACCTACAATTCTATTGTTCACCTATTAGACCAGTGAAAATTATAGGAAAAATTGGAAGGGTTGGACATGAATGTTCCAACCATACTCTTATTGGCCTGCAATACATATATTCATAACACATACCTACAATACTATTGTTCACCTATTCTGCTAGTGCATATTGTAGGCAAACTGTTAATGTTGGACTTCGTTGTCTCAAGTTCACACACCAGCGCTAAAGATGCAACGTATTGTGTGCATCCTTAGATATGTTTGACATTGCAAGCTAACTGTTTAAATAAATGCATGTATAAAACTTCTATATTAGAAAAATAACCATCAATATTTTTTTCTAGCATTTTGGGCTGAATTCACAATAGTATGCTAAAAAGTGTCATTTCAATGTCTGGAAATTAGGATATATAAATGTGAGATATATACTCTACATCTTTGGGTTATCTCCTTTTCAAATCTGAGTTTTTTTAGGCTACATGTTAATTGTTTGAACTTTGAACTTTGAATAAATTCCTGAATGGACTTCGTAAATACTCGAATGAATGGACTTCATAAGGCAGTGGTACCATAAATTGTGTTATTTCAAAGATTTGACTTCCATATTTTCACAAAATACAATGTCCTCAATAAATACTTATATGTATAGATACTTATGTTTAGGATTATATATGTGTTGGAGTGGTTCCTTTATGTTTTACTATAATCCTGATGCTGAAGCTTTAACTGACTTTTTTCATCAATTGTTCATAGAATATGCAAAAGATTTCATTGTCAAAATGTGGCAAAAATTACATTTCTCCTGATTTATTTTTTTATTGTTCATGACAAGATAATCATGTTGCAGGAATGAGGTATCCTACAGTCTGTTTCAATTTGTGGATATTTTTTTTCCTCCCATTTTTTTACAAGGATGTAGATTTGATTTTCATGTTGATGGTTTTTGCATGTATCTTATCTAGCCCCAAATGCTGGTAATGGAGCGGATCTTGAGAAGTAGTCGTGGAAACAAACTATCAAGGTTAATTTTACAATACCACTTCCACCTGGTATCAAAAAAATTTAATGGTAAGTGACATAAAGAAGAGTTATTTAACGACAGGGTTGAAAGGGCAACCTCATGTCTTAGTTCTAAGTCATTTATTTGCATTTCTTAGCTCTAAGTCATCTGTTTTTGAGCTTTACCAGATCAATTATTTCACTAATCCAATATGCATGGATTGTATTTCTCACCCGATGTTAGTTACTTGACATGGTTGATATAACATTCAATTCTAGGCCACTTTTATTTTAAGTCAAAGATTTTATTGATTAAAAGGATGTTCATATTTTGATTGGTTTACTTGGAGCTTGATTTAAATTTTTCTAAATTCCACGTGGATGTTATTTTTTCAGGGTGAGCTCTTTGCACCAGTAAGGTCAGATGAGTCCTAGAACATAGGTATACAACAAGAACATCTTTGGCCTTTGTTGTGTATCTGTTATTCTTTATATCATTGATGGATGGTTATTGATTATGTAAAACAAAGGATGGGAAGGTCCTGCCAATTCTCTTGACAAAACAAAATAAAATGGAGTGGTAGAATTGTGTTTTAAAGGGTGAGCCAAAAATCAGTACTTGAAAGGTAGAACTTGAGAATGGCAAGCTATCTGATCTGGATCTAGAGACACAACAAGACCATGGAAAAAAAATGATGGTATTGATGAGTTTTCCAAAAATAAGCTCTAATTGTTAGACCACTGCCCAAATTTCAGTTATCTGCAATGGAAATAGTGACTCTAGCTTTATTTGTATGAATAATGACTTTGGCCATTGTCCTATTCATTTCCTATGAATGATTTTGATTTTCAAACTCCAACTAGTTTGTTGTTAAATTAAGTAAAGCTTTGATGACAAACTTATAGTTTTCAAATCTCTTTTCTAAATCTATTTTCTTGAGAAAATTTGTCTTTTTACTTTAGGTACTATAGATTGCTACTGTGTGACATATGCTATGATATAATTGCCTGGATAAATAGACATAAGTGTTGTACAACATAGTCTTTTTTAAATCTAAAGAAACAGTATTTCCAAATACAAAGTTTATTAATTAAGAACATCTTTTAGACTTCTTTGCTAAGTTATGATTATATTTCGGTAGGGGATTTTGTGTACACTGATATTGTGTTGTCTTTTTGGTTTTTGTTAGGTAACAATGGTTAATAAGGAATGTGTTCTTGAGCAGTAGGCACACATCTTATTCTACTATCAACAGGAAACTCCATGGTTTTCAGGCATGGCAACAAAAATGCAGATGTTAGTGGGATATCCAAAGTCCGTGTTGGATGAATTTAATACTAGTGATGATTTTGATTCCTTTTCAGATAAATAATGTCATGATTCAAATTCAAATAAACAGAAGCAACTCAAGAATGAAGGTGAAGCTATTGCTTTCTATCCAAGTCAATTTCTTTTATTTGTTGGTTGCTGTCATGTTTTGAGTGTGGACTTGTGAAATTCCAAATTGCATGTTGGTTTATGTAAAGGGGATATATATAAAAAAAAAATTATCATATGTCGTTCACAGTTTCCAGAGATTCGTGTTACATTTGCACAGAAGTTTAGATATCATATAGATATCTAAATACCAAACAAAAACAACATTGAGATTTTTCTTTCACTCAACCTATAACATATTGCATCTGTCTTCATCAATGTTCTTCTTCCATATGTTATCAACTTATGACATTTCCTTTGCAATATTTGGTGCATTTTCTAGTTATAGGTCATTTATAGATTATAAATGTCTTGAGACTTTCACTTCTAATTGAGTATTCAATTGAACATATTGATTCTCTTATACATAATTATTTTTCCCTCCACAAATTCCATAACCATTAGGTAGGGACCTCCAGCTTCGATGTTGCTTTGCTTGTTTAGTAAAATATTGTCAAGACTTTAATTTATTGAAAGTTGTAGAATTTACAATTTATGAAGTTTCAAGGTCTAATTTTAAAAGTCTAATTCTTTAAAGGGTGCTAGCTCAATGGAAGAGCACCTGATTTACAAGCAGGAGGTTGGTGGTTCGATTCCATTGTGCCCTGACATGATCCATATGGAATGAGCTTTTGACCATCACCAATGAGCTTTGGTGACATTTTTCAACCATCACCAAAATATGAAATGGTGATGGTCAACAAACGCCACCATATATATGCATCAATAGTGACGAACCTCAAAGGTCTGTAACCATAAATCGTTGTTGTTGATATGAAATGGTGACGGTTGATGTCCATCATTATAGTCATTATTCGTGATGGACCTTGAATGTCACCACAACACCTATACTTATGGAAATGTGGCTTTTGGTGAGGGTCAATGAACATCACCATATATATGCACTAATAGTGACGGCCATGGAAGATCCATCACAATAAATCGTTGTTGTTCATATGAAATGGTGATGGTCACTATCCGTCATTATAATCAATATTCGTGACGGACCTTTAATGTCACCATAACACCTATACTTTTGGTGACATTCAGTTTTTTGTGATGGAGGCTATGGTCTGTCACCATTGCTCATATGAAATGGTGACGGTTGCTATTTGTCATTATAAATCATTATTGGTGACAAACTTTGAATGTCACTACAACACCTATACTTTTAGCGACGCCACCTTTGGTGATGTTCAGTTTTTGGTGACAGAGGTTATGGTCTGTCACCATTGCTCATATGAAATGGTGATGGTCACTATCTGTCATTATAAATCATTATCAGTGACAGAATTTGAATGTCACTACAACACCTATACTTTTGGCGACGCCACTTTTGGTGATGTTCAGTTTTTGGTGACGAAGGCTCTTTTGACCATCACCAATGAGCTTATGGTGACATTTTTCACCCCTCACCAATGTCCTTTTTTCTTGTAGTGCCTATTCAATCTCAACAAAGTAGTCCTCAAGTAACGCCTTCAACAAGTAATGGGACAATATTTCATTCAAGAAAATACTCCTCCAAGTGCGCAACAAACATCAGAAATTTTGCATTCTCCAAGTTCAACTTCAAGTTACACATCAAATCCATCTTTGGTAAGCTTGGGAAGACAAAAATTTAGAAATTTGAGTGATATTTATGAGCAAAATGAAGGTGAATGTTGCAAATGTCTGAATTCCCTTTTTTCTTTATTTTCTCGTGTAGATGATCTAATTAATTTTGAAAATGCAATCAAGGAGGAAAAATGGGTAGCAAAAATGGATGAAGAAATAGGTGTAATAGAAAATAATGACACATGGGAATTACTAAATCTTCCGCAAGGAAAAGAAGTGATACGTGTAAAGTGCATCTATAAGACCAAAAGTAATGCGAAAGGAAGGATATGAAGACATAAATAAATTTTATTTGTTAAGGGATACAAACAATAGCCTCGAAGTATGTTGAAATGTTTGCACTAGTTGCAAGAATGGAAATTGTGAGGACAATTTAGGCAATAGCATTGCAACAGAAATGGAAGATATATCAAATGGATCTGAAATCAACCTTTTTGAATGGAGTATTGAAAGAGGAAGCTTATGTGAAGCATCCACCTATTTATGAGGTTCAAGGGCGGTGAGGCTCATCAATGGGTGAATTATATGGACCTTAATTCACCTCCAAGTTACTAAAATCAACTCTTCTCATAATTCTTTACATATTTTAATTATGTTTTGCTTTATGAGGAGAGTAAATATGAGATATGTCTAGTGGTCTAATGTGCATTGATTGCAGGTTTTGGAAAAAAAATTGGCTAATTAAAGTGAAGGAACTCGAATCAAGACAAGAAAGATGCATTCTAGGAGATAGGATCTCCCTCCTTAACTCCTCACTCACTCGAAGATTCCTCAATCAAACCTCATCAGCTCAGAGTTGCAAGCAGCCAAGTCATGAGGTTCATTGGTAGCCAAGCCAGTGACAGTTGAAGACGAGATGATCTCAAGATTAGGACCAAGCCTCCCTAAATTTAAGGAATTTGTTGGTAACTTCAGTTGTATAAATCAAGAGGCCTAGAGCCTCATTAGGATTCATATTTTTCTTTCAGATAGCTGAGCAGTTTTTGAGTTGAAACATTGTAAACAAGCACTCTTGTGTATTTCTCATATTTTAATGAAAATGAGTAGCATTCCCTTGATCCAGCACTAAGTTGACTCAGAGGCTTGAAGCTCTTGCATTAAGGCACAACCCTAGTAGCATAGGTTCCTCTTGTTGTATATGTATGCTTAGGTTATGCTCATAGTTAGTTGATAAATTGATTCTAGTATTGTTCATTTGCAAGTATTGGTAGGTTTAATTAGTTTTCTTCCATTTGTGGATACTTCTAGTAGTAGCATTGTAGTGATAAGAAGATATTCCAAAAAGGCTGACAACGAGTAGTTTTCACTTCATTTCTCCCTTTCAGGGATCATGGCTTGAGCAACACTTCCCATCCAGCCCAAAAAGATAGAATTCTTGCTTTTTGCGTAATCTATGGTTTTCCTACTAATTAGGTCATTATCTTTCATTTTCACAGGATAAGTTGCAATTGGAATTTTGGATCTTGTAAGTTTTGCACTGATTTCATCTCTCTTTTATATTGGTTTCAAGCACTTCCACTCATAAACTTAGCAAGTAAATGATGACAACTATGTTTTCTCCTATTTGAATAAACCCTTCTTGTTTCTATATGAATTTTTATGTAAATGAAAAGAGTGATGTGTGTTGTTGCAAGAGTTTCTACATTATAGGGAGACCTCATCTCATTAACCTTAGCCAAGCCATATCCACCCATGATTGCCAAAAGTCACTAAGGTCTCAATTCGAATTCTTGTCTTATGAGGAAAACATGCCATTTCCGTTGAGCAAATCCAACCATATCAAAGCTTTGGTTTCAGTTCTAAGTAAGTGCCTACCACTCCCATGCCTTATTCCCTCCTTATTCACCTTTTCCAAGATCCATCTCGCCTTCTAGACCACTCCCTAAGCTTTCAGCATGATCCTGTAGTAAAACAAGGGATCTTGTAGGTGAACTAGTACATCCTGTAGGAAAACCTGTAGTAGCTTGTTTTGAGCCCGAATTGAGAAAAATCATCACCAAAGCCAGGATTAAGCCCCTACTTGACCTCCAAGCCATTAAACCATTGTACTCCTCTTCCTCCACAGCTGTATACCCTGCCAAGTAACAAAGAAAGATTAGCATTTACATTGTTCAAGCAAAAAGATAAAGAAAAAGTAGTCTTTTTATATTTATTCATGCACACAATAGTTAGTATTCTCTAGATCATATTTCATGCTTGGATTATTTAAAACCTCACGTGTTAAAGTAGGGTTATTTTACAAGAAAGGTATGTTAGCAAGTAGATAGAGGATTTCATGTTATTTTGCAAGAATTTCTTTCAGTCTTTCATTCTTGCAATAGGCAACATTTATTTTCCCCCAATTAGGGTAAATTTCCCCTCTCCAAGTTGGTAATTAGACTTCTTCTAGTTAATAGAAGGCTAGTTTGAGAAACCCTAGTGATATATTGCCCCATCTCAATGGTAACAAAGAATAGACCAATTACATCTATTTGTGTATACAACACTCTCACCTCCAAGTTTGTATGAACCTCGGGTTGATGAAGTAAATTTGGTAGCCCCATGAGTTGCAACATCCTTGTGTTTGCATTATGATACATATGTTGTACTTGATGGCAACCCACTCATCTCAGATGATAAATTATAGTGCAACAAATTTCACGCACTTTCATGAAGATAAAAGTTTCTTTCATGTAGAGAAAAGTTCACGCACTTTCATGCGGAGAAAAGTTTCTTTCATGTAGAGAAACGTTCACGCACTTTCATGCAGAGAAAAGTTCCCTTCATGCAATAGAAAATTTCACGCACTTTCATGATTGGTTCATGGTATTAGTCCGACAGTTTTTGGTCCTATGGTTTTGGTCCATGGTATTGCATCCAAAAGTGTTGATCCCAAGTATTGGGTCCGTGGTATTGTGTTATTATGGTTTTGGACCGTGGTATTGTGAAATGCCTAAGACTATAAAAGAGGAAGGAGATCATTTGGCAAAGCATCATCTGAATTATTGAATATCTGATAAAGTGCTAGATCTGGAATACTGTGATTGGGTTATGGTGCAGATCTGGATCTGAGCTAAAGAGGTATCTCACCGATTGATGGAGAACAAGATCTAAGGATAGATCGGGATCAAATGGTTTGAAATGAACTATCTTTATATAGTTGATTATGCTTATTCTAGATCTGTATACTAACGCTTGTAATGACCTGAACTTGGTATAACTTAAGTTTGAAATCGCTGCAAGTCATGATTGAATATTTATAGATCTGTACGTGGGTTGGCTTTGGTGAAAGCGCGTATGTACGCAGATTATGATGTTGTGCTTTAGTGTATCCAGTCTGAAAATTGATGAAACATGGTACCTGGAGGAAGAAAGAGAAGGTTGTAGCCTTCGGTAGGTTGGCACCTACGTACTAGTACATCAACTAGTACAAGAGCCAAGGGGGTGATAGCTCCCTTCTAGTAGCAGCTGGAAAAAAAGTAAAGGTTGGAGCATTTCAGCAGGTAACAGCGTGCGTACTAGTAAATGGATCTGCTAGTACAAGAACTATGGGGGTTGTAGCTCCCTTCCAGGAGAGACTAGAGAATGAGAGAGGGTTGTAGCTCTCTGTAGGTAGTAGCCTGCGTACTAGTAAAGGACTGCACTAGTATAGAACTTTTGTAAAAGGATTTTCTTATTAAGAAGAAGATTGAGATGACTTGCAGCAGGTGGTTTTCTCCCACATTGGGTTTCCACCTTATATCATGGTGTTCATGTGTGTGGCTTATGTGTGATGATCTGTTCTATTTTACTGCACCTGTTTACTGTTAATATGGTTAATAATGTTCTAATGCACTCATTGAAGATCAATTAACTGAATCATAAGTTTACTGAATATACGCAGGTATTCTTAACTGAAGCAGCATATATGAATCAGAGTATGGAAATGAAAAAGTTTTATTGACTTAATAATACTAATTCACCCCCCCCTCTCAGTATTATTTCCAACAATTGGTTTCAGAGCAGGTCCTTTTGTAGAAGCTTGATCGCTTGAAGGATATCCGTGGAACAATGGGAAAGAAGCTTAAGAAGAAAGTGCCTAAGCAGAAGAAGACATCCCAGAAGAACTATGACAGTGGGAGAACCGATTGGAGATTATGCAGAAGCACTTCAGATTCAGAATCACTTCAGAATGAAGATGAACAAGATCTATCAGGTATGAATTTGTTATCCTCTGGTGATACAGGTATCTATCCATTTGGAAAAGATGAAAGTGATAGCGAAACAACTGAATTTGCTCTTATGGGTGAACAAGAAAGATATCAAATAGAGGCAGAATTTAAAAGGCTGACAGACAAAATTAGAGATCAAGAAGATCTATTGAACATAAAGGCTGGTGCCTTCAAAGAAGTTGCTACCAGACTAAAGGCTCAACAAGAAGCAAGGAAGTTATTCAAGGAAAAATATCAAAAGTTGCATGATGAAGCAACATCTCTAAGAAATGAAGTCAATGAAAAGAACAAAACAATCAAGAAACTTAGAGATAGATCCAGTTATTATGAAATTCTTGAAGCTACAATCCTCTCACTAAAAGAAGATCTTGAAGAATCAAAGAAGCAGAATAAAGATCTACTCAAAGCTATTGAAAAACATGAAAATGAAGTCATCAGCTTAAAATCTCAGCTGGAATGTGCCTTTAGAATTCGTCAAATGCAACAGGATCTGAATGAAGAACAAGAAAAGGAGATACTCAAACTAAGGCAACAAATGGAAGAAGGAAGAAAGTCTGAAGAAATTTTGAAGAAGCAATGTCTGGAAAGGGAGGAACAACTTCAGATTGAGGTAAATATCTTAAAAGGTAAATTAGAAGAAAAGGAGAAACTGTTACGATTTCAAGATAGTACTAAAGCCTTGGATGATATTCTTAGTAGTCAAAGGTCTCCTGCTATCAAGACTGGTCTTGGTTTTCATGAATCTATTGAAGGTGAATCTAGTTCACAAGGAGAGGCAAGGAACTCTAAAGAGAAGTCTAAAATGATCAACAAGGAGAAGAGAGGTCAACCCCATCAACAATCAAGGAAAGAGATTCTTCAAAGAAAATCTTTTACTCCTAACTATGGAAGTAATAGTCGGCCATTTACTCAGATGAATAATATTGAATGTTATGAATGTCATAATCTTGGACATGTTGTAGCTAGATGCAAAAGAAGAATGGTTCAAGATCATCACACATAAATATTATCACATTCCAGGTACTTTAATGGATATTGCTTTGCTTGCAATATGTTTGGTCACAAAGTTACTGATTGCTACAGAAGGAATATGAAACATGTAAGATGTTATGCATGCAACAAGCTTGGACATATAGCAAAGGAATGCAAGAACAAGGTACGGGCACCACACCAAAAGGAGAAAACCTCATCACACTTGAAGGTATGAAAGAAAAAGGAAGTACCGTCAGAAAAATGTGGCACAGCACAATGTACAGGCACAACAGACTCAGAAGGAGCTAAAAGTGTGAAACTTCAGTATCCTGAATTTCATACGCAAGTTTCATAAAGGAAAGTCACGTATATACGCGAGTTGGTCACTACACAGTCGCGTATATGATTGCTTGAGGAAAAGCAGTAGGGATAGGCTCAGGAAAGAGGGTCTGATATGATTTAGTCCATTATTTAACATGTTTGATAATGGTTACAATCTGTTAATGATGTGTGGAAATGTCTTGATCCTAACTTGATGATGATGATGTCTTGATACTTCTTGTTGATATATGCGTGATTAGATTTGACGGTAAACAGATGGCACAGGTTCAAGGGGAGCAGATACGTTTAATAATGCATTGTTGGCATTATGGTTAGTGGTCCTTGGTGATGATGCTTAGGATACATCTTACTATGATATGGTTATGAGTTGTCCATGAAAAAATCTCTTGTGATACATAGTTGACTTTCAAATCAGATTTGTGGATTCACTGATGTATATATGGTGCTTACATGGTGATCTTCATAAGGATAAGGAGAAGTTCTAAGCTTGAATTCGCATCTTCTTTACTTGATGATGAATCACTCATATGCTGCTGCCGTCATATGCATAAAGATCATATATTACAGTTATGGTGCAGGATTCCTATAGTTCTTTGTGCTCACATTGTTGCTGCTGATGATATCAAGAAGTTTTGACAAATGATCTTGAGCTCATGATACATAGTACTGGATACATGGATGATTATTCAAAGTTGCATTGTTGGAGACATGATGATGATGGTTTCTTACCTATGTGATGATAGGTTGTTGCTTACATATGTTGATTGATGCAGATACTTGGTTCATGCAGATCTTGATGGCTATGGTGGTTCTCACATATGATATAATGTGATTGTTTCTATGCAGAAGTCTGTTGTTAAATCTTGCCTATTTCAGAGAAATGTGGTTGTACGCGATTTTAATGAAGGGTATCCGCGTACATACGCTTGTTTATGAAGATACAGGCGCATATATTTTGATTTGAAGATATTCTGTGGGCCAGGCTCTGAATGAAAAGAGTCTGATATGGGTCTGACAGAGACCATCTAGCACAGCTTCAGGGGGAGCATATTAACTTCTAATAATGCATTGTTGGCATTACCTTAGAAGCTCTTGGTTCGTGTACACAAGCTGTTTTGGTTAGATCAGGTGCAGAAGGAGAACAGAAGGAGATCATGGTTGCTGATCTGAAAAGTGGTTGCTGATATTAGTCATTGGTGACTTTCATAAGTCTTGCTCTTGATACTTGGTCTCTATGTCATGTATCTCTTGGGTAATGGTGTCAAGGTCATGTAACGGCCTATCTTGGTTTCCCCACTATGCCTGGGATGAAGATGTAATGTTCTTGTTTTATCATATGTAAACTTTTGATGTATCCCCACTTGGTTGGGTGGATGAGTCAATTCTAGTATATCCCCACTTGGTTGGGAAATGGATGTATGTATGAGTCCTTGGTGATAGGAAGGTCATTGATGATAGAGTCATGTTCTTCTTGTAGAACATCTTTTTGCAGATCTTGCCTACAGTCAGGGGGAGCATGAACAACACAACTCAGCAAGAGCAGAACTTTCAGCATGTAGCATGGACAGATTGGTACACCTTGGCATATACAAAGGGGGAGCTCATTCAGAGATTTTAGCAGGTACTCAGGGGGAGTATGGGCAACAGAATGTTCATCTAGGAAAGAGATTATCTTGGTCTGCCCTTTGCCCTTGATGTCAAAGGGGGAGAGTGATTGGTTGTTGTTGCCATCAAGTCCAAAGGGGGAGATTGTTGGCATTATGATACATATGTTGTACTTGATGGCAACCCACTCATCTCAGATGATAAATTATAGTGCAACAAAGTTCACGCACTTTCATGAAGATAAAAGTTTCTTTCATGTAGAGAAAAGTTCACGCACTTTCATGAAGATAAAAGTTTCTTTCATGTAGAGAAAAGTTCACGCACTTTCATGAAGATAAAAGTTTCTTTCATGTAGAGAAAAGTTCACGCACTTTCATGAAGATAAAAGTTTCTTTCATGTAGAGAAAAGTTCACGCACTTTCATGCAAAGAAAAGTTTCTTTCATGTAGAGAAAAGTTCACGCACTTTCATGCAGAGAAAAGTTTCTTTCATGTAGAGAAAAGTTCACGCACTTTCATGCAGAGAAAAGTTCCCTTCATGCAAGAGAAAAGTTCACGCACTTTCATGATTGGTTCATGGTATTAGTCTGACAGTTTTTGATCCTATGGTTTTGGTCCGTGGTATTGCATCCAAAAGTGTTGATCCCAAGTATTGGGTCCATGGTATTGTGTTATTATGGTTTTGGACCGTGGTATTGTGAAATGCCTAAGACTATAAAAGAGGAAGGAGATCATTTGGCAAAGCATCATCTGAATTATTGAATATCTGATAAAGTGCTAGATCTGGAATACTGTGATTGGGTTATGGTGCAGATCTGGATTTGAGCTAAAGAGGGATCTCACCGGTTGATGGAGAACAAGATCTAAGGATAGATCGGGATCAAATGGTTTGAAATGAACTATCTCTATATAGTTGATTATGCTTATTCTAGATATGTATACTGACGCTTGTAATGATCTGAACTGGGTATAACTTATGTTTGAAATCGCTACAAGTCATGATTGAATATTTATAGATCTGTACTCGGGTTGGCTTTGGTGAAAGCGCGTATGTACGCAGATTATGATGTTGTGCTTCAGTGTATCCAGTCTGAAAATTGATGAAACGTGGTACCTGGAGGAAGAAAGAGAAGGTTTTAGCCTTCGATAGGTCGGCACCTACGTACTAGTACATCAGCTAGTACAAGAGCCAAGGGGGTGATAGCTCCCTTCTAGTAGCAGCTGGAAAACAAGTAAAGGTTGGAGCATTTTAGCAGGTAGCAGCCTGCGTACTAGTAAATGGATCGGCTAGTACAAGAACTATGGGGGTTGTAGCTCCCTTCCAGGAGAGACTGGAGAACGAGAGAGGGTTGTAGCTCTCTGTAGGTAGTAGCCTGCATACTGGTAAAGGACTGCACTAGTACAGAACTTTTGTAAAATGATTTTCTTATTAAGAAGAAGATTGAGATGACTTGCAGCAGGTGGTTTTCTCCCACATTGCATTTCCACCTTATATCATGGTGTTCATGTGTGTGGCTTATGTGTGATGATCTGTTCTATTTTACTACACCTGCTTACTGTTAATATGGTTAATAATGTTCTAATGCACTCATTGAAGATCAATTAACTGAATCATAAGTTTACTGAATATACGCGGGTATTCTTAACTGAAGCAGCATATATGAATCAGAGTATTGAAATGAAAAGTTTTATTGACTTAATAATACTGATTCACCCCCCCCCCCCCCTCTTAGTATTATTTCCAACACCTTGCTACAATATTGGTGCTCATCAAAGGGAAAGAAGACAAAGTGTATAGACTGAAGAAAGATCTTTATGGGCTGAAGCATGTAATGTGCACATGGTATAACAAGATAAATTCATACTTGTTAGATAATGGATTTAGCCGAAGTGACGATGAGCCTACCCTCTACATCAAAGAAAGTGATGGTGAGATTTAATTGTGGTTTTATATGTAAATGATCTAACTTTCACTGGGAGTTATGATATTCTCATTGCTAATTTCAAAGAAGTCATGAAAGATGAGTTTGAAATGAAAAAATTGGGGTTGTTAAGGTACTTTCTAGGTATAGATGTGAAGCAAATGGAAGATGAAATTTTTATATCTCAAACAAAGTATGCAACATACATGTTGAAGAGGTTTAAAATGCAAAACAACAAGCTTGTTCCAACTCCAATAACCATGGGTTTGAAATTGAAGAAAGAAGATTGTAGCAACAATGTAAATCCAACACTATATAAAAGCATGGTTGGAAGTCTGATGTATTTGACTACAGCTTGACCTGATTTAATGTATGTAGTGAGTTTAGTCTCAAGATTCATGGAGAAACCAAAGGAGACACATTGTCTAGCAACTAAAATAATTCTAATGTATGTTAATGGAACCAAAGGATATGGAATTTTATATACTACATCAAATAATTTTCGGCTAGTTGGATATACTGATAATGATTGAGCATGAAGTCTAGATGATAGAAAGAGAACGTGCAAAGATCTCAGTGTGGGGGAGATGTTGGGTCATTGATTTGTCATCATTCTCACTTGTCTTTGTCATTCATTAAGTCATTACTTCCAACCATCCTTTGTACCATTTCACTCACTTGCAACCATTTTTACCATAATTCTTCATGATGTGTCTCTATATGTCTAAGTGGTTAATTAACACCGTTTTCCTTTATTTTTAGAAGATTACGGAGAATTATGCATGGTTTACTAATAACGGTTTAACTAATTCAAGTTTCTGTAGTTTAGTCAAGTTTTCGTAGCTATCTCCATGATTGAGGTAGTAGCACCACTCTAGAAGAAAATTCAGCACATATACATTGTTTCTAAAGCTTCAAATATGGATTTATGTTGTTCAATTCCACCTAGCTCGCACATGTGGGCCTCCAACAAAAGATCGAAAGGAAAATGCCACAGTTTTGAACATTCAACTTCAAACACATTTTCTAAGAAAATGAAAAATGAATTTCAAAAAATGAAAACATGGGTTTTTTAAGCACTAGCCCAATTAGGTTCTTAGTGAGAAATTTTCTCAAATTGTTACCATTTGAGATATGTTCGAGGTTCGTTTGAGCCTTATTTTGGAGATTATGTGGATAAATGGTTTTCCAATTCGTCATTCACTGCACAGTCAACAAAGAGGCCAGAACGAGTTGTTCTTTAGAAAATTCTTGGCATAGAGATAAGTTTGATTAGATAGGGGTTGATATTTGATCCAAAAATCCATGAAATTTGATTTGATTTGATTTTCAAATTGATCTATAAAGATCCCTTGACCAGATTTGCTACAATAAAACTCTATGCATGTTGTTGTTTCAGAGATCTATAAATTTCAATCCCTTTGATGAGAAGATAAAGGAGATGTCAAGGAGGATCTTAATTTGTAATTGTTATTGTTGATTAAAAAAGAAGAATTCTATTATTTTCCATTGAATGTAATTTTTTTAATATGGCACAGCTCTGAATGAAATTGGTGATTTAAATCTCTTCTCTTGATATGAGTTTTCAACACCTCACAGTCCTCAAGAGGACCCCCTAGAGATATGTGAGAATAGTATAGATGTTTTCCATTTCATTAATATTCTCATGCATGGTTTGTCTTACATAGATTAATTGTTTATTCTTATCATAGATTCAAAACTCGTGCTTTCTATAGATTAAATTCTTAAGATTTTTTTAATTAAAATTTTCATGATTCCATAGATTAAAGTTTGTAAGTTTTAGAACAAAATGTCCATGCTTTCATAGGGTAAAATCTCATGTTTTCTTAGATCAATAATATTTACGTTTTTTTTGCTTAACATTATTTTCCTTGCAAAGAACTTAGTAATTTCATAGCTTATATTAAAGAATCTAATTTCCTTTTGAAGTTTTCAATTCATTTCAGTTATGCATAAACATTGAAAGCTAATCTCCTAGCGCATAAGGTGTAGTGTACTTTGCAAGCTCACGTACCTGGATTGACATATAAATGCAAGTAATTCAAGAGTCAATTAAATTACCCAACAATATCCTTTATATATACTTTGAAGGGGGGTCGAATGGGTGCCTCTTAGGGGCCCAACCAACTTAAAGTAATAGGAGGTCGACTTGAAATATTTGGAGTAAAATTTTAAATTTAATTTTTTTTATTTCTTCGCATAATGAAAATACCGACCATGGCTACTATATTTCCAACATACAAAAACTAGATAACTTATCTGAAGGAGGCATCTTGGGAAAACAACATATATAACCACTTCCAGTAGGAAAGTCAATAAGGGAAAAGGGACCCTTGGAAACCGTCCATTCATATTTGTGTGGACCAATGCATACAATCTCAATTGCTAGAAGTTATTATTTATTTACATTTATAGATGAATATACAAGAAATACATTGGCTTATTTTATAAGACATAAAAATGAAGTGTTTGAACACTTTCATTAATTCGAGGCTCTTGTTGAAAAATAAAGTGGGAACTACATCAAATATTTGAGAACTGATAGAGGTGGTGAATACATCTCAAATGACTTCCTACATTTTTTTAAGGAGCATGGAATTGAGAAACAATTTACAACAACGTACACACCTCAATAAAATGTTTTTTTGAAAGGAAAAATCAAACAATTATGGACATGGAAAATAGTATGTTAAAAGCAAAGCATTTCCTAAATAACTATTTGGGTGAAGCTATAGCATGCACAACTTACATCATAAGTTAATGTCCAACAAAAAATATAAAGAACATGATTCTGTAATAAGCATGGAGTGGGAGAAAACATAGTGATACGCATATGAGAGTGTTTGGATGTGTTGCATATGAACTTTTTGGAGATGAGTTAAGAAATACATTAGACAGGAAGGGGGGGAATGCATTTTGTTTTTTGTTATAATAACAATTCCAAGGCATACAAGCTATATAATCCAATAACCAAAAAAATCATAATTAGTAGAGAGGTACAGTTCATAGAAGAGGAAGCATGATATGGAAGTTTGGAGAACATAATCAAGGTACCATCACATTTACCACAAGAAGATAAAGAGGAATTAGCGACAATATGTACTTCTTCAATGATGACTCCTACACCTATTTAACCTCAACAAAGTAGTCCTCAAGTAACACCTTCAACAAGTAATGGGGCAATATTGCATTCAAGAAAATACTCCTCCAAGTGCGCAACAAACATCAGAAATTTCGCATTCTCCAAGTTCAACTTCAAGTTACACATCAAATCCATCTTTGGTAAGCTTGGGAAGACAAAAATTTAGAAATTTGAGTGATATTTATGAGAAAAATGAAGGTGAAAGCTGCAAATGTCTTAATTCTCTTTTTTCTTTATTTTCTCATGTAGATGATCTAATTAATTTTGAAAATGCAATCAAGGAGGAAAAATGGGTAGCAACAATGGATGAAGAAATAGGTGTAATAGAAAAGAATGACACATGGGAATTAGTGAATCTTCCACAAGGAAAATAAGTGATATGTGTAAAGTGTGTCTATAAGACCAAAAGTAATGTGAAAGGAAGGATATGAAGACATAAAGAAAGGTTATTTGTTAAGGGATACAAACAATAGCCTGGAAGTATGTTGAAATGTTTTCACTAGTTGCAAGAATGGAAATTGTGAGGACAATTTAGGCAATTGTGGTGCAACAGAAATGGAAGATATATCAAATGGATCTGAAATCAACCTTTTTGAATGGAGTATTGAAAGAGGAAGCTAATGTGAAGCATCCACCTATTTATGAGGTTCAAGGGTGATGAGGCTCATCAATGGGTAAATTATATGGACCTTAATGCACCTCCATCTTACTGAAATCAACTTTTCTCATAATTCTTTACATGTTTTAATTATGTTTTGCTTAATGAGGAGAGTAAAGATGAGATGTCATGTCTAGTGGTCTAATGTGCATTAATTTCAGGTTTTGGAGAAATTTTTGGCTAATTAAAGTGCACAAACTCAAATGAAGACAAGCAAGATGGATTCTAGGAGATAGGATCTCCCTCCTTAACTCCTCACTCACTCGAAGATTCCTCAATCAAATCTCATCAGCTTGGAGTTGCAAGCGACCAAGTCATGAGGTTCATTGGCCACCAAGCCAAGGACGGTTGAACACTAGATGATCTCGAGATTGGGAGCCAAGCCTCCCTAAATTTAAGGAAGTTGTTGGTAACTTCAATTGTACAAATCAAGGGGCCTAGAGCCTCATTAGGATTCATATGTTTTTTTCAAGATAGCTAAGCAGTTTTCGAGTTGAAACATTATAACCAAGCACTCTTGTGTATTTATGATATTTTAATGAAAATAAGTAGCATTCCCTTGATCCAACACTGAGTTAACTCAGATGGTTGAAGCTCTTGGGTTAGGGCCCAACCCTAGCAGCAGAGGTTCCTCTTGTTGTATATGTATGCTGAGGTTATACTCATAGTTAGTTCCTAAAGTGATTTTGGTATTGTTCATTTGCAAGTATTGGTAGGTTTAATTAGTTTTCTTCCATTTGTGGATAGTTCTAGCAGTAACATTGTACTGATAAGAAGATATTCCAAAAAGGCTAATAGCAAGTGGTTTTCACCTAATTTCTCCCTTTCAGGGATCATGTTTGAGGAACAATTCCCATCCATCCCAAAAGGATAGAATTCTTGGTTTTTGCGTAATCTATGGTTTTCCTGCTAATTAGGTCATTATCTTTCATTTTCATAGGATAAGTTGCAATTGTAATTTTGATCTTGTAATTTTTCCATTGATTTCATCTTGCTTTTATATTGGTTTCAAGCACTTCCATTCATAAACTTAGCATGTAAATGATGACAACTCTTTTTTCTCCTATTTGAATAAACCCTTCTTGTTTCTAGAGGAATTTATGTGTAAATGCCAAGAGTGATGTGTGTTGTTGTAGGAGTTTCTACATTACAGGGAGACCTCATCTCATCAACCTCAGCCAAGCCATATCCACCCATGATTTCCAAAATTCACTAAGGTCTCAATTCAAATTCTTGTCTTATGAGGAAAACTTGCCATTTCCATTGAGCAAATCCAACCATCTTAAAGCTTTGGCTTGAGTTCTAAGTACGTGCTTATCACTCCCATGCCTTATTCCCTTCTTATTCACCTTTTCCAAGATCCATCTCACCTTCTAGACCATTCCCTAAAGCTTTCAACATGTTCTTGTAGTAAAACAAGGGATCCTATAGGTGAATTAGTACTTCCTATAGACATCCTGTAGGAAAACCTGTAGTAGCCTGTTTTGAGCCCGAATTGAGAAAAATCATCACCAAAGCCAGGATTAGGCCCCTACTTTACCTCCAAGCCATCAGAACCATTGTACTCCTCTTCATCCACACCTGTCTACCCTACCAAGGAACAAAGAAATATTAGCATTTACATTTTTCAAGCAAAAAGATAAAGAAAAAGAGTCCTTTTATATTTATTCATGCACACAACAATTAGTATTCTCTAGATCAGATTTCATTCTTAGATTATTTAAAACCTCACATGTGTTAAAGTAGGGTTATTTTACAAGCAAGGTATGTTAGCAAGTAGATAGAGGATTTCATGTTATTTTGCAAGCATTTCTTTTAGTCTTTCATTCTTGCAATACGCAACATTTGTTTTCCCCCAATCAGGGTAAATTTCCCCTCTCCAAATTGGTAATCATACTTTGTCTGGTTAATAGAAGGCTAGTTTTAGAAACCCTAGTGGTCTATCGCCCTAGCTTAGCAGTGACAAAGAGTAGACCAATTACATCTATTTGTGTATACAACACTCTCACCTCCAAGTTTGTACGAACCCCAGGTTGATAAAGTAAATTCGGTAGCCCCATGAGTTGCAACATCCTTGCTACAATACTGATGCTCATCAAAGGTAAAGAAGACAAAGTGTATAGACTGAAGAAAGCTATTTATGGGCTGAAGAACGTAATGTGCACATGGTATAACAAGATAAATTCATGCTTGTTAGATAATGGATTTAGCCAAAGTGATGGTGAGCCTGCCCTCTACATCAAAGAAAGTGATGGTGATATTTTAATTGTGGTTTTATATGTAAATGATCTGACTTTCACTAGGAATGATGATATTCTCATTGCTAATTTCGAAGAAGTCATGAAATATGAGTTTGAAATGAAAATTTTGGGGTTGTTAAGGTACTTTCTAGGTATAGATGTGAAGCAAATGGAAGATGAAATTTTTATTTCTCAAACAAAGTATGCAACATACATCTTGAAGAGGTTTAAAATTCAAAACAACAAGCTTGTTCCAACTCCAATAACCATGGGTTTGAAATTGAAGAAAGAATATTGTAGCAACAATGTAAATCCAACACTATATAAAACCATGGTTGGTAGTTTGATGTATTTGACTGCAACTTGACCTGATTTAATGTATGTAGTGAGTTTGGTCTTAGGATTCATGGAGACACCAAAGGAGACACATTGTCTAGAAACTAAAAGAATTCTAAGGTATGTTAATGGAACGAAAGGATATGGCATTTTATATACTACATCAAATAATTTTAGGCTAGCTGGATATACTGATAATGATTGAGCATGAAGTCTAGATGATAGAAAGAGAACATAGTCTTTGGGTTCGGGAGTTATTTTGTGGACTTTCAAGAAATAACCAATTGTTTCTCTTTCCACATTTGAAGTTGAATATGTCACAATAATAGGGGCAACATGTGAAGCAATTTGGATGAGAAGAATGTTGAAAGATTTATGGCATGAACAATAAGAAACAACAAAAAATTGTTGTGACAAAAATTTTTCAATTGTGATATCCAAAAACTTAGTTTTTCAAAAAAGAAGTAAAACAAGGCATCATTTCATTAAGGAGTTGATTAATAATGGAGAAATTGTTTTGGAACATTTCAGATCTCAAAATCAATATGCTAACATCTTCACCAAATCATTAGCAAAAGAAAATTTTGTTCATCTAAGAGGTTGTTTAGGCATCATTAATATCAATATTTGTGACTAAGGGGGAGTGTTGGAAATAATCTCAACTACCAAATTAAAAGTTTATATGTTATGTGCTTATTAATGGTTTAAAAAGCCCCATGTGGCTGTGGGACTAGAAATAGGGTGGGGAGAATAATATTAATTCTTCCCTACCACCTAAGCTACACCCACTTGACATGAATTTCTCCATGTTAATTTCATTACTTTTTACCTTCAATATTTTATTTAATTACATCATTATTATTATATTTAAATAATTATATAGATTAAAAAAATATTTTTAATTTGATTAATTAGTATATATCACAATTAAATTAATTTAAATTGAGTTTGATTATGTTAATCAAGTGTATATTTTGAAATAGGATTTTCAAAATTTTAATTTAACCCTTATTTTAAATATTTTTAGAAACGGTCAATTTTTTACATGTTTTTTTAAGTGTATATATGTTTAACTCATATATTAATGGTTAATATAGCTTCAGTGGGCCTAATAGTTAAGAACATGTGTTTCTTCCTAAGAAGTCATAGATTTAAAATCAGACGGAGGTAGAGTATGTATGCCTTAATAGACTTAGACCTTAAAATTGGATAATAATAATAATAATAATTCATTTTATAATTAATATTAATAATAACAATAATATATAAAAAAAGCTATAATTTAGTTTATTTTTAAGATTTTTTTAATCTCAACAATATGAGATGTATTACCAGATAAATGTTTTGATTCTTTTCTATTTTTGCAACTATTTTACTTTATATAGCTGCACTCATCTTAGATATATATAAAAACTTTACACTTTATAATATTAGAGCATCCATACAAGTGATTCTTTTAAATTTTTTTGGTAATTATTATTTATTAGTTAAGTGTTCATAGTTAAGGAATTTTAACTCTCCCTTTTATTGCATATAGTTTTAGTGAAAATAATTGATAAGAATATTATATATATAATATATATATATATATATATATATATATATATATCTGATTTGATTTAATGCTTAATAAATTTGAAATTCAAATGAAATTAATTTAATTAAACAAAACACCTTATAATAATTATAGAATTAAATAAAACAATCCTTCATACAGTGAAATTAAATTAATATGAATGAAAATCATTATATATTAATATATGTTTATATATATATATATATATATATATAGATATATATCAATTTTGTCATTAATTGTATTAAAAGTATTTAAATATAGAAAAAAATACTACATATGGCTATCTTAAAATAAATATATAATTATTTTATCATTGATTCTCTATATCAAAATGATAAAATTCAAGTGAATAATAATAAACAAATTGTCTTCACAAAATGTACAACATAATTCCTAATAATTCATTTTTTTGGATAGTTATTAATGAATAATCTTTCCCCTCCACTTATTCACTACTTTCACAACGTGTGTATAGATCTTTCAATTTACTATTTTTCTTTAATGCATTTTTTTAAAGCTTTTAGAGTGAATATTTTCTGACCTAATTTCTCTAAAACTACAATCTATTCACAGTTGCCTAACAACTCTGTACTCATTAAATTTATCGGATCCCTCCAATTCCAAGATATTGCCGCGTCCTACAAATATGTGGACTCATTCAATGTAACTCGGGACCCACCCATTAAAATTCTTAGTCTTTTTCTCCTCTGTATTTGCGCGATATTACTCAGCTCCTTCCATTTTCTATATTTCCACAGGATATTACTCGGCTCATTCCAATTTCTATATAAAGCAAGAACGCCATTGTGCATTTATAACGAAATTTCAGGTGTTAGATCTGACACCATTGCGAAGCAAATCCAGCAGCAACCCCAAAGAGAACATGGAATCAGAATTGCAAACTCCACAGTAAGCATGAGCTTCCACAATCGCTTTCTCTTCTCTTTGCACGATCTGCTTGTCTTTGTCATAGGCTTCCCTCTGTCAATCTTGAAATTAATTTTTCAGTGTGGAGGTTGGGTATGTTTTTCCATTTATATTCATTAGCTTCAACACCTAAGTTTTTCACTTATTTTAATAACAGAACATTTTCAATTTTTATTTGTGCATTATCATTATCATCGAATTTTATTTATGTTTATATTTTATTAATTTTTTTCGTGAGCGTAAGTGTTTCATATTCTTGGGAAGGAATTTTTCTCTGTCATGTTCAACTGTGAAGCCAAAGTGACCATAGTTTAGGGTTTACTTCATTAGGAGCAATTTTTTGAAATTCAAAGAGAAAAGTAACATTGTATTATGTATTACACGATTAATCGGTTGCAGATTTACGCGGACCCAAAACAAAAGAAACTCAAGCTCATCATATTTGCGGGTCACTCCATAGGAGGGGCAGTGGCAACCTTGGCCACATTATGGGTTCTAGGAAAGAGGCTAAGGCAAAGCTCTCCCTTTTGTATCACGTTTGGTTTCCCTCCAGTTGGAGATGAAAGTCTTGTTGAAGGAGTTAGCCGTGAGAACTCGGAAGGAAACTTTTGTCACATGGTTTTTCTCAACATGATATTGTTCCTCAGATGCTCCTTGCCCTGATTGAGTCAATTGCTAACCCCTTTACTGCTATTTTTCCTTATTGGCAGGGCATAAATTTGTCTGATTCTTTAATTCAAGAAGCTTGTACGACTCTTCTGAATCAGATCTTTGTTTCTCGAAGCAACCCCTATGAACATCTCGAACAATGAATGGTTAGAATACTAAGTTATATGCCAAAAGATTCAAACTAAGGATTAAGAAAAGAAACTCATACATTTGTTTGTAGGATAGTCATCAAATATGAAAGTAACCCTATAACCTGGTACAAAACAAAGCGACTTCAAAATTCCCTCTACCAAATGGGAACAGTGTAAACCAAGGAAAAATCCTTCGAATATATAAAATTTACTTATCAAATCTAGACTAGGCACATTGGAGACACATTCGGGCTATCCTCCAAGCACCATGCCATTCAGGGAAGTCCTTCAAACAAATTGTGCTACATAGACTTGCACATAGGGGAGTGAAGCTCAAAAGGGGTTCACGACTGGGCATCAGAGTAAAACAAAATAAATAGCAAAACCCTTCTCTCGAAAATAAACTGGGAGAAATAAAAAAGTGTAGGTACCTATTGAATGTGGAACAATCATGACCATAGTAATCCATGAAAGTAGAAGACGAATGTTGTAGAGGAAACCTTCACAAGCGAGAGAGAAAACTGAGAATGGGTGGCGCCATGGGATGGGAGGTAGTTACTCCCATAATTGCAACGATCCCTTAATTACTGTAGATTTAAACCCTAAACATTAGAACCCTTTATCTATTGTGAACCCAAAGGTGGAATTAGTCCCAAGGAATTAGTTGTGAGTTGTGCACTGCACAGTCTCAGAGCTTAACCTCTTCCCCTAGCTGATGGAACTGTGCACTGCGCAGTCACTGTGTCCCTCTTTCCAACCTAGTATCACTTGTTCCGATTTTAGTTGGTGGATTAGAATGCATCATCTTAGACTAGGGTGTTTTTGGATTGATGTCGTCTCGTCATGAGTGAATTGCAGGAACGACTACCTTATCATGTCATGGAAAGATGATGGAGAAGGAGAAGGAGAAGGAGGAGGGAAGCATGGTTAAAGACTCTCTTGTAGCCAAACTTACAAGTTTATCGAACAAGAGAAAGTGAAGGGACACTAATTTGTGACCATTATCCAAGACTGGAGATCATTGAAGATTTTGCATCACCAAGCCATGCAAAGGTGAAGAGAAAGCATCTTCAAGAAGACATCCAACACTTAGCAGCAACAGTGACTTGAAATTTCCACATCATCAATTGGTCCATGTCAGTTGTGTCATGTCATGTCATGTCATGTCATGAGTTGCTATTGCAGATCATGTATATTGTATTCAAAATGTGTTGTACAGTGGAAGTCCAAAGGACACACATGGAATGTAAAGATTCATGTAAGTTGAAAAGTCATAGGAAGTCAAACAGTCATGAGGGTATTCAAAGAGTCACCCTTGGTTATATATACTCCCTCATTGTATGAGTAAAGGAATTTTCACCTTGGCAACTCCCTTAAGGAATTAGAGAGATAAGCTATTCCTGCAAGGAGAAAGGAGTGGCTCCAATGCTCCACTACTTGAGCTAGTGATGTACATGAAAAACATGTGTCTTGGAAATTCTTCTTAATAAAAGAAGCCTTCAAGGCCAACATGTTCTTCATGCAAGGATTATGAATGCTTTTAAGACTATTCTGCGGATGTTTGTATTTCATGTTTGCTTTCACATGTGCTAATATAGTTGAACTATTTCGGTTATTTTAGTACTTATATTATTGAGAATGTATTGTAATGGTGGTTATTGTTGTCCTATCTATTGTCACTCATTGCTTTATTAGTCATCAGTTGCTTCAAAAGCCAAATAGAAGTGAAGTTTGATGGTAATTTTTGAGCCACAAAATCTCTCAAGGATAAATTAGACCATCCCCATTGCATAGTACTTGAAATTAGCTTTCCAACAGTATATAGAAGTCCCACAATGGACCTCTGGATCAAAAGATATGGCCTGTGGAAGATAAGAGTCATGTTTCCTTGAAGTGAAGGAAAAGAGAATATTAGAGGGCCCCGGGCATAGCAAGTTAAGCATATTTGAGCATCCCGTAGTCCCACATGACCCCCACAGTTCCTTATGGGACATCCTTAAGGAATTTTAGGGGGAAGCACATCGATAGTGTTAAAGCATCGGGGAAGGGCATAGGCAAATTTATACTAAAATGATTGAAAAACAAAGGGCAGGGGGACCCCCTTTCTCTCTCCTCCAGGGGGGCACATGGCACACTACTCGCAGTGCCAAACCCTGCATATCTACGAGGTCCTGGGGCACATACTTGAGGCTATCAGTGGTTCAAAGTTCCAAGTGCCGATATCGCATTCCATAGGTCCCTGCATCCCGCAATCTCGTAGCTCCCACCTATCCCTGCATCCCACATCTCGGTGAGCTCGCAGTCCAGCAATCACAAAAAACTCCAAAACCTTGTGGGGGGTCGATCTTGCGATATAGTGTGAAATCACTGAGGAGGGTCGAAAAAGTCTAACAAATAAAAGCATGGAAAAACCAAGGCCGGGTCGCCCCCTTCTCTCTCCTCCACGTGGCAGTGTGGCGGTACTATAAATCATGCATCCTGTAATGTTGCAATATCGGTGGATCGGCGAGGTTTTCATTCCAAGACCGTGTGGGGGTCGATTCTGCGATACGATGTAAAAGTTTCGGGGAGGGCCGAAATTCATTAATAGAGGAAATTCATCTGAAAATAAGGCCGGGAAGGCCTTTTTCTCTCTCCTCCAAGGGGCAATGTGGTGGCATACAATTGATCCTCAGAGCTCACATGGTAGCTGACGTCATTAATGACGTGGCAGTGCAGATGCTGATGTGGCAGATGACACATGTCACTCAGTTTCAGCGTTTTTAGGGGTGAAATGGGGCCATTTTTGGGTGACACGTGTCACCACTCACAGGGTGACACGTGGCAGTGATGACATCACCCCACAGATCGATGATTGTAGATGTTAAGGGGAAAAGCTAAAGGTAAAAGGCTATATAGCGTCGAGATGTGGCATTCCAAGGAACAAAGGAAAAAGCCCCCCAGTATGCGATAAGTTATTACAGCATGATCTATAAACATTTTGTGACAGGGATATCAGCCGATGCGGTGTAAGGGGCAATCAAAGGGCTTTCCGTGTTATAAAATAAAAAGGCCCTCGAACACCGGTCTAAAGCCCTTAGCACCTAAAGGTTAAGCCCCTCGTCTTATCCCTTCGTTACATGAAAACAACACCATAAGAGGGGCTATACTAAAAGCGGTTTAAGGGGAGGTTGGAATTCGTCTGTTTCACATTATTCTTAAAGGATAAGGTCCCACAGCCATGGTGCTCCGGTACTGTTTTGCAGAGTTTTAAATGGGCGGATGGGTCAGCAACTATGGTCTTAAGAAGAATAGTTGGTGCATTCAAACCATGAGATGGGATGATCCAGAAGAAGCCCACTCTAACACGGGTCCAGGAGTTAGTGTCGAATGAAATAAAGACTGAAATGATAGAGTCAGTCCTGGTAGCAGCTTTGACTGTAAATCACGAGGGATGGCACATTCAAACTAGGTGTGGGTGCATTCATGAGAAAACTATTTTGCTACATGCCTCTAGAGTCGATGTCGAAGGCATTTAAGGGAGAATAGACAGTAAACAAGCCAAGCTATAAGGGAAGCACACTGTGACAAAGACAAGCCTGATCTGAAGCTTTCATAGGGACAACAAAGGACCCCTTCCTCCACTCTTCCTCCTACTTCTTTTGACTTTCTGTAGTTTTCTATTTCCAAGAAGGGATTCGATCCCAATTGTAATCTTTAGGTAGCAGAGTCTTACACTGGCCGAGATAGCCAGTCTAGCAGACAGCTCATGCTCTGGCTCAGAGATTTTTCTGATTGTAACTCAAGCTCTCCCCTTTTCTTATAAATAGGGGGCAAAATATTATAAAGGGGTTCCGGAATTTCTCACCCAAGCGTTCTGAATTCAGAGAAGCCATTTTGGTCCTATTTTCTTATTCATGGGGGATTCCACTGATATCGTGCTGAATGTATGGACCAGTTATTTGGACCCTTTGAGATAAATGGCATTTCCCTATTGATTCCAAGCATGATTAACGTGCAACATGTTCCTATCGGTAATCTCATTTCATCTGTGTTTTTGTTCCTTTAAAATAGTAAAATGAACGCAGTTGGTTCCTCTTCAATCTATGGATTTATCTTAGCTTCTCATAGAAGACAGTACATATGCTTATCACAGAACTATATGTGTTATTCACTAGCATTGACGTACCTATAAATTTATAGATTTACTTGTGCATTTGATTAACCTGTAGGAGATATATTAGTCCAGATCTACATTATCTTTTGGCAGAGAATGATACCCATGTCATGTTTGGTCTGAAACCTTGTTTTGCACTTCTTTATTTCTATCATTTCACCTAAAAACCATGGTTTAGGATTGTGCGTTGTTTACAACCCTATCCATCGAACTCCACTTTCTGCTGGAACATTGCTACTTATGATTTTGTTGTTACATCCCTATGCATCTACTTCTCTCCTTCCTTTCCTCCTCTCCACCATTCCTACAACTTCACTTTTAAGTTGTCTCATTTCTGTGTGTCGGCCACCATAGGAAGAAGACATTTCTCTTTGAGATTACCCCAATATACCCCCAGCATTTGGATCCATGAGTTGGCTTGAATATATCTCATTGAAGGCTTATTGAACGAAGCCCCTCCTATAACCCTTTTACGTGACAATTGGAGTGTTGCAAACCCCTCGCATATAACCTTTCATGCAATCCTCTATTTAAGATGCCCTAGGCACTAGTCTACAATCAACCCAAAGGTTGTCTCTAGGAGGCCTTCTATCTCCCCTACAGCACTTGTGATACTGGTGCGATTTGCAGTGAAAAAATATTTCTGGCATTGTTGCTGGGGAACAGATTATAATATTTTTCCCTGGGTACGACAAAGTATTACATTTCATCTCTTAGGTGAACAAGGGAATTTTGGGTTGAAGATCTCTCACCTTGGCGATTCCACTATCAAATTTTATGGTAAACATCCTGACAACTCCACTGTCCATACCTCTATTTGATCATACTAGCTTTCTAATAGTCCCATACTCACTCTGATGCTACATCAGCTAAAAACTCTCCCTACCTTTGAAGATGAAATCAATCATATAGGGAGGTTTTCGAGATGGCCATCCCTGCATTTCTAGCCAACAAATTTGCCCCATTGGATTTTTCTTTCATTGCTGGTTATCCTAACCATGTTCCTTTGTTTCATGAATGGGATACCTACTTGCCTAAATTCAGTGGGAACACAGAGAGAAGGCCTGACCAACACCTTAAAGATTTTCATGAATGCATGGAGCAACAAGGTATTTCTCTTGAAGATGTACAAATGAAGTTGTTCATGTATTCTTTAGAGGAAGGTGCTAGAGTCTGGTACAGAACACTACCTCATGGCAACATATCTTCCCTAAGAAGTTTTCATAAAGCTTTCAATCACTATTACAGAGAATTATACCCACCGAATGCTTTATTTTAAGACTATTTCACACCTCCTGATGATGAAGAAATTCCTGAGGTTAATGACCCTGCTGAAGATGTATGTGAGAGCCCATTCCAAGAAGATATCCACTCACATCAAGATGCATCACCCCATGAGCAAGAAAGAGAAGAAGGAAACACCACTGAGCTGCAAATAAACTCTCAAAGGGTTTATTCAGTTGATTCTTATGTTTCTCCTTCTTCTAATGAATATGACTCTGATGGAGAGTCAAGTGAGGCAGAGCTACCACACTCTCAGTTATGGGAAGCTGAACAAGAAGAAGAGGCCCATCAGGAGGTCAATAAAGAGGCTCCAGTCCATGATGCATATCTTTCACATGGAGAGCAGGATCAAGGATCTCCTCTAGTTTGTGATTCATATTATTTAGAGGAGAAGGAAATGGTCATGGAGGTACAGAAGGAGCTGTTTACCAGCAAGTGGGGAGCAAGCTCCCAACAACAAGTTTTTCAAGAAGAGCTCAAAGCCAAAGTTGAGGAGCTGAATATTGTTTGTGGCTGCCATGACCAAAAAGACATCGGTCAGCAGACTGTATGTGAAGAAGAGGTTGCTGCAAACATTCCTTGTTTATTCCATGACCATGTGGCTGAGTACATGAGCCTATTCTTAAGTCAGCACTAGAGGTCATTTCAAGAGCATGTATCAGGTTCCTTGTTTGAAATTTTTTTATGGTGCATGCTCATTTTAATTTTTGTTTTTCAGCAGTGTAAAGGCATATGGTCCAGTACTCTAATGTTGGTCTGGATCCATTGGAGGGTTGAACACACTTAGCTGAATTAATTTCTATGCATAAGTAGGAATGTACATAAATAAACTCACTAGCTGAGCATTTACTTTCTAGTTGTTAGAATTTTTATTTCTGCATTTTAGATTGAGGAGGAAAGTCCCATGGAGATTTTGTTGGTTACAAAGATTCAAATATTACTGACTCCATGCCCAATGGTGAAGGATATTGGTCTGCAGGTTCTCAGCACCTTTCCAGCAAGGCATTGTCCCCAGTAGGAGCCAATGTTGTCACTCACTGCTTTATCAGTCATTAGTTGCTTCAAATGCCAAATAATAGTGAATTTTGATGCTCTTTTTTGAGCCACAAAATCTCTCAGGGATAAATCAGACCCTCCCCATTGCATAGTGCCCGAAATGAGCTTTCCAATGGTATATAGAAGTCCCAAAATGGAACTCTCGATTAGAAGATATGGCTTATGGAAGATTAGGAGTCCTCTTGCCTTGAACTGAAGGAAAAGATCTTATTAGAGGGCCCCATGCATAGCAAGTTAAGCATATTTGAGCATCTCGCAGCCCCGCAATCCCACATGACACCTGCAATTCCTTATGGCCCATCCATAAGGAATTGTAGGGGGAAGCACGTTGATATTGTTAGAGCATCAGGGAAGGACAAAGGCTGATTTACACTAAAATCGTTAAAAAACGAAGGGCAGGAGGACCCCATTTCTCTCTCCTCCAAGGGAGCCACATGGCACACTACCCATAGTCTCGCACCCTCATATTGGCAAAGTCGCGGCACATACTTAAGGTTATTAGCATTTCAAAGTTCCGAATGTCGATATCGCATCCTACAGGTCCCAGCATCTCGCAGGTCCCATAGGTCCCACCGAGCCTCGCATCCAACATCTTGGGGACCCCGCAGTCACGTAGTCACAGCAAAATCTAAGACGTTGCGGGGGGCCGATCTTGTGATATATTGTGAAATCATCGGGGAGGGCCAAAAAATTCTAACAAAGAAAAGCATGGAAAAACCAAGGCCGAGCTGCCCCTTCTCTCTCCTCCATGTGGCGGTACAATAAATCCCGCATCTCACAATCCCACAATATTGGTGGATTGGCGAGTTTTTCATTCCAAGACCATGTGGGGGGCGATTCTGCGATGCAGTGTAAAAGTTTCGGGGAGGGTCGAAACTCATTAACAAAGGAAATGAACACGATAACAGGGTTGGGTAGACCTTTTTCTCTCTCCTTCAGGGGGCCATGTGGTGGCATACGATTGCTCCTCAGAGCTAACATGGCCACTGACATCATCAATGACATGGTAGTACGAAGGAAACATGGTAGTACGGATGCTAACCTGGCAGATGACACGTGTCACTCAGTTTCAGCGTTTTTAGGGGTGAAATGAGACCATTTTTAGGTGACACATGGTAGTGATGATGTCACCCCACAGATCGGTGATTGCAGCTTTTAAAGGGAAAAGCTAAAGGTAAAGATTATCAAGCGCCGAGATGCGAGATTCCAAGTAACAAAGGAAAAATGTCCCCCGGATGAGATAAGCTATTACATCATGATCTATAAACATTTCACGTCCGGGATATCAGCTGATGCGATGTAAGGGGAAATCAAAGGGCTTTCCATGTTATAAAGGGAAAAGGCTCTTGGAAACCAGTCTAAATGCCTTAGTGCCTGAAGGTTAAGCCCTTGGTCTTAGCCCTTGGTTACATGAAAAGAACAACATAAGCGGGGCTATACTAAAGGGGGTTTAAGGGGAGGTCAGAATTCGCCTGTTTCACATTATTCTTAAAGGATAAGGTCTCGTGCCCATGGTGCTCTAGTAGTTTTTTTCAGATATTTAAATGGGCGGGTGGATCGGTAGCTATGGTCTTAAGAAGAATAAGCGATGCATTCAAAGCACAAGATGGGTTGATCTAGAAGAAGCCCACTATGACATAGTTCTGGGAGTCAGCATCGAATGAAATAAAGTATAAAATGACAAAGTTGGTCTTGACAACAACTTTGACATTAAATCATTGGGGATGGCGCATTCAAACCAGGTGTGAGCACATTCATGAGAAAACTATTCTGCTACACGCCTCCAGAGTCGGAGTCGAAGGCATCTAAGGGAGAATACACAGTAAACAGGCCAAGCAGCATGGGAAGCAGACTATGACAAAGACAGGGCCTAATCTAAAGTTTTCATAGGGACAACAAAGGACCCCTTCCTCCACTCTTCCTCCTGTTTCTTTTTACTTTCTGTAGTTTTCTATTTCCAAGAAGGGATTCGATCCCAATTGTAATCTTTAGGTAGCAGATCCTTACATTGGCCGAGACAGCTAGTCTAGTAGACAGTTGGTGCTTTGTCTCAAAGATTTTTGTGATTGTAAATCAAGCTCTCCCCCTTTCTTATAAATAGGTGGAAGAAATATTATAGAGGGGCTCCAGAATTTCTCACCGAGCAGTCTGAATTTGGAGAAGCCATTTTGGTCTTGTTTTCTTATTGAAGGGGGACTTCATTGATGTCGTGTTAAATGTATGGACTGGTTATTTGGACCCTTTGAGATAAATGGCATTTCCCTATTGATTCCAAGCATGATTAACATGCAGCATGTTCCTCTCGGTAATCTCATTTCATCTGTGTTTTTCTTCCTTTAAAATATTAAAATGAATACAGTTGGTTCCTCTTCAATCTATGGATTTATCTTAACTGCTCATAGAAGACAGTACTTGTGCTTATCAGAGACCTATATGTGTTATCCACTAGCATTGCAGTACCTATAAAATTATAGATTTACTTGTGCATTTGATTAACCTGTAGGACCTATATTAGTCCAGATCTACATTAGCTTTTGGCAGAGAATGATACCCATGTCATGTTTGATCTGAAAACTTCTTTTGCACTCCTCTATTTATATCATTTCACCTAAAAACCATGGTTTAGGATTTTGTGTTGTTTTCAGGCCTATCCATCGAATTCCACTTTCTCCTGGAAAATTTCTGCTTAGGATTCTATTGTTACAACCCTATGCATCTACTTCCCTCCTTCATTTCCTCCTCTCCACCATTCCTACAACTTCAGTTTTAAGTTGTCCCATTTTCATGTGTCAACCACTAGAGGAAGAAGCCATTTCTCTTTCAAATTTCCCCAATATACCCCCAGCATTTGGATCCATGAGTTGGCTTGAATCTACCTCATTGAAGTCTTATTGAACCAAGCCCCTCCTATAACCTTTTTACATGAAAATTGGAGTGTTGCAGACCCCTCACATATAACCTTTCATGCACTCCTCCTATAACCTTTTTACATGAAAATTGGAGTGTTGCAAACCCCTCACATATAACCTTTCATGCACTCCTCTATCTAAGATGTCCTAGGCACTGGTCTACAATCAACCCAGAGGCTGTCTCTAGGAGGCCTTCTATCTCCCCTGCAGCACTTGTGTTGCTAGTTCCATTTGAAGCGAAAACACCATCCTTGTGGACTATTCCACAGGATACTAGATAAATCTTTCTTCCTTTGTTGGTTGTAATGACTGTCACATCCTTTGTGGACTATTCTACTAGATGTTAAATAGATCCTTCCAATTCATGTGTGTCTCTTCTTGGGTGGCACTACTACCTCTCAATTAGAGGCTCACTTTTCTCCCCTCTCTGTAGTAGAAGAACCTTGACACATTTACAACTGAACCCTCACCAAGCACACCTTCTCGCTTTTCGAAGACACCATTACATCCCTCTCTCTGGTTGATAGTTAAAGCCAAGGCATATCTTTAAGATATATCGAAATCGGGCCGACATTCCATATGGAGCTCCTAAACCAAATGGTGTGAGGTCTAATTGAGACTTCACATCGAGGAGACCCCTTGGTTGACGAAATTCCAACACTGTCAATAGAAGGTATCTCAATCCCAACAATATATAGGATTCTCTAAAAATTGGATCCCACTCATTGTTATCACAATGTATTCCTGTCACATCCATAACCTACTCAAATAGATCTCGAAAGAGCTTCTTCATCCTTCCTCACAGCTAACCATGCTAGCAAATTTGTACTCAACCTTGGTCATGCTTAAATCTACAAACTTCTCATTAAACTATCATGATAGATCTCATACTAAGGCAGCACACAAATGTGCTTATATTATCAATCATGATCCTTATCAACATCAATACATCCATGCAGTCACATATCATAGCATGAATATCTCAAATCAAAATTTATCGTCCCATGCAAATACCTTGAAGCATGCTTAATGTAAACTCAATGTGTATGAAGCGACTCAATCATGAATTGACCGAGTTCTATGAACAACATATATATATGGACAAGTGTTCAAATGGAACAACAATGCTTCAATCAATTGCCAATTTCCAAGTCAAGTTCAATAATATATTTTCATAACTTAATGAAATTTGATTGGAGTGTCCAAGGATTTGCATTTCCACTTTCTTTAACAGCTTCACTAAATAGATTTTCTTTTCCCAACTTCAGGATGTAATACATCATGCCATGATTCTTCATTTCGAACTTCATAGGCCATCTTCCTCTTACTTTGATCATCAGAGGCTCATTTCCTATCAAGAATAGACCATCAGTATATAAAACCAAAATCAAAGCCATACCTTGGTACACTTTTGAAGTAGAAGTTTGGATGGGCACATTTTCCAGGCTTCACCAGATAACTGTCAATGTGAACATATCAGGCTCATGGAGCTTGCTTCATACAATTTTTCTACAAACGTAACACTTTACCAAACTAATATGCTAATCCTTACATAAATCAATATTATGCAATCAAATCAACTAATTCAGCTTTTCAAGCCTTATATGTCAAATCAAAACCAATATCAAAATCATCAATATCACTATAACAAATTCTTTGAACGAGGTGACAGGTAGAGCTCACATCAAGTTATGATTTCATCTATTGTCACACCAACAAATTTTCATTTACCAAGAAATATCAAACCAAAATTCATCAAGTCATCCCCATGATAATAATATAAATATGTTTTGTTACTAAATGCATACACCAAGGACAATTCATGCATGTTCCATCCATCTATTGTGAGATTACTTCATATTGAATTACAATTGTTTATACTTAAACCATTGTGCTAGGAACAATGAGGCCAAAACCATTATTGAATACCAATATTAGTCACTGAAAGTTACTATTCTCACATAGCACTGCCATCAAGGAAACTCGTCAAATAACAAGTCAAAACCCTGTTTTGTTATCACAGTGGGTTCAATCAATCCATAACCCAAAAACATATGAAGCTTCATGTCAATGTTATAAATCATATTTATGAACTATCAAGCATCATGTCATTTCTCATCTATATTAATCAGACAGATCTTGTCTAACCCTTGCAACTATTGCAGTAGCTTCAATGATTAAATCGAAAATAACATATTAATATGCATATTTCAGTCACTTGAAAACACAAGTTTAGTCAATACATTCACATTATCTATAGTAAGTCAAACATTCAAACTTCCTGCTCATGGAATTTTCTGACGTCTTCTTTGTCATACTGTTTGTGCATTCCTAATTTTATGCATAAGGCTTCATCTTTGTGACCTATAGTAATAACCACACCCATAGGCTTTCTTCCGTGAGGTTGAGAGGCTACAACCACACCATCAAATTTTCTCTCATGCAATTGAGGCTCAAAGTCAGGAAAACTCTCTCTTCTTAGACCAAAAATTTGTTGCAGACTAATAATATCAGATATTTTTCTATTCATGTCCATAAGTCATACCTCAACAGTAAAGAATCTTCTATACATATAATGAAAATGATAGGTGTAAGGATATTATGGAGAGTTTCTCCCTTTTAATGAGCAACCCCTTCAGACATAAGTCATCAACATGTCTATAATATTGTCATGCATCAGCAGAATTGTTAGATCATAAATTCAAGCTATATCATGTTCTAAAACATATATCCATCATGGTCATAACATGTTAGCATCAACTACTTCATCATTACATAATGACATAAATCTTTCATCAAGGGTTAGTGTCAAATAACTAATATGAGTATACTTCAAGAATCATGATCACAACATCACTTCTTTATCACATAACTCAATCCATCAAGTCAGGGCATTCAATTTTACCATATGTCATAATTACTAAGCTCATCAAAACTTAACCATGGTCAACAAAGATCTTGAATATCAATACTTCTATCATCACGGTTATCATGCTTATCACAAGCATTATCAATAGTATCAAGCTACCATATAAGAATCAATGTGAAAAACTTTTTTATGTGATCAAGATATCCAAAAATAATGGATGTTAGCCAAACATCAAGTATACTAGTATATCAAAAATCAATATTCTAAGTAGCTTCATAGAATCAAGAAATTCATCATGTCTAAGAATTAGGATAATTGTTCAATACCATGTGCACCATTTCATTATAAGTACCATGAATAAAAATTTCATATGCATGAGCCATTTGTGAAGGCGACATTCTCATCATACCTTAGGGCTTACCTTGCCATCCTATATTGCAACTATAACATTGGAATAAAGCACCATACATACCTTTAGTGTTCAAATACTTGTGCACCTTCTTATTTTACATAAGCAGTTGTATCATTTTGTCAACTTTTCATCTCTTTCCCTTTTCCAACACAAGTTATTCTCTTCCTACACTAGCCATGATCCTCAAGAAGGATCCACTTATCACAACTCATTAGGAGGTTAGAAGCCTACAAATACTCAAATATACATGTAGGAAGTATAAGTAATAATCTAAAAAATAATTTAAACAAAAGTAAAGACATAAAGGAGCACCATAAATCGAAAGTACTTATCTTTAATGAGAGGTAATTGTCTCCCTCTTGAACTAGCCTTCAAGAGCCATCATTTTCCATTGTCCATATGATAATATTTTCTTCAATATTTCAACCGACTTTATCCACAACCAGGCAGAATAGGGGCTATCCCATCTAAGGCTTCATCAAATCTGACACAAGTTCTTGAACATCTTCACATTAGTCATGCTAGGGTTTCTAAATTGGACATCTCAAATATTTTCCATAAACCAGGGTTTATTAGAAACCATAGCCTCATAATATCCCTTAAAACCTAATAACCAAATTGACTAATGTTTTTTTCAAACCTTAGTATCCTTTTAGGTCTCCTCCATCTTCTCTTGCTTCCATCAATGGTGTCATAAGAAGGGTGATCTCCATGACTTTTTTCAACCCAAATTTGATACCATGTTAATTTTTCTTAGGGCTTATTGTTCTTGGCTTTAATAATTGTGTTCCATTGTTTCCATATTAAATTCACCCATTACATTATTACGTTATTCATATTTACACCATTATTCAACAACATATGTAACTATGTAGAAAGAACAATATCATCATCTATCCAGTATAACATAAATGAACAGTAGAAGAAAAATATTCACACGTAGAGACACCAGGATTGGTCAGAGACTAGGGGAAAGCCCACTATGGGGAAAACCCTTTCAAATTCTTCTTCTTATTAGATTGTCGTTGAATGATTCAACAAAAGAGAGTACAACGATCCATATCTTTAATTGTAAACCTAACTAGTAAAATCAACTAAACAACATCCACGAGAAGAGACCAACAATGTTAATTCTCAAAACCCTAATTCAGAAGCCTGTAATCAACTATCATTGTCTACGATCAACTGTTGAATAGTGCGGTCAATGAGCAAAAACTTCAGTCAAATGAAAAATGTATGTTTAGGTTCTAGTCGAAGGAGGAAGAGGTGGGTGAGTGACTAAGAGTTTTTAGTTGCTCCCTTGATCCTCCAATCCAATGACTACAGCCAAAATTTTCCTTTGATAAGCCTGTGGTTGTGGCCCAAAACCCTAGAAACACACACAAGCTTTAGACCATGTAATTTCTCCTTTGTACGAACCTATTCTCCACGGATGTGCCTTAGACCCGTGCAACCCAAAACCAAGAAAAGGAATAGAAGAATGTCTCCAAATTAGTTTGAGGTCACCTATATTTATAGCCTTCCAAGGCTGTCCAATTTTCTTTAGGTACGACCTAATCAAATATGCACATGTGGGCTTATAATTCAAAAGTACACTTTCCCTTATCCAAATTGAGCACTTAAATAGTCAAAATTGGTCCTCTCGAAAAGAGGAATGTCATCCCACGATTGGAATTTCTCACTCAGCTTCCAAATTAACACACGGGAAGTTCCAAACTTTGTGGATTAGACCTTGCAACTTCAATGAAAATCTCAGCCATAACACCTTCAAGATAAAATCCTTAGACGGAAGGATTTACCCCCTTCTCGTAAATTGCCTACATTTGAAACATTATTTTCAGTAGCACCTACAAGTTGTGTTTCCTATACAGTTTATTTTCTATCTTTTCTTTCATATGTGTCACTCGTACATGTGTTACATTAGTCATGGCTTATCCTTTCATGTTTTTTGTTCATTGTACATAAATAAGATCTTGTTTAAAAGTGCATGGATCAAAATACTTTATGGTATAATAAAGGAGAAGTTTGACAACCACAACGCTTGGTTTTCTGTTGTTCTCCTTGTTTGTTTGAGAAATTCCATAGGTTGAGTTAAGTCTAGATGGAAAATATGATTTTTCCAAAACGATAACCTTGATGGAACCTATTAAGTCCACACCTATACTAGTATCTAAACTACTCCACTTGGTGTAACTCTACTTGTGTTTTAATGCTTTTCCAATCTAGTAAAAATTGGAATAAGTGGAAATCTAAAGCGAGAAAACCAATATCATAGGTCTTAAAATACTTATCTGAAGGGGAAACCTCCTCTGCTCTCAATAAATCAAGATCCCTCTTCCACCATTGAAAATAATTAGTTTCAATGCACAGTTCTATTAAATAAATAAATAAAGGGTGAAAGAAGAGAAAGGATTCATGTGTAGGGAGGGAAAGCAAGTAACTTCACAGAGTTAGTGTTTAGGCTCGCTGGCAGCAAAGTAATGTTTGTGCTCCTGAGGGGACTCTGATGGGGTATTGTCTAGGCTTATTAGCGGCAAAGAAAAACTAGAGATGAAAACTCATACTCTGAATATCATTAACTCACCACACATATTATCCTTTTCCGGATTGAAACAATTGGCATATGGTGTATCTTAATGTGTGTTCAACCAAGTAGAGAAAAGTGATAGGTTATGTATAAAACCAAATCGAAGGGGGGGAATTTAGGCAATCGATACTTTCTGAAGGTCTAACCCTTAACCGAAATCTATTTCCATATAGAGAAGCTAAATTTTTCCTAGTGGCTACAACACGCTCCAAAATTTCACCACATTCGAATTTTGGAACCTACTATCACCATCACCTTGATCATCAAGTGTTGTATCATGTTATTCTATGTGTTTCAAGTGTCGTTCTATGTTCTCAAGTTTCGTCACATTGGTTAGAACATATTTAGGTGCATTTCATGTGTTATTGTGTTTTCTTCTTGAATGTGTACGAAAAGAAATCACTTAAGGCTGTGGATGACAAACCATCCTAATGATGAAAATGGTTGTTAAACATTGTGAATCTGCAACAAATGATAGAAACAAAACCTGCCAAAGCCCTGATCTATGCCACAATCATATTTAAACAACAAAATGGAATAGTAAAATAAGCGGAAGTAACTCCAATAATCCAATGGAAACTAGATATATAAAGAATATATTTTATTAAACAACACCTATGAAGGGAACAAATAATGTTACCAGTCCCCCTCTATGGGATGCGTTCTTGTCTATCCTCAAATGTTTTCAGCTTTTATAGAGTCTCTCTCCTATATAATGTTTAAACCCAACAAATAAAATGTTAGAGCTCAATGAGAACTCAAATAGAAAATAAAAATGGTGTGCGACTGTGATAATAATCACAGCTGCAACAGTGAGTGCAACAATGAAAATAATCGAAAGTGAATAATGAATGCAAAACCCTTCTATTTATAACAAAATATTAGGTTATCCTCGAATAATGAGCAATAATAAAATTATGAACCCATTCTAGAATAACCATTTGGAATATTTTATTATATTTGGTTAGAGGGAAAAAGTATTTAAACTTTTATTTAGAAATAATAAATAAATAAATGATTTATTTATCGTCTCAAGAAATATAGTTAAGGAATAGTAAAAAAATAATGATTTATTTAATTATTCCTAATGGATTTGGTCAAACTTGACAAGGAATAATAACTAATTAGTGATTAATTAATTACTCCTAGAGAAAAATTGGATAATTAATAGTTTATCTATTTATTTCTCATAATTGGGTGAAATGTGACAATGAATATTAATTAAACAATGGTTTAAATAATTATTCCTAGAAGATAATTAAATAACTAGTGATTTATTTAATTATTCTTCATGGGTTTAATTATAAATGACTTATAAAATGTAGCTTATTAAGTAATTTCTCACAGTGAAAGAAATTTTACTATGGTAAAATTGGCCCTACATGGTGCACTTTGATCCATCTAGACAATTATGGCTAGATGATCAGTTTTTTGTGATAACAAATTGCCCCCTAACATACTAGTGTTAGTAGAAAAATGTATGACCGAAGTACATTGTAAGGACACAGTCACTAGACAACGAAGTGGAGTTAGAGAGAGAGAAAGAGAGACCAACGGAGCTTGAGGCGGGGGAGGCATACCTATAACCGTCAAGATAACTTAGTACAAAAATAACGATGCGCCCAGAAACATGAAACTAAGCAATAAAATACATGTTGAATGGTACATGACATGCTGACATAACTGAGCCAGAAAATAATACAATGTGTCCCATATACATAATGCGCCTGGAAAAAACATGAGTAAGGAATGAATACAATAACATCTAAGTACATGAGATATAATGGCCCTTCCCTCAAAACAATGGGTGCGATGGAGGGTAGAATGACCAAAGAAGACCTGCTGAATAGGGAAGGGCTTTGCAAAACTGAATTGATCATCTAAAGGATATATGCATGCTATGAATGTTACAAGTGGTAGGAACCGAACCCATCAAATCTACGAAACTACATCTGAGGTTGTAGTATGATAGGAAGGAATCCAGGCATTTGGGGGGCTACCTGAAGGGCCACCCCCTCATGAGGTCTGAAACATCTCACATAGACTTGCGAATCACTGGTACAATCTGCTACATAACTAGACCATTAAGTGTATGAATCACAAGCATGAAACAATCAATTCAAAGGGAAATGATGATTCCCTTTACTTGATCCGAGGCACCGAACGACAGTGAAAGCTGGAACCCAGATACACCACCCTCTAGGTCGTTCTTCTGGAATAGATGTGCTGATGTCGATAGAATAGGGCCTGCCATAGGCGAGGTAATGAGGATCCTCAACTAAGGACGAGGGAAAATAGTAATGCGACTAGTGGACTGACACCAGGGACAATGGTAAAAACGGGATTGAGGGACAAATGGACGACTTCCCATGTCAGAGCATAAAGTACATGGTTGACCTATCAGCGACTGACTCGACTCTGGAGGGGATGGGGGATAGTATGACTGAAGGCCAAAATGAACAACACAGGATGAATGGTATGCAAAGATGGATTAAATATCGTTGCATGATATAATGGGACATGGAACAGACTCCATGGATGCAAAGGCTACTCATTGCAGATGCTCTGAACAAGGGTGACTCGATGACGCTACCACACTGAATAGCCCGGTGGGGACCATGAAAGCATGAGCAAATGATGGTTTCTCATGACGAAAATCGACACATGAAATGACAAGCAGCAAGGGAAGGTGGTCCCCAAAGTACAAGCATCACATATGAAGAAATTCAATTTTGAGAGGCGACGAAGTGGCCCTTCTTGGAAAAAAGGGTTCCGGGTGAAGTGTCAAATCATAAAAAACTAAGAAATACCCATTATAGTATCAATGAGAGAATTCCAATGGTGTTGATGTTTCGTCAAACTGAGTTACAGTTTGGTCGCAATGGGCGATAGAAAAACTGTGGGGTTTACTATAAAAGGGCATTTTTCCTTCCAATTTGAGAGGAGGAGAAGGCTCAAAATCTTGTGGAGATCATGACAAAAAAACAGATCATCGGAATTGGGATTTGCAACTTTCAAGCAAGTGGCCTTACTTGTCTAAAGATGGCCTTAATGCTTCATGGAATGATGGTTCCTGATGAAGAATTAAGGGAAGAGGAAAACGAGAATGAACTACTATAGGGGGTCTAGAATCATCCTCACCCATGAAGTTAAACATGGGGACTATCTAGACATAGAGTATAATATTTGAAGATATGGTATCAAATGTCTATGATATGCGATGTGAATATGGCTCGCCGGGGAGGTCGGTAGGACAAACTATCCAAGGACTAGGAGGATAATTGACCATATCTAGATCAAGTGGGATATAGGTTGAGTCTTATGTTAATCAATTGAGAAGATGGCTAGGGGGAAAACATCATGCCCACAAGCATGGGATGCTACCCGCAAACATATGTGATGGAGGGGACTAATCTGGTACGCAAAGGTGGGGATGATGCCCCCTAGTAGGAGGAGTTTATGGAGAGCCATTTTGTTTCACGTGCTTAAAAAATGGATTCAAGCATCTTGGCCCAACTTGGCATGAGTTCCTCCAAAGGATGATAAGGAGATGTAGGGGCATATGTGCCCCCTAGTATGTTATGGGTGTACTGGATGTATTTAGAGTGGTGGACTCGAAATATGGGAGGAATTACACAGGATCATGCATATCGTTCCAAGGATAATCAAGGCTAGTCATGACTTCCATGATGTCCTCATCAGAATGAAAGATGGGGGGATGAGGGGAATATTAATTACATGATGCAGTGGTGGTTCCTAGTGCATCATTCTGAGAAAGAAGGTTCACATAAGCATCATCTAAACTGGTAGACGACGAGCTAGTAGATGGAAAATCTATTTATGTTGACACCTGTGTTTCTAATGAAGGAGGTTCGATAGAAGCGCGCACAGAAACCTTAGAGGGGTTTTCCTACGAGGAACTCAAGGATGACGAAAAGTAAAGAATATGGACATGGAGTCCTTCATCTCACATCAGGGGGAGTGATCACGATGGTGCAACTAGAGTCCCCCTATTCTAGTACACTAGGGGTACCAGAATCCACAGGTAGAGGAGTAGAAAATTGTCTACGAGCGGCCTTATATTCGCAAAGCGATTGAAAGCAATCACAAAATTCATCGAGGCGAGGGAAACAATGAGAATAGTGACCATAATGATCGCACAAGGCACAAGGGTGATTTGTGTGCAATGTTTTGATTTTTTTGGCTAGTCTCGGTAAGGTAACTTGGACCTCAGGGATCTTTGACTCAGGGAATGTTTCATGAACCAAAGGTTTGAGATGAGGAAGTTCAGGAAAGTTATTGGTGGCATTCCCAACAACCTCACAGAAAGTGCACGGAGGTGTTAGATTTGGAGCTTTGGGAGCTGGAGGTGCTTGGGGAGCCTTGTCCTTAGGTTCCTTCTTCTTAGCTTTGCCCCCTTGTCTAGATGCTTTCGTAACAGGAGTGGGTTCCTATTGAGGAGACGATGGAACTGGAGTAGTGATAGGGGTCATAGGGATCATTTGAATCGGGGTGAAAGCTTGATATGGTCTCAGCTAACTAGGCAGGGTGTTCGTAGGGGGATCAATGTGCCACACGATGATCCCTAAAGTCATATTAGGGAGGACCAACGAAGCCACGACAGGGACAGAAAATGTTCACATAGGAGGAAACAAGAAAGGTATTTATCCTACAGGGTAATCTCCGAGTGGAACAACTCTTGGATGGTTGAGACCTTGAGGAATAATTCCTGGTGGGAACAAAGGGGAGGCACCAATAAAAGGAGGAGATCCTGGGGGAGTGGATCCAGATGGCTCGGCTGAGATGGTAACCACGAGATGTTGAGGAGATGGTTGTGGATTACATGTACCATACTACTTTTGAGCAGCCCGTGACGCTTGTAACATCTAAACACTCAAAGAGTTAGGCTCATAAATGGGAGGGGGAGGACTAGAAAAAGAACCTAATAATGAGGAATCTTTGTAGACTTCAGGTGAAACACTGGTGAGAGGGGTTGAATACTGCTTGTCAGACATCAACAAGATAATGGACTGAGGGGAGGCTAAGGATGATAGCTCGTAGGATGTCAATTGATCGATGGTGATGATCTTCCCTTCATGGGGGAAGCACATCTTGCATAAAACCGCAAATGTGACGACTGATATGGAATAAGTGTAACTATGACCCAAGAGAATGTTGTAATCTAGAGGGGCATTAATAACCTCAATGTCTACATGAACAATCTTTCCCGAAAGAGTCATTGGAAAATTTTGATACATGCCAAGAGGCTGGGAGGAGTGACCATCCTAAGCACGCAAAGTGATGGTGGATGGGGATAGTTTAGGTGACTTGATTTGCTTCCAAACAAGAGCGGGCATCACGTAGGCGGATGATCCTTCGTCAATAACTCATCAGGAGATTGTGGCATTATAGACTCTGACTAGTATTTGAAAAGAAATGGATGGAGGTAATGGAGGATGTTCTGACGTACCAACGGGAAAGACAATCAAATGATCGTCTGAAGGATCTACTGCATCTAAAGCAGTTAGTGGAGATTTCTTTATAGATGAGCATGAGTGGAACACTTCCACCGTCAACATGGAAGTAGGTGATTATGCCCAGTCATCTACTATACTGTATGTATGGGTAGCTCAGTTAGAATTCACGTTATGACATAATGGTCCCTTGGGGATCTTAGGAATTGACTCAACTTTAGGTTGAGGGATATGTAGTGGATCATTTTGTGTCGTAAGAGGCTCAGTAAATGCTTTGGTTTTGGATTCAGTGGCAGACAAAGTAGATGGCTTGTCATATTGATGCGACTGAGTTTGCAAGTTGATATCAGAGGGATTGACCTCGTTAGAATTCATCATAAGGATCTGGTAGTCACTAGGAATAGAAGGTTGGGGAAGGTGGACTGCTTGACCTTGTTGAGGTTGAGCAACAAAAAATTCTTGCTAAGGGAAAGGATTTGTGAGCATGACCAGTTGAGATGGCGCATGATTCTGAGGTAGTTGTTGCATGGGTGGTTGACCTCTAGAAGTTGCTTAGGCTTCCCACATTTGGTGCATCTAGGGTAAGAGGGGACACTCATAAGTATAATGGCCATGTACACCACAACGCACAGAAGGCTTGTTTGTATCAACAGCCTTAATCTTCTTGTGATGGTTGCCCTATTGTTGGTTGTTGGTGTTAGGCTGGTTCCCTAGGGTTCATTAGGTTGATTACCTTGGTTACCCTTATTCCCTTTCCCCTTATTCTTTTTCTTTGAATTTTGGGGATTGGTTGCACTCTATTGTGCAAAAACTTGACCCTCATGGGGTGATGATTGTTGGGGCTAAGGATGCATGTGAGGCTACAGCGCTAATGCCTAAGGGGTTGGAGCGGTCGGCGATGCATAGGTATAAGATGGTGAAGGGAAAACAGTCTAGTTGACAGGTTGAGCACTAGCTGGCCCTGACATCTACTGATGTGGTTGGGTAAATGAGTAAGAGGTGATTTGTTTTGAATACATGTTGTTGGCAAGAGGGGCATAAGCATTAGAGGAACTAGTGCACCCCGTCCCTGTGGATAGCCATTAGTTGGATGAGTATATAGTGAAGGATGTGAAATAGATCTAACGATACCGTCGGCACTATGAGATTCCCCCGATGCATTGGCACCACCAGGATGGGGGAGGTCTGGTATAATGATATAGACATAAGCGGATTGAGCATAAATCAAGTCATATCTCCGAGCGGTTTGCAGACCCTCTTCCTTTGTCTGAGGAAAATGAGACATGACATCTTTGGAAATAGGTGCTAAAAGAGTCCTAAGAAACTAATCAAGGTAGACACAGTCTTCAAAGGGTGGATCACAACACATGCTCCTCCTTCTATGCCATTCTTGGACATGGTCGGAAAGACGAGTGGTAGAAGACAGATGAAATGTGGTCAAGAGCTTTGTACCAATGTTGTATCATAGAGGCAACTGAAAATATGAAAGGAATGCTTTAGCAACCGTCGTGAAAGTGGAATGAGAGGCAGTGGGTTGATCGACATACCACTTCTCAGCATCTCAAGTAAGCATGGGTTGGAACAGTTGAAGACGGATGGAATCATCGGTGATGGAATTGGATGAACACCACATATGGAAGGAGTGGACATGATTGGTGGGGTCCTCTCCAGAATTACCCTCAAACTTGGGAATGTCAGAGGGAAGTTTAGTCGGCATAGCTAGCCAACCAACATCGTGGTGTATAGGGTCATTGATCAACTGGCTAAAATCCAGGAGGCTTAACCTAGCCATGAAAGGTAGCATGGGAGCTGCCGGAATGGTTCCTGAGATGGTTCTGCTAGATGTGACCACCGGGGTAGAACCGGAGCCAACACTAGGTTGGGTTCCTGCACCTGTAGTGTGTCCTGACATGATGATGGTATGCAATGAAGGAGGCTTGGAATCAGATGAACCAGGAGAGGATTCAGTATGGGGACTCAGAGGACTATGAACTCAAACTCTGCAGGGAACAGTAATATGCCCAAGCGGAAACTGGGGATGACGGTCTAAGAGTCTCTGTGACAAACACCTTGGTGGTGCAATGGTTATAAGACACATGTGACATGGAAATGGTGAAGGGAGATAAACAAGATGTTTGTCTATGTGTGGGGAGATAAATTAATTAAGTTAAGTCTTGGCTTGGCGGTGTAAACCAAACACCCTTCGCTTAAGGTGTTCTTATGTGTGCAAGTGTGTTTATTAATTAAGCCCATATCGTGTTTGAAAAAAGAAAAATATTGTTGAAATAAACTGAAACTAAAAACAGAAAATGAACAATAAATCAACTTTCTAAAACCCCACCCAAACTGGGTTTTCAAACACTGTGCTGTTTGGTGGCGAAATCGACTGAAAACACACAAAAAGGGCTAACATATTTAAGCATCGTTGTGACTAGGATCAAATGACACTATGATGTTGGAAAGTGGTGCATCAACAGCAAAAAATCAGGGGGGTAAATCGTTGCAGAAAGATAGGGAGATGGGTGTGAAAGCAAGGGAAACCAATGGGACCCTAAGGCAAATGACCAAACAAGGTTTAAGATGAAATTTTGGATGGAAACAACCTATCGATGAAGATCTGAAAAAGGAAGGTATAGATCTAGAAAATATGGCCGAAAGCTTTGCAGAAACATAGACTTCTTACTTAGCTAAACTCCTCCTATAAAGGTGGAAGCATACTAGAAGCCCTAAGGGGATAAATTCCACTTTGACAAGTAAACCAAAGTAGATCAAGGCCTAAGAGAGGTGAGAAATTGGTCAACCAACCCAGTGAACATCTCTCAGAAAAAACCAGAAACAGGTTGGAAAAAATCCCAAAAACCTAAAATCACAGGTACTAAATTGATTCTTGGGATATCGCACTTTTTGAGCTAAAAAGTGCGCTCTAAACCTCCAGATCGCACTTTTGGGGCAAAAAAGTGTGATTTATGCTCCTTGATTCTCAGTCGGTAAGTCTCGGAAAATTTTGTCATCTATGTCATGGCTAGATCCTATGACCTGCTGAAAAGACCAGAAAATTTACAGAAGTTAGAAATTCGAATGATCTAGGGTTAGAAATCTAGTAAACAACATTAAGAGACTGAACAAGAAAAACCCTAAGCTAAAAAATGAAGGTCACCCAGTTTTTCAAATCATAATTAAAAACCCAGTAGAGTCACCAAATTGTTATTGTGTTTTCTTCTTGAATGTGTACGAAAGGAAATCACTTAAGGTTGCAGATGAAAAACAGTCCTAACAATGACAATGGCTGCTAAAAATTGTCGATCTACAGCAAATAATAGAAACAAAACCTGCCAAAGCCTTGATCTATGCCACACTCATAGTTAAACAACAAAATGGAATAGTAAAAGAAGTACAAGTAACTACAATAATCTAATTGAAACCAAATATATAAAGAATATATTTTATTAAACAACACCTGTGAAGAGAACAAATAATGTTACCAATCAACCTCTATGGGATGGGTTCTTGGTTATCCTCAAATGTCTTCAGCTTTTATAGAGTCTCTCTCCTCTATCATGTGTAAACCCAACAAATAAAATGTTTGAGCTCAATGAGAACTCAAATGGAGAAGAAAAATGGTGTGTGATAGTGATAATAATCAGAGCTGCAACAGTGAGTGCAGCAATGAAAATAATCGAAAGTGAATAATGAATGGAAAACCCTTCTATTTATAGCAATATATTAGGTTATCCTCAAATAATGAGCAATAATAAAATATTGTTAACAACATTCTAGAAATAGCCATTTGGAATATTTTATTATATTTGGTTAGAGGGAAAAGGTATTTAAACTTTTATTTAGAAATAATAAATAAATAAATGATTTATTTATCATCTCAAGAAATATGCTTAAGGAATAGTAAACAAATAATGATTTATTTAATTATTCCTAAGGGATTTGGTCAAACTTGACAAGGAATAATAACTAATTTGTGATTAATTAATTATTCCTGGAGAAAAATAAGATAATTAATGGTTTATCTATTTATTTCTCATAATTGGGTCAAATGTGACAAGGAATAGTAATTAAAGAATGGTTTAATTAATTATTCCTAGAAGACAATTAAATAAATAGTGATTTGTTCAATTATTCTTCATGGGTCTAATTATAAATGACTTAACAAATGTGGTTTATTAAGTAATTTCTCACAATGAAAGCAATTTTACTATGGTAAAATTGGCCCTAGATAGTGTACTTCGATCCATCTAGTAAATTATGGCTAGATGATTATTTTTTTGTGATAACATCATGGTTGTAACATCTTTGTTGTTTTAGAATGACACTTTTGGGTTGTAGTCACACACACTTGACTTGTTATACTTGGGGAATGTGTAGAAAGTGGTGTTTTGATGTATATTTATCATTTTTCAAGTTTGTCTATGTTTTCTCAATTAGTTGGTATGTGTATCACATGGTCCTATGTCTAAAACTCATCATGTCCACCCCTTGACCTATCTCCCATACTTAGACAATTTTTGGTTTCAAAGCTAACTCATTGATGTAAAGTTTGCATGAGCACACTTTGAAGCCTTGATCGAGAATCCTTCATTATTTTAAAGTGCACCATGCACCGTCCTAGAGTGCAAAGTGCACTCCTTAATCCTCTTCCCCTTCCTTGTTTTGAATTGTGCCCTTGAAGAGATCAAGTCTTCCTTGAGCGCACTCCTTCAACTCAAAAAAGTGTGCCCTCCTAGATCACATGACTGCACTTGAAAGGCCTTAAGCTTAACCCTTCAACCTTCCACAATGCGCCATGTGCCCTTTTAGACCCTTTGAGTGCATGAGTGCACTCCAAAGGCATGAAGCATCAACCTTCAACCTTCAAGCTTGTGCCATGCATCGTCTTGGGCCTCTTAACAACATGAGCGCACCCCAAGTATTCCCCTTTAGACTTCAGGAGTGCACCGTGTACCCTCCTTCTTGCCCTTGAGCAAACAGTGCACTTTGGAAGCCCGAAGCCTCATCCTTTGTCCTTTGGACTTGCGCCATGCACACTCCCTTGATTGTCTTGCTCCCTTGAGCGCATGAGTATGCACTGAAGCCCTAAAGTCTTCCCTCTCATCCCTTCAGCCCTTTGAAGTGTGATAATGTGCCCAGAAGATCTCATTGTCCCTCTGAAGCACACTGAAAAGGAATGAACAAAAAATATGCATAAAACATGTTAGAATATGAGATTTTTAGGTTGATGGCTGCTTTTCGTGAGTGATTGTAGCCTTAGTTATCTTAGAAACATCATGACAATCATACATGAGGATAATTGGGCAGAGAATACAATCAAAGGAAGCATCAAATAACCAAGAACACAGTGAAAGCTCGATGATCAAAGCACCATAAAGACTCAAAGATCAAAGGCCCTTTGGAGGATGAAGGCATCAATGATCAAAAGTTTTATGAAGAACAAAGACAAGAGTGGAAGTCATGTCACCATTGAGGAAATTCCATGTCATTAGTCACTATTAGTCCCAGTCACCAAAGATAGTGATATCTCATGTTTTCATCATATGATGATGTGGAAGTCATCATGTAATGTTGTATTCATTGTAAATACAAACAAGTGGAAGTCTAAAATTCATGTATGGACAAAATAGCCATCAAAGTCCAAAATACATGTAATATAAAACGCATATGTGATTCCAAAGGTCATTTGGAAGTCCAAAGGTCTTAGAAGTCCAAAGGCCATTAGGAGTTGGAAAGACAAGAGTCATGGAGATGTGAAAGGTCATGCCTCAAGTTATAAAAGGATCCTCATTTCTCACGTAAAGGAATTTTAACCTTGGCTTCTCCCATAAGGCATTAGAGAGATAGAGTTAGTACTTTTGGGAGCAAGTAGTGGCTCTAGCACTCCACTATTGGAGATAGTGATGTCCATTGTATTTATGTATCTTGGAACTTTTTCTTAATATTGAAGCCTTTTAGGCCAACACAATTTCACACATGGATTGTGAATGTTTCTAAGACTATTCTTTAGATGTTTATTATTCATGTTTTCTTTCATATGTACTAGAGTAATTGAATTATTTCGGTGATTTTGGTTCTCAAACTTATTGGAATTCTATTGTAATGTTTATAGTGGTCATCGCATCTATGTGAGCTATTTCACTTGATGATAGACGGTCCTTTCTCTTTCTATTAGTGTCTCCATCAGGGTAGTACTATCACTTCTCTCTCAGAGGCTCACTTTGTTTCCCCTCCACACTGAAAGAACCTTGATACATCTACAATTGGACAATCACAAGGCACACTCGCTCGCTCATTTGAAAGGACATTTGTGCTTCTAACCCTTGTTAACAGTTAATGTCAAGGCATATATTTAAGTAAATGATAGGTGGGTCGTATTACAGATGGGACTCCTATAGCAAACAGTGTAAGGTGTAATTAGGACCTTATATAAGGTAGATCCCCTATATGATGGTGGTTTCCAGCACCATCAACAAGTTGTTAACTCACTAATCTCTCAGTTAACTAGTCAATCAAATAAAAATAGACCCAGTCATGCATGGAAATCAAGATACCTAGTTGAGAGGATGGAAAAGGTACATTTGTATTTATAATTGTATATTGTTCAATGTACACTGATTTTGCATTGAGCAGGTGGTCAATTCTTCTAACAATTGCGTAAGGAAATACAAAATTTCCCTATTATTTAGGACTTAATTTCCTCCTAGATTGCGTAAGGAAATAGGAGGTTGGTTGAGGCTTGAATTGGCTAAGTTTTGGCTAGAGCAATTCAGGAAGTAGGAGAACATTATTACAGTGCAGGGTATGCTTCAGAGTTGAAGCAAGATATTGTAATTGTTTCTCATTCTCATTTGAATTAATACAAAGCACAGGAGGGGTTTTTCCCAGTTGGGTTCCCCTATAAAATCATCATGTTCCATGTGTTTTGATGGTTGTATGTTGTTTCATGTTTTTTCTATCGTTTGTTTTCCTTTCCGAGAAATAGTAGAATAAATTTATGTCTCTTAATTTCAGTTCGATTTCATTAATAATATCATATTTCTTGCAATTTCTATAGTTGTTAACATCTAAACACTCTAGGAAATCATTGACTCACGAAATAACCATTGAAATATCATCCACTATCCATAAAACATAACAAATACATCTCCATTCTCTTTTCCATGGTACCTATGTAGTAGTCTCCTTCTAGTGTGGTTAGTGTGGGTAAGAAGAACCCATCATGTATTAACTTTTGTAATAACCTAGAATAATTATACATTTTCTATAAGGTATCAAATTCACAACAATTAATAAGGAAAAGGGAGGCTTCTTAAACAACATATCCTTTATGCTCTACTTTAACCATCTATCTCTCTTTCCAGCTCCACAAATTAGTCACCCCTTTCTAGATTTGATCATTTTTGTATATTATTCGAGAGCATAGAGTTGTAGTTTTTAAAACTTCAATGATTTTGAAACATGAGAATAGTGAGAGTGAAGAATTCAATTCAAATTAGAGTGGAAGGATGTACATACGGATGGAGGTTGTTTAAATTTCCATGACGGTGAGGTCCATTACACAAATCCAAGATGATTGTACTCAACCCCCATACCTAACATGTGTAGGCTTCTCACCTAAGAAACACCACATGCATTGAATCAATTGGTTATAATTCGAATATGGCCCTTAAGTTTTAAAAAAATGCGCATGGTAAATAAAAAAATAAGAAATGATTGAGGAAACATAAAATTACTCATTTCCCTTGGACCCACCTTTCTCTTCCTCTCTAGTGGACACATAGCCCCTCTTGCATTCTCCAAAACTAGCTTGTATCTTTGTATTAAATTTCAAATTGATGTTTAAAAATCTTGATTATACCATGAAGAGCATACCACATGGTATATAAAAAAACTTAATTATCATAATATTATGTAACCATTTACAAGCTAGCCCTGGGCTTTGAACTCCATACCAAGAATCCATAAAAGATATTTATATCATTTACACATGGTGTCATTTTATTTAAGTTCATATAATTAGAGTTCTCCAACATTGTGGATTGTTCTCATTCCACTCATTCCATAGAAATTGGTATTAATAACATTAACTATAATAAAATAATAACGAAGATGATAATATCTTTTATAATAATAATAATAATAATAACATTTATAATTCTAATGTTAATGCTAATAATAATAGTAATAATAATAATAATATCTTTTTTATTAATTTTAACAACAATATTAATAATAAAAGTATAATTTATTTCACCCTTTTAATAATAGAGTTGTTAATCTTTCGCGTTTTTTTATTCTCATGTTTATAGTCTTTTAGAGAAGGTTGAAATTTTTCCCTTGCTCTTAGAAAAATCCGAGTTTATGAGATTATCCGTGACATTGAATTCGGGATAAGGGACTTACTAGACTCTACTAAGGAGATCACTAGACAGGAATGTGTGGTTGTCCTGAGAAAGGCTAAGTCCCCTAAGAACAACCTTAGCAAACTTGAGTTTGAGGCTCTCAAGGCTTTGAATAATAACAAGGACATCATTATTCTTAAAATTGACAAAGGGATTGTTGTTGTTATCTTATATAAGGAATATTATCGGAGAAAAATGTTAGATCATATTTGTAATATCAGGAGCTATAAAAAACTTAATAAGAATCCCTTAAAGAAGATTTCTAAAATAGTTGCTCTAGCCATAAAATCTAGTAGCACTGTTAGCTCTCTTAGCCAAATGCTAATTGAGAGCAGCCCTCTCACTCCTAGGATTTATGGTCTTCCAAATATCCATAAGGAAGGGGCTCCCTACATCCCATTGTCAACACCATTGGAGGTTCGACCTATCTTCTTGCTAAGTTTTTAGCGAATAGGCTAAAACCTCTTGTTACGGGACTGAATCCTTTGTCAAAGATTTGTCTTAGTTTTTCAACAAATTAAAGGGTATAAGGTTGGATCCTGGTGATAATTTGGTGAGTTTCAATGTGGTCTCCTTGTACACTAATATCCCCATTAACGAGGCCATTGAATTCATCAAACGCATTACAGATCGAGATACATCTTATTTGGTTGAAATTTGTCTTACATATACTTTCTTCAGTTTTGAAGGTGAATTTTATGAACAAACTTGTGGAGTTTCAATGGGTTCCCCCCTTTCCCCAACAGTGGCTAATTATTTTATGGAGGACTTTGAATCTAAGGCCTTATCCTCAGCTTTATTCCAGCATAAGCTTTGGAAAAGGTTTTTGGATGACACTTGCATCATTTGGTCTCATGGTCGAGAAAAGTTGGAGCTCTTTTTCCAGCATCTTAACAATCAATCTAGTTCCACAAAGATTACTATGGAATGTGAAATCAATGGAAACCTCCCTTTCCTCAACATTCTTATTTCAAAGAGAGATGATGGTTCTTTCTCCACCAGGTTTTTTGGAAGAAAACTCACACTGAACAATATCTCATGTGAATTCGCTTAATTTTCCTACTCAAAAGCTAGGTGTTTTAAACACCTTAGCCACTCGGGCAATACAAGTTTCTAATGAAAACCACCTCAATGATGAAAAAATCCATCTCCTTAGTTTCTTTAATAAGAATGGTTATATTAAGTTCCAATATATTAAAGCCTTCCTTAAGTCTAAAAAATTTCCTAGGATTAAAGATGATCTTAAAGATCAGTTTGCAGGGGTGCATCTTTCGTTTATCCAAGGAAACACTGACAAGATTGCTAAGGTCCTAAAGAAGCATAAGGTTGCATTGACATTTAGGCCCCTAAACACTATCTGAAACTCCCCGAGATTAGTGAAGGACACTGTGAACCCTAAAAATGGGAAAGGTGTTTATGTCATCCCTTGCTCTTATGGAACTCTATACATTGGTGAAATTGGTAACTCAATTAATCAGAGGATCCTTGAGTACGCAACTGACATCAAACATGGAGGTCCCACTCCTCTGCTTTGGCATAACATCCAAAAAAGACAAACCATCACATCTGCATTGAAGTGGTGAGGGTCATTGCAAGGATTGATCATTTTCATCACCATAAGTTTAGGGAGGCCTTGGAAATTGAAAAGAGGTCTATCAATCTGAATAGAGACGATGGTTGGAATATTAGCAGGTGTTGGATCCCTACCTTGTATTTTTAAGTTTTTATAATAATTAATTAATTATTTATCTATTTATTTTAATCAAGATTTCTGGTATTCTTTTATTTTTTATTTATTTACTATTCATTTTTTTTCTTTTTTGACAATATTATTATTATTATTTTGGATTTAAATAATAAAATTAAGTTAATTAATTAGTTTGATTTATATTTTATTTATTTTATTTTTATTTTTTCCATTTTCTTATTACTATTTTTTGTTTAGAATAATTAAGTTTGACATTATTATTACCGACCTTTGTTTTGATTAAAATAATAATAATAATAAAATTAATATTAATGTAATTCTTTATTTACAACTTAGTTCTATATATTACTTTTTTTTACTTAAAAAAAAAAAATGTTTATTAAATAACGGTAATTCTTTAGTCAAAATTAGTTGTTATATTCTAACGACTAGAAAACATCTCTCTTCATCTATTTAATCTAGTGTCATGATCTGGTTCTTCATGTTGTCCTGAAGATGAACCACACTATATAGTTCGAAGCGCATCGACTTATAATTTCTTTATGTAATTTTTACCAAAAAATCTCTCAATATTCATAATATAAATTACAGAAACTGAAATTAAAAAAATTATTTTCATTTTTAATTTAATATAATACATACAAAATTCAAAACCAATATATCTGTTGGGTGTGGAGCCTGATTATCTTCTATATTCAAAGGTATTGCCACATAAGACCCCAGTTCGAAATGGGGGCGGCAATGCCGCCTGTAAAATATTTGCTACAGGGGGGGTCTAGGGGGGGCGGCTGCGATCTTTAGGAGCCCTCCCTTGGCGGGGGGTTTCGGGGGCAGCGCCCCCGAAGCTAAAAACAGCTGTAAAATTGCCTTGTAAAAGTATAGTAATTTCTACTCAATCTGGGCTGTTCATTAGGCAGATGATTTGACGGTAGAACTTATGTTTAGTTTAGGGTTTTTTTCCCTAGAAGGCAACCCCCTCTCTTTGTATGAGGGTATTGTATTTGAGGCTGTGTGATAGACGTGTATTCTGTGAGCGAGAAATAGAGAGGTGAGATTGTGAGAGAAAACAGAGGATATTACAGTGGATTTGTTGTAGGTTGTGTCTCTTCATTTTGCTGGATAATAGAAAGGAAGGACTAGCTGTTCAGGGTGGACGTAGCCCAAACTGGATGAACCACGTATATCTGTGTCTCTCTTGTTTTGTGCGTTTTCTGTGTTTATATTTCTGCAATATTTTATGTGTTCCATTTCTTCGTAATATATAATTTTCTAACAACTGGTATCAGAGCCGAAGGTCTATTTGGCTGATAAACTCGCAGGAAAGAAGGGTTCCTAGTTCGAGTGGGAGCAATGCCGGAAGATGGTAAGTTTAGGGTCGAGAAATTTAACGGCCAAAACTTCTCGCTATGGAAGATGCAGATGGAAGATTATCTGTATCAGAAAGATCTATACCTACCATTGGGTGGAAAAACAAAGATGCTGACGGGTATGAAAGACGAAGAATGGAACCTTCTCGATAGAAAGGCACCCGGAACAATATGGTTGTGCCTTGCTGCGTCAGTCACCTTCAACATTTCGAATGAAACCACGACAGAGGGTTTGATGCAGACGTTGTCGAAACTATATGAAAAACCCTCGGCCTCAAACAAGGTATTTCTTATGAAACGGTTATTTAATATGAATATGTTGGAAGGTGGATCTGTTGCAAACCATTTAAATGATTTTAATACAGTTACAAGTCAGTTAAGTTCTGTAGGGGTAAACTTTGATGATGAAGTTAGAGCTCTGTTATTCTTGTGCTCATTACCAGAAAGTTGGAATGGTTTGGTAATGGCCATTAGTAACTCCGTTTCTGGATCTAGTACTTTAAAGTTTGATGATGTTGTCGGTGCTATCCTTAGCGAGGAAATGTGACGGAAAAGCTCCGGTGAGACATCGGGAAATGCTTTGAGTGCAGAGTCTAGAGGAAGAAAAATGGAAAGAGGAAAGAGCTCAGGATATCGCAATAAATCAAGGAAAGGCAGATCCAAGTCCAGATCGAGGATAGTGTGCTGGAAATGTGGAAAGAAAGGACACCTAAAGAAAGACTGTAGATCTCAGAAGGGAAAAGAAGGAGATGCACAGCAAGAAAACAATCATGAAGCAAATGTGATAGGTGAGGTGTTACAAGATGCTTTGATTCTTTCTTTCGAAAATATTGTTGATTCCTGGGTGGTAGATTCAGGGGCTTCATTCCATGCCACACCTGATAAGAAATACTTTCATGACTATGTTCAAGGAGATTTTAGACAAGTTCGTCTGGGTGATGATAAACCCTGTAAAATCGTTGGAATGGGTAAGGTTCTTGTAAAACAGCAGAATGGAAACCAATGGCTATTAAAGGAGGTAAGGCATGTTCCAGATCTAAAGAAAAACCTGATTTCAACAGGGCAGTTAGGCAGTGAAGGTTGTGTGACAACTTTCACAGATAAAGCTTGGAAGGTCACCAAAGGAGCCCTGGTAATAGCAAAAGGCGAAAAGGTTGGTACATTGTATTTATGCAATGGTATTTCTAACTATGTTAATGCTTTAACTTCCAAAGGAGCAGATGCAGCATTATGGCATCATAGGCTCGGACACATGAGTGAAAAGGGGATGAAGATTCTTCACTCAAGGAATTTGTTGCCGGGTTTGAAGAATGTTGATTTGGACTTCTGTGATAATTGCATTTATGGAAAACAGAAGAGAGTCAGATTTCTTAGAGTTGGGAAAGAAAAGAAGAATGAAAAATTAGAGCTTGTGCATATAGATGTATGGGGACCTGCTCAGGTATCATCTCTCGGTGGCTCTCGTTATTATTTTACTTTTATTGATGATGTAACTAGAAAAACTTGGATTTATTGTATTAAGAATAAATCTGATGTATTTGATACTTTCAAGAAATGGAAAGCTTTGGTTGAGATTGAGACAGGAAAGAAATTGAAGTGTCTTAGATCAGACAATGGAGGTGAATATTGCAGCAAAGAGTTTGATAGGTATTGTTCAGAGCATGGAATTCGCAGAGAGAAGACAGTTCCAAGAACACCACAAGAAAATGGTGTGTCAGAAAGGATGAACAGAACAATCATGGAGCGTGCAAGGTACATGAGATTGCATGCATGATTGCCTTTACAGTTTTGGGCAGATGCTGTAGATACCGATGTTTATCTAATAAACAGAGGGCCTTCAAGTTCCTTGGATGGTGGTGTTCTAGAGGAAGCATGGACATGTAAAAAGGTAAACTACTCTATTTTAAAGCCTTTTGGTTGTGAGGCCTTTGTCCATATTGATAAAGAAAATAGAACAAAGCTTGAGGCAAAATCAAAGAAATGTACCTTTATTGGATATGGTGTTAATGATTTTGGTTATCGCTTATATGATTACGAAAATCACAAAATCATTAGGAGCAAAGATGTAATATTCAATGAAAAGGTCTTGTATAAGAATCAGTTGCAGGAAAAGAAACAGGAAAAGGAAAACAAGGAATACGCAGTTCTTGATGAAATCACTGAAAAACGAAAGGTGCCTGAAAATAATAATAATCAGCAACCACAACAACAACAACCACCACAACAACAGCAGGCACCCCAAACACCTGAAAGTGGTGTTAGAAGATCTACCAGGATAAGTAGACCCCCTGAACGATAATCTCCTTCATTATATTATTTATTGTTCACTGATTCCGGTGAACCCGAATGTTATGAAGAAGCAATGCAGGTTGAAAGCAGGAAGAAGTGGGAGGTAGCCATGGAAGAAGAGATGGACTCCTTAATGCATAACCAGACTTGGGATTTAGCCAGGTTGCCTGTAGGAAAAACTACATTGAAGAATAAATGGGTTTACAGGCTGAAGGAAGAAGATGGAGGAAAACAGAGGTATAAAGCTAGACTTGTGGTGAAGGGGTTTGCACAGAAGAAAGGTATTGATTTTGGTGAAATATTTTCTCCTATTGTTAAAATGACTTCAATCAGAACTATTCTAAGTCTTGTAGCAGCTGAAGATTTGCATCTTGAGCAGTTAGATGTAAAGACAGCCTTTCTCCATGGGGATTTGGAGGAAGAGATATATATGCAGCAGCCACAAGGATATGAGGTGAAAGGGAAGGAGAAACTAGTGTGCAGGTTGAAGAAGAGCTTGTATGGCTTAAAACAGGCTCCAAGGCAGTGGTATCTAAAATTTGACAAGTTTATGTCTGAACAAGGTTATACTAGATGTCACTATGATCATTGTGTTTATTTGAAAAAGCAAAATGATGGCAGCTATATTATATTTTTATTGTATGTAGATGACATGCTTGTTGCAGGATCTAACAAGTAGGAAATAAATGTGCTCAAAAGAAAATTGGCAAATTCATTTGCAATGAAGGATTTGGGAGCTGTAAAACAAATCCTTGGTATGAGAATAACTAGAGACAGGAAAAATCATAAATTAACATTGTCTCAGAATGAGTACATACAAAAGGTGTTGAAAAGATTTAACATGCACAATGCAAAACCAGTTAGTACACCTTTTTGCTAGCCATTTCAAACTTAGCAAGGAAATGTGCCCAAAGACCCAAGAAGACATGGATTATATGTCTAAAGTTCCATATGCATCAGCAGTTGGAAGCTTAATGTATGCAATGGTCTGCACAAGGCCTGATATTGCACATGCAGTGGGAGTTGTAAGCAGGTACATGAACAATCCAGGAAAGGAACATTGGATGGCAGTGAAATGGATTCTCAGATATTTGAAAGGTACCACAAATCAAGCATTATGCTTTGGTGGTTCAAACATCTCCCTACAAGGATATGTTGATGCAGATATGGCAGGTGACAGAGATAACAGGAGCACTACAGGATATGTATTTACTTTTGGAGGAACAGCTGTCAGTTGGGTTTCAAAAATCCAAAGTGTTGTTGCACTTTCAACAACAGAAGCAGAGTATGTTGCTGCTACAGAGGCTAGTAAAGAAATGATTTGGTTACAAAGGTTCATGGGTGAATTGGGTAAGGAGCATGATATGGGCACGTTATATAGTGATAGCCAAAGTGCCATTCATCTTGCAAAGAACTCAGCATTTCATTCCAGGACTAAACACATACAGCTCAAGTACCATTTCATACGATCAGTGTTGGAAGATGGAGAGTTGAAGCTGGAAAAGATAAACACCAGCCAGAATCCTGCAGATATGCTAACAAAAGTTGTAACCAGGGAGAAACTGAGAATATGCTCAGTTTCAGTTGGTCTTCAAGGATGATGATGAAGATGAGAAATAGCCAGGTCCAAAGAGGAGTCATTGTCCAGCAAATGGAGCAGCGATGGAGTTGCTACAATCAGTCTCCAAGTGGGAGATTGTTGGTTGTGGAGCCTGATTATCTTCTATATTCAAAGGTATCGCCACATAGGACCCCAGTTCGAAATCGTTGCCGCCCGTAAAATATTCGCTGCAGGGGTTGTGTGATAGACGTGTATTCTGTGAGCGAGAAACAGAGAGGTGAGACTGTGAGAGAAAACAGAGGATATTACAGCGGATTTGTTGTAGGTTGTGTCTCTTCATTTTTCTGGATAATAGAAAGGAAGGACTGGCTGTTCAGGGTGGACGTAGCCCAAACTAGGTGAACCACGTATATCTGTGTCTCTCTTGTTTTGTGCGTTTTCTGTGTTTATATTTCTGCAATATTTTATGTGTTCCATTGCTCTGTAATATATAATTTTCTAACAATATCATTCTCATAAGAAAACCCCATTGATATTTACTTAGGAAAAAAATTCTAGAAATTGTAAAAGATATTCGTTGGAAATTACATTGGAATATTTTGGTAAAGTCATTGTTAAACATAAAATAATGTTTCTCAATCACAAGAGTAACCCCCCTCTAATCAGATTGGACTACAATATATCTTCCAAAAGTCTAAACTTTGAAGGCACCCTATAAACGCTACACTTGTTCAACATTTCCAAACATTCGTAACACTACCCATGTGATGATTTGTATGGATACCGAATATTTTAATGTATTAGATGGTATATAGGACTATATAAGACATTTTCATCACACAACTTTAGCACAGAAGTATTAGCCATGCCATGTCTTAATTATTAAGATTTATCTAACAATCACGCAAGACATTTACATGAAGGCAACCCATTCCTCAACATGGAAGAAATATTTAGCAAGGAATATCTCCTATTTAGCATACGAATGTAGAAATTGATTCAATTGTGTAGGCAATCCCACATAAAAATTAATTAAATTAGTATGAAAAATAAATGAAAAAAATATATATCGTTATATACCATAAAAATATATTAATTATGTAATTAATATAAAAGTAGAATGAAACCTTGATAAAATAAAATAACTTTTTTAATTTTTTTAATTTTTTTTAAGTGAAAAATACATTAAGATTTATTTGTCCACTTGTTTCAGACCAGCTTGTGTGGTTTATGGTCAATACTAGATGAAGAATTAGATCATGGTTATTAATTAAATAGAAAGGAAAATCATTCCAATGACTAAAATGAAAAACTAAGTAGAAATTAGGTAGAAGATTATTTATATAATAATTTAATTAATCAAATAAAATATATCTGAGATATTATTTTAATATATAAATTGGAAGTTGTTTGACTTGGACTGAAGAACAGGAAAAAACTAATATCCAAATAGATAACTAAATAAAATATATATAATTAAGAAAATAAGGAATAAGGATGGGATTTTACCCCATCTTCAATATGAGGACTGGAATAATTTAAAATAGATAAATTATAAATGGTAAAATAAATAAATTAAAGATACTTGGATATAAACATTTTACTAGAAAAGATTAATAAAAGAAAACTCAAAAAATATAAAAGTCTAATCTCTTCCAAATATAAAAGGTTGAAAATAAAGATAAATTAACGGAAAAACACTAAAGGGACAAAATTAACAAAGGAAAGGGGACCAAAGAGGAGTCAATAAATCCTAGGGAAGGAAAAAAAAAAAAAAAACTTTTCAATCAAAGCTTAAAATTAAAAATAAAAATACAAATACAAAGGGAAAACAAAGAAATCAAAACAACTACAAGGATAAAGAAAGGCTAAGAGGAAAGGGCAAGGATCCAACAAGTGTTGATTTTCGAGCAGTCATCCTTGTGAAAATTGCTTGGCCTCCTTTCAATTTCAATGGCCTCTCTAAACTTACCATGATGAAAGAGAACAATCTTCGCAATTACCTATGACTCCTCAATGCATTTGTGATGATAAGAGGAAAGGGTAAGGATCCAACAACTGTTGATTTTCCAGCCGTCATCCCTGTGAAGATTGCTTGGCCTCCTTTCAATTTCAATGGCCTCCCTAAACTTACGGTGATAAAAAAGAACAATCTTCGCAATTACCTGGGACTCCTCAATAAATATGTGATGCTTCATCTTATCTGCATATTTCACTAAAGTTGAATAGCGGGTCCTCCGTTGCTTGCTTGGCCTCGTGAGTGTCCTAATTGTAATGTATTTTGAAGCAGCATGGTAAATCCATTGCTAGGTTTTGAGGCCTATCAAAATGGGAAGGTAGAGTGTATAGATGGTGTTGAAAATAACAACAAGAAATGCTAAAAATAGCATCCAGTATATTCCAATTTTAATTTGTCCTTGAATTAAATTGAGAATTAAAATTTGAATTTAGTCTCACCAACTGCTTGAAAAATAATTAATTAATTCATCTTGGATTAATTAGTTGGAGAAATTCAAGATAGAAGTCTTTGTGAAGTAATGCAACAGTTATCCCTTAAATTAAGGAATTTATCCCTTAATTAAGGAGATAAGAATGAGTTATAATTGAGTTGTAATTAGTAGCTCAGTTAACTGAGTTATGTCTAGTTAAATTAGTTCCAAACAGTTTGAGGAACTAATTGTGAGTTTAGTCAGTTAATGCATGCATGCATGAAACTACTGTACTCCAAATAACTGAAGATTATCTCATGAATAACTCATGCATGTCTATTTAGAGAAAGACCCAGTTGAGCTAAATATCAAGGACATGTTACTATTAGTTGCATGTGTTTTCCTATAAAGGAAACTCATCCATGAAGTCAAGGCAGAGGTTCCTTGACGATTGCGCAGTTTTACAGAGTGTGAGATCAATGTCAGTGATCAGTGTTACACTTGGTAACAACAAGATCATCCAGGGGAAACTGCGCAAGGAAATAGGAGGCTTGGAGGGCAAAGGAGGAGGCTTAGGAAAAGTATTGATTGCCTATGAGCATCCAGGAGGATTATACTGAGAGCTGGCTAGCTGTGACAGCTAAGGCTTTGTGTAATTCTGATGTATTTCCACCTCGTATGATAATACAGATAGTGGGGTTTTTAGCTGAGGCTTTCCCCTGAGTATTTTATGTGTTTCATGTGCATTGATTCTTCTTCTCGTTATATGTGTTCAGCTCTAATTCAGCTAGATCTATTGAGCTTCCACAAGTTTGATAGTAGAAGTAGATTATAGTATTTTGCTTTGGTATATTGCATTATCGAGTTAATCTACAGTCAGATATTCTACATAGATCTCAGAGGTAGATTTGTAGAGAATTTGTAGAAAATTCTACATGGTATCAAATTTGAGTTCATCGGAGCTGTGAACAGTATACTGAGAAGAGAATTCGAAGCTTGAAGTTTAGGGTTGCAGGTGCAAATTGAATTCATCTCATACTTCAAATTTGGTCAATGGCGTTCTATGGCTTGAGACTTGAGTATGCCTTATGTTACCGGGAATAGTGTCTATGCAGAACTGCTAATCCCACTAAGGTTGGTAGCTACCTTAGAAACAAACAAAGTAAAACTACTTTCGTTTTCCTTTAAGAAAGATAGCTGAGAGAAGAATAAAAGAGACCAACCTCTGTCTTGCGCTTGGTTCTTTGTTCAATTCCTCTCTCTTCTGATAATCCTTTGCTACTTGCTTTCTGGTATACCCAGTTTCACAGAGTACCTGTAGAATCAAAGCAACATAACACTATACGAGAACATGGATCTATTATCATAAGCAATATAGGATCAGATGTATATTAACCACACAAATGCATAAAACTATAATATCAATCACATAAGTGTATGGAGGAAAACTAGAATAGTTTTATTGATAATCAAGAAAGAGCCAAGAGAATTACAACCAATTGTTCTGACCCATCATCATCCTCTCACCAAGTAAGCCCTTCTTCACCTCATGAAAAGCTTAGATCACCCAACACTATGATGTTGCCTCAAGAAACCAACAGCAATTCCTTACAAGATGCAAAATTCCAGCCTCTGGATCTCTGGGATGAGGGATCCATATATAGATGTCTACAAGGGAGATGAGTCAGCTTGTGATTTGATTAGTGTCTTCCCTCTGATAGTTCTTGATTCCACTTGGAGATTGATGATCTCTTACTCATCCTTGGTCGAATTCAGATAGGCAAGTGTCACTGGAGAAGTTTCTAGAAGATTCCATGCTTCTCCACCTTGCGGATTGACCCTGCCATTTGTCCCTTCTCACCCATCGCACCCCATAGAAGAGCTTTTTGAAATGCAATGCACCTACTGTGTGTATTTAGGTGGGATGCAACGCACTTTGCCTATGGAGCAGGTAAAATGGTCCAGTTTTGACCAGTTATGTGTAGTTTTTTATGGAGAACTTCTCGGAGATGTTGTAATCAGTTGACCTTGTTCTTTTAGGGGTTGGAACAACACCTTTAGGGACTTAGGAGACCTTGGTTTATGGACATTTTATGCTTGGGGTTGTAGTGCCCAAAAATGTCTATAACATTTGCCCCCTAAAGCATGAGGTCGTTAATCTTTTGATGTCGGGTGAAATTCTTTATCATGAGGATCCGAAGTTCTTTCAAGCTGGAAGGAGACCTGTAATAAGATACAATACAATACATTATCTTCATAATTTTTTCATGATCTAGCTGAGGCGAGCATTCCCATGCTCAGCTTTATAAATTCATTTTTCATGTACATGAGATAGACAATCGTCTGAGTGTAGACTGATGATTCTGGTAGATCCATCATCCCTTAGATTGGATGATTATCTGTGCAGCAATGATGTACATTTGATGTCTTTATTTTCCTGAATATATATTGCAGCCCAGATGGATGAAACTAGATCCAGGGTCTTCAATCTCGTTCAATCTTCACTCAAAGTACAAGTCGATCCATGTGAGAGATGTTCTAGAGTCGAACATGGAAAGACATCGCCTGATTACCAACCAATGATGTAAGTTGTTAACAGGCGCGAGAGGAATCATCGATAATGATAATGATCCTCAAGGTACTGCAGTACAATTCACGTGGTGTGAATAAGGGACTTGGCGTCGAACACCACGTAAAATCTTTCGGTCGAAGGCCATTGATGTAAACCTATCGCCGGAAGTGAGAAACTTGCCATTGAGGCATGCAAGCTTCAAAGTACTGAAAGGGTTGTTCCTAGATCGCCTTCTTGGATAATGAGCTGATGTCGACAAGAAGCGATCCGTCATAGGAGGGCATTAATGAATCCCACATCAATGACACAGAACGGAGCAAATGATTTTAATGGAGGTGAAAACAATCTGGTGATATATGGTTCAGGGTGGCGGTCATGAAAGAATGGAGCAAAAATGTATTATAGTGGGTGAGACACAGGTGAATTCTCTGAATGACTTCTCTTGAACATATTGGCGACACTGACATGATGGATTGGTAGCATTAACCCCAAATGTGGATGATGTGATGGAACCATGGTGATATGACCAGTGAATGGAACAACCCAACCCGACTAGGATGCGAAGTGAAAGTGTCATGTTCAAGAGCGACTTGCTACCAACAAAGTTTCTTCAAGTTTTCTTCCCAATTTTTCCCTAGTCATTGTTGACCGGTACCTCTTTATTTTTGTCAAGCTTGAGGAGGATAATATATGCTTGTTCTATAATTTTCCCTTCGGGCAAACTCATCGCTATGTTTTAACGAGCCTAGCAATAGTGAAACTCGTTCTTGTCTGTTATGGACAAGTTTGTCGCTATTAGGTTTTAACGAGTTTAACGACAAAGATAACTCGATCCTTTTCAATTTTAGAGAGTCTGAAAAGGAACGTAAAGGAAACTCCAAATATCCTTTTTCGTCATCAAATCCCTTAAGTCCGAAAAAGTATAAAATAATACGAAAGGGATGAATTTTCAGTAATTTTAACGAGCCGAACAAGACAAGCGCTCGATCTTTTTGTGTAATAATCCCTCAGGTCCAAAAAGATTAAAATCTAAAGGAGGGATAGCACTTCTGCTCACTTTAACGAGCTGGAGAGGCCAATGGCTCGGCAATATTTTCATATTTTACGAGTTAGTTGAAAAGAGCTTAAAGGAGACTCGTTTTTGAGGAACGAGTGATAAATTCGGGTAGCAGCTGATTCCAGGTAAGGTTTGGAATTTTCCAATCACGACAGTGTCACAAGGATGGCTAACAAGATCACTCTTCGCAGTTGTTCCTCAAAAGGGGTAAACAATCAAGTGGAGGTGAATGATCGGCCAATACAGAGTGGAGGTGATGATGAGAACACGACCAAGGCTTTAAAGGCTGAAGTACTACATTCACGATGGTTATTTACCGGAAATTAGTTCATTTTTTAATGAGCTTAAACGCGGGGGGAAACACTTGCTCATTGCTTATGTTTATTTTTTAACGAGCTTGAATTCCGCAATAAAATTGCTCGATCCAGTCGTATAATAAGGATGTCTCATCTAAGATGCCATTTTTGTGGAGCTTGCACCTTAAAAAGCTTTGCTCCGGATCCTTTCTTTATGCAAGTTAGGAAATGACTAATCCTACAAGTTTAAAGGGTTAGAGGACCTACAAATTTAAAAAATAAATAGTCGCTCTTCACTTGCACGCCAAAAGGTTTGCATGCCCCCAGGTATAGAGAAAAATTTCCAGGTTACCAAGAAAGTTTCATCCGCGTAGCGGATAAAATTCTTTCTCGACGATGCCTATCGAAATAGGCAAAGAGGAGTGGTGTCACCTGGCATAACCTTAATGAAGGTATCTTATTCCAGTCTATTCCCATTTTCCTATAAGGACGGGTTCGCCAGATTAGTCATATATCCTTCGCGGAAATCAACCCTATACCCAAGGTTCTTCTGCCGAAGCAGACCAGGATGCATGCCCCCTGGGTTTCAGTCATGTACCCCGAATCACTCGCGCTCATCAGGTGGACAGACTGGGGATTGATGAGACATTCCTTGCGTGAAAAACCATTCAGGGATGGTATGTGACTATTTGCCATGCGTGAACCGGGGAATGAAAGCTGGTCTACGAGCTTGACCACTCTTCCTTCATGCGGAAAACACATTACTCTAAAGAGTGAGGAGACAATGGCTCCCATGCAATAAATATAGTCTCGTCCAAGGAGTATATTATAATGCAGGGGTCCTTGGACTACCATTACGTTCATGTGAACAGTTTTCCCTCTCAATGTAATGGGCACATTGGGAAGGATCCCTAACGGTCGACTGGTTCCTTTGTCAAAGCCTGTTAGATTTCTCATTTCAGGCAAAAGTGATGGTGAACCAAGCGCTTTCCAAGCAGTTGAGGAAAGGATACTCACAGAAGCCCCTTCATCTATGATGGTACCAGCCATAACCATTCTATATACTTGAGTGATGATTCAGAATGGTATACTAGCTGGTAAACGGGGTCTGCCTAGTAGATTCCAGTCAAAGGAAATGACCAGGTTGCTTGGAGGTGGGACCGAATAGACGGTCGGGTATGACTCTGACGAACTTCCTTCTTGTGGTAAAGGAATGGGTAAACTACCCCCATGTTCATTGGAGTCTTTGTTTACGAAGAGAATTTGGACGGTGTCATCTTTGTTCTCTTCGGTGACTGTATCATCTGAAGACAGAACCTCTTAAGGCAAGACTAGGTCAACTGCCGCCTCGACCTTTTAACTTTCGTCAGGTATGGATTCAGATGGTTTATCTTCAATGATAGACGCTTCGGCCGACCACAAGGGCGTGTTAGCCAGATTTTCAACTAGCGACGAACTCAGCAAGAGTTTCTTATATCCAGGAGGGAGTCGTAACGGTGAAACCCGACGGTCGTCCAAAACTCTTTTAGCCTCATCTAAGAAGGGACAACGGTGAACGGCATGATCGCCTTCACACAGTCTACAAGGAAGTTTACTTTTTCCTTTTTATCTAGGGCTTCACTTTCACTAGTTAACGATGTACTTTCAACATGATCATCAGAGGTTGACGACACCGGGTTGTGCAAACTAGGAGACCAGTCCCTTAGGATCTAAGGGATGCAAGGACAATCTCTATGATAGTGGTCTCCTTTGCAAATAACACATGGTGATTTAGGCTTGGTCAGTGCAGTGTGTGGATTTTCGCTAGACGACGCTTGGTTTCCCCTTTTCGCCTTTGGCTCCTTCTTCTTCTTCTCTTTCTTCTTCTTTTCCTTCTTCTTCTCGGGAACTTGATTCTTGGCTTTGCCAGCTTCATCAAGCAAAGAGGAAGGAGGAGAGGAAGAATTGGATGAAGTAGAGGGTTGGGGGGTAACTCCGGTATCGTTTAGTTGCTGACTCGATTGTTCAGGAATCGCGGTGTTCTGAACGACGGAGGTTGAGAAGAGCCATATGGGCAAACCAATTGTCAATCCTGGAAGTGACAATGTGGCCATGTGGGGTGCACCAACATCTCCCCAAGAGGAGAAGGGACTAGGATTTCCTCCAAGAGGAATTCCTTGGTTGGTGGACTCCATTTTCCTCAACCCAAGACCAACGTAGGAAAGGTGATAATTATTCCGTTTAAAATAAATTTTAGACGCTTTGACACAACTTGTTTTTTCAATTTTAAAGAGTCGAGAAAAAACAAAAGATGACTCTAGTCGCCTTCGATTTTTAATGAGCCTGAAGTGACAAGTGCTCAGATGGACCTTTTCCGTTAAGGAGTCTGAAAAGGAACGAAAGGGACTGCTCTGGAAATCTAGGCAGAGGGATTACCAAACCAATCGCAAAACTGCAGAATACTTTTTACGGTACGGCAGTCAATCTTCCCGAATGCTGTGTTCAGTGCATTGCGATTGATAGGGCGGCAGACACGACTTCCTATGGATAAAGGATTAAGCCTATTGTGGTCTCCCAAAATATACTCGACGGTACGTGGGAGCACAAGTCCGTACTAGCACTTATCGTCTCAAAGTGGAGGAATCACCCAACCAACAGTGAAAACAACAGTTACCAGGCTTTATGACGCCGGAATACGTCTCTAGCCTAGACTTCTAGATGTTGTGCGTTAGGTTCCAAAGCGTTGTTAGATTCATTAAATTTATTTTATAGTTGATCTTGCTTAAGAAATTTTCCTTTCAGGTTCACCACGTGATGTAGATTTACAATTCCTAAAATGCAATCTAAGATGATAAACAATCGTTTTATCTTCTTTGTGCAATGAAAATCCTAGCTACTAAGGAAAGAGAGATGGCGTTCTTTCAACAAAGGGCAAAGAGCACACACTATATGCACTGTCCTAAATCAAACCAACAAAAGTCTAAATGCAAATGCACATGCATGTATTTGTTTTCAGCCTTCTTAATGGGTAAATGATAAAAAGAAAGCTATTGCGCAAATCTGAATTATCTTTCAAAGCGACAATTACTAACAAGTTTCTTTTCAAAACAAAATGAGGACAATGACAACACTTTTCGATTTGGAATTGAAAACTTGCTTTCGACACTAGAAAAACTACTAATTCAGATCAAATACAATAGTAACAAGGTAATCGACTATCAAGAGTAATCAGACTCTCTTCTATGACTAAAAATGACACTTGCGACACTTTCAAATCAAGAAATGACAGTACAATTACGTTACTTCTTTGTAAAGGAGAACTGAAAATGACTCAAAAAATACATAAAAACATTTACAGTTCTTTGCACAATGGAGGCAGAATAACAGCAAGGAAAGGGGTTTCAAACAGAGGTGTACTGACTACATGCAACAAAACTCTTGAATAGATCTGAAAAGAGTGAACACAGAAACCAAAATTTAGGAACAATGCCTAGTCTGATCAGTGCACCTGTAACACAGTGAAACTGAAATGCAAAGCACCTACTACACTCAAGAAGCGCGCTGAATTTGAGATTCACAGAACAGACAGTGCGCTGGCCCAGGGACGATACTTTGATTGGGTTCCGGGTCACAGTTTGTAGTTCAGTTCGGGATTTTGGCCAAGCAAGTGGTAATCAATAAATCAATCACAGGGGCATATCTAAGGAGGTTACTAGAGCCACCACAAGGGCAATTAGAGAGCTTGTAAATCAATTGTTTAAATCATAAACAAAACGCGGAGATTGACTGAAGCAGCGTTCATCTTCTTTGCACTTGCATAGCAAATGCAGTTCGAAGGCTCGTTGTCTTGACTTCAGGCTCCGTCTGTAAGTTTATAAAGTAAACAAATGTAGATGAACAAACAATATACTCGTTCCCCAGCGGAGTCGCCATTTTGGCACCGTGAATAGTGTCTATGCAGAACTGCTAATCCCACTAAGGTTGGTAGCTACCTTAAAAACAAACAAAGTAAAACTACTTTCATTTTCCTTTATGAAAGATAAATGAGAGAAGAATAAAAGAGACCAACCTCTGTCTTGCACTTGGTTCTTTGTTCGATTCCTCTATCTTCTGATAGTCCTTTGCTACTTGCTTTCTGGGATACCCAGCTTCACATAGTACCTGTAGAATCAAAGCAGCATAACACTATACGAGAACATGGATCTATTATCATAAGCAATATAGGATCAAATGTATATTAACCACACAAATGCATAAAACTAGAATATCAATCACACAAGTGTATGGAGGAAAACTAGAATAGTTTTATTGATAATCAAGAAAGAGCCAAGAGAATTACAACCAATTGTTCTGACCCAGCACCATCCTCTCAGCAAGTAAGCCCTTCTTCACCTCATGAAAAGCTTAGATCACCCAACACTATGATGTTGCCTCAAGAAACCAACAACAATTCCTTACAAGATGCAAAATTCCAGCCTCTGGATCTCTGGGATGAGGGATCCATATATAGATGTCTGCAAGGGAGATGAGTCAGCTTGTGATTTGATTAGTGTCTTCCCTCTGATAGTTCTTCATTCCACTTGGAGATTGATGATCTCTTACTCATCCCTGGTCGAATTCTGATAGGCAAGTATCATTGGAGAAGTTTCTGGAAGATTCCATGCTTCTCCACCTTGCGGATTGACCCTGCCATTTGTCCCTTCTCACCCATCGCACCCCATAGAAGGGCTTTTTGAAATGCAACGCACCTACTGTGTGTATTTAGGTGGGATGCAATGCACATTGCCTATGGAGCAGGTGAAATGGTCCATTTTTTACCAGTTCTGAGTAGTTTTTTATGGAGAACTTCTGGGAGATGCTGTAATCAGTTGACCTTGTTCTTTTAGGGGTTGTAACAACACCTTTAGGGACTTAGGAGCCCTTGGTTTATGGACATTTTATGCTTGGGGTTGCAGTGCCCAAAAACGTCTATAACACCTTGGATGGTAGCTTGAATTACATAGCATGGAAAGATCGCATGGAGGTTGTATTAGAAGATAATGGTTTCAAGGATTTCATTGATTAAGAAATCGGAAATCCAACTTCAACTAATGCACAAGAGTTGGCTAAGTGGAAGAAGTGTGTGGTGAGGGTGAAACGGATCATCCTTGAGGGAGTTCGAGACCATATTGTCTTGAGTCTCCATGGGAAGGATACTCCATATTCAATGTGGAAGACATTAAAGGACCTCTACCAGAACATTAGCGACCAAAAGAAATTGGCGCTCAAGGACAAGCTTCGAAGAATCAAGATGGAGAACGACGATACTATTTCCACGTATCCGAACAAGCTCACCACTTACAGAGATGAGCTTCGTAGTGTGGGAATAACTACTTCCAATAACGATATGGTGAGCCTTGATCTCCTCGGCCTTCCAAAGAGCTGGAATAGTTACCAGGACTCTATGAGTGGAAGGGAGAAACTGTCAGATTAGGAATGATTGTGGTCAGATCTCATGCAAGAGGAGATTAGGAGGAGCACACGAGATGGTTCTTCATCCATCGAAGAAGTTCAAGAAGGGATCCTCGGAAGGATTTGAAGGTGAGGCATTAGCCTCTCAGTTCGAGATGGACTTCACCCTCATCGCATGCATGGTGTCGTCGATGATGGGTTGTGGTTGGTATCTTGACAGTGGAGCCTCATTCCACATGACCGACGATAAAAGTTTATTCAATACCTTGGAGGAGAAAGACCTCAAGATGTGCATAGAGTTGGGTGACGATGAAAGGTATAATGTTTCAAGAGTGGGCATGGTTGCTTTTCAGAGGGAGCATGGAGCTCTTATCACCTTGACAGATGTGAAGTATGTGCCTGGACTGAAGAAGAACTTGGTATCAATCGCGATGTTGGAGGACAAAGGCTACGATGTTGTCTTCAGTAAGGGAAAGGTTTTCCTTAGACACATCACCACGAGACAGGTGAAACAGATCGGTTCACAGGTTAAGAACATGTATGCTCTTGAGGTTCAAGATGCATGCAAATTCTTGAGGAGCAAGGCAATGTTAAAGTCTTGGTGGTTGAGAGGGAGAGTAGATTACCTCTCAACATGCAGTCCCAAAAGAAGTCTCAGACAATTGTGGAGGAACAATAATTGGTGAAGCAGTTTCAGGAAGTTGTGGAGCAGCCACAACTGGAGAAGCCAAGAGGAGACTGAGTGGAGGCATCCATTCATCCAGAGACCTCCAGTAGGGGGAAATTTCGAGCCAAGTGGGCAGAGGGATCACATGCAGCCATACCTCCATGTGTGAGGTGGGGCGATGTGAAGTGATAGTCCCAAGAAGGCTGAAATTGGGCAGGGTCCATTGAGAAGTTTTATCTCATGGATCGTACCTTGCTACGAGAGCCCAAAGTACATAGTAGCCAGAGGAATCAGTGGGATTGATGCAGTCAAAGATCAAAGCGACAGAGGCTAGAGGAGTCAGATACTGAAGAGCACAAAGGTGCAGAGTTTTTAGTCGACAGAGGCAATAGCAGTCAGAGACTTTGATGACAAAGGCATCATTCTGATTCAAGTTGGATGTTTTTTTTCTTCTAGATTTGTTAGAGCAAAAACACTAGAGAGAAGTGTTGCATGTAGAACATTCCAAAGGATCAGGATCGGGATTGAGTTGAATTCCTTTCTTATTGAGAGGGAGTGTTGAAAATAGCAGCAAGTAATTCTAAAAATAGAAATGCTAAAAATAGCATCCAATATATTCCAATTTTAATTTGTCTTTGAATTAAAATTGAGAGTTAAAATTCGAATTTAGTCTCACCAGCTGCTTGAAAAATAATTAATTAATTCATCTTGGGTTAATTAGTTGGAGAATTCAAGCTAGAAGTCTTTGTGAAGTCATGCAACAATTATCCCTTAAATTAAGGAATTTATCCCTTAATTAAGGAGATAAGAATGAGTTATAATTAGTTAGCTCAGTTAACTAAGTTATGTCCAGTTAAATTAGTTCCAAACATTTTGAGGAACTAATTGTGAGTTCAATCAGTTAATGCATGCATGCATCAAACTAGTGTACTCTAGATAACTGAAGATTCTCTCATGAATAACTCATGCATGTCTATTTAGAGAAAGACCTAGTTGAACTAAATATCAAGGACATGTTACTATTAGTTGCATGCGTTTCCTATAAAGGAAACTCATACATGCAGTCAAGGCAGAGGTTCCTTGAAGATTGCGTAGTTTTATAGGGTGTGAGATCAGTTTGAGTGATTAGTGTTACACTTGGTAATAGCAGGATCACCTAGGAGAAATTGCGCAAGAAAATAGGAGGCTTGAAGAGCAGAGGAGGCTTAGGATAAGTCTTGCTTGCCTACGATCATCCAGGAAGATTGTACTGAGAGCTGGCTAGCTGTGAGAACTAAGGCTTTGTGTAATTCTGATGTATTTCCACCTTGTATGATAATACAAATAGTGGAGTTTTTAGCTGAGGCTTTCCCCTAAGTATTTTATGTGTTTCATGTGCTTTGATTCTTCTTTTGGTTATATGTGTTTAACTCTGATTCAGCTAGATCTATTAAGCTTCAACAAGTTTGATAGTAGAAGTAGATTATAGTATTTTTCTTTGGTATATTGTATTATCGAGTTAATCTACAGTAAAATTTTCTACATAGATCTCACAGGTAGATTTGAAGAGAATTTGCAAAAAATTCTACAGATTCATACTCAATTTTATAGTTGGTAAAGTAGGGATCACATCAAATTTTTAATTAGATGTTATTTTATTCATTATAATTATGTTTATTTTTATTTTTTATAAATATGTTTATTTTTTTCATGAAAAATATTTCTATATAAAGAAAGTATGTCTATTCATGATAAATTCAACATATCACATACAAGAATTAATAGTGTTCGTTAAATTAGCATATCACATGAAGAGATGAGGGTGTTGGTGAGGGAAAAGGACAATTTCCATATTTATTCACTATGGCATTTTAAGTGGAGTGGTGGTTGGATAACATTATCTTTCTCAAATTAGTGTTATTTTTTATTTTTCTTTTAAATTTATTTTTTATTTTTACTTTTATTAATATTATTTATCTATAAATTGTAATTAGAAAATTTATATAAAATAAAAATATGGTTGGAATATATAATTGAATTACAATGAAAAAAATTGTTTCCAAAAATAATTGCTAATTTCATTTAATTAAACGAAATATTTTACAATAATTATACAATTAAACAAAACATTCCTTCATGTGATGAAATTAAATTAATATGAAGAAAATCACTATATATTAATATATGTTTAACACTAAATAAAAAAATTATAATAATTTTGTTGTTAATTGTGTTAAAAATATTTAAATATAGAAAAAATACCACGTATCGTTGTCTTTAAATTATATATTATTATTTTATCAGTGATTCTCTATATTAAATAGACAAAATTATGAATGAACATTAAGTCAATAATAATAAACAAATTGTCCTTACAAAAAATATAACATCATTCTTAATTCTTAATAATTCGTTCTTTCTTTTCCATAGTCATGAGTGAATAATCGTTCCTTTGTACTACCTATTCACTACTTAGCTGTACGGGTCTTTTCATTTAGTTGTCTTTATTTTTTAAAAGTGATTTTTTTTTATCTAATTTCTCTAAAATTACAATCTATTCAGAACGGCCTAACAACTCTATACTCATTAAATTTCTTAGAACCTTCCAATTCCAGTTTATTGCCGCGTCCTACACATATGTGAACTCATTCAATATAACTCGGGACCCACCCATTAAAAATCTTGGAGTATTTTTTCCTCTGTATTTCCAAGATATTACTCAGCTCCTTCCATTACTCACCTCCTTCCATTTTCTATATTTCCAGGAACGGGAGTGTAAATGAAATTTTGAGTTGTGTCTAAGTTTTCCATCTCTACACATCTATCATTCACAAATTAATTAGTATCATTTAAACTGGGCAACATGATTTTGCATGCATACTGCCCAATTAATATGTGAGTATGCAATCTCATTCGGAATAGCGTGGAAAGGATAATATTGATTCCTTCCTACCATCTAAACTAAATTTAGATGAGAGGGTGGGAGAAGATAATATTGATTTCTCCCTACTACTTAATCTAAACTCATTTGACATGAGTTTTTCTGTATTAATTTCATTATTTTTTATGTTTAGTATTTTATTTAATTACATAATTATTATTATTTTTAATCAATTATCTAAAAAAAATTAGTGTTAATTTTATTAATTAATATATAGAATGTTTTTCTCAATTAAATTAATATAAATCCATTTTAAGTATGTTAATAATGTGTATATTTTGAAATAGAATTTTTAAAATTTTAATTTAAAATTCACTTTAAATATTTTTAGAAATAGTCATAAATGAAAAGTTTTAGTTATATATATAGTCCTAAATGAAAAGTTTTAGTTATATATATATATATATATATATAACTCATACATTAATTATTTTTATAATAATAATAATAATAAAGCTATAATTTAGCTTATTTTAAAGATTTTTTTAATTGAGTCGAGAGGTTCATTCTATGGCTGAATATGATGTGTTATGATGTGTAACTTTGTCTCTCTGTTATCAAAGTTAAAATTTTGCTTATATGGGCCAAAATAAAAAAATTTAAAAAGTCTAAAATAAATAAATAAATAACTATACGAAACTTTTAAATAGTGTAGACTCATAAAAAAAATTGAATCAAAAATTGGATCTCTCTCGCCTCATATTGGATCCGTATTTAAAATGGATCTATGCTGGTCTTAACAATGTTATATGTATAATGAGATATATGTTTTTATTTTTTTTACAACTATTTTACTTTATAGGGTTGCACTAATCTTAGATATATTATTATTGGAAATATAATAGATATAATAATATTAGAAACTTTCTAACATTAAAATGTGTATACAAGTTATTCCTTTAAGTTCTTTTGGTAATTATTATTTTTTAATTAATTGTTGAGAGTTAACTTTAAATGTCTTTTTTATTGCATATAATTTTTGTATATATATATATATATATATATATATATATATATATATATATAATTTATGAATTGAAATTTGATTTAATATAATGCTTAATAAATTTAAAATTAAAATAAATTTAATTTTTATTTAACAAAACAATTCACAGTAATATAATTATAGAATTAAACAAAACTTTCCTTCATGTAATAAAATTAAATTAATATAAAGAAAACCCTAATATATTACTATACAAAATTAAATTAATATGAAAAAACCCTTATATATTAATATATGGTTGACAGATTTTTTTGTCATTGATTCTGTGTGTTAGAAGTATTTAAATATAAAAAAAATACTACATATCACTATTTCAAATAAAATATAATTATTTTATTATTAATTCTCTATATCAAATATCGCTGTCTTCAAATAAAACATAATTATTTTATCATTGATTCTCCCTATAAAATAGACAAAATTATGAATGAACATCTCAGAGTCAAATCAATAATAATAAACAAATTACCATCACAAAAGTTACAACATAATTCCTAATAATTCCCTCCGCTTTTGGGTTGCCATTAGTGAATAATTTTTTCCCTCCACGTTCCACCCATTCACTACTTTCACGATAAGATGACAGTCTATTCACAATTGCCCAGCAACTTCGTACTCATTAAATTTCTCGGAGGCTTCCAATTCCAGCACATTTTCCCGTCCTGAAAATATGTGGACTATAATTTAACTCGGGACCCACCCATTAAAAATCTTGGAGTCCTTTTTCCTCTGTATTTCCACGATATTACTCAGTTCCTTTCATTTTCTATATTTCCAGGATATTACTGGTCTCCTTTCAATTTCTATATAAAGCAAGGACCCCATTGTGCATTTATAACAAAATTTCAGTTGTTAGATCTGACTACCATTGCGAAGCAAATCCAGCGGCAATAGCAGACCATGGAATCAGAATGGCAAACTCCACAGTAAGCATGAGCTTCCACAATCGTTTTCTCCTCTCTTTGCACGATCTGCTTGTTTTTGTCATAGGCTTCCCTCTGTCAATCTTGAAATTAATTTATTTTCAGTGTGGAGGCTGGGTATGTTTTTTCATTTATATTCATTAGCTTCAACACCTAAGTTTTTCGCTTATTTTAATTACATTTTTATTTATTTTAATAATACATCATTTTCAGTTTTTATTTGTGCATTATCATTATCGTCAAATTTTTTATTTATGTTTATATTTTGTTAATTTTTTACATTCGCATCGGTAAGTGTTTCATATTTTTGCGAATGAATTTTTCTTTGTCATACTCATTAACTTGTAAGTCTGTGTTATTATCAATAAATTTAATAAATAATATTTTTTTAATTATTATTTATAATTATTAATAAAAAAATTGGTTTATAAAAGCTAAAACGGTTTGGTACGTGAAATGCGTTTTTGTAAAGAGCATCTTAATTCTTCACATCACGTAGTCAGAGTAATGTTGTGTTTTTGTTGGAGTTGGTCATTTCTCCATTTCTCCTAATTTTACCCAATTGTGTCCAAGTGGCACATGTAGTGTACAAAAATATAAGTAAGTTGACAAGGATTCCATGCTCACTTATCCATTCTCAACATTTCCCACTCTGTAAAGCTTTGCAATCTCTACGCATTTAATGCACACAAATCTAAATTTAGAATCTCTACCCATTTAATGCACACATATCTAAATTTAGAAGGGTCCATTCCTGCACAGAGCCTATATGGGGCTGATTTACATAAATGCTGATGCAGGTTCACTATTGGTCAGGGGATTGCAACTTTTCTTGTGTCATATGGACTATTGCCCAAGGTTTGGGAAGAGTCTCTTCATGAAAGCAATTCAGATGGCTTTACTATGAATGAGCATAAAGATTTTGCATGTGTTACTTTCGCTTCGTTTCAAAGAGTAGAAGATTTCATTGTCAACCAGAGTAAATGTGGAGAGGACAATATACAAACTATTCAAAAGGTCTTATCTCGTTGCCTCAGGGGTAATGATGGTGAACCAACTTCCATTCATCCAGGAGCTCTTACGTTGTTTCTCCATATAATCGAGAAAACAAATTTCCAAGCAAAGGTAAATTGATCTATCTATGTTCAATTGTGAGGACAAAGTGACCTTAGTTTCTTAAGTAGAGGGTTTACTTCATTAAGAGCAAATTTTTGAAATTCTAAAAAGGTAACATTGTATTCCTGTATTACATGATCAATTAGTTGTAGATTTACATGGACCCCAAACAAAAGAAACTCAAGCCCATCATATTTGTGGGTCACTCCATAGGAGGGGCAGTTGCAACCTTGGCCACATTATGGGTTTTGGGAAAGAGGCTATGGCAAGCTCTCTCTTTTGTATCATGTTTGGTTGCCCTCTGGTCGGAGATGAAAGGCTTGTTGAAGCAGTTGGTCGTGAGAACTGGGGAGGAAACTTTTTTCATGTGGTTTCCAAGCATGATATTTTTCCTCATGTGCTCTTTGCACCGCTTGGGTCAATTGCTAACCCCTTGACTACCATTTTTCCTTATTGGCAGGGCATAAATGTGCCTGATTGTTTAATTCAAGATGCTTGTAGGACTCTTTTGAATTAGATCTTTGTTTCTCCAAGCAGCCCATATAGACCTTTTGGCACTTACATGCTTTGCTCAAGCAATGGTGCAACTTGTATTCAAAACACTCAAACGTTTTTGGAAATTCTTAGTTTGACTATGCCAAGCCCTCAAACTTCTTTTGATGAGATTGTACAAGCCTGTCTTGCAGAATACATAAGGTATGATTCTATTTTGGAGGAGGTTATGGAAAACTCCATAAGAGGGATACAATCAATAGAGAATTCCAATTCAAAATCCCCTTACGAGATGGGTATTTTATTGCAACTTCAAGCTATTGGTGTTGGAGCTCAGGTACAACAGATTCCATAGACATAGACCACATCCTTAGGAGCAATTTCTCATAAGAGATGTGATTCGTACGAACTACAAATCTTAGAGCTCTCACTTAAATTAAACCATATCTTAGGATATGGACAAAAGAGGATAATATGAGTCACAAATAGACTTGCATCAATTTCAAATAGAACTTGTGTTACAGGTCTATTTGGGCACATCACTACTGACAATCAGATCAGCACAATTAGGGCTCATCAAACCTTAATTCAGTTGCAACATGCCCTAGACAAGTCATCAAATTGAATGCTTTCATCCATGAAAGTTTCCTAGCTTAAAACTTCGTTGAAATGCCTCCTTGGGACACTAGCGCAGCCTTGGCCAGGGGTAACTGCGTTGCAGAGAAAGTAGGCCCATTCAGGGTTGCACTGCAGTGCACTTAGGCCCACTTTGACCTGCACTGGGCGAGAATGAGCGAAATTGACATAGGATTCTGCGAATATTCCGTGATTCCAGAGCATTCTAGAAGGATGCCCAACTCTTATCTCATGGACTATGAGCTCGAATTTGGATAGGCTATGGATCAATTAGCCCTGTATCCTCTCATCCCTTTCTCCATGCCATTCAATACCAAATTTATGACAAAACCACTTGCATTTCCCTATAAATTGACCACTCATCATAGTGATCAGGGGCAGGAATTTGAAGATTGTAGAGAAATATTGTTGATTTGAGACTTGAGATCATTGTCAAGTAATTTTATGCAGCTGGATTGATGTTCTATTGGTGTTATGAGGGTTTGGACTAAGCTGGATGAGTGACACTGGATCGAACCACATTGGGTGTAACTCCTTCTTCTATCAATCAATAAAGTTGTTTGTACCTTTTCCCATATTATTGTTTATATCTATGATGCATATATGTTTAAATGTTGTTGATTCCATTTGTTTATAGTAGATAAATCATATGCTTTGATCATTGTTGTCTTCTGTTTCTGTTGGCAGGTACCAATTGAGCGAATTCAGTTCAAGTAGGAACGGCGGGAGCAATTCAAAGGAGATCAAAGGAAGCGAAAGATCACAAGTAGGTTCCTTCATCTCATCTATCTATTATAGGAAAAGGTCAAACCACTTTCTTTTTGTTGTTCTAAGTGTAACTACCCACTTAGGGAAGATGTACTTATCCGTAGGTATAAATTCCATATAACAAATTGGCCACTCCAATGGAGAACGACTGTCGTTCCTGGTAGTCTACCATTATCATATTACATCATAGTAGACTTTACTTGACTTCATTGATCTCTTTTCAGTCATTTTGAAGCTTTTTGGTAAAAAAATTGCACTAGAATGCCTATTCTAGGAATGTTATGTTACTAGTGCACCCTTGGTCAGGGGACAGTGCACTGCAGTGCACCCTTGGCTTAGAGCCAATGCTCTACAGTGCACTGTCTCCCACTTAGGGCTGCGCTGATCCCTCTCAAGCCAAAAAACCCATATTTTTCTTGTTTTCTTCCAAATTTGTTGCTGAACTGAAATTAGTTTGTATTTCCTCTCCTAGACCTACTTTGACCTTGATTTTTTAGTGTTTCTTAAGAGATTTATTTATCATTATCAATTCATTATCAAAGTTAGCATTGATTAGTCTTTACTTTTCTAAAAAAGAATTGTCATAAAGTCTTCATTTCTTTGAAAAATAAACTGTTGTAAGGTCTTCGTTTCTTGTGAAAAGCATTGATTGATCGTTTGTGCATTCAGTTTCTTTATGTTCATCTAAACATTAAAGGAATGAAAAGAAAAACATGCATAATGCATTTAGAATTTTGTGTGTGCTTGTAGGAATAGTATAGGGAGAGTTGCATTAGATGTGCTCTATGCTCTTTGTTTAAAGATTCTAATTGCTATATCCCTTTTAGTTACGGTTTTCATTGTTTAAATCAAATGAAAAGAATGTTTCTCATCATAGTTGCATTCTAAGGGTTTCAGAAACATCATGCGGTGAACCTGAAAGACAAACTTTTAAACAAGATCAACTAAAATTTATCTCAATTAACCTAATGGAGCATTGTAACTTAATGCATAACATTTAGAGGTCTAGGCTAGAGACGTGTTCGGCGTTGTTAAACATAGCAGTTGTCGCTAATGGTCTGCGATACATTCTGAGTGTGATACCTCAATCCACGTACGTAAGTATATCGTAGCTCATCCACGTACGTTCGGGTATATCGGGCGGTGTTATAGTACGAAAATTATAAAGGAATGCTCTCACTGTGCGGTTTCGCATTAAATAGTGCTAACACGGATTGGGACTCCGCATACTTTCAGGAATATTTGGGAGAACTACATTAGGTTGCTATCCATCCATAGGTAACTAAGTCGGCCGCCTTGTATACTGTGATACACCGAAAACAACATTTTGGGAGATTGCCTGCACATATGTTAAGTCCTTAGTTTACTGAGGCAGTATATTGCAGTTCACAGTTACTTGGTAATCCTTTTGCCTAGATTATCCATATTTTGTTTTGTTATGTTATTTTGATTAAAATAAAATTAACTGAACATGGATAACATCCTCCATGTCACTCCTTAGTTGATCTTAGGTTGAGACATATGGCAACAACTCCGGAGTCCACCGATCAAGGAATTCCTTTTGATGGGAATCCTAGTCCTTTTCCTCCTTTCAGAAATATTAGTGCTCCTTATATGGCTACATTGGCCCTTCCAGGGCTTACCATTGGCTTTCCAGTATGGTTGTTCTTAACCTCCTTGGCCCTGCAACTGAATATTCCTACAACTGGACAAAATCAAGCTCCATTTGATCCTAAAGTTGACCCTTTACCTTCTTCGTTGGTTGCTTCTTCCTCCCCTTCTTCCTCTTCGCCTGATGAAAGTATTGACACTAGTAACTAGTTGGATAAGAAGAAGAAGAAATGGAAGAAGAAGAAGAAGGAGAAAATTCAGCAGGGAGGCAACTAAGCAACCATTGCTTTGAATGCAACTTCTGATGAGAAACCATCCATTAAGCCTCACAAACTTCGATATCCTTGCAAAATTTGTACGAGAGACCATATTCTTCGAAATTTTTATGATATTCCTCAGATCTTAGAAGAATGGTCTTCTTGTTCACATCATCCTATTCCATCAACTTCTGGAGATCATGCTGGTGACACACCATCAACTAGTGGTAGTAAAGTTCATGGAAAGAAGGGTAAAGTTAAGTTTCCCTGTAGGTTATGCGAAGGGAATCACCCCATTCACCTTTTTCCCTATCTAGGTGATGCCCAAAAAGTGTTGGATAACCGTCCGGCTTCTCCGTAGCGACTTCCATCTAGTTTCAGGAGACTCTCCCTTCATCCTTCACTAGTTGATGAAGTGACTGACCCAAATCAACCATCGGTCAAACCCACTCTCTCTGAATGTGAATCCCATGAGTCTATACCTGACCAATCACAGGTCAAGGAAACAGTTGACCCGATTTCACCTTCAGTTAATCGTACCTTTCCCATAGAGAGTGAGTATGATACCACTCAGGTTCTTTTTGTTTCTTTAGATTCCAATGAGCTTGGAGGCAACCCTCCTATTCCATCAAGACAGGAGGAAAATCCTCCTGTTCTCATAACTCAAGGGGGTAATTCTCCCGTTCTCCCTCCAAGTAATCTGGTCACTTCCTTTTATGGGAATCCACTGATAGGATGTCGTCTTCCTTCTTATGTGCCTTTCTAGATCATAGTACAGATTTATAATATGATTGTATCTAACACTATTATAGATGAAGGTGCATCTGTGAGTATCCTTTCCTCCACTGCTTGGCAGGCACTCGGTTCACCACCACTTGTGCCTGTTACGCAGAATCTGTTGGCTTTTAACAGAGGAACCAGTCAACCATTAGGGATCCTTCCTCAGTTGCCTATTACTTTGGGAGGAAAAATTATTTATCTCAATGTGATGGTAGTCTCAGGCCCTTTAGATTACAATTTACTTCTTGGGTGTGACTATGTTTATGACTTGGGAGCTATTGTTTCAACACTCTTTTGAGTGATGTGTTTCCTGCATGAAGGCAGAATTGTCACCGTTGACCAGCTTTCATTTCCTGGTCTAAATATGGCTTACAGTCAACCATCTTCCCTAAATGGTCATTTTGTCCCAATGGTATCTTCCCCACCACGGGTCAATTATGTGGCAACCCATTCCATGCCTACATCAATTGATGATCAATTTCGTGATGTTGTGCATTATGTACTGGGGGCATTGGAACCATATCTCTCTAATGGATTCCTTGCTACGTATCCCTTCCAGAGAATTGTTCTCCCATCTGATGAGAACCTCTGGGAAGTGATGACCTCTTATGGGTCATGATCAATGAATGATGAGCGTAGTTCCTTGTCTTGTGTCAAGCTCGTTAAAAAATGAAACAAGGAATATGAGGATAGTTCTTTTACTGTGTCAACTTCATTAAAAAATGAAACAGGTCCAAGAGCATAGTTCCTTGTCTTATGTCAAGCTCGTTAAAAAATGAAACAAGGAATCAGAGCATAGTTCCTTGTCTTGTGTCAAGCTCTTAAAAAAATGAAACAAGGAATCTGAGCAGAGTTCCTTGTCTTGTGTCAAGCTCATTAAAAAATGAAACAAGGTCCCCTCGAGCAAAGTTCTAATTCGAGTCTTTGATTAGATCTCGTAAAATACCAGTCGAGTCTTTCACTTGATCTCGTAAATGAACCTTCATTCCATCCACATGATAGCCACGAGTAGTCTACTTTGGTGAATGTAATGAAGCTTGGGGGGCATGTACCTAGAATCGAGTCATCATGCTAGGGGTATGTAAACCAATCTCAGGCATAGTTTTTCATTTCCAGCTTGTGTAAACATGAAACTAGATCCAAGCATAGTTCCCTATGGTTCAAGCCTCTGTAAAAATGAACCCATCTCCATTTTAACCCTCGTGATATCCATTCTATCAGCCTCTTCCGTTAGATAATCCTTGGTTTTTCTCCTTCCATCCTCGCTATCTGCCTGGCCGATCATACACTTTCACTTGGTTCTTTTACCTTTCTTGAGGAACAGTTACAATGAGCAGTCTTATTAGCCAGCCTCTTCACATAAATCAACATGTTTTGATAAGTTTCAACATCACTGGAACCAATTTCTATCTTAGACACCACTCTTTCCTCTAAGACAAGTGACCTTTAAGCTCTTTTCTGACTCGTAAAAAATGAAAAGATCCCCAAGTATTTTCCTTTTTTGACTTGTTAAAAGAAAAAAAAAATAGGGGGTCTACTTTTAAGCTCTTTTCCGACTCTTTAAACATGAAAGATTGTCGGTCGCTTGTCCTTTTCAGCTCGTAAACGGATTGGAAACGACATCTACTCAGTATAAGTTTAACACTTTTCTAGACTGAGATAGATTACTTACGAAAAAGGGATACGTTGATCGAACATGGTCAATAGGTTATCTCTTATATTATTTTATGCTTTTTCGGACTTGAGAGGAAAATTTACGAAAAAGAACTTGTGGAGTTTTCTTTTTGTTCCTTTTCAAACTCTCTAAACATGAAAAGGACCAAGTTCTCATTGTCGTTAAACTCATTAAAACATCAAATAGCGACAAACTTGTCCATCATGACAAGGCCGAGTTTCACCTTCGTTAGACTCGTTAAAACATCACATAGCGATGGATTCACCCCAAGGGTGGAATTATACTACAAGCATATGTTATCCTCCTCAAGCTTATTAAAAAATAAATAGGTATTGGTCAGCAATGACTAGGGAAAATGGGAAAAGGGATAAATCTCTTTAAGGTAGAAATTCGCTCTTAAACATGACACTTTCACTTCATCTTTGTGACTATTTGAGTTGGGTTATCTGCTTCATGGTTATCATACCTATGGTCTATCACACCATCCATCACTTTGGTTTTGGGTCAATGCCGTCAATTCATTCAGTTTCACCGACATGTTTAAGAGAAGTCAATCAGTAAATTTCATCCTTTGCAATAATCATAAACCTTCAATTTCATGACCGCCATTCCTTACCATTGTGTCGTTAGTCACATTATGTCTTCAAAATAACTACACTCGTTTCGTGTCATTGATGGGGGATACATTAAGGCCCTCCTGCGACGAGTCGCTTCTTGTTGACATCAACACATTATCCAAGAAGTTGACTTAGAAACACCCTTCTAGTACCTTGAGGCTTGCATAGATCAATGGAAATTTCTCGCTTCCGGCGACAGGTTGAAATCACGGGCCTTCGACTAAAAGACTTTATATGGTGTTCAACACCAAAACATCTATTCACACCATGAATAATGTATTGTAGTACCTTGAGAATCATTATCATTATCGGTGATTTCTCTTGCATCTGTCAATAGCTTACATCATTTGTTGGTAATCAGACGGTGTCTTCCCATGTTCGACTTCAGATCACATTTTCACATGGTTAGACTCATACTTGAGCGAACAATTGGACGAGATAGAAGACCCCAGATCTAGTTTCATCTGTTCGGGTTGCGATTTCAGGAGAGTATTAAATCATCTGTATGATGGCTTTACACATATGGTCATCCTATCATGAGTCTATATCTGTAGACAACTATCTGATTTATGTACATGTAATGAAAAGTTTATATCTTGAGTATGGGTATGCCTTCCCTCAACAATTCATGAAAAAATCAAAGATATCATGATATTATGTATTGTAATTGATGCAGGTCACCATCCGCTTTAGATCCTCCTCATCACATCATAAATCATATCATTCAACATTATCATTTTTGACTTCGTGCTTTAGGGAGTAGGTGTTACAGGTCTATTGGGGCACATCACTCCCGAAAATCAGATCAGTACAATTAGGGCTCATCAAACCCTAATTCAATTGCTACATGTCGTAGACAAGTCATCAAATTGAATGCTTTCATCCATGAAAGTTTCCTAGCTTGAAACGCCATTGAAATGCCTCCTTGGGACACCAGCGCAACCTTGGACAAGGGTAACTGTGCTGCAGAGTAGGTAGGCCCATTCAGGCATGCACTGCAGTGCAGTTAGGCCCACTTTGACCTACGCTGGGTGAGAATGAGCGAAATTGACATAGGATTCTGGGAATATTCCTTGATTCTAGAGCATTTTAGAAGGATTCCCAGCTCTTATCTCATCCTATGAGCTCGACTTTGGATAGGCTATGGATCAATTAGCCCTCTATCCTCTCATCCCTTTCTCCATGGAAACTAACTCCAATTTTGGAAAACCATTCAATACCCAATTTATGACAAAACCACTTGCATTTCCCTATAAATTGACCACTCATCATAGTGATCAAGGGTTGGAATTTGAATATTGAAGAGAAATACTATTGGTTTGAGACTTGAGATCATTGTCAAGTAATGTTATGTTTTTGGATTGATGTGTTATTGGTGTGATAAGGGTTTGGACTAAGTTGGATGAGTGATAAGGGATTGAACCACATTGGGTGTAACTCCTCCTTCTATCAATCAATAAAGTTGTTTGTACCTTTTCGCATATTATTGTTTATATCTATGATTCATATATGTTTAAATGTTGTCGATTCCATTTGCTTATAGTAGATAGATCATATGCTTTGATCATTGTTGTCTTCTTCTTATGTTGGTAGGTACCAATTGAGTGAATTCATTTCGAGCAGGAGCGACAGGAGCAATTCAAAGGAGATCAAAGGAAGTGAAAGATCACAAGTAGGTTCCTTCATCTCATCTATCTATTGTAGGAAAAGGTAAAACCACTTTCTTTCTGTTGTTCTAAGTGTAACTACCCACTTAGGGAAGATGTACTTATCCGCAGGTATAAATTCCATATAACAACTCAGACTTTTGCAATTTAGAACTTTGGTCTCTTGAATCTTGGATCACCCATAGAGGGAGCTTAGACTTTGCAACAATATCTTAGAACTTCACATATTTATAGTGTATGAATCACATCCCTTTTCATATTTAGAACTTTGCATAAGAAAATAGGTGACATGTCCTTTATTACAAGGTTAATTTAGACCTCGCAATGTTCACAGATCTGTCAGTTTGGTTAAATCCTTTAGAGAATTAAAAGGCCTCGGAACTTGTGTACAATGAAACCAAACTTTAGATCTTCGGGTACATTACCTACCTCATTTATGTTATATCTCAGTGAAATGTGCATGGTTCAATATTCCACATATGAACTCGACTCATAAAACTCACATATTTTCTTGTCACAAAAGTAAAGAGCCTCAGGAAATTCGCATACCATGCCACATAAGCGTTTCCTATTTCCATAGAGAATCAATGCCTCGTTGATCCTTTTGGCAACTCCGCCTTAACTTGGCCTTACATCCCAACTTTACCATGGGTCTTGTCCCTCTTCTGAATTTACTTGATCCTGGTCACATGTGTATTTAAGAGATTATGCTGAGAGTTTTTTGATAGCTTGGTTCCTTTTGAAGTCTAGTGCTTGTCTTCTTTAGAGTGCTCTTCAACCTGTGCTATAATATCATGTTGATATTTCTAGAGCATAAGCTAAAATAATTTGTTCTTCATCATGATAACCACTTCTAATGATCATTTAGTGTCAATTACATATCCAATATCATTAAGAAGTTATACAAAAGAAAAACTCAATTGATAAACATCAGAAAGAACAATAAAATAACCATGAGACAATCAGACAAGAGACACATAAATTAGGCCTTAGACAAGGGAAAAAACCACAAGGGGAAATCCCAGAAAAGGTATTTCCTTATGGTGGAGAGAGGGAGAGAGAGAGAGTTCAATAGAAACAACCATAAAAATATAATATCCAATCCACTAACCAACAATTAGATCAAGTGTCAAGCCATGTGCCAAACCTTACTTCAGATTTTCGACCTCCTCCTTTTGCTCCCAACTTTGTAGGATCATACATAAAAAATACATGATCGATGTGCCAAATGTGGAGGAGAGGTATCTGTTGGGTCAATAATTTTTCATCATTCTCACTTGTCTTTGTCATTCAATAAGCCATTACTTCCAACCATCAATTGCACCATTTCACTCACTTGCCACCATTTTTAACAAAATTCTTCATTATTTGTCTCTATATGTCTAAGTGGTTATTTAACATCGTTTTCCTTTATTTTTAGTATATTAAGGATAATTATGCATGGTTTACTAATGACAATTTGGCCAATTCAAGTTCTACGGTTTAGTCAAGTTTTTGTAGCTATCTCCATGGTTAAGGTAGTAGCACCACTCTAGAAGAAAATCCGGCACATGGTTATTGTTTCTAAAGGTTCAAATATAGACTTATGTTGGTCAAACTTCACCCAACTCACACGTGTGGAACACCAGTAAAATATCAAAGTAAAAGCAAAACAATTTTGACCAGTCAACTTCAAACACGTTTTCTGAGCAAATGAAAATGAATTTTGGAAAATGAAAACATGCCTTTTTTTTCAACACGGACCCAATTAGGTTCCCTGTGAGCTGTTTTCTCAAATTAGTTACCATTTGATAGATTTTGGAGGTTCTTTGGAGCCTTATTTTGCATATAACATGGTTAAAAGGTTTCCAATTCGCCATTCAATGCACAATCAACAAAGAGACTAGAACAAATTGTTCTTTACCAAATTCGTGGCATAGAGATAAGTTTGATCATGTCTAGGTTGATATTTGATCCAAAAATCCATGAAATTTGATTTGATTTGATTTTCAAACTGATCTATAAAGATCCCATGAACAGAATGGTAGCAATAAAACTTTAAGATTGTTGTTGCTTCAGATATCTATAAATTTCAATCCCTTTGATGAGAGGAGAGAGGAGATGTCAAGGATGATCTTAATTTGTAATTTTTGTTGCTGATTGAAGGAGAAGAACTCTATTTTTTTCCATTGAATGTAATTTTTTTTATATGGCGCAACTCTGAATGAAATTGGTGATTTAAATCTCTTCTCTTGATTTGAGTTTTCAACACCTCATAGTCCTCAGGAGGCCCCCCTGGAGATCTTTGAGAATAGTATAGATGTTTTCCATTTCTTTCATATTCTCACATGGTTTATTTTACATAGATTAATTGTTTGTGCTAATCATAGATTAAAAACTCATGCTTTCCATATATTAAATGCTAATGTTTTCTTAGATTAAAATGTTCATGATTCCATAGATTAAAGTTTGTAAGCTTTAGAAAAAAATCTTCATGCTTTCATAGGGTAAAATCTCATTTTTTCTTATATCAATAATCTTTATGTATTTTTTTGTTTAACATTAATTGTCTTTCAAAGAACTTAATACTTTCATAGTTTATATTAAAGAATGTAATTTCCTTTTGAAGTTTCCAATTCATTTCAATTATGCATAAATATTGAAAGCTAATATCCTAGCGCATATGGTGTCATGTACTTTGAAAGCTCACGTACTTGGATTGGCATATAAATGCCACTAATTTAACAGTTAATTAAATTACACAACATTTTGGTGTCACTGCTGCGAAAGTATACATAGGTGTTGCCTTTCAATTTCATCTCATTCTTCGTTGCATCAATTTAGCTACATAATATTAGTCTCATTTTAGTACATCATAGAGGTAGATTCATTAAAAAATAAAAAAAGACTTCAATCACCTACCACCCCCCCAAAATCACGTGGTGCAGTAAGGGCCACATCATATTCCACATCATGAATTCATATTTTTGTAGGTAGAAGAAGAGGTGAGAAAAAGAGGTTGAAGAAATGGATGGAGACGATGACAATGAGGAAGATCCTTTTGGATTTCCCATTGAAGAAATTGATATCAACGTTCATATGAAGAACATCCCTCCATCCATACTTCCTAACTTCAAAGGTATGAGATCAGAAGACCTGGAAACCTTTCTTTTTGAATTTGAAATACTTTGTAGATCTTATGGCTACTCATTACACACTCAAAAATTGAATTTGTTTCCAGTAACATTGAAGGGTAAATCTCTTTGGTGGTTCATGAATTTAGGAACAAATTCTATAAGGACATGGGATGATATGAAAAGAGTATTTTTGGAAAAATATAAATATTATTGCATACACCATGACCTTAGAAATGAAGTCTTTAAGATGAACCAAAAAGAGGATGAAATCCTAGAAGATTTAGTGGAGAGATTTACTTATAATGTCAAAAGATCTAAATTGCATGATTTAGGATTAGACACATTAAAAACTCTCCTACTAAAAGCTATAAGGGATGAATGGATTGATCTTCTTAACCTGGTGGGAAAAAGAGATGTCTCTCAATTGTCATTTCAAGAGATTTGTGAACTGTGCAAGAACATATCAAGAGGAAAAGCAAAGTATGGAAGATCCCCTCAGGATCTAGTTATGGAAAGAGTAAGTAAGTCGGCATCAGGATTGGTAAGTCAAACTTGGTAATTTAAATGAGAAAATTGATATGCTAAGAATGAGAAACAAGAAAAAAGTATAGATTGCTACTTCATTTATATTTTTCCCTAAATGTAGAAATAAACATGCTTTGCATGAATGTCCACGTGATAAAATTAAAATTTCACTACTAAATATTATCCATCATTACCAGGTTTAAAGGAGGTTTTCCAAGGAACAAATCAAACAATATAACAATCATGTTATGTAGCTCCAAGAAGTCCATGGTAGCCTCATCAACCTAGTATGATGCAATATCTTATTTCACAATTTTAGGGTTATGCACAACAATCTCAAAGTAATTGGAAAGCACCCTTGCCTTGAAACCTTGGACATCTCAATCTAAACCTCAAAACCAACCCTAACAACCTTGGCCATCTCAATCCCAACCCCAAAACCAATCTTGGCAACAAGGTTGGCAAGGGCCTTAAAGAGGAAATCCACCATATCCTCAATCTTATCCTCACTATCCTCACTAATATCAATGCTATGCATACCATTCAACTCCACCACAACATTATTTTCACCCTTAGTTGACCTCAATTCAACCTTTCCCATTACCAACCACAAAATCACCCCAAAGATCCATTCCCACTCAACTACTTGCACAACCATTTCAGATCCCCAGTAATAAAACACCTCAATCCACTTACAATGTTGAGGTATTGCAAAATGATTCTCCAGCTCCCATTGAAGAACAACAACCAGAAGAAGAAGATACAAATAAGGTCCAAGAATCATGGGTGCTCGTTGAAGAAGAGCAGTTGTTGGAACCTGAGATTGAAAAATTTCTTGCATGCATATCACCAGATTCTATGAATGGGGATCACATCTCTGAAAACTTGAATGGCATGATAGCAGGAAGCCAAGGAAGACAAGATTACATTAAATCTTGGTTCAAGAAATTCATCGGATCTCAGTGCTCAATTCTTTAATATTTTTTGACATCATCTCAATCAAGGCAGTTGGTCTCTCATATATTAGTACATATCAAAGCATATATTTCAAACCTGCATATGAGTTTATCTATCATCTTGTTACACACATGGTTCCATTGGAAGTATTCATATACTTGAACGAGATTTATTTTTCAAGTAGAGTAGCACATATAAAAAATAAAAAATAAAAAAACTAAAGTGAAAAATAAGTCATATTGTGAAAACCAGCTTGTTGGCGCAATTGGACATGGGCTTTGCTTGAAAACCAAGAAATTGGCGAGGAATGTTCACTATAAGTTCTGCAATTTTATGATGGTTTCAATCTTTCATTATGGTTCTTCAAATCATTTTTGGTTCTATGCTCAAGTTGGTTGATGTGGGATTCCTCAATGCCACCTTCCAACAAATATTGTCCCATCGACCTCAACACCTTATTTGGGACCAAGATCAGAGATTATTTGGAGTACCTTGGAACTTGCATACATCAATGATAAGCCTCCTCGTTGACAAAAATGTCTCTTGATTGTCAGATCTTGCAGGTGACTCGAATTCAACACATTCATTCATCCCTGTTAAGATGCACACAGGTACCTTGATACTCATTTACATTATCGGTGAGTTGTCTCGCATTATCGATAATCCAATGATTTCCTTTCATGCTCGACTTCGACACATTCATTCGCATGGTAAGAATTGTACCATGAATTTTGGTTTTGATGAAGACTATATGGTTTTATGGAATCAACAACAACTTGCAGCAATATATTTTATTAGTTTTTTGTAGTAGCATGTTCGTCTTTTTGTCATTCAATAGCAGCATGATGACACACTACTACAACTCTTCTTCATTTCATTTCATTTCATTTTCTAAGCAAATTACATTAATTTCAAGTCATCAGGCATTATGTTTCATGGTTTCTACTTCAACATACATCACACAATCCAAATTTGGCAAATTAGACTTACAGAAAACAATTTTCCAAACAAAAATAGAGACAGCTACGGAAAGTTGCAGTTTCTGCAGTTATTGTTGTAGCAGCTTGTTTTTGGTTATACCTTGTTCCAAAGGTAGTTTTGGCACAAAGATTACAAGAATTTGGAGAAGAAATAAAAAATTATGAGATACTAGGTTTTCTCAGAATATGATAAATTGAGTAAGACGTGGGTAGAATTAGAAAAAAAGAAGCAATTTTCCAAGACATTTAAAGTGGGTTTTTAAGGCATATTTTCATTTTTCACCACTATGCGCACATCAAGACAACATTTAGTATTTTTGCACAACAATGCCTTTTCTTCATCAAAATGGGATTCTGAAGGCATGTGGCGTAAAAAAGGTAAAAATACACCATTTCCCTTTTGAAGCACTCAATTTGGCCTTAAAATAAATCTGTTGCATATGTTTTTGTGCAACATTGGATGGCATGATAAGTCATTTTCAGAATTTTCAAAAGCTCACAGATTCAAGAATTTATTTTTTGGTAGAATTGTTTTATTCCAACATCTACAACCCCTACTTCAACATTTCAAGTTCTTAAAAAGGTAAACTTGAGGTAAAAACTTGCATAAGGCTTTTTAGTTTATTAAAAATATTAGGAAAATATGATGAATAACCACTTTTCCATCAACCAATTTTTTTTTTTGCTAATGCAAGAGTCAGACCTTCTATTTCATTAATAAAATAAAAAATTTACATGAATCCACAAGGAGTTATGGACCAAGGAAGAGACCCAAAAACCAAACAGAGCACAGGCTCGAGGCAGAAGCTTCTACCCGTATAAACCCAACCTCTAAATTCATATAAGCCAAAATAAAGTTGAAGTCGACATCAGAACCAAAGCAACGGTTTAAACGGATATCATATTCGTGAGACCCACCATAACATTAAGTATCCTACCTGGAACAATTTTCATCCAGCCAAGAAAAGATCGCATTAACACTTCCCGCCATCTAGACCACCAACCTGCTCGATCAATCCCAGTCATCGATCCGCTTCGCTTGATCCGACGACTGAGGATCATATCGCACCGGCCAATATCACCGAACATTAGCGTGCGATGAGGGCGGTATTCTAGCCGACCCCACCGCCACATGTAGCCTGCTGTATGGAATCGCTTCAAAATCGGAAATACCATTTCCTACTTGCGAGGCCCGCGATCGCCTGAAAACCACCCCCGTCCCGGTAAAATGATCATGGACGGAAAACTCGTAGTATTGAGGGCGCCGAGAGTGCCCAGGTACCAACCTTTCGATGCGTCTTCTCTACCAGAATCAAGGAAAGACGAAACTCCCGCCAACCTGCCTTTCTTCGAAGAACCAGAGCCACTTGACTGGCTATCACCTAGATTCACTAAAACAGTGCTTACCTGGGTTACGATGGTCAAAAATGGCCTGCAACCCACTGAATACCTAATAGTGGAAAATATGAGAAACATAAAGCACTTGAATCAACTGGACTCTGACTCCATGGCCCTACTTTGAAACAAGACCCTGTCTTCATCTGCCTGGTCATGACAGTTCGCTTTTAACCTACTCTGAGGCAGCTCTTGCCAGCTCAATCCAACCTTGTTCTCTGTGCTGATCACACCTTGATTGGACAGAAGATCCGCCAATTTATTGACCGATCTTCATACATATTTAAAGCTTATTATACAAAGGCTCTGGAGGTGATGCTAAATCCATTGAAAGCCCTGGATTAGCCGCGAGTTCCTAGAGACTTTTTCCAGCCTTGTTCCCCAGCTGACCCTCTTAACTGATTTGATGATTAACTCAGAATCAGCTTCAACAATCACATTTTTTCGGTTATCCTATTCCAGGAAATCTAAAAACTGCTCCATAGCCATCAATTCTTCCATGTTATTGGTGGCTCTTCCTAAATGACAGTAGAAGATGAAAAGGACACTTCCATTCTCATCCCTTAACACACCTCCATAACCCGCGGTGCCCGGGTTGCCTTTTGAAGCCCCATCAATGTTGAATTTCAAAAAACCCTTGGGGGGGGGGATGCCAGAAATCTTGCTCAGAATCCAGGGAGATTACTTTCCTATCCAGTCCCCGAGGAATAAGTTCCTGCAAACCCAACTCGTTGAGAATTCTAAAATCAGCTATTGAAGGTGGGTTCTTAGGGAGATTTCGCACAATAGTGTCGACCGTTTCCTTGAGTTGTTTTAAGATCTGCTCAAAAAGGCATTGGGATGGCCTCTTTTCATTCTTGAAGATTCTATTGTTCCTTTCTTTCCAGACATTCCAAATAATGAAGCTTGGCATGATGTCCCATGCTAAGCTAAGAACTTCATTATCTGAGAAGTTTCTTCTCCATTTGTTTAGGGTATTGATGATAATCCCTCTGTCCCTATCAGTCTGTTGTAAAATGGTGGCAAAAGAATCCCACAAACTAGAGGTGAAAATGCAATTGTTGAGAAGGTGCTCCATAGTTTCCTCTTGGGCTTCACAGAGCTGACATCTGGAAGGCCCTAGGACACCCCTCTTCCTAGTCTTATGCCAGGTCAGGATTTTCTTATGCTGAACCAACCACATGAAGAGTTAAATTTTCATCCAGACTTGATGTCTCCATAGGTCTTGCCAAATCTTATTCGAAGCTTGTCAGTTAAGGTCAAGGAGAATGAGTTTTTCTTCCTTAAGATTAAAGGCACCCTCATTATTGTTGCCCCATCTTAGCTGGTCTTACCCCTATAACATCAAAATCTTCCTTTGTTCTAACATTTTTTTTAGAGTCTCTGCTTTAGCCTTCAGGGGGCTATCATCCCTAAAATCAAAGTTCCTCCAGGTTCTCCATTTTCCAATACTGTTGGTTTGATCCCAAAAGTCTTTTACTTTAGATAACCCTTTGGTGTCTGTATCTTCCTTGAGATCCCTCAAGTCTTCTTTTAACAATATAGGTTCTTGTTTCCATCTATCCTCCTAGAATAGGGCAAGGTTTCCCTCTCTGATTTCCCAAAAGTTGTTTCCTTGGACTAAGCCCTAGTTATCCCAGGCCTTATTCCAAATGTGAGAGCCCTTTCTATATCCTGACATTCTTATTAGATCATTGTTTTGCCAAGTGCTGGCATATTTTTCTTTCCATATCATTGCCCACTGAGCCTCTGGGTCTTTTACCCATCGCCACCATAATTTAGCTCCTAAAACCTTGCTTAGAATCTCAGGATCATCCAATCCAAGCCCTCCATAGTTTTTAGGTTTGCAGATTTTTTCCCATGCTACCAAGGCCCATTTCTTTCTTTCTTCCCCCTTGCCCCAAAGAAAGTCTCTTTGCATGTTTCTGAATTGTTGCAGGACTCCTTTAGGTGCTGGGAGAGCTGATAGCATGAAGACTGGGATTGATTGTAGGACAACCTTGGTTAGCACCAACCTACCAGCCAAATTTAAAGATCTAATAGTCCATTTCCTGATTTTATCTTGCAATTTGTTAATCACTAGCTCCCAAATGTTCTTGTGTAAAGGTTTGGCCGTTAGAGGAACTCCCAAATATTTTGAAGGGAGGATCTCCCTTTGAAAGCCCAAAATTCTGGAAATATTTCTCTGAATAGCAATGTGAGTATTAAAGAAAAAAATCTTAGATTTGGAGAGATTAACTTCCATACCTGAAGCCATGGCAAAGTCTCTCAGGATTTTCTTGTAAGCTAGAGCTTCTTTGACCATGGGGATACCCTGCAGCATGGTATCATCAACAAATTGTTGATGTGTTAAGGCCTGACCATCTTCAGAAAGTTGGAGACCTTTGACTTTACCAACTACTTTTGCATGCTTGATATATCAACCCAGTCCTTCCATCATGAGAATAAAGAGAAAGGGAGAGAGTGGATCTCCCTTCTTAAGGCCTCCAGAAGGAATAAAAGTCTCTCAGGGAGATCCATTAACAAGAATTGAAAAAATGGGAGAAGTAACTAGGGCCATTACCCATCTAATCCAGTTGTGATCAAACCCAAAGGCAATGAGAACTTTTCTGATATAGGTCCAATTCAGCTTATCATAAGCTTTGGCTATATCCAATTGCATGATCATTCCAACTTTCCTATTGTTTGTTAGTGAGTGTACCACCTCATGAGCTTGAATGATGTTGTCGAGGATTTGCTTACCTTCCACATATCCAAATTGTTCAATCGACACCACGGTAGGAAGAAGAGGCTTGAGTCTATTGGCCACAACTTTGGATATTATCTTGTAGACAACATTTCACAAGGCAATGGGTCTAAACCTATCAGGAGTTTGAGCCAAATCCTATTTAGGGATTAGGGAGATAAAGGTGGTATTAAGTGCCTTTAGTATGGTTTTGTCCCTCCTGGAGTCTTCCACTACATTCAAAACATCCTGTTTTACTATGTTCCAGCAAGCTTTAAAGAAATCAACATTAAACCCATCCGGACCTGGTGCCTTACCATTTTTCATTTCTTTTAGGACCTCACTAACCTCCTCTTCTGACACTGGTCTATTAAGGTTGAAATTGTCCTCTCTGGTAACCAGCTTAGGAATATGTTTCGATATAACCCTATGGATTGTTCTCTATCTCAACAGGTTCCCTGTGCAATACCATGAAAGTGCTGAACCAGCACTACTTCTATTTCTTCATGAGAATCGAGAAGATTACCTCCCTCGTCCTTGATAGAAGAAATCCTATTGTGAGCTCTGTTTTCCATAGTTGATCTGTGGAAAAATCTAGATTACATTCTCCTTCTTTTAGCCATTGCACTCTGGATTTTTGCCTCCAAAAAATCTCCTCTTGTTTACATAAGTTCTCCCTTTCTTGATGATATTTGGTTTCCTAATCACTTCTATCTTTATCAAAACCCTCCATGATAATGGTTTGGTTGAGTTCCTGCATTTTTCCCTCAACAGATTTTTTTGCTTCAAAAATATTACCATACTCCTTCTTGTTCCACTCCTTGAGCCTGAGTTTGATATGTTTTAGTCATTTATGAAGTAGGAACATTCTTGTGCCCTGAATATTCAACTTTTCTACCCATGATATGGCTATGTTGTTGATGAAATCTGGGTGGGAGAGCTAGATGTTTTCAAATCTGAAAGGTCTATTCCTGGGGGTACAATTGCCCTAAATTTCCAATTGCACCGACTAGTGATCTGAGCCTCCAAAGGGGAGCACTCTTGCAACTATATCCTTGTCCTTGAGTATAAGTTCCTCTGAGATTATGAATCTATCTAATTTAGAGGCCACCTGAGACTCTCCTCCTCTTTTATTGTTCCACGTAAAGGTACCATTACTCATAAAAATATCCACTAGCTTCATATTGTTTATGAAGGTTTGGAATGCACAAGAGTCTTTATTTAGAATTCTGATACCCCCTTTTTTCTCCAACAGTGATTTGATCATATTGAAATCACCCCCCAAGATCCAAGGGATTCTTGCATGTCTTTCCCTGAGATCTTGCAGGGAATCTAGAAGCTTGAGTTTACCATCCATCCTTTGGGGACCATACACATTCATGACCAGGTATACTTCCTTATCTCCCACTGGTTGTATGACCACTGAAAGATAATCCCTAGATGCCTCTGCATCTATAAGGTTAATTTTTTGGGGGTTCCAAAGTGTGAGAATGCCTCCTACTGTATTCTCTGCTTTGACTTCTAGAAACTCAAATCTATTGAGCCATTTGCTGTGAATCTCTTTTATTTTTTGAATGGAACATTTAGTTTCCTGGATGAAGATCACATCTGGTGCTGCTTGTTTCATCCTATTACTAAGTAACCTTTGTTTTCTTTTACTACCTAGACCTCTGATATTCCAAGATGTGAACTTCATTATTAAAGATTTGTAAAGGAGTAGCTGGTTAGATCTTTCATCTTACTCGAATCTATCATTAGCATTCCACACTCCATCAAGAGCTCATTCTGCTTTTTTCTGCCCCTCTTCTTTCTTGGATTTCTAGTAGCTAAACTTGGAGTTGATTTCATTGTTTTCACACCTTTGTGATCCCGCTTGTCAATGGTTTTTCCTTTATCCAACCCCCTCTCCTGAGTTTTCCATAAAAACAATTGTTGTATTCTGTTGCATTCTTCTTGAGGCAATGAATCTATCCCTCCCATGGTTCCTTGCATCAAGAACCCTTCCAGATCTAGGTGTTCCTTTTCAAGGATCTCCTGTAGCTCATGGTCCTCTAGATCTATTTCACTTTGGGTCATTTCCTGATCCATCTCCAGTTCTGCTTCACTCATCATAGTCTCTTTCTGATTGCCAATATCTTGTGTTTGGTTGCTGTCTTCTTCTCTCTCCTTTTCATTAGGACCTTCTTCCATAGATTGGTCTTCTTTTGTGATTTCTTCATTCTCTTCCAATACTTGAAACTTGTTCTCACTGCTCTTTTTCCCCTCATTATGTTGTTGCTTTGGCCATTTTTTACTGCCTTTTCCTCTATTTATCGCTTTTTTAAAGATTTCTGTGTCCTTCATCATATTAGCCTTTCTCTTGTTGTCTGCTTTACTAAGAGGGTAGTCTCTAAATAAGTGTCCATGTTCATGGCATCTACGACATCTGAACAAGATATGCTCGTAGTCTACTGTTTACACCCATTCCTCATCAAAAACTTCCAAGATAACATCATCTGGGAGAGCTCCTAATAGATCCATTTCCACACATATTCTTGCAAAGGAAGTACATTTCCCCCTTCTTGTGGCTTCAAAATCTTTGACAAAACGACCTAGTTTATTGCCTATGGCAGCTAGCGATTCAGTTTACCAATAATCAAGAGGTAGGGAATAGAGCCTTACCCAGACTGGTACCGAAGCGAAAGTTTCCCGCTCTGGGACAAAGTTCATCTTCCAAGGCCGCATATAGAGGCCGACCATTGCATAAAAGTAGGGTCCTCCTTCGAATATTTTGTCTTTATCTTCGATGTTTGTGAACACCACAGTAAAGAATCCCTTTGATCTGAGATGTAGGTCAATGCTTCCTTTGGGTTTCTAGTGATATTTGATCCACATCTGTAAAGATTTTTCAGTGGGCCATAGTCCCATGAATTTACAGATGATAACATAAGTCCCCATGTGTTCCCTGTGTGCTTGCAGAGCAGGATCATTTAAAACTACTTTAGGAGTGATCTTTGCTTTGGGTTTGCAAGGTCCTTTTTGTTTTTTGTCTGCCTAACTTTTTTCTTCTTCCTCCTTGTCTTTTGTGCTAATGTTTTCCTTGGTATTGATCCCATATGTTTCTTTTTCATTATTCCTATTCCCTTCCTCCGCCGATCCTCTAACATTTTTTTCCAAAGCTGACTTACCTCTTCTGGCTACAACGTCCTTATAGGAGGGAGTGGAGCTCCCTCCTCTATGACCCTCCATTAGTATCAACCTTTTCAACTTGCTGAAACCCTTGCTGCTCACAAAATAGAAACTAAAAGGGAAATATAGTATCTACCTCTGAGGAAGATAGGATTTTTCCTTTCTAGAATAAACTAGATTCCTCCACTTTTCCATCAACCATTATTAGCCACCATATCTTTCATTATGCAGACCACTCATACCATCAACCACCCCTTTCACTTTTACTCATTTAGATTAAATTTTCCTCTATTTAAAAATAAATATTTATGGCAGCAATATAAACTCACCATACAAAGCTGCAATAGACAAATTTAAAAGTTGGGAAATGAAGACAATTTCAAGCATCTTGGCAAGTTTTTCTCACTAAAATATGATTATGGAATCAATAAGGCTAGTAAAATCAAGAATATGAAACCATAATAAAACCTATGCTTACGGTTTTATAAGATGCCTAGAAGAGGCTTGGAAATTATTCAAGTGAATACAATTTTTTGTTCATTAGGCATTAAGGCAGGTTGTTGCGTCAAAAATTAGAAGAGATGTTGACATCAAGATACTTGTTCTAGCAATTGAAGACAATCAAGCAACAAGTCTTGAGGACCAAGCTTTGATTACTTCGAAGACTAGAGGTATGACATAATTAAAAGTTGAATGGGTAGTTGAATGTTGTGCTTCATTAATTATCTTCTAATTTTCAAATGAGGGCTACTAGATCATTTCATGGGTATTATAATTTAGTTGTACTACATATTGCATTTACCTTTGAGAATGAAGTATTGGAATGGTTTGAGGTTTTTGGCAAGAGACACATTTATACACTTTAACATTAACTCCAACATCATATATCAAGTATAAAAAAGCTTCAATGACATGATGATCAACAACATGAAGGCAACTTACATCAAATACCAGTTTTGTAAAGATCTTGTCAAAAGAGAAAAAGGGTAACATTTTATTTGTTTCTTTGAAGTAAACTACATAACATAAAATATATGGACATTGAAAATATATCTCACTTATGTTGTATGGCCTTTTTGAATCTATCATAACCCATTAAAACCTAATATATCTCATGATATCTCATTTTTCAAATGATGAGCAGGCTACAAGGGTGAATAATTCATTTGTTTTTTCACCTTGTTGACTTGGTTTTGATCCTTTTTTTTGAATTCATAAAGGCACTCCATCCATCCATTCATATCAATAATATTTTCATTTGTGCATACAAGTGTTACATGAGCAGCAATGTTACAAGAACCAGAATTTTAAGTTACATGTTCATAATTATATTGCTTTTGTATGTTTCTTCATTGAACAAGTCAAAATGTGTTAAGTTGCACAATTCGACATTTTTTAGTAGCCTCCAAATTTTGAAGTGAAATTACAGGTTGATGAACATTGAGTAGTGTCCTAGTAAAACTAGAAAATGGAGAATATAGAAAAAAGGTTGAGAAATGATATCCACCATTCAGCGCAACAAAGAAGGAATATTGTCACTCTAATAGCTCAGTGAATGCCTTGGTCAGTGGCAGAATACACAACAAATTAAAGTGACAAAGCATACTAGACAACTATTCAAGTTTGCTAAGAAATGGTGTAAGAAAGTTAAGTCATTCCCAAAGATATATTCTGGAGCAAATATGTTGATCAAGTTTTGTTATTTGCATGAGGACATGCAAATATCTCAGTGTGGGGGAGATGTTGGCTCACTGATTTGTCATCATTCTCACTTGTCTTTGTCATTCATTAAGTCATCACTTCCAACCATCCATTGCACCATTTCCTCACTTGCTACCATTTTTCCCATAATTCTTCTTGATGTGTATCTATATGTCTAAGTGGTTAATTAACACCATTTTCCTTTATTTTCAGTAGATTAAGGATAATTATACATGGTTTACGAATGACAGTTTGGCAAATACAAGTTTCTGTAGTTTAGTCAAGTTTCCATAGCTATCTCCATGGTTGAGGTAGTAGCACCACTCTAGAAGCAAAATTCGGTACATGGACATTGTTTCTAAAAGTTCAAATATGGATTTATGTTGGTCAAACCCCACCCAGCTCGCACATGTGTACCTATAGCAAAAGATCAAAGCGAAAAATGCAGCAGTTTTGAACATTCAACTTCAAATGTGTTTTTCGAGCAAATGAAAATGAATTTCAGAAAGAAAAAAAAAAAGAAAAAAAGAAAAAAACAACAACAACATGGGGATTTTTTAGCATGGGCCCAACGAAGTTCTTAATGAGTAGTTGTCTCAAATTCGTTACCATTTGAGATATGTTCAAGGTGCTTTGGAGCCTTATTTTGGAGATTACATGGATAAACAGTTTTCCAATTCATCATTCAATGCATAGTCAACAAAGAGGCCAGAACGAGTTGTTCTTTAGAAGATTCATGGCATAAAGATAAGTTTGTTCGGATATGGGTTGATCTTTGATCCAAAAATCCATAAAATTTGATTTGATTTGATTTTCAAACTGATCTATAAAGATCCCATGACCAGAATTCTAGTAATAAAACTCTAAGCCTGTTGTTGTTTCAAAGATCTATAAATTTAAATCCCTTTGATGAGAGGAGAGAGAAGATGTCAAGGATGATCCTAATTTGTAATTGTTGTTGTTAATTGAAAGAGAAGAACTCTATTCTTTTCCATTGAATGTGATTTTTTTAATATAGTGCAGCTCTGAATGAAATTGGTGATTTAAATCTCTTCTCTTGATCCGAGTTTTCAACACCTCACAGTCCTCAAGAGGCCCCTTTGGATATTTGTGAGAATAGTATAGATGTTTTCCATTTCTTTCATATTCTCATGCATGGTCTGTTTTACATAGATTTTTTTCTTTTTCTTTTTAGAGTGGTTCATGGGCACCCTGGTCAACGGGTGGCGCTACATCCATAGAAAAATCTGGGTTGACGCCCCTCGACCTACCGCAAGACCTGACCCCAAGGGCTTCGGGGAGAATGGACCCTGTGACCTCCCAATGGCGAGGAACTGATTTTGACCAACTAAGCTAATCGTTGGGGCTATTTTACATAGATTAATTGTTTATGCTTATCATGGATTAAAAACTCATTCTTTCTATAGATTAAATGCTTACGTTTTTTTAGATTAAAATGTTCATGATTCTATAGATTAAAGTTTATATGTTTTAGAACAAAATCTCCATGCTTTCATAGGGTAAAATCTCATGTTTTCTTAGATCAGTAATCTTTATGTTTTTTTGTTTAACATTAATTTCCTTTCAAACAACTTAGTACTTTCATAGTTTATATTAAAGAATCTAATTTCCTTTTGAAGTTTCCAATTCATTTCAGTTATGCATAAATATTGAAAGTTAATCTCCTAGCACATATGGTGTAGTGTACTTCGCAAGCTCATGTAACCAGATTGACATATAAATGCAAGTAATTTAATAGGCAATTACATTACCCAACAATATCCTTTATATATACTTTGAAGGGGGGTCGAATGGGTGCCTCTTAGGGGCCCAACCAACTTAAAGTAATAGAAGGTCTACTTGAAATATTTGGAGGAAAAATTGAAATTAAATTTTTTCATTTCTTTGCATGATGAAAGTACCAACCATGGCTACTATATTTCCAACATAGAAAAACTAGATAGCTTATCTGAAGGAGCCATCTTAGGCAAACAACATAGATAATAATTTCCAGTAGGAAAGTCAATAAGGGCAAAGGCACCCTTGGAAATTGTCCATTCATATTTTTTTGGACCAATGCATACACTCTCAACTAGTGGAAGTTATTATTTATTTACATTTATAGATGACTACACAAGAAAGACATGGTTTTATTTTCTAAGACATAGAAAAGATGTGTTTGATCACTTTCATCAATTCAAGGCTCTTGTTGGAAAAAAAAGTGGGAACTACATCAAAGATTTGAGAACTGATAGAGGTGGTGAATACATCTCAAATGACTTCCTACGTTTTTTTAAGGAGCATGGAATTGCCAACCAATTTACAACAACGTACACACCTCAATAAAATGGTGTTGTTGAAAGGAAAAATAAAACAATTATGGACATGGAAAGGAGTATGTTAAAAGAAAATGATTTGCTAAATGAATATTTGGGTGAAGCTATAACATGTACAACTTACATTATAAGTAAATGTCCAACAAAATATGTAAAGTAGGTGATTATGGAACAAGCATGGAGTGAGAGAAAACATAGTGTTACTCATATGAGAGTGTTTGGATGTGTGGCATATGCACTTGTCCCAGATGAGTTAAGAAATAAATTAGACAACAAGGGGGGGAATGCATATTGGTTGGTTATAGTGACAATTCCAAGGCATACAAGCTATATAATCCAATAACCAAAAAGGTCATAATTAGTAGATATATACAATTCATAGTAGAGGAAGCATGATATGGAGTTTGGAGAATACAATTAATTTATCGTCACATTTACCACAAGAAGATAAAGAGGAATTAGCAGCAATACGTACTTCTTCAATGGTGACTCCTACACCTATTTAATTTCAACAAAGTAGTCCTCAAGTAATGCCTTCAACAAGTAATGGGAAAATATTGCATTCAAGCAAATACTCCTCCAAGTGCGCAACAAATATTAGCAATTCCACACTCTCCAAGTTCAACTTCAAGTTACACATAAAATCCATCTTTGGCAAGCTTGGGAAGACAAAAATTTAGAAAATTGAGAGATATTTATGAGCAAAATGAAGGTGAACGTTGTGCAAGTTTGAATTTTCTGTTTTCTTTATTTTCTCACGTAGATGATATAATTAATTTTGAAGATACAATCAAGTAGGAAAAATGGGTAGCAACAATGGATGAAGAAATATATGCAATAGAAAATAATGACACATGGGAATTAGTGAATCTTCCGCAAGGAAAAGAAGTGATATGTGTAAAGTGTGTCTATAAGACCAAAAGCAATGCGAAAGGAAGGATAGGAAGACATAAAGAAAGGCTATTTGTTAAGGGATACAAATAATAGCTTGGAAGTATGCTAAAACGTTTGCACTAGTTGCAAGAATGGAAATTGTGAGGACAATTTAGGCAATAGCAGTGCAACACAAATAGAAGGTATATCAAATGGATATGAAATCAACCTTTTTGAATGGAGTACTGAAAGAGGAAGCTTATGTGAAGCATCCACCTGTTTATGAGTTTCAAAGGAAAGAAGACAAAGTGTATAGACTAAAGAAATCTCTTTATGGGATGAAGCAAGCAATGTGCACATGGTATAATAGGATAAATTCATACTTGTTGGACAATGGATCTAACCAAAGTGATGGTGAGCCTGCCTTCTACATCAAAGAAAGTGATGGTGAGATTTTAATTGTGGTTTTATATGTAAATGATTTGACTTTCACTGGGAGTGATGATCTTCTCATTGCTAATTTCAAAGAAGTCATGAAAGATGAGTTTGAAATGACAAATTTGGGGTTGTTAAGGTACTTTCTAGGTATAGATGTGAAGCAAAAGGAAGATGACATTTTTATGTCTCAAGCAAAGTATGAAACATACATCTTGAAGAGGTTTACAATGCAAAACAACAAGATTGTTCCAACTCCAATAACGATGGGTTTGAAATTGAATAAAGAAGATTGTAGCAACCATGTAAATCCAACACTACAAAAGCATGGTTGGAAGTTTGATGTATTTGACTGCAACTAAACTTGATTTAATGTATGTAGTGAGTTTGGTCTCAAGATTCATGGAGACACCAAAGGAGACACATTGTCTAGCAACTGAAAGAATTCTAAGGTATGTTAATGGAACCAAAGTATATGACATTTTATATACTACAACAAATAATTTTAGGCTAGTTGGATATACTGATAATGATTGGACATGAACTGTATATGATAGAAAGAGCACATGATCAGACTATGTTTTTCATTTGGGTTCGGGAGTTATGTCATGGACTTCCAAGAAACAACCAATTGTTTCTCTTTCCACAGTTGAAGATGAATATGTCACAATAATAGGGGCAACATGTGAAGAAATTTGGATGAGAAGAATGTTGAAATATTTATGGCATGAACAAGAAGGAACAACAAAAAATTATTGTGACAACAATTTTGCAATTGTGATATCCAAAAACTTAGTTTTTCACAAAAGAAGTAAACATATTGAAACAAGGTATCATTTCGTTAAGGAGTTGATTAATAATGGAGAAATTGTTTTGGAACACTGCAGATCTCAAAATCAATATGCTAACATCTCCACCAAACCATCAGCAAAAGAAAATTGTGTTCATGTAAGAGGTTGTTCAAGCATCATTAATATCAATATTTGTGATTAAGGGGGAGTGTTGGAAATAATCCCAACTACTTAAGGGGGGTTGTTTGAAATAATCCCGACTACCAAATTAAAATTTTATATGTTATGTGCTTATTAATGGTTTAAAAAGCCTCATGTAGCAGTGGGACTAGAAATACGATGGGGAGAATAATATTGCCTCCTCCCTACCACCTAAGCTACACCAACTTGACATGAGTTTCTATTAATTTCATTACTTGTTAAGTTCAATATTTTATTTAATTACATAATTATTATTATTTTAAAATAATCATATAAATTAAAAAATTGTTAATTTGATTAATTAATATATAGAATGTTTTTCTCAATTAATTGAAATTCATTTTAATTATGTTAAGAATGTGTATATTTTGATATAGGATTTTCAAAATTTTAATTTAACCTTTACTTCAAATATTTTTAGAAATAGTCAAATTTTTACATGTTTTTTTAAATTTATATATGTTTAACTCATATATTAATTATTTTTTTAATTAATCACAATAATAACAATAATATAAAATAAAACTATAATTTAGTTTACTTTTAAGATTTTTTTAATCTTAACAATGTGAGATGTATAGAGATAAATGTTTTGACTCCTTTCTATCTTTGCAACCATTTTACTTTATATAGCTGCACTAGTTTTAAATATATATAAAAACTTTAAACTTGTAATATTAGAATGTCTGTAGAAGTGATTCTTTAAAGGTTTTTTAGGTAATTATTATTTATTAGTTAAGTGTTCATAGTAAAGGAATTTTAACTTTCCTTTTTATTGCATATAGTTTTAATGAAAATAATTTATAAAAAGTATAAAAAAATAACATATATATATTTTGAAATTTGATTTGATTTAATGCTTAAGAAATTTGAAATTAAAATGAATTTAATTAATTTAATTGAACAAAACATACCTCTTACAATAATTATAGAAATAAACAAAACATTGCTTTTAATATGAAAAAATCATTATATATTAATATATGTTTCACACAAATAATATTTTGTCAGTGTAGAAAAAGTACTACGTATCGCTATCTTAAAATAAATATATAATTATTTTATTATTCATTATCTATATTAAATAAACAAACTTATGAATGAAGTGAATAATAATAAACAAATTGCTCTCACAAAATGTACAACTACATATGGCTATCTTAAAATAAATATATAATTATTTTACTATTAATTCTCTATATTAAATAAACAAAATTACGAAGGAACCACTTAAAGTCAAGTCAATAATAATAAACAGATGGCCCTCACAAAAAGTACAACATAATTCCTCATAATTCCCTCTCTTTTTGGATAGCTATTATTGAATAATCTTTCTCCTCCACTTATTCACTATTTTAACCAGTGTAGGGTGTATCCAAAATTTTCAATATTTTTCAATTTACCCGTTTTCTTCAGTGTAATTTAAAAAAAAAAAGTTGTGATGAGTTTTTCTGATGTAATTTTAGTCTTTTGTATAATTTTTTAAAAAATTACAACCTATTTGCCTAACAACTTCGAACTCATTAAATTTCTCGGAACCTTCCAATTCCATGATATTGCCGCTTCCTGCAAATATGTGGACTAATTCAATGTAACTCGGAAATATGTGGACTAATTCAATGTAACTAGGGACCCACCCATTAAAAATCTTGGAGTCTTTTTTTCCTCTGTATTTCCACGATATTACTCAGCACCTTCCATTTTCTATATTTCCAGGATATTACTGGTCTCCTTCCAATTTCTATATAAAGCAAGAGCCCCATCGTGCATTTATAACGAAATTTCAGGTGTTAGATCTGACACCATTGCGAAGCAAATCCAGCGGCAATAGCAGACCATGGAATCAGAATGGCAAACTCCAGAGTAAGCATGAGCTTCCACAATCATTTTCTCTTCTCTTTGCACGATCTGCTTGTTTTTGTCATAGGCTTCCCTCTGTCAATCTTGAAATTAATCTATTTTCAGTGTGGACGCTGAGTATGTTTTTTTCATTTATATTCATTAGCTTCAACACCTAAGTTTTTCGCTTATTTTAATCACATTTTTATTTATTTTAATAATACATCATTTTCACAGTTTTTATTTGTGCATTATCATTACCATCAAATTTTATTGGTTTATATTTTGTTAATTTTTTTCATTCGCATCTTGGTTCCTCGCATCAATGTTGTGTTTTTGTTGGATCTGGTCATCTCTGCCATTTCTCCTTATTTACCCAACTGTGTCCAACTGGCACATATAGTGTACAAAAATATAAGTGGACAAAGATTCCATGCTCACTTATCCATGGTCAACATTTCTCACCTTGCAAAGCTCTGCAATTTCTATCCATTTAATGCACACATATCTAAATTCAGAAGGGTCCATTCCTGCATATAGAGGCTATATGGTGCTGATTTACAGAAATGTTGATGCAGGTTCACTGTTAGTCAGGAGATTGCAACTTTTCTGGTGTCATATGGACTACTGCCCGAGGTTTGGGAAGAGTCTCTTCGTGCAAGCAATTCAGAGGGCTTTAGTCTGAATGAGCATGAAGATTTTGTATGTGTTGCTTTCGCTTCGTTTCAAAGAGTTGAAGATTTCATTGTCAACCAGAGTAAATGTGGAGAGGACAATATACAAACTGTTCAAAAGGAGGTCTTCTCTGGTTGCCTCGATCCAGCCCTCATTCATCCAGGAGCTCTTACGCTGTTCCTCCATATAATGGAGAAAACAGATTTTCAAACAAAGGTAAATTGATATATCTATGTACAGCTGTGAGGACAAAATGACCTTAGTTTCTTAAAAAGAGGGTTTACTTCATTAGGAGCAAATTTTTGAAATTCAAAAAGAAAAGTAACATTGTACTCTGTATTACATGATCAATCAGTTGCAGATTTACGCGGACTCCAAACAAAGGAAACTCAAGCCCATCATATTTGCGGGTCATTCCATAGGAGGGGCAATTGCAACATTGGCCACATTATGGGTTCTGGAAAAGAGGCTAAGGCAAATCTCTCCCTTTTGTATCACGTTTGGTTGCCCTCTGGTCGGGAATGAAAGGCTTGTTGAAGCAGTTGGGCGTGAGAATTGGGGAGGCAACTTTTGTCACGTGGTTTCCAAGCATGATATTGTTCCTAGGATGCTCCTTGCACCGATTGAGTCAATTGCTATGCCCTTTACTACTATTTGTTCTTATTGGCAGGGCATAAATGTGCATGATTCTTTAATTCAAGATGCTGCCAGGACTCTTCTGAATCATGCCCTTGTTTCTCCAAGCAGCCCATACAGATCTTTTGGCACTTACATGCTTTGCTCAAGTAATGGTGCAGCTTGTGTTGAAAACGCTCAAACGGTTTTGGAAATGCTTCGTTTGACAATGCAAAGCCAACAGACTTCTTTTGAGGAGATTGTACAGGCCTGTGTCTCAGAGCACATAAGGTATGGTTCTGTTTTGGAGGAGGTTATGCAAAACTCCATAAGAGGGATACGAATAGCGAATTCCAGTTCAGAATCCTCTTACGAGATGGGTATTTCATCACAGCTGGAAGCTATTGGTGTTGGAGCTCAGGTAATACTATTGGTGTTGGGGTTTTTCTGTGTCACAAGATTTCAATTTAAGGAACTCCCAGTCTTTACTGTGCATGTTGTTTTTCCTAGTTTAGGGCCTTTTAAGATTTTATACAAGGTTCTATTGTACCACTGTTTTTATCTGCACTTTTGAATTTTACCTTTTTTGTTCAGGCATACTAATTGATTCTTGTTGTTGTTGAAATGGTGATGATAACTTTGCACAGAATGATTGTGCAAAGGGTGCCCTACGAAAAGCTGGAGAAATTGAAGACAAGTACCACATGAACGTTAATGAGCTAGCTACTCACTTAGGCCAAAAGCAAAGTCTTATGGCAGAGTTTGAATGGTATAAAGAGCGTTGTGAGAACGGTGGCATCGGATATTATGATACCTTCAAGGGACTTCACATGAAGAGCGATATCGATGCTAATTTGCTTAGGGAAAGGCTCGGCGTTTTTTGGGATGATATTATTGAAATGTGGGAGAATCACGAGTTGCCCAGTGATTTCCAATCCCAAAATAAGTGGATAAATGCTGGCAATACATACAGAAAACTTGTAGAGCCTCTGGATATTGCATATTATTATCGCATGTCTAAGGGTAAAGGCAACTATCTTTCAGATGGAAGACCCAAACGCCATAAAGTTCTTCAGGAATGGATGGAAGCGAAAGAAAAAACTCGCAGGTCAAGAGGTCAAAGAAGCCGCGGCAAGCGTGCGTCCCTTACTGAGGACTCGTGCTTTTGGGCATATGTAGAAGAGGCTTGGAAAGAACTGGAAAATCTGAAACAAGGCCAACACCAAAGCCAACAATGTCTTGAAGAGTTTGAAAAGTATGTGACAACCATGAACGACGCTCTCAAAATTTCTGCAGATGTTTTCTTCGAAGGAAGCACATACATGACATGGAAGGCAGAATGGGAAAAATACAAAAGAGAGCATTCCCTTGATGGAAAGTGAAAGTTGGAAAGGGCTGAATTTGTAGGAGTTGTGGATAAAAACTCTGTTACCTTTTTCCAATTAGGTTGCTTGCTTTGTGTTTGAGATGTAATTTCTGCTTAAATATTTGAGAAGTAATCTCTGGAACTGTGAGGAAGGAGCTTCCTCCAATTAGATTGCGTGTTTTGTTTGTTTGTTTCAGTTGTTTAAAATAGTATGATTGTTGTAATGCTATCATGGTTCTTCAAACGGGATTAAGTATTATTGCTGTAATTCCGTAATGGTTCTGCAAGCGAGATTTATGGAATATTAGCGTTTTCTGGAGGATATGGCTTGAAACGACTTTATGCTGTGACATTGGATTTTTCTTTTTAAATTTCTCACGTTGAAAGATGAGATGGTTGGGACGAAGTTTAAAATTTTATGCTTTCAAAAATCTTTAAAGGATGTTTTAGTTTATATGTATACATCTAATTTCTCAATTATATTTTAATTGGGCATATTAAAATAATATTTATAATTCTTTTTATAAAATATTCAAATTTTAGAATTTAAAATACAATCACTTTCCAAAACATCAAAAAATAATCACTTTTCAAAACTCTCATGGTATATATAAAACAGGAAAAGATACTTGCAGAATTAAAAAACATAAGTTACATGTAGTGAAAAATATTATTATTGATTAGAGAGGCTCATTCTACAGGTCAGGTCAGTATGATATATAATTTTGGCTATCCATCATCAAAATTGAAATTTTGTTCATATAGACTAAAATAAAAAATTTTAAAAATCTAAAAATAAAATAACTATACAAAATATTTAAATATTGTTTACTTATAAAAAAAATTATAAATCAAGAAATTGGAGATCTCAACCATGTTATATCCATATTTAAAATTGATCTATGCTAATTTAAGGTAAACTACATATTATAAAAAATATCTTTATTTAATATTCACATAGCTAATTTTTAGAGAAATTAAATTTCCAACTATCCAAAAAAAATATTGAGTATACTTAAAAGAAATGTTGGCATTTGTTTTTTCCGTTTAAATAAAAATTATATGTTTCTATAAATTCAATATTTAGAGTAAAATTTAATAATGTAAAAATATTTTTAAAAATGATATATAAAAAAATACAAATTTATAATAAAAATTCTTATTATATTGGTTAAACTTTGCTGGATTTGTTTTGAAATGAAAACCCGCTTTCATGAAAGCCCTCTATTTATGTATTAAATATGGAAATATGATTTTTATATGAAATTGCACAATTTATTTCTAGTTTTCATTACCAAGCGACGGAAAAACACTAGTGAGCGCTGACCCAAAATTTAATTGTCCACGTTATAATTATTATAATATTATGAAAAAAAAAATTATTATTATTTTATTTTTATTTTTTAAAGTTTTTGATTACTTCACTTGTTTGAGGATTTTAGTGTAAATTATAGTTCCGTCGCCGATTGGGTCGAGAGGCCTAGTACGGTCGAGTGGCCTAAGTATTTGTACTACAAATTCAACGTGATTTGTCACATCTCATAGCCTTGTTTTAAAAGCAACTTCCTTTTTTCTAGTCACGACGTTCCAGTAAAGCTAACATTCTATATATCTCCCAGGAATATTTATATATGTACATGTAATTAAACTAATAGCAATTATTTAGCTATTTAATTTAGTTATATAGAAAATAATAGCTAGATTTCATAAAATAATTATATTTCCCATTTATCTAATATTTATAATAATTATTTAAATACTTTCTTATTTGAATAATAACTATTAAATCAACTTTTCCCTATTTAGCTTATAGCTATTATATTGCTATTCGCAGATCCTTATAACTGTAAGATCCCTATTCACTATTATGGTGATTATTCCCTATTTAGAGATTAGCGTTATTAGTATAATACAAATTATTTAGCTACTAGCTATTAAATAACTACTCCTGCTTGTAGGAATGTCTTTAACTATAGATTAGCACGTAATTAATCAAAGTATTGTCGTTGATTCCTAGCAATGGAATAGCAATCAACGAAATAGCAATGGAATCGATGGGAAGTTGGTGGAATCTCTAGCGTTAGTTTGAACTTCTCAAATACTGTTCCAAGTAAGTATTATATCATTCCAAATACAGGTAAGTATTAGCTATTATGTAGAATTTATTAAATATGGATAATATTATATCTATTAAATATTAATATTGTATTATCTAATTTAGTATGGTAAAGTGTTAAATTTATTTTAAAATAAAAAAATTTGTATTATCTAATTTAGTATGGTAAAGTGTTAAATTTATTTTAAAATAAAAAATAAAAAATAAAAATAGCATAATATTTTAGAATTATATTTTTAATAAAAAAATATTTTATTTGGATAAGTTTATGAAAATATAATTTATAATTTTATATATTTATATCTATCTATATATATTAATTTTAATTTGATTGATTTCTCTAAAAATAAAAAATATTTTTTTAATAAAATAAATACCAAAATTTAATTAATATTTTCATAATTTTAATAAAAGTAAATAACAAAATTTAATTAAGATTTTCATAATTTTTATAAAAATAAATAAATATATATTTTAATTTTTAATTTTATTGATCTCTCTAAAAATAAAAAATAAATTTTTTAATAAAATAAATACCAAAATTTAATCAATATTTTCATAATTTTAATAAAAGTAAATAAGAAAACTTAATTAAGATTTTCATAATTTTAATAAAATTAAATACCAAAAATTGATTAGGTAAAATTATTTTGAAGTTAAAAATAATAGTTTTATTAACTGAAAATTATAATTTTAATAAGACTTAATAGTAAAACTGTATCCTTTAATGTTTTTGTATTTTCTAAATGAAATTGAGTATTACAATATATTTTGAAGAAAATAGATAAAAATTAGAATTTAGTTTATATAGATTTAATAACTCAAATTTACCATTTCTACAATTTTTAACTAGATTTTTTTGGAAAATATGTTCGGAAAAGAATAAAAATATTATTAGATAAAAATAGGTATATATATATAGGTAATTTATCCATGAACTACCCTACAATGGGCCTCTTCGCCAAACACCTTAACATCAATTGTTCTATATTTTATAGATTGAAGCTAAACAAAATTAGAATATAAATTATATAAATTCAACACTTCAAATTTATGATTTGGACAATTTTTAACAAAATTTTAATTAAAATTCATTAAAAATATATATTTTAAAAACAAAAACATAAAATACATTATAATTTATAATCAAATTTTAAAAATAAAACAAAAATTGAAAAATTAAAATTCATACAAGAAAAAAATATTGCTAGGCTGACCTTATGCTAGGGTGGGAAGCCTCGATGCCCTTAAGAGTGTCTTCTACCCCTTCTGCTCCCCATGTGATTTGAGCCTATGACCTGATGGGAACACAAAAATGAATTGGTCTACATCTCAAGGGTAACATGATAAATCTATCACATGTACAAGATAGTAAACAAAAAACTTTGCATGATTGAAAAATAATATGATAAGTTTGGCCTCCTTTTATGAGAACACAATATAATATGTTAAAGCAATCATACAGAAAGTTCATTTTTGCCTATCTTGAACAGGTAGAACATTGGATATATTAGTTAAACCCATATTAATTTGGGTTTGACAAAAAAAAATGTAAATGTAAATTTATTAATTTTTAATAAAAATTTATTATTTTTTAATAAAAAAATATTTATTTATCTTAAACTTCATTGGTTGAAGTCTTATTTTGCAATGCTTTCAAGTAAGTATTATATTGTACCATCCAATCAGATCAAATTTAGATTAAAGCATACTATTTGTCTATTCAAAAGAACATAACAAATGGTAAATCAAATCTGTATCAAAGGTTCTGAACATATGTATCTTTCATTAGATTTTATTAGGTGGGATAAATTTCTTAACAACAATAAGTTTGACATTGCAACCATTGGCTAGTATAACTTACAAATAAAAACAAAATCTTTTCGTCTTAACCATAGTTAATGGAGATGCCTACTAAGTTAAAAGCCCATAAGTATCATGCTCAACATAAATTCAATAACAATAACTTTAACCTTATAACATAAGCATTATAGAAAAAAAATCAATAAAGAAAAAAAGATTAAACAAATATTCATATAATTTATTTTACAATTTCATTATTGTCGAGAAAATTTCTTACCATACATCATAATAATATTTTTCCTTGCTCACTAATAAATCGACTAATTAGGCTCATATTTTTATAATCGATCCGATCTCCCGACCTAATAGGTGACAAATGTCTACGAATTGGTTTCAAATATCTACGAATTGGTTTCAAACGTCTGCGAATTGGTTTCAAATGTCTACGAAAAGATTGCTTGGGTTTATCCATAGTTTGTTTCATGAACCTTTTGAATACTATTTATTCAAAATCTTTTTAAATATTGTTCCATTAAAGATCTTGTTGAAATACCATTTCTTTTTATATCTGTGATTTATTCCTATCCATGGGTAGTACGTTTAATCTCTTTTTTTATCTCTCCATGAATGGTATGCTTGTAACAATAGGGACAAAATTTATTTGATTCCAATCGAATAGGTGTATTGCGGCGATTTTTCCGAGTCGTATATCTAGAAATCCCCGGGAATCTTTTATAAACACTATCTTGGGTACAACTAGTGCACTCCAAAGTAATTGTTACTCTTATATCTCCGCTCTTGGCCATAAACTTACTCTGAATATTGGTTTTGCTTTTCGACCTCAAAAATAAAAGGGAAAAAGGGATAGAAGTTGATAGCAGGAGATCCTACGGTGAAACATTTGAAAGTAAAAAAATGATTGATCAGGAGTGAGTTTTCAGTTTTACTTACAAAATTGAATGTGGAAAGAATCTTTAGATCGATATTTCTACTTGAATTCTACCCCCTTCCAGTCCTAAACTTAGATCCTTTTTGGGGCTGAATGCACTAATTTCTCCAAGAGGTAGGAGAAGTCAATCTAGCACAATCTTTTATGAATATCAAGTTTCATATTTCACAGATGATCTGGACATAATTTTGAAGTATTTTCGGTTTTAGTTATGGATAAATTGGTTCTAGTTATAGATAAATCGAAGACTTCCTCATGATCCTTATTCATATCCATCTACCTACTTCATATTCCAAATATGGATGAATTTAAACTTTTCAATAAAGTTGGATTTTACCCAGGTGGTAACTTCCATTTATTATTTACTGGTCTGATCGACCCAATATGGAACATTTTTTTTTTTTTATTGATGATATTGGCAAAATCATATTTATATATTCTTCATGGAAATATTTTATTTAAATTAAACCACTTGAAATTGATGTATTAAGGTTGGTGAGCCTTCTTTTTCATTAATGGGCTTGAACTTAATCTACCACCTAAAAAAATAATCTTAGTATTCTTGTTTTCCTATTCTTCTAATAGAGTTATTTTTACTTAACATAAAGTGCAACTAGAATTTTTAATGAGGAAATCCCTACTTAAGTATGCGTGAAAACATGAAAGAGCATGGTGAGCTAAGAAAATAAAATTCCAATTTCCACACAAATATAAAAAGACAATAGGAAATTTTTGGAAAGAGGTTGCTACTTATTTTTGACGTCTTATATTTTTATAATATTTAAATATTTTATATTCAATAAATACAATTTTATATTTAATAAATACAAATATTAACGAATTATATAATTTTTTAATATAAACAAATATAAATATAATAATTTTATTTTATATTAATTTATAATATTTTAAATTATAAATATAATAATTTATCATGTGGAAGGTACTTTTTATAGTTTAAAATTAGGGAATTTATAATTTGTTTAGTATTTAACATGGAGTTAGATATATAGATTTAAAAAAGACTAATAATAAAAAATTACTTCAATGTCAATCATAAATAAAATATTTTAATATTTTCTTATTGATGATTTTTCATGTCACTTATTAAATAGAGTGATTCTAGAAAAACAAGCTTTAAGTCGGTTTTAATTAAATCTTCTTCATGCAAGACCAACAAAGATGGTTTCTCTTTAAAACAATGAGAAAAAGGAGAAAATATCATTCTTTTGATTGATACCTCTATATTCTTGAGATTTGAGCCTATGACCTGATGGGAACGCAAAAATCAATTGGTCTACACCTCAAGGATAACATGATAAATCTATCACATGTACAAAATAGTAAACAAAAAGACTTTGCATGATTGAAGATTAATATGATAAGTTTGGCTTCCTTTTATGAAAACACAATATAATATGTTAAAGCAATGATACAAAAAGTTCAATTTTGCCTATTATTATCCCTGTCCTAAGCAGGTAGAGCATTGGATATTTTAGTTAAACCCATATTAATTTGGGTTTGACAAAAAGAAATTAAATTAAAATTTATTAATTTTTAATAAAAAAATTATTATTTTTTAATTAAAAAATATTTATTTATCTTAAACTTCATTGGTTGAAGTCTTATTTTGCAATGCTTTCAAGTAAGTATTATATTGTACCATCTAATCAGATCAAATTTAGATTAAAGCATATTATTTGTCTATTCAAAAGAACATAATAAATGGTAAATCAAATCTCTATAAAAGGTTCTGAACATATGTATATTTCATTAGATTTTATTAGGTGGTATCAACAAATATCAGTAAATTTCTTAACAACAATGAGTTTGACATTGCAACCATTGGCCAATATAACTTATAAATAAAAACAAAATCTTTGCATCTTAACTATAGTTAATGGAGATGCCTACTAGATTAAAAGCCCCATAAGTATCGTGCTCAACACATAAATTCAATGACAATAACTTTGACCTTATAACACAAGCATGATAAAAAAAAAATCAATAAAGAAAAAAAAATTTACCAAATAATCATATAATTTATTTTACGAGAAAATTTCGTACAACCGATCATAATATCAAAATATTTTATTTAAATTACAACACATAAAACATTAGCTATACGAACTTGTTAAAATTACCATACTTGAAATTGATGTCTTAAGGTTGGTGAGCCTTCTTTTTCAATAAGGGGCTTGAACTTAATCTACCCCTAAAAAGAATAATCTTAGTATTCTTGTTTTCCTATTCGTCTAATAGAGTTATTTCTACTTAACTTAAAGTGCAACTAGAATTTTTAATGAGGAATTCCCTCCTTAAGGATGCGTGAAAACGTGAAAGAGGATGGTGAGCTAGGAAAATAAAAATCCAATTTCCACACAAAATATAAAAGACGATAGGAAATTTTTGGAAAGAGGTTGCTACTTATTTTTCACGTATTATATTAATTTATAATATTTAAATATTTTATATTTAATAAATAGAAATATTAATGAATTATATAAATTTTTAATATAAAAAATTATAAATATAATAATTTTATTTTATATTAATTTATAATATTTTTGTCAACACTCCATTGCTAAGTAAGAATTATTTATTTATTTATTTATGGTTTTCATGTAACCGTGGTTACTTTTTAGGATTATAATCTCGATTACCTATGATTATTCACCTAAAGACAACATATGGATACCACTTAACATGCGGCATTGGACTTGATTTATGAGCTGATGTACTAGTTTTAGATTTTATTCGAATCACTGTTTGGGTATCACGCATGTTGTCCACGTGGCATCCAGTTAGAAGGTAACCTTTCCTTTTCCTCTTGCCATCACATGGCATTCCTTATCTGCTACCATGTGTCATTAATTCTGCCCTGCTCCGTTCTGTACGAGGTCGGCAGGCTGTCCAATCTATCGACTTGCATGGTATTCCCCGCCTCATCTACGGTGGAGGTCACTCCCTATCATCCAATGGTGGCATCCTTTCGTGGCTACCAACCTAATCTATCGGTTGCCTTGGGTGACGGGGCTCATTTGGTTAGGCAGCTCCCCACGGTCTGCTTTGGTTCAGCCCATGCATTCAGCTCCAAAGAGCCAAACCTTCAGGTAATTAAATGATATAAAGTCCCGTTTGTTCTGCTTTCTTTTGGTTATGCGCTCCTTCGATTTACTGGAAGATTTCTTGTTTCGTGCATGATTCATGCACACTGCAAGTTGGTTTGATATTGGAGGGCATTCTATAGCTCCAATACGAGCACTGTTCATACGTTGGTTGGAGTTTCCTTTAGTGGGTAAGTTCTTTGTCAAGAGCGAGGATGGTTTCATTTGTATTTTCTACTGCAGCTCGCATCCCTTCCACAGTTGTCTAACTTTGTTTTGCGTGGGTTGCTCTCATGCAAGCTGGGTGCCTGTCCCTCATACGGTGGCCTAGACTCGACTAAGGGAAACCCTCCTTCAGCATGTCTAGGGTTCTAGGTATGGAAAAGCCTTTCAGTTGTGGTCTTTTCTATTTGTCTCGGAAGTTCTCTTGTGTCTAATGGAGGGTGGCCCTTCCAGTTTCTTTCATATTTTGATAAATGATGGGGTGGAGGGTGTTTGCGTCCCCTCAAGGCTCCAGGTTCCCATTGGAATGACATATGTAATTTAATTACTAGAGTTGGGCGTCCGACTACAGTTTCTCTGCTCAGACATTGTGATTGTATAAACTTTAATGCATAGTTGTGCACATTTTTCTTGCGGCATGTTTATCCTCTTATCTGCTGGACTGTATTTATTGTGAAGAACTATTGTTTTTATAGACAGAGTGGTCTCCTTGTTTATACTTGTTAAAAGGATTACCGCACCGCGGCTTGTCTGTACAGGAGATGTAGCTTCTTTTTCTATAATTCATGGTCTCGCCCAGTGTTTAATTATGTCAAGCACTTTGTTTAGTTTGCAAATAAATGTACAGTTTTATGGTGTTTTATGTACTCGACTATGGGTTGGTCTTGTTCCATATGCGTGCATCTTTCCGTTTGAGAGGGTCCGAACCCTGCACCCCAAACACAGTCTTTAGTTTCTTTCTCATTAGCTCTTGTTTACTATTAGGTTCTTATCTTTGTTTTAATGTGGGAGAGTTAAACGCTGAAGGGTAGCAACCCTACCCAACCTATTTGCTCCACCCTGCTCAATACCTAGTTTTCTTTTTAGGTTCTTTCACCGTTATATAATGCTCATGGAGCGGACCTCCTGCCGTGCCCATACTGTTTCTGGCCCTACCTTAATACAGGGGAAAACATTCTTACGACACCTTAAAGAAACTTGCAATAGTCTCTGCATCCGATTGATGATATTTCATGGTTGTTATAGCTCGCAGCAAGGCAAACGATGGCATTTTCTACTTGTATTTTTTTTTTTAAGAATAGGCCCAATCCAAACGTTGCAAGCCAATTTACGCGTAATACTGGAATTTAATCAGTTCTGTACACTTTCATATATTCGGGCCTGTCTATGCATAGCACGATATTTTCTCAATTTGTTTATTATTAATCCTTAAAGAAGTTAGCCTAAATGGCAATGTCTCCCTAAGGGTTTCAGTTTCTTTCATTCTCTGATGCTTAAAAACTGGTTATTACATTTGGTATGATACCCCACGACAAATTCACTCTGGAAAACCTTACCAAATATTGTTAACGCCCGATTTATAATACATGTTTTAGTTTCCAACCTAAGGAAAAATTGTCTAAACAGAGACGACTAACTGTAAAGTTCTCTAATTGAGTTTGACCCTCTTCTTGATAGCCTACTGCTACTGCTACCCGAAAAATAATTTATATAGAGAGCTACCTGAACTCCCATTTCTTTTCTTTTTTGAGTACACTTTCATAATTCTAAAAAAAAAGAATTGCAACCCACAGAAATTAAACAATTTCTAGTTCCGGTCAGTGCCTCATACCTGCGTTGCTTTCTGTAAGTGTTTTTTTTTCAAGATAAGGTCACCTCTGCTCTCTGTAGCTAGTCAAACACCCAACCATGAGATTGTCTTTTGAGACCAATCTCTGCCCTAGCTTGCTCAAAGACTAACAGTGTTTGCTAGCTGCATGCGCTCTGCGTCCTTATCATCTGATCATCACCAAACGTGGTAAGCCCTTTCCCTTTTCCTACTGCCTGTCCTCTACAGCACAATCTTTTTTCCCTCCCCCCCCTTTTTCATGGAACCCATTCCATGGTTAGGAGAAAGGGCGGTTAGGGTTTTGCAACTGTTTTTTTTAATATATTAACTTCTCTCCTCAGAAGTTACATGATACCCATGTTACTAGGAAATCATTTCTCATTTCCATTTTCTGGAAAAAAAATATTAATTTATGCAACAGGTAATAATCATCATCTTTTAGTTTGTTTCTTCTTTTTTTTTAACTGTGGCAAATAAAAATATTTACAATAGTCTGGGGATATGACATCTCCCCCTCTTGAAATTAGACATTGTCCCGATGTCCTTCGGTTATAAACAACCCTGGGTAAGCCTGTTTCATGAGTTCTTCATCCTCCCAAGTGGCTTCATCAGGCCCAAAGTGCTGCCACTGCATTTTAACTTGGGTAATATCCTGCTTCCACAGCGTTACTTCTCTCCGATCGAGGATGCTCAGCGGTTCGACCCAGATTTCTCCTTCCAGTTCTACCTGCAACATGCAACATCCTAAGTTAGTTTCCTTTTAAAAGAAAACATTTAGACTGATCTATCGGAGATAATTTCTCACTTGAATATCCTGCCATTTAATCACATGTTTAGGATAATAAACATATTTTTTTAACACAGAGACATGAAAGACATTGTGGACTCGTATGTGACTTGGCAGAGTGAGCTAGTAAGCCACCGGCCCGATTCTTGCTAAGATCTGGAATGGTCCACAGTATCGAGGTGCCAACTTAGGGCACCTACTCCACTATAATGTGCTCTTTTTAGCTCGAATTTTCACATACACATGATCACCGACTTAATACTCCTTAAACCTCCTTTTTCGGTCAGCGAAGTTATTTTGCCTATCCTGAGCTGCCTTCAGGTTAGATCATACCTTTTTAACTAGTTCCTCCATCTCCTTAAGCATTTCAGGACCTAACATCAATCTGTCTTCCGGTCCACTCCAGCTCGAGGGGTGTGGCACTTCTGCCCATACAATACTTCAAAAGGGCTCATCAGCAATGATGTGTGGTAGCCATTATTGTATGCGAACTCAACCAAGTGTAGATAGTCCTCCCACTTGGTTGGTTGCTGCATCACATATGCTCTTAACATATCTTCCACCACCTGGTTCACCCATTCAGTTTTCCCGTCAGTTTGAGGGTGATAAGCCGTGCTAAAGTTCAGCTGAGTCCCCAATTCTTCAAACAATGTTTTCCAAAAGACCGATGTAAATTTTACATCACGGTCTGAAATTATTGTCTTTGGTAACCCATGCAGCTTAAATATATTTTTCATGAAAACATGGGCGATCTGCACAGCTCTATAGGTAGATTGCACCGGTATAAAATGTGCTGACTTACTTAGCTTGTCCACCACCACCATGATGGAGTCATTATTTTTCTTTGACTTAGGCAAACCCGTTATAAAATCCATAGAGATGGTTTCCCACTTCCATTCCGGGATGGGTAATGGTTGTAATAAACCCACAGGATGTTGGTGTTCTGCTTTAATTTGTTGACATTCTAGACATCGTGCCAAATAACCAGCCACATCCTTCTTCATACCCAGCCAATAATATTCTTTTCAAAGTGCAGTGATCATCTTTTGATATCCTGGGTGTCCAGCGTAATGACTCTTATGATACTCATCCAATATCAAATTTTTAATATTGTTCTGATTGGGCACGTACAGCCTTCCTTTGTAATACAACATTCTAGCAGCATCCAAAGCATAATCCGACTATTTTTCTTTGCTGGTTGGTTGCTGAACTTGTTGTTTTATTTGCTGATAAACAACATCTTGTTCGGCTGCCTTTTTAATCATTTCCCCGAAGGGGCTTTTCCCTTCACTGCAAGAAATCTCGTATAGGCATTGCAATTTTCGACTCAAAGCATCCGCCACCTGATTCTCCTTCCCTTTTAAATGCTTGATCTCAAAATCAAAACCACTTAGGAAATCCATCCACCGTGCTTGCCTTGCATTTAGAGTGAGATGGCTAAAATAATTGGTCAGACTGTGGTGATCTGTCAATAACAGAAATTTTCTTCCCATAAGGTAATGTCACCACATTTTCAGGGCGTGAATCACAGCTGCCAACTCTAGATCGTAAGCAGAATATTTCTGCTCATGCTCTTTTAACTTTCTTGATTCGTATGCTATCACTTTTCCTTCCTGCATTAACACACCTCCTACCCCTTCCTTACTTGCGTCAGTGCACACCACATAATCTTTACTAGGATCGGCTATGCTTAGAATGGGTGCCATGGTGAGTAAGTATTTGAGTTTTTCGAAACTTTTTTGGCATTCAGGGGCCCACCTGAAGGTTCTTCCCTTTTTCTGTAAGGATGTGATTAGATAGGCTACTTTTGGAAACCCTTCTACAAACCATCTGTAATAGCCTGCTAGCCCCATGAAAGATCAGATGTTTGCCACATCTTTGGGTATCGGCCATTCCATTATGGTCCTTATCTTTTCAGGATCCACTGCGATCCCTTCTTTAGTGATGATATGCCCCAAATACTGTATTTGCTCTTTAAAGAATTCACATTTACTAAACTTAGCGTATAATTGGTGTTCTCGGAGGGTTTGCAATACTAATTTGAGGTGCTCCTGATGCTCCTCCATAGTCCGAGAGTAAATCAATATATCGTCAATAAAGATCAACACAAATTTATCCAAATACCGATGAAATACACTGTTCATCAGACACATAAAGGTGGCGGGGGTGTTGGTCAACCCGAAGGGTAACACCACAAACTCATAGTGGCCATACCGAGTTCTAAAAGCTGTTTTAGCTATGTCTTCCTCTTTAATCCTGATTTGGTGATACCCTGATCGCAAATCAATCTTTGAGAAAACTATTGCTCCTTTCACCTAATCGAATAGTTCATCAATACGGGGTATAGGGTACTTGTTTTTTATTGTCAATTTGTTTAATTGACGGTAGTCCATACACATGCGGAGGGTTCCATTCTTTTTCTTAACGAACAATATCGGGGCTCCCCAAGGGGACACACTCGGGCGAATGTAATTTTTATCTAATAGCTCCTGTAATTGCATTTTCAGCTTCGTCAATTCTGGTATGATCATTTTGTAGGGTGCTCGGGAGACTGGGGATGCTCCTGGCACTAATTCGATGGTAAAATCTATATCTCTTTTAGGTGGCAGTCCAGGAATCTCCTCCGGAAACACATCAGCAAATTCCTGTATCACAGGAATATTCTCCATTGTGGCTATTTTATCTTTCAAATTGGAATAGCCCACTTGGACGGCATAAATCTGACATCCTTTCCTAATGCATTTTGCTAATTGTGAGGCAGTTATGGGCTGAATTTGCACTGGCCGCTTGATTCCCTGCATCTCTTGCTTTATTCCAAGCTCATCCTTATAACTGATAGTCTTGTTTTTACAATTAATTATGGACCAATGTTTTTCTAACCAATCCATACCAATAAATATATCGTACGAGCCAAGGGGAAGCACATTTAAATCTGCTGTAACTGACTATCCTGCTATTTTAAAGTGCAGTTTTTGACCTTAAAAATTACCCGTCGTTTTGCCCCTGTTGCCAACTGAACCAGCCATGGGTCCTTAAACTTAACAGGTTGCAACTTACAATGCTCCACAATTCTAGGACTAATATAACTTAATGTTGCACCAGGGTCAATTAAAACAATTACAGCAAGGTCTAAGAGTTTACCTTCAAATTCCACCATGGTCGGCTGGTACTCCGCCTGGCGATCTTCTAACGCAACATTAATCTTTGGCAGACTTCGTCCTACATCGCCAACTGTAGAGGTTTCGTAGACCTGGGAAACTTGTTCGGCTCCTTTTTGCTGGGGACAGTTTTTCACGTAATGGGGTCCACCACAGCCCCAACATTGCATTGGAGGCCTTGCTATCCCTTCATTGTCTATTTTTCCAGGTTGATCATTGGTTCTGGACTCAATGGGGGGCTTTAATCGAAGCGAATTCTTCTATGAGTTTCTGCTGATTTTCCCCTTAGCGAATCCTTTGTTACCACCACTGTGATTACCTTTAGTACTTCCAGACAACTTGCTGCTTTTCTTATCGACCCATCTCTTACCCAGGATTTCTCCCTTCTGCTTGCTTTGCTGGTAGCAAATTCGGGCTTTGCGTATAGCCTCGTCCATCGTCTTTGGGTTGTCAAATTCGATTCTTTCCCTCATACTCATAGGTAAACTACTGACAAACCTCTGTACTTTAGCCTTTTCTTCCCGAATATAAGGCACATAACGGAGTAATGAAGTAAAACGAGTGATGAATTCATCCATAGTCTGCTGTCCCAATCGCAGGTCATGGAACTCTCTTGCCTTTTCGTCATAGAAGCATTCTATCAGGTATCTTTCTTTAAAGTATTTTTGAAAATTTTCCCAAGTGATAGTCTGTTCACTCACTCCTCTTACCATCTTAACCTCTTCCCACCACAGGGTGGCTTTTCCCTGTAATTGGAAAATGGCCAACCGCGCCTTGAGGTTGTGATCGTATTCATATAGTTGGAAGTATTTGTTCATATTAATCAACCAGGCCTCAGCTGCTTCCTCTTGTTCTCCATCAAAGTGTGGTGGTTTGATTTTACGGAACTCCCCTTGCAACTCTATCCGTTTCCTTTTGGATGTTTGCTGTTCGGAAGCATTATCAGAGCATTCCTCCTCCCTTCCTTCTGACTCTTCGGGTTCTGTGTGTTGATTCTATTCCCCTGACATCCTTTGTTGCTCAGCACTGGGATTCAGTGGTTGCTGATTTTTCTTGTCAGATAGGCTCTTTATAATTCTTTCCTGTTCCATTGTTAACCTTACGTTATCCTCCCGCAATCGGGCCATTTCATTTTTCAATTCCTGCACTGTCTCCAAAATTGCAAGGTTTGTATTGCGAGCCTCCTCTCCAAGCTATACCCATAATTCGGGGTTATTCTCTGCAGGTCCCTGTCCCACTACAAATCTGTGTGACGCACTGTCTGCTCTCCTCATATTGTCAATCTTGCTCCTGTACTTAACATAAAAATAACAGATGAGTAGTCACGCATCAAATTTTTTTAACTGCTCATTAGAGATGGAAATAAATTATATTCAATTTGTCTATCAGTTCCAATTCCCAGAGGCCACAGTTTTTGAAACTGGCTCTGATACCACTTGTCATGACTCCATTGCTAAGTAAGATTTTATTTATTTATTTATTTATGGTCTTCACGTAACCGTGGTTACCTTTTAGGATTATAATCTCGATTACCTATGATTGTTCACCTAAAGACAACATATGGATACCACTTAACATGTGGCATTGGACTTGATTTATGAGCTGATGTACTAGTTTTAGATTTTATTCAAAACACTGTTTGGGTATCACGCATGTTGTCTACGCGACATTCAGTAAAAAGGTAACCTTTCATTTTCCTCTTGCCATCACATGGCATTTCTTATCTACTACTGTGTGTCATTAATTCTACCATGCTCTGTTCTGTACGAGGTCGGCAGGCCGCCCAGTCTATCGACTTGCATGGTATTCCCCGCCTCATCTACGATGGAGGTCACTCCCTGTCATCCAACAGTGGCAACCTTTCGTGGCTACCGACCTAATCTATCGGTTTCTTTGGGTGACGGGGCTCATTTGGTTAGGCAGCTCACCGCGGCCTGCTCTGGTTCAGCCCATGCATTCAGCTCCAGAGAGCCAAACCTATAGACCCTGCTCGAATGCCAGCGGATTTGTCACCAAACCCTTCAGGTAATCAAATGATTCAGAGTCCCGTTTGTTCTGCTTTCTTTTGGTTATGCGCTCCTTCGATTTACTGGAAGATTTCTTGTTTCGCACATGACTCATGCAAACTGCAGGTTGGTTTGATATTGGAGGGCATTCTACAGCACCGATACGAGAGCTGTTCATACGTTGGTTGGAGTTTCCTTTAGTGGGTAAGTTCTTTATCAAGAGCGAGGATGGTTTCCTCTATATTTTCTACTGCAGCTCGCATTCCTTCCACAGTTGTCTAACTTTGTTTTGTGTGGGTTGCTCTCATGCAGGCTGGGCGCCTGTCCCTCATACGGTGGCCTAGACTCGACTAAGGAAACCCTCCTTCAGCATGTCCAGGGTTCCAGGTATGGAAAAGCCTTCCGGCCGTGGCCTTGTCTGTTTGTCTCGGAGGTTTTCTTGTGTCCAATGGAGGGTGGCCCTTCCAGTTTCTTTCATATTTTGATAAATAATGGAGTGGAGGGTGTTTGCGTCCCCTCAAGGCTCCAGGTTCCCATTGAAATGACATATGTAATTTAATTACTAGAGTTGGGCGTCCGACTACAGTTTCACTGCTCGGACATTGTGATTGTATAAACTTTAATGCATAGCCGTGCACATTTTGCTTGCGGCATGTTTATCCTCTTATCTGCTGGACTAAATTTATTGTGAAGAACTATTGTTTTAATAGACACAGTGGTCTCCTTGTTTATACTTATTAAAACGATTTCCGCATCACGGCTTGTCCGTACAGGAGATGTAGCTTCTTTTTCTATAATTCATGGTCTCACCCAGCATGTACTCGAACTTGGGTTGGTCTTGTTCCATATGCGTGCATCCATCCGTTTGAGAGGGTCCGAACCCTGCACCCCAAACACAGTCTTTAGTTTCTTTCTCATTAGCTCTTGGTTACTGTTAGGTTCTTATCTTTGTTTTAATGTGAGAGAGTTAAACGCTAAAGGGTAGCAACCCTACCCAACCTATTTGCTCCACCATACTCAATACCTAGTTTTCTTTTTAGGCTCTTTCATCATTTTAGATAAAGCTCATGGAGCGGACCTCTTGCCATGCCCAAACTGTCTCCGACCATACCTTAATACAGTGGAAAACATTCTTACGGTACCTTAAAGAAGCTTGTAATAGTCTCTGCATCCAATTGATGATATTTCATGGTTGTTACAGCTCACAGCAAGGCAAACGATGGCATTTTGTACTTGTATTTTTTTTTAAAAGAATAGGCCCAATCCAAACGTTGCAAGCCAACTTACACGTAATACTGGAATTTAATCAGTTCTGTACACTTTCATATATTCGGGCCTGTCTATGCATAGCACAGTATTTTCTCAATTTGTTTATTATTATTCCTTAAAGCAGTTAGCCTAATTTGCAATGTCTTCCTAAGGGTTTCATTTTCTTTCATTCTCTGATGCTTGAAACTGGTTATTACATTTGGTATGATACCTCACGACAAATTCACTCTGGCAACCCTTACCAAATACTGTTAACGCCTGATTTACCATACATGTTTTAGTTTCCAACCTGAGGAAAAATTGTCTAAACAGAGACGACTAACTGTAAAGTTCTCTAATTGAGTTTGACCCTCTTCTTGACAGCTTACTGCTACTGCTACCCAGAAAATAATTTATATAGAGAGCTACCTGACCTCCCATTTCTTTTCTTTTTTGAGTACACTTTCATAATTCTAAAAAAAAAGAACTGCAACCCACATAAATTAAACATTTTCTAGTTCCGGTTAGTGCCTCATACCCGCGTCGCTTTCTATAAGTGTTTTTTTTTCAAGATAAGGTCACCTATGCTCTCTGCAGCTAGTCAACCACCCGACCATGAGATTGTCTTTCGAGACCAATCCCCCCCCAGCTTTCTCAAAGACTAACAGTCTTTGCTAGTTGCACGCGCTCTGCGTCCTTACCATCTGATCATCACCAGACATGGTAAGCCCTTTCCCTTTTCCTACTGCCTGTCCTCTAGAACACAGTCTTTTTTCATGGTTGTTACAGCTCACGGCAAGGCAAACGATGGCATTTTGTACTTGTATTTTTTTTTTAAAAGAATAGGCCCAATCCAAACGTTGTAAGCCAACTTACACGTAATACTGGAATTTAACCAGTTCTGTACACTTTCATATATTCGGGCCTGTCTATGCATAGCACAGTATTTTCTCAATTTGTTTATTATTAATCCTTAAAGCAGTTAGCCTAAATGGCAATGTATTCCTAAGGTTTCAGTTTCTTTCATTCTCTGATGCTTGAAAACTGGTTATTACATTTGGTATGATACCTCACGACAAATTCACTCTGGCAACCCTTACCAAATACTGTTAACGCCTGATTTACCATACATGTTTTAGTTTCCAACCTGAGGAAAAATTGTCTAAACAGAGACGGCTAACTGTAAAGTTCTCTAATTGAGTTTGACCCTCTTCTTGACAGCTTACTGCTACTGCTACCCGGAAAACAATTTATATAGAGAACTACCTGACCTCCCATTTCTTTTCTTTTTTGAGTACTCTTTCATAATTCTAAAAAGAACTGCAACCCACAGAAATTAAACATTTTCTAGTTCAGGTCAGTGCCTCATACCTGTGTCGCTTTCTGTAAGTGTTTTTTTTTCAAGATAAGGTCACCTCTGCTCTCTGCAGCTAGTCAACCACCCGACCATGAGATTGTCTTTCGAGACCAATCTCCCCCCTAGCTTGCTCAAAGACTAACAGTCTTTGCTAGTTGCACGCGCTCTGCGTCCTTACCATCTGATCATCACCAGACATGGTAAGCCCTCTCCCTTTTCCTACTGCCTGTCCTCTACAACACAGTCTTTTTTTCCTCCCCCCCCCCCTTTTCCTGGAAACCATTCCACGGTTAGGGGAAAGGGCGGTTAGGGTTTTGCAACTATTTTTTAAAAATATATTAACTTCTCTCCTCAGAAGTTACATGATACCCATGTTACTAGGAAATCAGTTCTCATTTCCATTTTCTGAAAAAAAAAAATAAAAATATAAATTTATTCAACATGTAATAATCATCATCTTTTAGTTTGTTTCTTTTTTTTTTTTAATTGTGGTAAATAAAAATATTTACAATAGTCTGGGGATATGACAATTTTAAACTATAAATATAATAATTTCATGATGTGAAAGATACTTTTTATAGTTTAAAACTAGAGAATTTATAACTTTTTAGTATTTAACATGGAGTTGATATATAGATTTGAAAAGGATTAATAACAATAAATTATTTCAATGTCAATCGTAAATAAAATATTTCAATATTTTGTTATTGATGATTTTTCATGTCACTCATTAAATAGAGTGATTCTAGAAAAACAAGCTTTAAGTCGGTTTTAATCAAATTTTCTTAATGCAAGGCCAACAAGGATGGTTTCTCTTTTAAACAATGAGAAAAAGGAGAAAATATCATTCTTTTGATTGATAACTCTATATCTTAGCTTAGTCCAACAATTTACATAATCAAAAACAAAATCATATTCCAAAGATATTTTTTTACCCAAATATATGCATTATTTATTATTATTATTATTATTATTTCGAATATTCAATTTCCATAACTAAATATTACTTTTATGTGAAACTACCTAACCTCCTTTTCCCTTTTTACTTAGTCATTTACAATACCATTTACTAAATTACATACTTAACCATTTTCAAAGATGTGCATATTCATTTTCTTTTTCTCCACACCTCTCACACCCATTCTTTTATCATTTAATCATTTTTACCTTTTTATTTTTCTAAACTCCCTCACCTCACTTTTGGATTATATTATTTTTTACAATATTTTTATTAAATTCCTTTGGCTTATCTCCTTTATGAAACATGGAAACCAAGGATGTGCATATTCTTTTTCTCCCCACATCTCAAACCCATTCTTTTATCATTTAATAGTTTTTTCCTTTTTATTTTTCTAGACTCCCTCATCTCACTTTTGGATTATATTATTTTTAAAATAAGTTCCTTTGGCCTATCTCCTTTATGAAACATGGAAACCAAGTAAACATATCATAGGGTGGTCCACTTGGAAGGTATTAGATGGACACTGATGACGATGCTTAACACAATGACTATGTAACACATCTAAAAGTTAAACAAGATCAAAGTAAAAAAAAATAAAAATTACTATATGCTTTTCCTACTTAATATTTTGATCGAGTAAATATTAATGTTACCATACATGTTATGATTTCCAACGAGATCTACATATTACAATATTTGAAATTATTTATATGTAAAAAGGTTCGGTCCTATTTGATTTGACATATCTGGAAATATCTACCAATTAAGGATTTATGATATTTCACAGTAATCGAAGGTTATAGCGTTAAACATTACAGGTCCATTATCATTGATGTGAGACAGACCTTTTTACTGACAAGATTATCTGGCATAGAGGGAGGACTTTATGATTTAACTGTGACTATATGCATTTCGGCCTCTCTTCATTTATGCCACCACTACAACCTCCTTCCAGCTGTATTAACACTCAACTTATGTGATTGCCTAGGTGGTGAGGTCACTCATCGGAAAAATTTAATGCACGTCCATTCCATCATCGACCTTGGGATTCGCCTTGCTTCTGTGATCTCCAGTTGTTGTAGTGAACGAATGGTGGGAGCGGGCTCCGCATTTCTATGCCTTCGGTATAGTCTTCATTTCATTCTCATTGTTCTTCCCTAGAGGGGGTTTCTGTCTGTTCTGTATGGAGTCTTCTAGGCATAGGTGACTCCTCTGCCTTCTGCTTGTAGTTAACATGTATTTGTGTTTATTCTTTCCGGCTGCTGCCATGAATGTTCTGCTCAATTATTATGGCTCCTTCAACAGTTAACACATGTTCTCGATCTTATTTATTTGGCAACAGGCGTGAAGGAGGGTTTTCTGTTCAGCTCGGTTCAGGTAATTTACGAAAATTACTTTTGCTTTTCCTTGGACAGTTCTTTCAGTTTCATCTGCCTAATTTCCAATTATTGATTCGAATTATAATCCTCTATCACTTCTCCTGCTTGGTGGAGGTTCATTGTAGGCAAATTTATGGCTCTTGAGGACTTAGCTGAGGCTCAGTTCATCTGCGCACAAAGCCAAATTCTAAGTTCCCTTCCGGGTACATAAATTTCTAGCCTGGGGTTTATAGAGAGGGTTTTCTCTTGTCGATGCCCTCAGTTTCCGAGGGTGGTTTAAACTAAAATGTTTTAAGTTGCTATCACATTTTCTGTTAAATTAATTCTAGCCTTAACAAGCGGATGATATTTGTCACATGTAGGCTTGTAAGAACCGAGTAATTGGTCGCCTTTGGTTTATTAGATATTTTGGAAGAAAAACTTGCTTTGCTATTGTGAGGAAATGGGGAGCTATATCATTTACTATATGATTTATGACTTATGCTCTGAGTAATCTTCGATTTAATATATATGCACTCCTTATTTTGTCTGGAATTTCCGTCTGGAGATCTGTATGCTAAATCGTTTGTCTAGAAATGGCTACTCTTTGATTGTGTATGATAAGATGGAAATTTCATCCCTGCTTACATGATAAGGGTTTGATATTGTGTATATAATCTTCTGAAAAGAAAATAGTTGTTATATAAAGGAAGGTCATTTTCGCTTACTTCCTTCTTGGTTTTCTTTTCCGCATGTCCTAATATATTTAGACAGATATGTAATCTTGTTTTTTTTCAATAGTTCTTGTTTTTACTGCATTTACTGGGTCGACACCTAAACAAATGCCTCTGTTTTATTTTACCCTGGGTTCAGTTTTTTTGCAATATTTACCGAAAGGTTTAGGCACACTATGATATTTGTAGTTTCACTATTGCCACATTGGAAAATTCGACGACAATTTCATTAAGTGTATGTACTATTAATGAGTAAAACATACCGAGGTTCTGACTATGTTTACTGCAATTTTCTATTTGACATAAAGGTTCTTTATCTCTTATCTACAAACTTGGAGGTGACAATGCTATATGCACAAGTAAAAGTGAAGGTCCTACCTGTTGTCACTGCTCATCTGGCAAGAGACACCAAGGGTTCCAAGCCAGACTTCTATAGGGTCAGAAGAAGCTTAATTATTTGATGGAAGAAGAGCAAAGTTATTCTAAGAGAGAGCTACTCCACTGTAGTAATGAAGAAAACAACATGTAATGCTAAACCACACCATAACCTAACTAACCATCTAAACAGCTATGCTAAATAGAATTGCTAAATCAACACTAACCTAATGCTGCTATCTGAGTTGCAGAGGTAAAGAGCATTAAACTAAACTAAGCTGTAAGCAAAGGATCTAAAATAAATCTATTTTCAAGCGGAAGAGCAGTCGGAGATCGAAATTGGTGAAAGGAGGGCGTAAGGATGCAGTAGTGCATAGGGACTGTTGGATCGATCAACGAACAGAAGATGGACAGAGAAGATCTTATCGTGGGGGCTTAAGTGAATAGATGGATGAACAGGGTTAATGAATAAGATGAACTGCGGATATCTTATCGCAGGCGATTTAGTGAATAGGTGAACGAACAAGGTAATGAAGTAGATGAACGACGAATATCTTATCGCGAGGAATTAAGTGAATGGATGGACGAATAGGGTAGCAAAGCAGATGAACGACGAAGATCTTATTGTGAGGAATTAAGTGAACGGATGGACGAACATGATTAATTGGCAGATGAACGATGGAGATCTTATTGCGAAAGAAACATGCGGAAATGATGGAGCAGGTTTTCGGAGGTGGTAAGCAGTTTCTCACACTCCATCAAAGCTGTAAGCTGTAATTTGAAATTTCACTCAATTAGCCTAACTGGGTGACACGTAGCACGGGAAAACCACTTTTATCGTGTGCTCTCGGGCGGATAACGGTTGTGCTAGAATTTGCGCGAGATTGAGCAATCGCCGTCGGATCAGGCTAGACAGATTGATGGTGGAGATTGTCCAAGCTAGTTGGCGAGCGAGTGACGCGATAGCCGTCAGATCAGGCTAGACAAATCGATGGTGGAGATTGGGGTGCATAAAGTATTGAGGTGACGTGATATCCATTGGATCAAGAGACAGATCGACGGTGGAGATTAGAGCACATAAAGTAAGTGGAAGACTTCACGCGCGATGGTCATTGGGTAAACTAATGAATCAGATGGTGATTGGTCAGGTTTGTTGTGGATCAGATGGTGAGGAAACGATGCATGAAGAACATGCTAAAGGAGGTTTCAAATGAAAATTACAGAAAAACTAGTGAGGGTGAGGGTGGACCAAGAGTGAGCGAAAACAATGATAATGAAATGAAACAAGTAAATGCATCAAGCACCAAACTCCAAAGCTCATGTGAGAACTAGAAACCTGTGTTTTTTGGGTTGCTAAAGGGTCTCTTCCTCAAGTCATGGTCCCAGAGGGAGGAGGTGAGGCCGAGACACCTGCAGACAACCTTATGGTGATCTTTTTCTCCTAGCTAACCTGCTAATTGAAAAGAAACACAAATGGAAGTAAACTAAAGAAAAACCGATCTACTCTACACTGTTGTAATGGGAATGAAACTAGTTAAGCAAATGAACAAAAAACCAGGAAGCTATGCTATACTGCTGTAATGAAAATGCAACTACTTAAGCAAATGAATAGAAAACCAGGAAGCTACTTAAGCAAATGAACAGAACCAGAAATCTATGCTAGCATACATGTACAATAAAGAGGAGCTTTGGTTGCTTGGGTTGGGCCCTAACCCAAGAGCTTCAGCCCTCTGAGTTAACTCAGTGCTGGCTCAAAACAGAACTCATCTTTATTATAAAAACCATGGATTACATAACAAATTTTCACAAGTCTTGCAGCTCAAAAATAAAGTAAAGTTTTACAATAAGAATCTGAATCCTACTGAGGTCCTAAGCCTCTCTACTTATACATCTGAAGTCTCCAACGACTTCCTTCCAATTAGGGAGGCTCGTCTCCTCACTCAAGATAAACTAGCTTCTGTCACTTTCACTTGCTCAGATGTCTTCTAGTCCTCATGATTTAGTTGTTTGCACTCTGAGCTGATGGAGGAATATTCGAATGGAGTGGTAGTAAATGAGGATGATTTACCTCCTATAATTCCCCTCCCTTATCCCATTCGATTTTTTACCAAGGTATTTGCCACAATTCCTTGCTTTTATCCTTTATTACTGTATGTTTCCCTGCTTTTATCCTTTATTCCTACATTAAATGCACATTAGACCACAAAGAAAAATATCCAACTCTAACTCATCTCATAAACAAAATATAATAAAAAAGTATGCAATAAGTTGTGAGAATAGTTAATTTGACTAAGCTAATAGGTGAATTAAGGCCAATTAAGGCCCATATAATTACCCAATGATGAGGCTCATCATCACCCACTACTGAAAGTGTTGCTCATCCTCTAAGTAACTTAGTCAATGTCCATGTCCTTCATGGCTCTTGTAGCCTCTCTGACATTCCATGCTTCTGATATGGTCTTTTCTTCTTGTTCATAGAAGCCTGCTTTCCTTTCTACTTCTTCCCACTCCCTCTTTTCCACTTCTTCTTTTCTCCCTTCTAGCATCCCTAGGAGTAGTGGTCGACTGAGTTTTAGGCCTATCCAATTGACCTTCAACCTTTGCATTGATTGCTTATACATAGGTGACCTGTTGAGTGCCTCTCTCAACCTTTGAGTTAAGTGATATTCTCTGATCTTCAAGCTGTGTGGCAGTGTGTTCCATCTCCTTTAACAGGCATGTATATTATCATCTCTTAGCAGCCTAAACATATCCTCAAAATGTGAAATTGCTTGCTCTTGGGCAACAAGATATCTAAGTGCTAGCTGAGGATCATTTGCAATTAGATTATGGGTGCTGATTAGGGCCATGAGATTTGATTGTTCAACTCTGATGAAAAGAGGTTAATTTTGCTCTCTGGCCACTATTCTTTTCATCTCTGCAGCCCTTGACTTCCCACGGTTCATCGATGATGCCAAAGCCATAATTGTAGATCTCCTAGCTTGGCATTAGGATCCAAAATATTCATGTCTGTGAGGGCCATGTTGTCCAAGTAGAAATTAGCCATTTTGGCCCTATCCTCTAGTGCACTTTGATCATAAAGATCAATAAACTACCTGCAGTCCTAAAATGGCATGCTACCCCTTTGTGCTAGTGTTTTAATTTGAAATTGCAACCATTTTTCTCTGAGGTAAAGAGCATAGGATTTAGCTGGCATCCTACACTGGATGGCCTCTAAGGAGAGGTTGGCCAAACATGCTAGTTGGTTTTCCTTTTCCTATAGTTGTCCTCTCAGGAGCCTCTGGAGACACCCTAGGTGACTCCTCCTCGTGCTCTTCCCCTTTTGTTTCAATGCCTTCTTCCTCTTTGACAGAAGGACTAACATAATAGATGAGGGTTTTGATGTCATCCTCTGCTAATAAGTCTCTGAAGACTGGCCATTTTATAAGGATCCTAAGGTTTTGGAGGGCATCCTTAATGAGGATTTTGATCAAACCATGGTGAGCCAACTATTGGGAATTCCCTTCCTTTACTTTGTTGCTGGAGTCTATGAGTGATTGCATCAAGAAATAGGGTATGCTAAGTATTTGGTGAACTGGTGTTTCTACCCCAAATCTTATTTCTTCAAGCATCCTAAAATGAGGTAGCCATAAACAACACTGTATCTACCCTCATATGAGATATATTTGATGAGTTGGTAGCCTACCTCACTCCATGGGTATGGTAGACTATCCCTCCTTAATGCATTTTTATCCTTTGTGGGTTCTTCACCTTTTAAAAAGAATTTCCTTTTTGCCACCTGACTATCTGCTTTGTCTTCTTTTCTCCATGCAATTCCTAGGGGAAGTGTGGTGACCCTACTGATGAACTCTAGGGTGAGATCTATAGTGAGCCCTCTAAGTATAACAGTGGCATGGATTCTGCTGTGTGGAGTGAGGGAATGAGCAAATTCTTGAGAAAATATAGTTTCCCGTGTATGTAATCCACTAGATTTTTGGAGGACTTCTAGTTCATTTGCTTGTAAATGGGGATGGATTTTTAGATCCTACCTCCTTAGAATGGTGGCAATGGACAATTCTCTTGATATTCCCTCTTGAACCCCTCTCTACCTATCCTGTAGACTGCCTCTGTGTATCCTATGGACTGCTCTTGTAGACTGTTCTTGTAGGAATTCTCTTGCAGAATGATGGATACTTGCTTCCAGTGGGTGGCTAGAGTTATGAGAGCTACTTGAGTGAGAGAGTTTCAAAGAGGTGGAATGCATGAATGCGTGCAAATGATGTTTTGTTTCCCTTTATACCACCTCATCATTCCCACTCCTTGTAATCAACTCCCGCGGTTGTTAAATCCATAGTTAACCACTTCTTGTCCTACTCCTCCTCTATTCTTTGAGTTGACTGCAACCATGTGTGAGAGGACACCCTGCTTTGTATGTGATGACTGAACAAAGGTGTCCAAGTTAATTGGGCACCTTTTCACTTACAAACCAGCTACCTTGTAACCTTTACAACTTTTGATCAAATGATGCATATGAGTGAGTGAGTGGGATACTTACCTATGGTCTCGATGCCATGATGTAGTTTGTCAAGGATCAGAGGTGTTGCGTTGTTCATTTGCTGCATGGTCATTCTACTTCTTCCTCTACTGCCTGCTGATGGTTATTAGATTTTGCTGGTATCTGTGACTGAAGATCTAATGTTGTTACTGTTGAGGAGCTCCTGGATCATCCTAGTGAATACTTTGTAGCTGATGATTGATATTCTGTGGGATAGGGTGATGGTAATGGTTGAGGTGATTGGTTAGATCATGTCTTGTATGAATTTTGGGGACCTAACCAATCTACCATTCAAGGGATCCTGTAGAAAACACAATCTTTACCTGAATTAAAGCAATGAAGTGAAAAACAATGGAATTGATGGAGGGATGCATGGTAAGGAGTGGAGGAGATGAATATATGTGAGGCAGGGTTCCCTTTGGATCTTCTCTTTTCTCCTTGATTGTCTTTCTCACCCACTTGCAAATAACAATTATGTCTTTTTTCTTTTTTCTTTTATTATTATATTTTATTTGAAAAACACCTAGGCTGCCTCAGAGAGGTTTTCATCCTAGATATTTGCCCTGGTTCCTCAAGGAAGTTTTTCACCCAAGGATCTTCTTAGTGTTTTCATTTTTCTCATCCTTGGGCCGCCTAACAAGGTTTTCAACCCAAACATGGGACTCAGCCACCTCATGGAGGTTTTCACCTGAATCCTTATTCTTCTTTTCTCTTTTTTAGTGACCTGATGAGAGAGGAGATGGAACTTGCCCCACCATCATCAATGTCTTATTGATATTGTCAATGAACTCTTGTTTTGATAAAGGCCTCTTGTACATTTTCAATTGGTGTCCATTAACTAGCAATGGAATGGCTTCTTCATCTATAGTTCTGATTTGCACTGAAGCATTGTCATGGCATCTTTCCACCACATAAGGTCCGAGCCATCTTGTCCTTAGCTTGCCCTTGAAGTCTTTATACCTAGAATCATATAACAATGCCCAGTATCCCTCTTGAAATTGCTTCTCCTTAATATGTTTGTCATGCCAGATCTTCCTCTGAATCTGAACTATCTCTATATGTAGGAGGGCCTACATTCTGAATTCATCCAAACCATTCAAATGGAACAATATTTCTTTTTGTGCATGACTGAGATCCAAATCTAGTTGGGCTGCCATCCTCAATGTGTTATATTCAAACTCAATGGACAGTAAAGCCTTTTTCCCATAGACCATTTCATAGGGTTTAAATCTAGTGGGTGGTCTTCCATGTTGTATTATAGTCCCAGGTGGCCTCAACTAGTCTCTCTGCCCAATCCTTCCTGCTGCTGCACACTACCTTGGTTAAGATGTTCTCCAGTTCCCTGTTGGTCACCTCCACTTGCCCATTAGCTTGTGGATGATAAGGAGTGGAGGTCCTATGCTTTATTTTGTGATGGCTGAGTAGTTCTTCAATCATGTTGGAGGTAAACTAGCTGCCTTGGTCTGTGACTAGCTCTCTAGGGTACCCAAATTTGTAGAATATATTCTCCCTTAGGAACTCAACCACCTTCTCTTCTGTGGATGCCTTAATTGCCTTAGTTTTAGCCCACTTAGTCAAATAATCAGTGCACACAATGATGTACTGTTTTCGCTTTGAAGGAGGTTTGATAGGCCCAATGAAGTCCACGCTCCACTTGTCAAATGGCTCAAAAGCCACTTGATGTTGTAAGGGGAATTTCATCTCTTGGAGTAGGCTTTCCCATCCTCTTGCACCGATCACACTGACTAATGTATTTTTTCACATCCTGATGAAGAGTAGGTCAATAATAGCCCGCTTGCAACACTTTGAATGTTGTCCTCTTTGCTACAAAGTGACCTCCACAAGGTCCATCATGACAAGTCAGAAAGATGTCAAAAACTTCCTCTTCCCTTACACACCTTCTCAAGATTTTATCTAGGCCAAGTTTGAATAGATTGCCCCCAATCTAGGTGAATGGGGCGCTTTTCTTGACTATCTTGCTCTTTTCTTTGGAGGGCAAGTTTGGTGGGAACTGTGCTGATACCAAATAGTTTGCTATATCAGCAAACCATGGGGAGAGTGTTAGCACTCATAATGAACCTCAAGGCTGAGAAGAGGTAATTTTGAGGTAACCAAAGACCAAGCTTTTGCTCTAGCAACTCGCCCTGCTAGACCAGAGAGGGCTCTCTCTTTGCCAACTAAGGGTGGATGAAATAAATGAATCTTAGGCTAGCTATGAAGAACAAGGATTTGGTTGAAAATTGTGGGTTGAAAATAGCAAGAGAAGGGACCATTGGGCTATGGAATCGAGGCTAGTTTCTGTCGACAAACTTGGGGCAAAGTAAGTGCAATGTTCAGCTAGATTAAAGACATAATGAGAGAAGAAAAGAGGAAAAAGGCCGCTGCCCTGCAGGCATCAATCAAGGGATGGATCTACAGTGACAACTTTAGAAGAAAGAGAAGCACAAGGTTACTCAATAGAGCATCTAACAGAGGATGGATACTGAAAAGATAACCACTACATTAAACAACATAATCATTGTGAAAGGAGCATAGTGCGTGGATGGATTCCTAACATTTCCCTTAGAGAATGATGTAACGAAATTAGTAGAAAAAACAAAGCATGGAAATGAATTACAAGAAAAACATGCTGCACAGTAAACACCGTGATGGATCCTAAGTTTAAAGGGCAAAGGCTACTCCAATAGAATAATATTTAGAAAAGTTTAAGCTTTACACAGTCCAATAGCAACTTTCCTATGTTGAAAAATTTGAACCCTTTACACTCTGAAATTCATAAAATATATACAATTAGCCCATCCCTGAACTAAGGGAGTCAAGCTCAACCATCTCCCTAAAGATAGAAATAATTGCATTAAATTTGGCATTCCCTGCTAAGAATAGGGACCAAATTTCTGAAAATAAGGGTCAAAGATGAACTTGTATCTCTTGAACCCTAACACCTGTTACAAAACTAAAAGATTTTTTTTAGATAAGGTTATGTTTGAGAAAAATCTCTCTCAAATTTTGGAAATTTAGTTACAGTTGCTCGGAATCTTTACCACAAAATAATCTCTAAAACAGGAAAGCATTAGATATTTAAATATGTAAAAATAGGCTGTAAAGATCTAGTCAAATATTCCAATTCATGACACCTGTGAATAAACCGAAAGAGTTTTTTGTTATATTGCTTGTGGTTGACAAAAAACTCCTTGGGTTTCTCAAAATTACTTTCTAGCTGTTATAAAATGACGCCAAAATACAATGACTAAAACAGTAAAACAAATGCAAGAGTTGTTTTGTTTTAATCTAGGCTTCAAATCTCACTGCATATATCCCACATAGTAACACCTGTTCATAAAATGAAGGAGGTTTTTGTTATTTTGTATGTGATTGAAAAAATCTCTTTCATGTTTGTAAAATTCATGTCCATTATTTCAGATCCTAATTTTCCAGTGAACTTGTCCCTATGTGCAGCAAATGACCTCAAAACCCCAAAAAATCATGCCAATCACTTCCTTCATAAATCAATAATATTGAAACTAATGCTTCCACAGATTATATCTCACATAATCGACCATAGTTCATTAGATTTGTAGCTATAAGCCATGAAAAAGGTGAAGGAAGTTTTCACAATGTAAAATTATAAGAAAACATGCATCATGCATAACCAATAATCAATCATTCATTTCGATCACATATTCTGATCCAGGAACCAGTTTCGGGTGTGAAATATACCATTGGAAAGATCTTTCCAAGCTTCTTTTGATGAACATACTTAGGATATGGTTTGCACTAAAACTCACGCATAAAACATCTCTGAAAACTAGACCTAGTAAGATCCCATTTTGATCCCTGGTGACAGGCTGCGAAGACTGGAACTAACATTGGCCTTATTGGGGATGGAAGCTCCTTGGAGGTGTCAAGAACACCGTAGACCAAGTGCCTCATCCATTGGGAAATACAGTCACAAACAACTGCAAACCTGAACAACTTATACCAACAAAAAAACACACATACTACAACTTGTACATTAGGAAACTAAAACAAATGCCGAAAACTGAAATGCTGCTTTGGGCAGCTTATTTATGTACAACCCTACCCTACTTTGCTACAAATCACTAGATCAAGTGATGCTGTAATGCCAAATTAACCAATCAAGCAATTGTAGCAATGATGATGCTTGGCAGTGCTTGAAACAGAACATAAATGTAAATGCTGATAGCCATATATGCACAAACTGAGTGTGGCTGTGTAAAAGGAAATCTGGCTTTTTATTCAAACTGATTTTTTTTTCCATATATGCCGCAACAGGATTAAAGAAACCAGACTCTGTTTGCTACCCTAACTCGTCAATACATGCTTCTAGCTGCAAATTATTAATGCAAACATCCAAGGGCAACCTTACCTTTCCTTCCTTCTGCTAGAAAAGGTCCCCAAAGAATGGGACTTAACAGTCCATATCCTAGGATTGTATTTGGGTTTCCAATTCAGTTAGATCTTCTTCAATTTTGATGGCAAACTCTTGCAAAAAATGGAGCTTAACTTCATGGCTACATCGACAAGACTTCAAATAAGAAGAAAGAGATGACGCAAAGTTCTCATCTACCTCATCATCTGTGCACATATCTTCCCATTATATAAAGCCTTGAATAGAGGCCGCCTCTATTTCTAACTCTTCCTCTTTCTCCATCCATGTTTCATGAAATATATGCCAAAAATATTCAAATGACTTAATAGATCTGATAGGAAAAATTTTGATCCATTGTCTACATTTCCCTTGAAACGAATCATAGAACAATTTGATAAAAATATCCTCTTTTTTTACTCTAAAAGATTCTATCAATGTTTTTAAATTTTCTACATGTTCAAGAGTCAAAGTCAGATCTTCCCCATTGAATTTAGGGCCATTGCTCAAAAAATATGAATCTTTCCGTAATTGATTAGGAAAACCAGGAAGATTAAAAAAATCAATACATGAATACCTTGAACAAATAGAAACAACATCTAAGTCCTTCATTTAGTGAGTGGAGCCACCATCAATACTTTGAAACTAGGGATTTTAAACAATGGAGTCGTCAGGTAGATGTTTTCAGCCTTCATATGTGTCTAACTGCTGTCCACCATCATCAACTAGATCTGCAACTTGAACGATCTTTCCCAGAGAAGATCTGTCACCTCGTCCCCGACAACGGCGCAAATATGTTAGCACTCATAATGAAGCTCAAGGTTGAGAAGAGGCAATTCTGAGGTAACCACAGACCAAGATTTTGATCTGGCATCTAACCTTGCCAGACCAGAGAGGGCTCTCTCTTTGCCAACTGAGGGTGGCTGAAATAAATGAATCTTAGTCTAGCTATGAAGAACGAGGATTTGGTGGAAAATTGTGGGTCGAAAATAGCAAGAGAAGGGACCATTGGGCTATGGAATCGAGGATAGTTTCTGCTGGCAAACTTGGGGTAAAGTAAGCACAATATTCAGCCAGATTAAAGATATAATGAGAGAAAAAAGAGGAAAAAGACCATTGCCCTGCAGGCATCAATCAGGGGATGGATCTACAGTGGCAACTTTAGAAGAAAGAGAAGTAGAGGGTTACTCAACAGAGCATCTAACAGAAGATGGATTCTGAAAAGATAACCACTACATTAAAAAACATAATCATTGTGAAAGGATGTTGGGTCCCTATAATACTAGTGATTACCCCATTAATATTGTAGTTGCATCCCTTCTTAATATTGTTGTGCCCCTATTAACCCCATATTGTTATTACTGTGCCCCATAGAATCCCTCTATAGTTATTTTTGTGGCTTTATATTATTATTGTTAGGTCGGTTGGGTTATATTGTGACTCCTTAGACTCCTATATATAGAAAGGAGGTTTTGTCATTTGAATCATCCAAGAATTGTTCATTTATGTAATGTAAAGGAGGTTTCCCCCTCGAATAGGCTGAATTCTAAGGTGTTGATCTATCTTTTCTATCTTTACTTGAGCTGGTTTCATAACATTTGGTATCAGAGCTTTGGATTCTAGGGTTTCGCTACTCCAAACAGGTCATTGTGGCATTTTCGCTATAACTTTTTTTTTCTGTGACATTTCAGAAGCTAAAAAAAAACCCATTTGAGAAGAAATCGTACGGAATCTCGGGTCCGAATTTCAGAGCTGTTAGCCCTACATTTGCGGAGATATGATCTGAGGAAGTTGGTCTTCTTGCAGACTCCTGAATTTCATTCCAAACAGGTGACCTGGGGAAAATCGTCATAACTTTCTCTCTGAGCATATGATTGAAATTTCGTAAGAAGGTACAGAAAGAGGACAGATTTTAGTTTCTTGTATGTATTTTTCAGAGCCAAAGGTCGAAACAGTGACTCGTGGCACGTCGTACAAATTCGCTCTATTGAACTAGTCTATAATCAGGTCACTGTGGGAGGTTTTGCATAACTCTTCCTTGGAGAATCCAATTTGGATCAGATTGGTGGCATTGGAAAGAGGACACAGAGGACTACTACAGGTCACAATTTCAGAACTGGATGATTTGAAAGTACAGAGATACATCAGAGGCAATATCGAGCTCCTACAAAGTGAAAAAAGGTATGTAGATTCTTTTAAATTTTTGCTTAAAATTGGTTTGAAAATTTGTTTTGAAAGAATTCAAAGGGCATAGTAGAGCATTATTATCAGTAACGGATGCCCCGAGGAAAGAAAATGCAAACACCTAGTAAGAAACCTGAAAGCCCTAGCATGACTCATGAAGAAGAGGAAGAAATGCTACATGATATATCAAAATTACAAGAAAAAGTGCAACAAATGTCACGCTCACAAAAGCTAACAGAAGCTAATATAAATGGCGTGGAATCTAAGATAAAGGGCATGGAAGCTAAGATAGACGCTTTGAAGATAGATTTGAAGAGAGACAGGGCAGATTTGAAGACAGATTTGAAGACAGACATGGTAGATTTGAAGATAGATTTGACAAATTTTCTACAAGAAATACTTACTAATGGTGAAAAGGTTGTAAAGGAAACTCATGATGCGAACAAAATAAATGTTAATCATGATTTCATAGACTCTAATGTGGGATCGAAGACCCACCATATTCCTAAAATCGATATGAGGAAGTTTGATGGCAAGGATCCCGCAACATGGATATTACAGATGGAGCAATTTTTCGATCTCAATAATGTGCAAAACACACAAAAGGTACATATTGCAACTTTATATTTGGAACCAAATCAGTTTGTATGGTATCAATGGCTTTGCTCTCATAAACAAATTATCACTTGGGAAATTTTTACGGAATAATTGACAACACATTATGAGGATACAAAAAGCAACAATTTTTTTAGCCAATTGATAAGTCTCAAATAAAAGAGTTCAATAATGGAGCACATTGAGGAGTTCCAAAAATTGAACATAAGGGTAAAAAATATTCCAGAGGAGCATAGGATTGATGTGTTCATAGGGTCTTTAAAGGATAATATCCAACATGATGTTTGCCTTTGGGAACCTGATTCATTAGAGAAGGCATTCAGGTTAGCAAGAAAAATGGAAAGCAAAATTATGGCAACCAGGAAGCATACCACTCACAACTATAAAGATGGAAGTGTTGTTGCTCCTAGTCTTCCACAACCTATAAGGTTGACACCACAACAATTGGAAGAGAAAATAGGAAAAGGGCTTTGTTACAGTTGTGATAGCAAATACACTAAAGGTCATAAGTGTGCCGAGAAGAAATTATTCTACATAGATTACAAAGAGGAAGAAGAAAAGGAGCAAGAAAGGTCAAAAGAAGAGGATATACTCCAGGAACAAAGCCTAGATAAAGAAGAAATGAATTCGACCATATCTTGTAATGCATTGGCTGGAATTACCACTCCTCAAACCATCAAGATAGAAGGACAAATCAAGAAGAAAAAGGTAATAGTGTTGATTGATTCAGGAAGTACCCACAATTTTATTGATTGTAAGGTAGCAAAAGAATTGAATTGCTTCCTATATCGAGCACCAGAGTGTCAAGTGATGGTTGCAAATGGAGGAACAATAAATTACTCTAGAAAGTGCCATAATATCAAGCTATCGATGGGAGAATATGGATTGACTAGCCCAATGCTTTCCATTCCAATGGGAGGTGCTAATGTTGTACTAGGAGTCCAATGGCTACAATCCTTGGGTACAATAGTTTTTAATTTTCAAGAACTTTTCATGAAATTTTCTGTGGAAGGAAAGGAAGTTGAATTAAGGGGTATTGCAGGGAAACCAGGAAAGATAATTAGCTCTAACGGTATGACAAAGCTTCTAAAAAAGGAACAAAGGGGTGTAATTGCACAATTATGTTTGCTAGATGTTTCCACATTGGAATCATCTATTTCTCCAGATCTCCAAAAAGTCTTGAACAATCATTCCAAGGTATTTGAGACTCCCAAAGGTCTCCCACCTATTCGTGATCATGATCATGCTATTCATCTGATTCCAGGAAGTGTTCCTCCAAATATCAGGCCGTACAGATATCCCTACGCCCAAAAGAGTGAAATTGAGTGTATGGTTGTAGAAATGCTAGAGGCTGGTATAATTCAACCGAGTCAAAGTTCTTTCTTTGCTCCAGTAGTATTAGTGCACAAGAAGGATGGATCATGGTGCATGTGTCTGGATTATAGGGAGCTCAACAAGCTCACTATTAAAGATAAGTTTCCCATTCCTGTCATTGATGAATTACTGGATGAATTGCATGGATCAATTTACTTCACCAAGTTGGATCTTCATTCAGGATATCATCAAATCAGAATGAAGACTGAAGACATTCCAAAAACATCGTTTATAACTCATGAGGTTCATTATGAATTTTTGGTCATGCCTTTTGGCCTTACCAATGCACCTTCAACATTTCAAGGTTTGATGAATTCCATTTTCAAACCATTCCTTAGAAAATATGTGTTAGTATTTTTTGATGATATACTAATCTACAACAAGTCTTGGAATGATCATGTTGAACATGTTGATAGGGTGTTACAACTATTGGAGGGGAAACAATTATATGCAAAAAGATCCAAATGTTTCTTTGGAGTACAAGAGGTGGAATATCTGGGTCATATTATATCTCATGAAGGAGTTAAGGTAGACCTTAGCAAAATTAAAGCCATTAAGGAATGGAAAATTCCCACATCCATAAAGCATCTGCGAGGATTTCTAGGGTTGACAGGGTATTATCGCAAGTTTGTTAAGAATTATGGGAGAATAGCAGCACCCCTAACAACATTATTGAAGAAAGATGCATTTTCATGGACTCCAGAAGCAACAAAGGCCTTCAAACATCTTAGAGACGCAATGTGCCAAGCACCAGTCTTAGCTACACTAGACTTCACAAAAACCTTTATTGTGGAATGTGATGCTTCAAGAAATGGAATTGGTGCTGTTTTAATGCAAGATGAAAGGCCCTTTGCTTTTGAAAGTCGACCAATCAAGGGAAAGTTTTTACACAAAGCTATTTATGAGAAGGAAATGTTGGCAATACTCCATGCACTTAAGAAATGGCGACCCTACCTAATGGGAAGACACTTCAAGGTAAAAACATATCATGATAGCTTTAAATACTTTTTAGAACAAAGATTATCCTTTGAAGAGAAACAAAAGTGGGTCACAAAGATGTTGGGTTATGACTTTGAAATCATCTACAAAAAAGGGAAGCAAAATGTGGTGGCAGATGCACTCTCAAGAAAGGACGAGGACGTGGAAGCATTGTTGTGCGCCATTTCTATTATCCAACAAGATTGGATAAATGAAGCAAGGGAGGAATGGAAGAATGATGAAGAAGTGTGGACACTTATTCGAAAGTTACAACAAGATTCCAGTACGTCTGATACATTTAGCTAGCAAAATGATTCTTTATGGTACAAAGATCGCTTATACCTCTGTAAGAATTCCCAACTAAAACAAAAGATTCTATGGAATTTCAAACTTCTCCTTTAGGAGGGCACTCAGGATTTTTAAAAACTTACCACAGGGTTAAGAAGGAATTTTTTTGGGATGGCCTTAAATCAGATATTGAAAAGTTTGTGGCAGAATGTTTGGTTTTCCAACAAAATAAAGTTGAAACAATTAAGACCCCGGGTCTATTACAACCTTTATCCATTCCAAGCCAACGTTGGGAGGAGGTTTCAATGGATTTTATCACAGGTTTACCCAAGTCTGAGGGAAAGAGTGTCATCATGGTGGTAGTTGACAGACTTACCAAGTATGCATGTAGGTTTTAACCCTGTACAAAAATTACCTGCATACGAATTCTTAAACAAAGAAAATAAACAATGCGAGAGCATAACCCATAAAACACATATGCACAGAGATTTTTACTTGGATCCCAAAACCGGGACTACCAGCTTGATTTTTCATTATGTTCCTTTCAATGTTACAATACATATTTATACATGCCGAAGCATCCAATACCATGGACTAAAAACCATCGCGTCCAATACCATGGACCGAAAACCATCGCGTCCAAAAAAACATGTGCGAAAATCATGCACAAAACCATAGGTGGGTCCGCCCAACCTAACATATGGTCCAAAACCAAAATTTTTTGGGGCGCTGCCCCGGACCCCATAAAGTGGGGTTACGGGTGCCCTTCAAACCCCCTATTAACTATGTGGAAAGAATATAACACAACCCAACAATCTCCCACTTGTTGTTTTCTTTCCACAGGGGGCCACATGAGAGCTTAGTCATTTTTTCAGCCCTGAGATTCCCATTGCTTCTCTACACCAAGAGAACTTCTCAGAGCTCACAGATTTTGTCAATGCATCTGCAGTATTCTTCAAAGTGTCCACCTTTACCAGCAACAACTTTCTATCTTCTATCATATCCCTCACAAAGTGATATTGAACATCAATGTGCTTTGTCTTTGAATGATAAGCAGGGTTCTTTGCCAAGAAAATTGCGCTTTGGATGTCACAGTCTATTCTTATAGCTCCCTGTACTAACCCCATACTTGAACACAATCTTTGCAACCAAACTGTTTCCTTGCTTGCATGAGTGGCTGCCATGTATTCTGCCTTTGTAGTTGATAATGCCACTACAGATTGTTTCTTACTCATCCAACTGACTGCACCTCCAAATAGGTTAAACACATACCCACTTGTAGATCTTCTCTGATCTAGATCTCCAGCCCAGTCTGCATCAACAAAGCCATGAATATCCAGCACTCTGTCCAATCCTAGTCTTCCTTGGTAGCACAAACCATAATCACTAGTGCCACGTAAATACCTGAAAACCCGCTTCACTGCTGTCCAGTGCTCCTTCCCAGGTTTTGACATAAACCTGCTCAATACTCCCACTGCATGTGCAATGTCTGGTCTAGTACAGACCATTGCAATCATCAGGCTACCCACTGCACTTGCATATGGAACACAGGATATGTCCTCTTCCTCTTCTTGTGTCTTGGGACACTGTTCAGCAGATAACCTCACACCTACAGGAATAGGAACCTTCACCGGTTTACTATCCTGCATATTAAACCTCTGGAGTATTTTCTTGACATACTTCCTCTAGTTTAACCAGAGCTTCCTCTTTGACCGATCTCTTTTAATTTCCATGCCCAAATTATAGTTTGCAGCACCAAGATCTTTCATGTCGAATTTGGAGGACAATTGGGTCTTCAAATCCTGAATAATTTCTTTGTCATTTCCAACCAGCAACATATCATCCACATACAAGACCAAATAAATAATACGGTCACCAATTAATTTAAAATACACACAATGATCTGCTTTGCTTCTGGTGAAGCCAAGTCCCCGTATAAATGTATCAAATTTCTGATACCACATCCTTGGTGACTGTTTTAACCCATACAAAGACTTCTTTAACTTGCATACCAGTTCTTTCTTACCCTTCACCGCAAAGCCTTCAGGTTGCTTCATGTAGATTTCCTCTTCCAAATCCCCGTGAAGAAATGTTGTCTTCACATCCATCTGTTCTACCTCAAAATCAAAAGCAGCAGCAACAGATAAAAGTAATCTAATAGAAGTTACCTTGGCAACAGGAGAAAAAATATCACCAAAATCAATTCCCGGCACCTGGGAATAACCTTTTGCTACCAACCGAGCTTTGTATTTCTCCACCTTTCCTTCTGCATTTGTCTTCTTCTTGAACACCCATTTGCTGCCAATGGGTTTCCTTCCAGCCGACAACTCCACCAGATCCCAAGCCTCATTTTTGTGCAAAGATGCCATTTCATCGACCATGGCCTCTTTCCAGAGTTTTCCATCCTCTGAATCCATTGCTTCCTTCACAGTTCTGGGATCATTATCAGTAACAGACAAAGCAAAATTTGAACTGAAAGTAGATGGACTATACCTTTCTGGTTGCCTTCTTTCTCGAACTGATCTTCTCACAGCCGGAGTTTGTGGCTCTTCATCTTCTGATTCCTCCTCTGCTGCAGAGTCTGATTCTTCCTCCTTTGGCTCAAACTCTATCTTCTCAGGTTCCTTTAGTTGGACTTCATGTTGAATAACATCTTTTACCTCTCTGAACAACACATCTCTGCTGTACACAACCTTCCGTGTGACTGGGTTCCAAAGCTTATAACCCTTTAAACCATACTTATACCCAATAAAGATGCACTTTTCAGATTTACTATCCAACTTGGTTCGTTTCTCCTTTGGAACATGTACATATGCATCACATCCAAATACCCTTAGATGTGAAAGAGAGGGTTTCTTACCAGTCCATACTTCTTGTGGAGTCTTATCCTCCAATGCTGATGAAGGTGATCTGTTGATCAGGTAACATGCAGTATCCACCGCCTCTGCCCAGAATTCCTGTCCTAACCCGGCACCACTGAGCATGTTTCTTTCCCTTTCCATCAACGTCTTGTTCATTCTTTCTGCGACTCCATTTTGCTGAGGTGTATATGGAGTAGTCTTCTGCCGTGCTATACCACACTTCTTACAAAATTCTTCAAATTCCTTGCTGCAAAATTCTCCACCATTATCTGTCCTCAGCACCTTTATCTTCTTCTCTGTCTGATTTTCCACCAGAGCCTTAAATTCTTTAAACTTGTCAAAGACTTCAAATTTCTTCTTAAGAAAATATATCCATGTATTCCTTGAGAAGTCATCTATGAATGATACATAGTACATAGACTTACCCAGTGATGGAACCTTCACAGGTCCAAACACATCACTGTGCACAAGCTTTAATATCTGGTTCGTCCTCTTACCACAAGAGGGGAAACTCACCCGATTCTACTTCCCATATACACAATTTTCACAGAAATCAAAATCCAGAGAGCTATTATTCATACCTTCTACCATACCTTTACCATGAAGTATTCAAAGGCCCTTCTCTCCAATATGTCCAAGCCTTTGATGCCACAACATGGTCTTCTCTCCAGAGACCACTAGATTCTCTACTCCATTTTCAGGAACCATAGAACTATTGCACCCATCAACAACAATGCTACCTTGCAGCTTGTACAGAGTTCCAATCCGAACTCCCCGCATTAATATCAGTGCTCCTCGAACCATCTTGCAGGTATCTTTCTTGAACACTGTCTTTACACCTGCATCATCCAACTTGCTTACAGAAATCAGATTTCTGGCCAATGCAGGAATATGTAGAACACCCGGAAGTGTTCTAACCCTTCCACCTTGCAACTTCAACTTTACTTTTCCCCGACCAATGATTCTAGCCTTCCTATCATCTCCTAAGAAGACATCACCACCATCGTATTTCTCATACTCGCAAAACCACTCTCTATGGGGAGTGAAGTGAAAGGATGCACCTGAGTCAATCAACCATGCCTCATGATCTACATGTGTACTTGAAGAAGCCAAGTACACATCCCTACCTTCATCTGAGGTGGTTTTCGCCTCTGTAGAAGGAGCATCATCAGATCCCTTTCCTTTATCAGGAGCTTTAGATTTACAATCCCTTCTGAAGTGCCCTTCCTTTCCGCATTTCCAGCACACCACCTTTGTAGGTTTTCCTGGAGATTTAGATCTCCCACTCGATGACTTATTTTTGTTTTTGTTCTTGGACCGTCCTCGTACAGACAAGGCATCACCATTCTGGTTGTCCATATTTTTTCGTCTCATCTCCTCCGTCAGCAAGGCTGAGACTATTTCATCAAACTGCAAAGCAGTTGCATTGCTACCTATTGCAATAACCAGAATATCCCACGAATCTGGTAGAGAACACAACAGACTGATGCACTTATCTTCATCTGAAATTTTAATATCAACAGATAATAACTGACTTACCACAATATTAAACGCATTCAGATGCTCTGTCACCGAGTCTCTATCTTTCATCCTCAGGTTATACAGCTTTTTCCGCAGGAACAATTTATTCACCAGAGACTTAGATTGGTACAAAGTCCCTAACTTGACCCACAAAGCCTTTGCCGTAGCTTCCCTGATACATTCAGCAATACTGAATCTGAGACACACAATCGTATTGTGCTCTTTGCCTTTCGATCCAACTTCTTCCATTCTTCATCGGTCACTCCCGATGGTTTAGTACCCATATCTACCGCGATCCACTGATCTTTATCCACCAACAGATCCTCCATCTTGAGTTTCCACAACTCAAAATTCTAACCATTGAACTTCTCAATCTCTATCTTTCCACTGCTCGCCATCTTCTTTCACCACCAAAATCGATCGCGCAGATCTCCCACTGAACAGGGTCTACCACAGGCCCGAGCGAAACTCCTCAGCAACAAAGGCGTCCCCTTGAAGCCAAAACAGCTCTGATACCAAATGTAGGTTTTAACCCTGTACAGAAATTACCTGCATATGAATTCTTAAACAAAGAAAATAAACAATGCAAGAGCATAACCCATAAAACACATATGCACAGAGATTTTTCCCTGGATCCCAAAACCGGGACTACCAGCTTGATTTTTCGTTATGTTCCTTTCAATGTTACAATACATATTTATACATGCCGAAGCATCCAATACCATGGACCGAAAACCATCGCGTCGAAAAAAACATGTGCGAAAATCATGCACAAAACCATAGGTGGGTCCGCCCAACCTAACATATGGTCCAAAACCAAAATTTTCCGGGGCGCTGCCCCGAACCCCATAAAGTGGGGTTACGGGTGCCCTTCAAACCCCCTATTAACTACGTGGAAAGAATATAACACAACCCAACAATGCACACTTTTGTGCATTATCACATCCATTTAAAGCCAGTACAATATCTACTACATTTATGGAAACAATTCAAAAGCTACATGGAAACCCAAAGATTATTGTAAGTGACAAAGATCCCATTTTCACTGGAAATTTTTAGACATAATTATTTTCTTGTCTTGGTACTCAGTTAGCTCATAGCTCATCTTATCATCCTCAATCTGATGGGCAAACTGAGATAGTAAACAAATGTTTGGAAGGATATCTTCGTTGTTTTCAATCTGATAAATAGACACAATGGGTCAAATGGTTGCCTCTGGTTGAATGGTGGTATAAAACTTCCTTCCATACAACAACAAAAATGACCCCATTTATGGCACTTTATGGATATCAACCACCATCCATCACATCATATTTAAGAGAAAATTCTAAGGTTCAAGTAGTGGAACATCACATCGAACATCAACAACAAGTCCTCCAACTCTTAAAGGATAACCTCGTGTTGGCACATAATAGAATGAAACAACAGGCAGATCAACATCGCAGCAAAATAAGTTTTGATGTAGGTGATTGGGTATTTCTACGGCTACAACCATATAAGCAAATGTCCCTCAAGCAAGCTAAGAAGGATAATAAATTGTCACCAAAGTATTATGGTCCGTACAAGGTGTTGCAAAAGATTGGTACTATGGCATACAAATTGGAGCTTCTTGTAGCTTCTCGATTGCACCCAATTTTCCATGTTTCATGTTTAAAGAAGGTTATAAGCGACAAGCTCCCAGTTCAAACAATATTGCCAGAACTTCACAAGGAAGGAAAAATTATATTGGAACCGGAAGCAGTCACAGAAACAAGAACTCGACAGCTACGAAATCGATCAATTTCGGAGTATCTTATTAAGTGGAAGAACTTATCCGCTGAAGATTCCACATGGGAGGATGAGAATTTTATACAGAAGCATCCAAAACTACTCAAGTGTTGAGGAAAACACTTTTTGGAAGGAGAGGGGTATGTTGGGTCCCTATAATACTAGTGATTACCCCATTAATATTGTAGTTGCATCCATTCTTAATATTGTTGTGCCCCTATGATCCCCATATTGTTATTACTGTGCCCCATAGAATCCCTGTATTGTTATTTTTGTGGCGTTATATTATTATTGTTAGGTCGGCTGGGTTATATTGTGACTCCTTAGACTCCTATATATAATAGGAGGTTTTGTCATTTGAATCATCCAAGAATTGTTCATTTATGTAATGTAAAGGAGGTTGCCCCCTCGAAGAGGCTGAATTCTAAGGCGTTGATCTATCTTTTCTATCTTTTCTTGAGCTGGTTTCATAACAAAGGAGCATCGTGCGTGGATGGATTCCTAACATTTCCCTTAGAGAATGTTGTAACGAAATGTGAAAAAAAAACAAAGCATGGAAATGAATTTACAATAAAAACATGTTGCACATTAAACACTATGATGGATCCTAAGTTTAAAGGGCAAAGACTGCTCCAATAGAATAATATTTAGAAAAGTTTAAGTTTTACATAGTCCAATAGCAGCTTTCCTCTGTTGAAAAATTCGAACCCTTTACAGTTTGGAATTCATAAAATATATACAATTAGCTTATCCGTGGACTAAGGGAGTCGAGCTCAACCATATCCCTAAAGATAGAAACAGTTACATTAAATTTGGCATCCTTGCTAAGAATAGGGATCGAATTTCTGAAAATAGGTGTCAACGATGAACTCGTATCTCTTGAACCATAACACCTGTTACAAAAATGAAAGAGGTTTTTGTAGATAAGGTTATTTTTGAGAAACAACTCTCTCAAATTTTGGAAATTCGGTTTCAGTTGCTCGAAATTTGTGCCACAAAATAATCTCTAAAATAGGAAATCATTTATATTTAAACCTGTAAAAAGAGGTTGTAAAGATCTAGTCAAATATTCGAATTCACGACACCTATGAATAAATGGAAAGAGGTTTTTGTTATATTTGTCATGGTTTAAAAAACCTCCTTTTGTTTCTCAAAATTACTTTCCATATGGTATAAAATGGCACCAAAATACAATGACTAAAACAATAAAACAAATGCAAAATTTGTTTTGTTTTAATGCAGTTTTCAAATCTCACTGCATATCTCCCACATAGTAACACTTGTGCATAAACTGAAGGAGGTTTTTGTTATTTGGTATGTAATTGAAAAAAACATATCTCACATTTGTAAAATTCATGTCCATTGCTTCAGAAACTGATTTTCCAGTAAACTTATCCCTGGGTGCAGCAAATGACCTCAAAACCCCAAAAAATCATGCCAATCACCTCCTTCATAAATCAATAATATTGAAACTAATGCTTCCACACATTATAGCTCACATAATCAACCATAATTCACTGGATTTGTAGCTATAAACCATGAAAAGGTGAAGGAAGTTTTCACAATGTAAAATTATAAGAAAACATGCATCATGCACAACCAAGAACCAATCATTCATTCTGATCATATTTTCTGATCCAAGAAGTGGTTTCAGGCTTGCAATACACTGTTGGAAATATCTTTCTGAGATGCTTCTGATGAACATACTTAGGATATGATTTACACTGAAACTCATGTGAACAACATCTCTTAAAACCAGGCATAGTAATAGCCCATTTTGATCCCTGGTGACAGGCTGTGAAGACTGGAACTAACATTGGGCTTAATGGGGATGGAAGCTCCTTGGAGGTTTCAATAACACCGTAGACCAAGTGCCTCATCCATTGGGAAATACGGTCACAAACAGCTGCAAACCTGAACAACTTATACCAACCAAAAAAACACACATACTACAACCCGTACATTAGGAAACTAAAACAAATGTCAAAAACAGAAATGCTACTTTGGGCAGCTTATTTAGGTACAACCCTATGCTACTTTGCTGCAAATCACTAGATCAAGTGATGTTGTAATGCCAAATTAACCAATCAAGAAACTATAGCAATGATGATGCTTGGCAGTGGTTGAAACATAACATAAATGTAAATGCTAACAACCATACATGCACAAAATGAGTGTGGCTGTGTAAAAGGAGATTTGGCTTGTTATTCAAACTGATTTTTTTTTCATATATGCCACAACATGATCAAAGAAACCAGACTCTATTTGTTGCCCCAACTCCTCAATACATGCTTCCAGATGCAAATTATTAATGCAAACATCCAAGCGAAACCTTACCTTTCCTTCCTTTTGTTGGAAAAGGTCCCCAAAGAATGGGACTTGACAATCCAGATCTTGGGACTGTATTGGGGTCTCCAATTCAGTTAGATCTTCTTCAATTTTTATGGCAACCTCTTGCAAAAAATTGAGCTTAACTTCATGGCTACATTGACAAGACCTCAAATAAGAAGAAAGAGATGAAGCAAAGCTCTCATCTACCTCATCATCCATGCACATATCTTCCCATTCTCTAAAGCCTTGAATAGAGGCCGCCTCTATTTCGAATTCTTCCTCTTTCTCCATCCATGTTTCAAGAAAGATATGCCAAAAATCCTTAAATGACTTAATAGATCTTATAGGAAAACTTTCGATCCATTGTCTACATTTCCCTTGAAACAAATCATAGAACAATCTGATAAAAATATCCCCTTTCTTTACTCTAAGAGATTCTATAAATGTTTTTAAATTTGCTACATGTTCAAGAGTCAAAGTTAGATCTTCCCCATTGAATTTAGGGCCATTGCTAAAAAAATATGCATCTTTTGGTAATTGATTAGGAAAACCAGGAAGATTATAAAAATCAATATATGAATACCTTGAACAAATAGAAACAACATCTAAGTCCTTCATTCAGCTAGTGGAGCCACCATTAATACTTTGAAACTTGGGATTTCAAACAATGGAGTCGTCAGGTAGATGATTTCAGCATTCATATGTGTCTAACTGCTATCCACCATGAGCAATCAGATCTGCAACTTGAATGATCTTTCAGAGAGAAGATCTATCACCTCGTCCTCGGTAACGACGCCAATATGTTAGCACTCAGAATGAACCTCAAGGCTGAGAAGAGGCAATTCTGAGGTAACCACAGACCAAGCTTTTGATCTGGCATCTAGCCCTACCAGACCAGAGAGGGCTCTCTCTTTGCCAACTGAGGGTGGCTGAAATAAATGAATCTTAGGCTAGCTATGAAGAACGAGGATTTGGTTGAAAATTGTGGGTCGAAAATAGCAAGAGAAGGGACCATTGGGCTATGGAATTGAGGCTAGTTTCTGCCGGCAAACTTGGGGCAAAGTAAGTGCAATGTTCAGCCAGATTAAAGATATAATGAGAGAAGAAAAGAGGAAAAAGACCGTTGCCCTGCAGGCATCAATCAGGGGATGGATCTACAATGGCAACTTTAGAAGAAAGAGAAGCACAGGGTTACTCAACAGAGCATCTAACAGAGGATGGATTCTAAAAAGATAACCACTACATTAAACAACATAATCATTGTGAAAGGAGCATCGTGCGTGGATGGATTCCTAACATTTCCCTTAGAGAATGATGTAACGAAATTAGAAGAAAAAACAAAGCATGGAAATGAATTTACAAGAAAAACAAGTTGCACATTAAACACCGTGATGGATCATAGCAGACCATAGTAGACCATGGAATCAGAATGGCAAAACTCCACAGTAAGCATGAGCTTCCACAATCGTTTTCTCTTCTCTTTGCACGATCTGCTTGTTTTTGTCATAGGGTTCCCTCTGTCAATCTTGAAATTAATTTGTCAGTGTGGAGGTTGGGTATGTTTTTTCATTTATATTCATTAGCTTCAACAGCTAAGTTTTTCACTTATTGTAATTATATTTTTATTTATTTTAATAATACATCATTTTCAGTTTTTATTTGTGCATTACCATCAAATTTTATTTATGTTTATATTTTGTTAATTTTTTTCATTCTCATCTTGGTTTTTCACATCAGATAATCAGAGTAATGTTGTGTTTTTGTTGGATATGCTCATTTCCTATTTTTATTTTTTATTTATTATTTATTTATTATTAATTTTTTTGTTAATTTTTTCTTATTAATTTTTATTTATTTATTTTTTAACTTTTATTTATTTTTATTTTTTTCAATTTTTATTTTAAACTTTTTTTTTCAATTTTTTTTTTCTTTTAATTTTTAATTTTTTGTATTTTTAATTTTTCAATTTTTTTTTGGGTTAATTTTTTTGTTATTTTTATTTTATAAGTTTTATGATTTTATTTTTTATTTTATTTTTTTAATTTAAATATTTAACTTATTTTTCAATGTTTTTTTTTAGGTTATTATTATTATTATGTGGTTGTATTTTTATTTTTATTTTTGGCTTAAAAAATCTTTTATAGATGTGTTTTTTTTGGTTTAATTTTCAAATTTTTTCTTTAGATTATATGCTTTTTTGAAATATTTTCTTCTTTTTTTTATAATTTTTTGTTTAATTTTTTTTTATTTTTACAATTTAATTTTGTTTTTTTTTACATTTTTCTCGATGTTTTTTTTGCTTTTTATATATATTTTTTATTATTTGAGTTTTTTTTGTCATGTTATTAATTTTTTTTTTTTAATGTTTTATTACCAATATGAAAATCACAAACATTTAAAAAAAATATTGACACTTAATACATTAGAAAAGTTAAAGTGTAAAAAATAAACCCTTTAAACAATAGGGTTGATGCTGCATCAATACTTTTAAAAATCGAGATGAAAATCACTAATATTTAAAAAAAGTGTTCATACTTGATACACAAAAAAATTTATAGTGTTAAAAATCAATCTTCTAAAAAAAAGGGTTGATGATGCATCAACACTTACCAAAATCAGCATGAAAATCACTAACATCTAAAAATAAATGTTCATACTTGATACATTAGAAAAATTAAAGTGCCAAAAATATGCTAAAAAAAATTGTATTCTCGCATCACCACTTTTCAAAATCGGGTAATTTTTTGCTATCTCAAAAAAACGAGTACCAGTTCATTTTCTCATTTGATCGGTAACTATGTTCACATGAAACGAGACCATCGAGACCCTCAATGCCTTAAATATTTTGTTGTTTATGATCTACTTCATCATCTGTAGCTTGGAGTTCTAATTGAATCTTAGGGACAATGTGGCCCTAAAAGTGACCCACATAATCTTCAACATAGAATTGAGCTCGTGAGTCCCCAACATTACCATGTCCTCTACCACCCCATTGGCTATGAGTGCACTGGTGGGTGATAACAGTGAGGGAAGGAAGAGATGGGCTAGGCTAAGGTGTCCTGATCAGGTGCTCAAAAAAATAGCTCAAAATTTAAAGTTGAAAGATTGGTGTGGAACCTGGACGACTGCGTAGTGCTCGCCATCCTGAATTCAGCACAACTCGCTATGCGCGAAACAGACACCATATGCTCCTAGAATCATGTTCTGTTCACATTCCCAAGCAAGCAAATTTTTGTAAAAATTTGACAGCTTAGTCAGTAGTTCGTACTGCTAACGTGGCGTTAACTGTGCAGGCTTTTGTGGTAGGTTGACTACTCAACATTATTCGATGAATCATATTGTGCCAAGTGGTACGTTCTTATTGGATGAAATTCAACGATTTTTCATTGGTTGGATTGGTGGCCAACCATGGGCTAACATGTGGCCTAGTGAGAGGCCGCCACGTAGTAACCCAGGGGCCACCAAAATTATGGGTAGAGTCCAGGCAGCAGCGATGGGGGTCGAACTGGCAACCTCACAACACAATTCCAAAGCCTCCACGAATATGCCATAGCATTAGAACTTAGCCTTATAAGTTCTTCGCGTATATTTAAATTTTATAAGCATGCCATTTGGGGGTAGGGCCTGGCGTAGTGGTTAGCCCTTGGTCACACCACCACAACGCAACCACTGGCGAACAGGAAAGGGGGCTTGGCTGGCAGGGGCGGGCCGTTGGCCTTAGCTTCGGGCACGTGGTCCCAATGTGCCCAAATTGTTCAGATTATAGGCATTGGAGGCTAATTAAAGCGTCTAACAATTTTGCTCGAAAATCAACGAAATAGTCGCTCTGTTAGTGCATTTTGGGGCAAATTTGTAGAATGGTGCCAAATTTTTGGGAATTTGCTTTGCGATTAGCAAAAAACTTGGAAAAGCCATAACTCCTTCAAGTTTTGACCAAATCAGGAGCAGAAAGAGGCTACATAGGCATTTTTGGGCATTATAGAGCTAATGGAACAAGTTTCAGATCTTTCTAAGCATTGTAAACTGAGATATTCACAATTGTTAGCATAATAGAGAGGGCCAAGCCATTGGAAGCTGAACCAAGGAGACGTAGCCTAGGAGGGGTGAACTCCTTCATCATGTATCGTTGTTATATTGTTTATGGTGATGTTTATGTCTATTATATGTTGATATTCAGTCATTTGTTTATGTTAATTTGCAGGGCAAAAAAAAAAAAAAAAAAAAAAAAAAAAAAAAAGCAACAAAAAATGCATGTTTTAAACTTGCAAATGATCTCATGAATCCTTAAGCACATTTAACATATTCTAAAAAGCAATTTAGCACAGCAAAACTAATTTTTCCAATCAGATCAAGTTTGGTATCATAGCTCTTGGTTTTCTTTGTGCAAGAAGGATTTAATTGTTTGTAAGTGAATGTCGTGCTTACAAGGTTGAAGCTCAAGAGAGGAGAAGGGAAGCTGGTTGAAATCCCTGAAGTTGGGTCAAGTAGAAGGAGTGCAAGGTTGCCACAATCTCCACCACCAGTTCTTCCTCAAGTTGCAGTTGAGACTTCAGTGAGAATGTCTCATGAAGGAGAGCCTACAAATATGACAATAGATGGGAAGGTCTTTAGGAAGGTTTTCTTTGATATGACAGAGATGGTGAAGGTCCTCTATGAAGAGACGAATACCAGACTGTAAAGTGAAAGCTCCAAGCCTCCAAAAGGAGAAGGTTCTTCAGGAGGAGAAGGTAATGGAAATGGAGGTAACCTCCACCCTCTCCACCATATTCTTCATCTTCTTCTTCACAGGCATTTTCACCCTCTTCCACTAATACAACCCTTACTCATACTCATCAACATACCTCAAAAGGAATTGGTAAATCACTCCTATTAAAACTTGATGTTAAATTTGAACTGCCCATGTATAATGATGAAGTGAATGCAGAGAAGCTTGACAATTGGGTTTGTCAGTTGTAGGTCTATTGCAGAATTCAAAACCTTCAAGAGGATGGCATAAAGATTCAATTAGCTTCCTTGAGGCTAGAGGGTGCAACACTAGTATGGTGGGAATCAAAGACACAAGAAGAGATTAAAAAACACGTTAAAATATCAATTTATTTGTCTGATTTCATTGCTGCAATCGAAAGACAATTTTACCCTCTAGCTTATATGAAGAAAGGCATCATGAATTGGTAGAACTTTAGATAACTTAAAGGTAAACATGTGCAAGATTGCACCCAAGAATTCAGAAAAGGATCTCTAATGTTAGGTGTATATTTGCAATCACAAGATACTTTGTTGAAGTACATAGGGGGTGTTAGGGTGTGAAGTCAATTTTTTGTCATTTCAGTAAGTCTTCGAATAAAAATTTGGTCACTGGTTGTTGTGTTTAGGTAACTGCCGCTCTCTTCACTTACTCATGGTCTTCATCACTCATCATGGTTGTTAGTGTTAGTACTTGCAACCTTCCACCAGTGATCAAACATGCTCTTACAAAGTGGTCTTTGGGTGTAAAAGTCAAATTTTTTCAGTTCAGTGAGCCCTCAAGTAAAAAGTTGGTCACTGGGTATTAGGTCTAGGACTGTTTTCATTCCTTCCAAAGTTTTCCAAGTACTGGTCCATGTCACCCCTCAGCTGAGTGTACCATCATTCAAGGAGTTGTTATCATTATTACAGGTTCCAAACTATAATTCGTAAATGAGTGGGTCATCTTTTACCTTATTGCCTCAGTTGTGATTTTAAGGCTCATTTCCCTCTCCTAGGGTTTTAAGGCCATTTTTCTTGGTTCCATGAATCCCATGGTAAAATATCAACAAAACTTATATCCTAATGCTCATATACCTTCCCCTACCCTTCATAGACCTTCTTAAACACTTCCCATCACTTTTATCCCTCAAATTCACCATTTTCCCACACACACTAGCCTATTGTTAGAACTTGACGTTTTTTTAGGCTAGGCCTATGTTTTTCTCTTGAAGTCAAATGAATCAGTGCCCTTCCTTTTAGAGGCAAGTTGTTAGGGTTGCCTAGATTCTAGTTTCTTCTTCAGCTTTTCATGGATTAGTTCCTCAACTTAGGGATTTGATCCCTGAGGATGGGGGGAGGTAGAATTGAGGTCTATATATTATTTTTCTTTCTCATTGTAAATGGTTGGATTCAGTGGGATTTCTTAGGCTTTGATAGACATCATTTTGTACCAGTTACAGTAGGAGATTAATGAAAAATTGCAGCTATTTCTTTGGGATCCATGTCGTATGATGCTTATGTTAGGTCCCTATAATACTAGTGATGCCCCCATTAATATTGTAGTGTATCCCTTATTAATATTGTTGTGCCCCTATTGTCCCCATATTGTTATTACTATGCCCCATAGAATCCCTCTATTGTTATTTTTGTGCCTTTATATTATTATTGTTAGGTCGGCTTGGTTATATTGTGACCTCTTAGACTCTTATATATAGAAAGGAGGTTTTGTCATTTGAATCATTCAAGAATTATTCATTTGTGTAATGTAAAGGAGGTTGCCCCCTCGAAGAGGCTGAATTCTAAGGCATTCAACTATCTTTTATATCTTTTTGTGAGTTGGTTTCATAACATTTGGTATCATAGCTTTGGATCTAGGGTTTCGCTGCTCCAAATAGGTCATCGTGGCATTTTCGCTATAGCTTTTTTCTGTGACATTTTAGAAGAGAAAAAAAAAAAAAAAAACAAGTTGATATGAAATCACACTGAACCTCAGATCTGAATTTCAAAGCTTTCGCACTATATTTGCAGAGATATCATCTATATTTGTGGAGATATCATCTGAGGAAGTTGGTCTTTTTGTGGACTCTGAATTACATTCCAAACAGGTGACTTGGGGAAAATAGTCATAACTTTCTCTCTGACCATTAGATTGAAATTTCATAAGAAGGTACAAAAAGAGGACGAACTATAGTTTCTTTATATATTTTTCAGATCCAAACGTCGAAACAGTGACACGTGGCACGTCGTACAAGTTCACTCTACTGAACTAGTCTATAATCAGGTCACTGTGGGAGATTTGGCATAATGCTTCCCTGGAGAATCCAATTTGGATCAGACTGGTGGCATTGGAAAGAGGATGCAGAGGGCTACTGCAGGTCGCAATTTCAGAACTGGATGATCCGAAATTACAGAGATACATCAGATTAAATATCAAGCTCCTATAAAGTGAAAAAAGGTGTGTAGTTTTTTTTTAAATTTTTGCATAAGCTTGGTTTCAAAAATTAGTTTGAAGGAATTCAAAGGGCATAGTAAAGCATTATTATCGGTAATTGATGCCTCGAGGAAAGAAAATGCAAACACCTAGTAAGCAACCTGAAAGCTCTAGCATGACTCATGAAGAAGAGGAAGAAATGAAACATGATATATCAAAATTATGAGACCAAGTGCAACAAGTAACACTTGCACAAAAAGTAACAGAATCTAAGATGGATGGTTTAAAGAAAGATGTAGAAGCTAAGATGGATGGTTTAAAGAAAGGTTTAGAAGCTAAGATGGATTGTTTAAAGAAAGGCGTAGAAGCTAAGATGAATGACGTGGAAGCTAAGATGGATGATTTGAGGATAGATTTGAAGACAGATTTGAAGACAGACATGAAAGATTTGAAGATAGGCATGGAAGATTTGAAGACAGATTTGACAAAGTTTCTACAAGAAATTCTTACTAATGGTGAAATGGTAGTAAAGGAAACTCATGATGAGAACAAAAGAAATGTTAATCATGATTTCATAGACTCTAATGTTGGATCGAAGGCCCACCATATTCCAAAAATTGATATGAGGAAGTTTGATGGCAAGGATCCCGCAACATGGATACTATAGATGGAGCAATTTTTCGATCTCAATAATGTGAAAAACACACAAAAGGTACGTATTGCAACTTTATATTTGGAACCAAATCAGTTTGTATGATATCAATGGCTTTTCTCTCGTAAACAAATTATCACTTGGGAAATTTTTACAGAAGAAATGATAGCACATTATGAGGATACAAAAAGCAACACTTTTTTTAGCCAATTGATAAGTCTCAAACAAAAGGGTTCAATAATGGAGAACATTGAGGAGTTCCAAAAATTGAACATAAGGGTAAAAAATATTTCAGAGGAGCATAGGATTGATGTGTTCATAGGGACTTTAAAGGATAATATCCAACATGATGTTCGCCTTTAGGAACCTGATTCATTAGAGAAGGCATTCAAGTTAGCAAGAAAAATGGAGAGCAAAATTATGGTGACTAGGAAGCATACCACTCACAACTATAAAGATGGAAGTGTTGTTGCCCCTAGCCTTCCACAACCTATAAGGTTGACACCACAACAATTGGAAGAAAAAAGAGCAAAAGGGCTTTGTTAGAGTTGTGATAGCAAATACACTAAAGGTCATAAGTGTGCTGAGAAGAAATTATTCTACATAGATTGTAAAGAGGAAGAAGAAAAGGAACAAGAAAGGTCAAAAGAAGAGGATATACTCCAGGAACAAAGCCTAGATAAAGAAGAAACGAATCTGACCATATCCTGTAATGCATTAGCTAGAATTACCACTCCTCAAACCATCAAGATAGAAGGAAAAATCAAGAAGAAAAAGGTAATAGTGTTGATTGATTCAGGAAGTACCCACGATTTTATTCATTGTAAGATAGCAAAAGAATTGAATTGCTTCCTATATCGAGCACCAAAGTGTCAAGTGATGGTTGCAAATGGAGGAACAAGAAATTTCTCTGGAAAGTGCCATAATATCAAGCTATCCATGGGAGAATATGTATTGAAGAGTCCAATGCTTTCCATTCCAATGGGAGGTGCTGATGTTGTAGTAGGAGTTCAATGGCTAGAATCCTTGGGTACAATAGCTTTTAACTTTCAAGAATTTTTCATGAAATTTTATGCGGAAGGAGAGGAAGTTGAATTAAGGGGTATTGCAGGGAAACTAGGAAAGATAATAAGCTCTAACGGTATGACAAAGCTTCTAAAAAAGGAACAACGAGGTGTAATTGCGCAATTATGTTCGCTAGATGTTTCCACATCGAAATCATCTATTTCTCCATATCTCCAAAAAGTCTTGGACAATCATTCCAAAGTATTTGAGTCTCCCAAAGGTCTCCCACCTATTCGTGATCATGATCATGCTAGTCATTTGATGCCAGGAAGTGTTCCTCCAAACATCAGGCCGTACAGGTATCCCTATGCCCAAAAGAGTGAAATTGAACGTATGGTTGCAGAAATGCTTAAGGCTGGTATAATTCAACCTAGCCAAAGTTCTTTCTCTACTCCAGTAGTATTGGTGCACAAGAAGGATGGATCATGGCACATGTGTCTGGATTATAGGGATCACAACAAGCTCACTATTAAAGATAAGTTTCCCATTCCTGTCATTGATTAATTATTGGATGAATTGCATGGATCAATTTACTTCACTAAGTTAGATCTTCGTTCAGGATATCATCAAATAAGAATGAAGATTCAAGACATTCTGAAAACAACATTTAGAACTCATGAGGGTCACTATGAGTTTTTGGTCATGCCTTTTGGCCTTACCAATGCACTTTCTACATTTCAAGGCTTGATGAATTCCATTTTCAAACCCTTCCTTAGAAAATTTGTGTTAGTATTTTTTGATGATATACTAATCTACAGCAAGTCTTGGAAGGAGCATGTTGAACACGTTGACGGGGTGCTACAACTATTGGAGGAGAAACAATTATATGCAAAAAGATCCAAATGTTTCTTTGGAGTACAAGAGGTGGAATATCTAGGTCATATTGTATCTCATGAAGGAGTTAAGGTAGACCCCAGCAAAATTAAAGCCATTAAGGAATGGGAAATCCCCACATCTGTAAAGCATTTGCGAGGATTCCTCAGGTTGACATGGTATTATCACAAGTTTGTTAAGAATTATGGGAAAATAGCAGCACCTCTAACAATATTGTTGAAGAAATATGCATTTTCATGGACTCCAGAAGCAACAAAGGCCTTCGAACCTTCGAATATCTTAAAGAGGCAATGTGCCAAGCACCGGTCTTAGTTACACCAGACTTCACAAAAACCTTTATTGTGGAATGTGATGCTTTTGGAAATGGAATTGGTGTTGTTTTAATGCAAGATGAAAGACCCATTGCTTTCGAAAGTCATCCAATCAAGGAAAAGTATTTACACAAAGCTATTTATGAGAAGGAAATGTTGGCAATACTACATGCACTTAAGAAATGGCGACCCTATCTAATGGGAAGACACTTCAAGGTAAAAACGGATCATGATAGCCTTAAATACTTTTTAGAACAAAGATTATCCTCTGAAGAACAACAAAAATGGGTCACAAAGATGTTGGGTTATGACTTTGAAATAATATACAAAAAAGGGAAGCAAAATGTTGTGGCAGATGCACTCTCAAGAAAGGATGAGGATGTGGAAGCATTGTTGTGCGCCATTTATTTTATCCAACCAGATTGGATAAACGAAGCAAGGGAGGAATGGAAGAATGAAAAAGAAGTGTGGGAACTTATTCGAAAGTTACAACAAGATTATAGTACATCTGATACATTTAGCTGGAAAAATGATTCGTTATGGTACAAAGATCACTTATACCTCTGTAAGAATTCCCAACTCAAACAAAAGATTCTTCTAGAATTGCACACTTCTCCCTTAGGAGGGCACTCAGGATTTTTAAAAACTTACCACAGGGTTAAGAAGGAATTTTTTTGGGATGGTCTTAAATCGGATATTCAAAAGTTTGTGGTGGAATGTTTGGTATGCCAACAAAATAAAGCTGAAATAATTAAGACACCGGGTCTATTACAACCTTTATCCATTCCAAGCCAACGTTGGGAGGAGGTTTCAATGGATTTTATCATAGGTTTACCCAAGTCTGAGGGAAAGAGTGTCATCATGGTGGTAGTTGACAGACTTACCAAGTATGCACACTTTTGTGCATTATCACATCCATTTAAAGCTAGTACAGTTTCTACGGCATTTATGGAAACAATTCAAAAGCTACATGGAAACCCAAAGATTATTGTAAGTGACAGAGATCCCATTTTTACAGGAAATTTTTGGACAGAATTATTTTCTTGTCTTGGTACTCAGTTGGCTCATAGTTCATCTTATCATCCTCAATCTGATGGGCAAATGGAGATAGTAAACAAATTTTTGGAAGGATATCTTCGTTGCTTTGTATCTGATAAACAGGCACAATGGGTCAAATGGTTGCCTCTAGTTGAATGGTGGTATAACACTTCCTTCCATACTGCAACAAAAATGACCCCATTTATGGCACTTTATGGATATCAGCCACCATCCATCACATCATATTTAAGAGAAAATTCTAAGGTTCAAGTAGTGGAACATCACATCGAGAATCAACAACAAGTTCTCCAACTATTAAAGGATAACGTCGTGTTGGCGCAGAATAGAATGAAACAGCAAGCAAATCAACATCGCAGTGAAAGAAGTTTTGATTTAGGTGACTGGGTATTCCTACGGCTACAACCATATAAACAAATGTCCCTCAAGAAAGCTAAGAAGGATAATAAATTGTCACCAAAGTATTATGGTTCGTACAAGGTGTTGCAAAAGATTGGTACTATGGCATACAAATTGGAGCTTCTTGCAGCTTCTCGAGTGCACCTAGTTTTCCATGTTTCATGTTTAAAGAAGGTTATAAGTGACAAGCTCCCAGTTCAAACAATATTGCCAGAACTTGACAAGGAAGGAAAAATTATATTGGAACCAGAAGCAGTCATAGAAACAAGAACTCGACAACTACGAAATCGATCCATTTCAGAGTATCTCATCAAGTGGAAGAACTTATCCGCTAAAGATTCCACATGGGAGGATGAGAATTTTAAACAGAAGCATCCAGAACTACTCAAGCGTTGAGGACAACACTTTTTTGAAGGAGAGGGGCATGTTAGGTCCCTATAATACTAGTGATGCCCTCATTAATATTGTAGTGTATCCATTATTAATATTGTTGTGCCCCTATTGTCCCCATATTGTTATTACTTGTTGGCATTATGATACATATGTTGTACTTGATGGCAACCCACTCATCTCAGATAATAAATTATAGTGCAGCAAATTTATTTGATAAATTATAGTGCAACAAAGTTTCCTCCATGTAGAGAAAAGTTCACGCACTTATATGCAGAGAAAAGTTTATTTCATGTAGAGACAAGTTCACGCACTTTTATGCAGAGAAAAGTTTATTTCATGTAGAGAAAAGTTCACACACTTTTATGCAGAGAAAAGTTTATTTCATGTAGAGAAAAAGTTCACGCACTTTCATGCAAGGAAAAGCGCGTATATGTTGGAGAACTTACCTTTGGTCCATGGTAGTTAGTCCTTGGTATTTGAACCTATGAGGAAAAGCACGTATATGTTGGAGAACTTACCTTTGGTCCATGGTAGTTAGTCCTTGGTATTTGAACCTATGGTTTTTGGTACGCACTTTCATGCAAGGAAAAGCGCGTATATATTGGAGAACTTACCTTTGGTCCATGGTAGTTAGTCCTTGGTATTTGAACCTATGGTTTTGGACCATGGTACCTCGTCAAAAGTGTTGATCTCACGCAATTTCATGGTTGGTTCATGGTATTAGTCTGACAGTTTTTGATCCTATGGTTTTGGCCCGTGGTGTTGCATCCAAAAGTGTTGATCTCATGTACTTTCATGGTTGGTTCATGGTATTAGTCCAACAGTTTTTTGATCCTATGGTTTTGGCCGTGGTATTGTGAAAGGCCTAAGGCTATAAAAGAGGAAGGAGATCATTTGGCAAAGCAAGATCTGATTATCGAATATCTGATAAAGTGCTAGATCTGGAATATTGTGATTGGGTTTTGGTGCAGATCTGGATCTGAATGAAGAAGGAACCTGAGTGTAAGGAGAAGGATAAGTTCTATTGATGGGTCAAAATCTTAAGGCTAGAATAGTGGTATCTCTATATGATTTTGATCTGTGATATGTGGCATACGCTTGATCTATAAATCTAATAATCTGGGTCTGAATTATTGATGCATGTTTTATTTTACACATGTTATGATCTGGGTATGTCTGATGTAACAACTGCAAAGTTATAAGGAAATATTTGCAGATCTGTATGCGGGTTGGCTTTGGTGAAATCAGAGATTGATGATGCAAGTGTAGTCGATGGGTTTTTGATGTTCTTGGATCCAGTTTGAAAATTTATGAAAAGTGGTCCTTGAAAGAAAAGAAGTAGGGGGTTGTAGCTCCCTTCCAGGAGAGACTGGAAAACGAGAGAGAGTTGTAGCTCTCTGCAGGTTGCAGCCTGCGTACTGGTAAAGGACTGCACCAGTACAAAACCATTGTAAAAGGAGTTTCTAATTTGAAAGAAGATAGAGACATATTGCAGCAGGTGGTTTTCACCCACATTGGGTTTCCACCTTACATCTTGTGTTCTTTGGTGTGACTATCTGTTTTATTTGTTCATGCTCATTATTTTATGGTAGTGACATGCAAAAATAATTCAAAGAATAAATAAGGAAGATTTATTAAAAGAACTTGATAATACTGATTCACCCCCCCTCTCAGTATTATTTCCAACAATTGGTATCAGAGCAGGTCCTTCAGAGAAGCTTGATCGCTTGAAGGAACATCATTCATCATGAGCAACTACGAGAGGGAAGCATCAATCAGGCCACCAATTTTTGATGGGACAAACTTCAATTATTGGAAGGTAAGAGTTACTGCCTATCTTCAATCTCTTGGTACAAAAGTTTGGGATATCATAGATACAGGCTACACTTTTCCTTCAGCTACTCCTACAGATACGGCCGAAAAGAAGAAATATGAAACAAATGCTAAAGCAGTCAATACTCTGCTGGGATGCTTATCTCAAACAGAATTCGTGAAGGTTATGCAATATAAATCCGCAAAAGAAATATGGGACAAGATTGTCTTGAGCTACGAAGGAGATGAACAGGTAAAACGTGCTAAACTTCAAACCCTCAGGATTCAGTATGAGAATCTCAGAATGTATAATGATGAAAGTGTGGCTAACTATTTCCTTCGGGTAGATGAGATTGTTAATTGCATGAAAAACTTGGGTGAAGAAATAAAAGAGGCTATTGTGGTTGAAAAAGTTCTAAGATCATTGTCCCCCAAGTTTGAATCTAAAGTGTCTGCAATAGAAGAAAAGGAAAATCTACGAATTCTTACTATGTCTCAGCTACACGGAATTCTAACTGCTTATGAAATGAGAAAGGGAGGTCCATCAGATAGAAGAGAAGCTGCTTTCAAGGCTTTAGGCAAAGGAGACTATTATGAAGCAAGTCACGTGCCAGAAGAAGAAGAAGAAGAATCAAATTTTGTCAGAAATCTTCAAAGGGGAACTGGAAGGTTCAGAGGTAAGTTACCTTTTAAATGCTTTGCTTGTGGAAGAGTAGGTCATTATGCTGCAAAATGTCCTCATAAGGATAAAGGAAAGGAACCTGCTAGATGGAACAAGAAACAGATTGCAAATAAGAAAAGCTACTACACTCATGAAGATAGTGATGGTCTATCAAATAGTGACGAAGATGAACGAGGTAATGACTATAAACTCTTAATGGCATTTGAAGATGATGATTACATGGATGCTATAGATGTGGATAGCTTTTGTGAAGAAATTTCTAGACTCAAGACATGTATAGAAGAAAAGAATAGGATCATTGATACTCTACAACTTCAAATTGATGAAAAAGAAAAATATCTTGAAAAGTTAGAAGGCGAAATTGTTGGTCTTAGAAAAGAGATTGAGAAAACAAAGGCTATTAATCTTAAGTTTGTCAAAGGATCTGAAACTCTGGATGAGATCATCAATGTACAGCGCTCTCCTCTAAACAAGACAGGTCTGGGCTATAATGGAGAAACTTCTCAAGCATCCACCTCAAAGAGTTATCTTGATGCAGCAAGAAGGAATGAGCAAAAGCACAATGGAGATCACCAAGTAAAGCAGGGACCAATTACAAACAAAGACTATCAGACAAATCAGGGGCAATCTGTCTTAAGGATGAACAAAAGCTACAACCAGCCACAGGTAAAATCCTCTCAATTTGCTTCAAGAATGAATGACAATAGAAATTGATTTGATAACCGCAGAAATTTCTTCAATGGACAATGCTTTTCTTGCCATAACTTTGGTCACAAAGCAGCTCAATGTGTTGCATATAAAACGATCATGACTAGAGAAGCTCAAAAACAAAGAAGTATGACCGGGATTACAAAAAGGACCTATAACAACTTTTCGGTTCTTGAAAATGAAGTTGAATGTTCTATTTGCAATAACTTTGGTCATGAAGATTCTGAATGCAGGAGCAGGTTTTAGCAGACAAAGGAACAAGCCTCAAGCACCAAAACATGGAGAATAAAGGAACCACAAACAGAAAGATGTGGGATAGCATTTTATGCAGAGGGACAGGAAAATCTATGGTACATTGACAGTGGATGTTCGAAGCATATGACAGGTGATAAAGAAAAACTTGAATCATATTCTGCTCTAGAAAAAGGAAAGAAAGTTTCTTTTGGAAATGATACTCCTGCAACTATAAAAGGAAAAGGCACTGCTCAGTTAAAAGAAAAGGTCAAAGCTGGAAATGTTTTGTATGTTGATGGATTGAAACATAATCTTCTAAGTGTCAGCTAGATGTGTGATCAAAGAACCGAGGTGATATTCAGATCAAATGGATGTCTTGTTCGTGATCTTGATACAGGTAAAACAGTGATCAAAGGTAAAAGAACTCCAAATAATCTATACATATTTGAAGAAGGACAACAAAAATGCTATCTGAGCAAGGATGATGAGCACTGGTTATGGCACCGGAGGTTGGGGCATCTAAGCTTTTCACAAATAAGGAAAGCATGCAAATATCAGGCAGTTCGTGGTCTTCCAGATATCAAAGTTCCAGACAACACCATATGCAAATCATGTCAGTTTGGAAAGCAAACCAGAACTACCTTTCCGGAAAAGGAAGGATCAGCTAGCATGCCTCTTGAGCTAGTACATACAGATACATGTGGTCCATTCAGGAAAAGGACACCTCGAGGAGAAGAATACTTGATATTATTCATTGACGATTTCTCCAGGTTTGTCTCGTTAGGACTTATGAAGCACAAAGATGAAGCATTCGAAAAATTCAAATCCTTTAAAGCCTTGGTTGAAAATGAATCAGGATACAAAATTAAGTGTCTTAGATTCGACAGAGGTGGGGAGTTTACCTCAAATGAATTTTTCGATTTCTGTGAAGAACATGGGATAAGAAGAGAATTCTCTACAGCTATAATTCCTCAGCAAAATGGAGTGGTGGAAAGAATGAACAGAACTGTCCAACAAATGGCTCATGCTATGCTTGATGAATCTGGAACTCCCGCAACTTTCTGGGGTGAAGCAGCACATGCTGCGGTTATTATTCTCAACAAAACAAATGTCCGAGTGAACAACACTCAAACCCCTCATGAGCTTTGGTATGGTGAGACTCCTTCGGTAAAGCACTTCAAAATCTTTGGGAGCAAATGCTATATTAAAAATAATGATGAGCAACATGGCAAACTTGAACCTAGAGCAGATGAAGGCATCCTTCTTGGTTATTCTCCACACAGCAAAGCATACAAGTGCTATAATAAAATACTTGGAAGAATTGTTGACAGCATTGATGTAGTGGTTGATGAGAAGGGAAACATTCCTAGGCAAGTAAATCATGAAGATATCGAAGAAGATGAAGGCCATCCTCAAAGACAGAATGATGAAGAAGAAGAACCTCAAGAAGAACTAGAGGAGCAGATAAGGATAGAAGAGAAGACTCCATCCAGATATGTTCAGAAGAATCATCCAGAATCTCAGATTTTGGGACAGAAAGAAGCAGGTGTACAAACAAGAAGAACAATTGCAGAAGCTTCAAGCTATTTGGCATTACTCTCTTCCACTGAACCACAAAATGTGAAAGAGGCATGCAAAGATGAATGTTGGGTCAAAGCAATGGATGAAGAACTTGAGCAGATCGAAAAGAACAACACTTGGGAGCTGGTTCCTAGACCAAAGGATAAGAATGTTATAGGAACAAAATGGGTCTTCAAAAATAAATTGAATGAAAATGGAGAAGTAATTAGAAACAAGGCCAGACTTGTTTGTAAAGGGTATGCGCAGTAAGAAGGAATAGATTTTGAAGAAACTTTTGCTCCTGTTGCAAGACTTGAGGCCATCCGAATGTTCCTTGCTCTCTCAAGCTTTCAAAACTTCAAGTATTTGGACGTGAAATCAGCCTTTCTGAATGGAGACTTGGAAGAAGAAGTATACATTGAGCAGCCAGATGGTTTCATTCTTGGAAATGATCCAAATCTTGTATGCAGATTGAAAAAGGCTCTCTATGGCCTCAAACAAGCTCCAAGGGCTTGGTACTATTGTTTGGACAAATATCGTCATCAACAAGGTTTTTCAAAAGGATCAGCAGACAGCAATCTTTATATAAAAGTTGAAAATGACAAATTGCTGATACTTGTTGTGTATTTAAATGACATTATCTTTGGCAGCAATGAAGAAGCTATGAGTCAAAGCTTTGCCTTGGTGATGCAGAAAGAATTCGAAATGTCCTTGCTGGGAGAACTGACATATTTTCTTGGTTTGCAAATCCAACAAAATGAAGGAGGGATCTTCTTGTCTCAAACCAAGTATCTCAAGCAGATTTTGAAGAAATATGGTATGGAAGAAGCAAAACCAGTATGTACACCCATGGTCACAGGATGTAACCTCAGTGCAAATGATGAATCAGCAGCAGTGCATCAACCAACTTACAGATCTATGATTGGAAGTCTACATTATTTGACAGGTACCCGACCAGACATCATGCATGCAGTGGGAATAGTTGGAACATTTCAGGCAAATCCAAAGGAAACTCATCTTCAGGCAGTAAAGAGAATCTTCAAATATCTTCAAGGGACTCAAAACTATGGCTTATGGTATCCTAGAGATACAAATCTCACACTTCATGCTTATACAGATGCAGATTGGGCCGGAAGCGTGGATGACAGGAAAAGCACAAGTGGTGGTGCATTCTTTATGGGTTCTAGATTAGTATCTTGGTTCAACAAGAAATAGAGTTCGATTGCCTTGTCTACAGCTGAAGCAAAATATGTTGCTGCTACATCTTGCTGCACTCAACTCCTTTGGATGATGCAAACCTTGCAGGATTTTCAAATCACTTGTACACCACCCATCTCCATCTTATGTGATAATACAAGTGCAATCAACATTTCAAAGAACCCAGTCATGCATTCAAAAACCAAGCACATACCAATCAAGTATCACTTTCTCCGGGAACAAGTGCTTGAACAAAAGGTCAAGTTGGATTATGTTCCTTCTAAGGAACAGGTTGTTGATATACTCACCAAACCATTGCCTAGGGAGACGTTTGAATACCTCAGGCAAAAGCTGGGGGTTGTTGATGCATCATCTTGTTGTTGAATCTCTTCTGATTGTTGGTTGTACGCAAGGTTCATCTGAAGTATATGCGTACATGTGCTGGGTTGCGGATTGGTCAAAGATCGAATGGCACAGGTTCAGGGGGAGCATATCATGCATTGTTGGCATTATGGAGGAAGTACAGAAGGAGATCATGGATGCTGGTCTGAATATTGTTGCAATACGTCTCTATCTCTTTCATGGTCATGGATTATGGTTCTTCTTTGCAGATCTGGTTTATAGTCAGGGGAAGCATGTTCTTAGGGGGAGCATAACCCTTTGCCCTTGATGTCAAAGGGGGAGAGTGATTGGTTGTTGTTGCCATCAAGTCCAAAGGGGGAGATTGTTGGCATTATGATACATATGTTGTACTTGATGGCAACCCACTCATCTCAGATAATAAATTATAGTGCAGCAAATTTATTTGATAAATTATAGTGCAACAAAGTTTCCTCCATGTAGAGAAAAGTTCACGCACTTATATGCAGAGAAAAGTTCACGCACTTATATGCAGAGAAAAGTTTATTTCATGTAGAGAAAAGTTCACGCACTTTTATGCAGAGAAAAGTTTATTTCATGTAGAGAAAAGTTCACGCACTTTTATGCAGAGAAAAATTTATTTCATGTAGAGAAAAAGTTCACGCACTTTCATGCAAGGAAAAGCGCGTATATGTTGGAGAAATTACCTTTGGTCCATGGTAGTTAGTCCTTGGTATTTGAACCTATGAGGAAAAGCGCGTATATGTTGGAGAACTTACCTTTGGTCCATGGTAGTTAGTCCTTGGTATTTGAACCTATGAGGAAAAGCGCGTATATGTTGGAGAACTTACCTTTGGTCCATGGTAGTTAGTCCTTGGTATTTGAACCTATGGTTTTTGGTACGCACTTTCATGCAAGGAAAAGCGCGTATATGTTGGAGAACTTACCTTTGGTCCATGGTAGTTAGTCCTTGGTATTTGAACCTATGGTTTTGGACCATGGTACCTCGTCAAAAGTGTTGATCTCACGCAATTTCATGGTTTGTTCATGGTATTAGTCCGACAGTTTTTGATCCTATGGTTTTGGCCCGTGGTATTGCATCCAAAAGTGTTGATCTCACGTACTTTCATGGTTGGTTCATGGTATTAGTCCAACAGTTTTTTGATCCTATGGTTTTGGCCCATGGTATTGTGAAAGGCCTAAGACTATAAAAGAGGAAGGAGATCATTTGGCAAAGCATCTTCTGAATTATCGAATATCTGATAAAGTGCTAGATCTGGAATATTGTGATTGGGTTTTGGTGCAGATCTGGATCTGAATGAAGAAGGAACCTGAGTGTAAGGAGAAGGATAAGTTCTATTGATGGGTCAAAATCTTAAGGCTGGAATAGTGGTATCTCTATATGATTTTGATCTGTGATATGTGGCATACTCTTGATCTATAAATCTAGTAATCTGGGTCTGAATTATTGATGCATGTTTTATTTTACACATGTTATGATCTGGGTATGTCTGATGTAACAACTGCAAAGTTATAAGGAAATATTTGCAGATCTGTATGCGGGTTGGCTTTGGTGAAATCAGAGATTGATGATGCAAGTGTAGTCGATGGGTTTTTGATGTTCTTGGATCCAGTTTGAAAATTTATGAAAAGTGGTCCTTGAAAGAAAAGAAGTAGGGGGTTGTAGCTCCCTTCCAGGAGAGACTGGAAAACGAGAGAGAGTTGTAGCTCTCTGCAGGTTGCAGCCTACGTACTGGTAAAGGACTGCACCAGTACAAAACCATTGTAAAAGGAGTTTCTAATTTGAAAGAAGATAGAGACATATTGCAGCAGGTGGTTTTCACCCACATTGGGTTTCCACCTTACATCTTGTGTTCTTTGGTGTGACTATCTGTTTTCTTTGTTCATGCTCATTATTTTATGGTAGTGACATGCAAAAATAATTCAAAGAATAAATAAGGAAGATTTATTAAAAGAACTTGATAATACTGATTCACCCCCCCTCTCAGTATTATTTCCAACATTACTGTGCCCCATAGAATCCCTCTATTGTTATTTTTGTGCCTTTATATTATTACTGTTAGGTTGGCTTGGTTATATTGTGACCCCTTAGACTCCTATATATATCAAGGACGTTTTTTCATTTGAATCATCCAAGAATTGTTCATTTGTGTAATGTAAAGGAGGTTGCCCCCTCGAAGAGGCTAAATTCTAAAGCGTTAAACTATCTTTTCTATCTTTTTGTGAGTTGGTTTCATAAAAGCTTAGTTCATTTTTTCTTATGTTTTCACATGTTAAATTGTATTGTTGGCATTCATCATTTCATACTCTTTATGTGAATGTATATAAGTCTGAAAGGCAGAATCCATAACTTTTATGCTCTGTTTTGGGTAGACATTTCACAGTCTGTGTTTTCTTCAGTTTAGGAAGAATCCACGAGGTTTACATGCTCTTCCTATCTCCTCACTTGTCTTTTCACCTCATCCATCAAACCCTAAGGTTTTGATCATTGTGCCTACCTTGCCCCATCAAGCACCCTGCAATTTTGACCTAATCTTCTTTGCCCTAAACTGTTTGGCTCCTCCTGATCCAGCAAAACTGTCACACGGAATCTGTCAAGGGTGCGGACACGACTGACCTTCCTAGAAGTCTAAGACGTTCTAATGACAAACAAGACAAAATGGAGTGATCTTTCTCTAAATACACCTTTTACAACATGAAAACTACAAGTGTTTAGGCTTACCTTATTCCAAAACGCTGTTGTTGAAGTCCGTTCTTGACGATCCGGATGAGCTCCTCCTTCAAGTCAATTCCTGCAACCACAAACAATCAAACAATTACCAAGCACTTGCATTTCATATAATAAAACATATATTCAACGTGCAGACCAAGGAACACATGAAATAACTCATTAACACAAGCTATTGAGAAAAATAAACCAGTTTGTATTAATAACGAAACAAAGAAACTCTTACAACCTGGCCTTGGTGTTGTGCAAGTTCCTCCCAGGGTCCATCAAGGGTTTTCCTCTACTTTGACAAAGCTCACCCTCTCCCAAGTAGAATCAAGTGAAGACAATCTCTCCTCACAAAGGCTCTAATGGAAGACCTAAATCCTGCAGCATTTACCCAAAGAAAATGTATAGCTCCAACCTCTCCTCCCTCTGGCTCAATGCCTTTATTTATAGTGCTGTAAAGAGGTTATTCAGGTCCACCATCAATGGGATAATCCCCCTCTTTGGGTGGGATAGCTCCCTTATTGATGGGATAAGTTCCCCCTTAATAGAGATACATGAACCAACTGGAGGCGCATCCATTTCATCAAACCGACCTCTAGAAAGTTCTAGAAGTAACCACAAGTAACTTTTTTAAGATGAAACTTGCGCATTTTGCCTTTTACAGAAGGACGCACCTGTCCTTTGACATACAGAGCGTCCAAAGACGCAGATTTTGTGAACATTGTGAGCGTCCCCGCAGCTAAGGCTTGAGAGAACCTGCGTCCCCAGAGATAAACACATTTTTTACAAGACTTTCTCTCTTCTTTGAGTTTGAGATGGATAACAGAGGCATAAGACTTGCCTAAGAGGGTAGCATGACTGTTGATTTGAGCCATACTAACTGTAAGTAGTCATGGTGACATTTTTTAGTGTAACAGATTGCCCCCTAAAGTGCGAAGCCTGGAATAGATTAGGGTTTTGTAATTCTAGGAAGGGTGAAGCGCTTTATCATTTCAAGGATTGTCTTGTGGATGGCCTGGTTGGAACCTGCAATTTTCAACACAAAATACATGTATAAGATTATATCATCACTGAGGTAGGCATTCCCATACTCAGATTCAAAACTTTAACTAATAGACTAACTACTCTGATATAGGAATGATCTTGCAGTACATCATTTTTATAGACTTTTGTAGACACAGTATGGACGCAGCCATCTGTTTATGATTAGTCTACATAGATAATGAATACAAAACTCCTCGCAGCCTGGATGGTAGAAACTAGATCCAGGGTCTTCACTTCCACTTCCCGAATTGGTACGATTCTAGCCATGTGATTAAATGATTTGATGTCGAACATGTTAGAAACCACTTGATTACCAGTCGATTATGTAAACTGTTAACAAGCGTGAGAGAGACCACCAATAATGTCAATGGTTCTCAAAGTACCAAGCACAACCCGTGAAATGTGAATAGATGTTTTGATGTCGAACACTTCACGGAATCCTTTGATCGAAAGTCAATGATGTAAACTGACGTCAAAGGCGAGAAACCTGCCATTGATGCATGCAGACTTCAAGGTACTGTCGATTCCTAAGTCATCTTTCTAGATAATGTGTCGATGTCGATAGAAAGCGACCCGTTGCAGGAAAGCCCGCAACACGAAATCATTGTTCAAGTTGAAGAAATGTTGCTGTAAGGACTGACTCAGGGATGGTCAAATGGATGACAAGTATTTTGCAGATGAAAGTTTTGCTTGCAGACCTCTTTAACACATAACGACACGACAGATGGCTTGGTGACGAATATCTCAAAGTTAATCCCCGGAACCTGGTTAAAGACTTTCAAAGTGGTTTGATCAACTGTGAGGTAAAAGATTTCCCAACCCAGGTGAATGAGACAGTGTCATGTTCAAGAGCGGTGATAAAGTTTCTTTCGAGACAAAAGGTAACAAACAGGTTCATTCTTCTCTCTTTTCCCCCACCATTTCTGGCAAGTACCTCTTTATTTTTAACAAGCTTGAGGAGGATAACATATGCTTGATTATAAGCTCATCCTTCGGACGAGTCCAACCTAGTTTAAATTCGAACCCTAGGAAGGAGTGGTTCGTTCCTGTTTGTAATTGAACAGGTCCTCTACTGTAAAAGTTTAACGAGCCCAGTATAGGAGAAACTCGGCGTTTTTCAATTTTAGAGAGACTGAAAAACTTAAGAAGACTCCAAGTTGAACTTTTTCGTAGATTTGTGTCCCTCAAGCCCGAAAAAGTATAAAATAATACCTGGGGGAACCGCTTAGTCTTGCGACCAAGGAGTACTTTCATAATTAGTGCCACTGACCTGAAAAGTAAAAAGCGATCAAGGACACGTCGTTTTATTTCCGTATCGAGTTTGAAACGACAAAAACCCGGCAAACTTTTCCTGTTTTTACGGTCAGAAAAGGGCTATAAGGGGACCGTCTTTTAATTCCGTTTTAACGAGTTTAAAAGAAAAACTCGGCAATCTTTTCATGTTTTAGGAGTCTGAAAAGGGCTTAAAAGAGAACTCTAAGGTTTCACTTTTTCGTAAATTTTAACGAGTTCGAAAAAGGGATAAAAATGTACTCATGGTTTTCACTTTTTCGTAAATTTTAATGAGTTTGAAAAAGGGATAAAAATGTACTCATATGCCCGACTTTCAATTTAATTTACGAGCAGGAAAAGACGGAAAGAACTCGGCATTTTCATTTGTTTTACGAGAATGAAAGATAGCAAAAGAATCTCGGGATTTTCATGAGTTTAACGAGTCTTGAAAATAACCGAAATTGACTCGAGATAGGTTTCATTTTTACAAAAGCTTGAAACAGATAAAAACTATGCTTCAAAGTAGTTTCATTTTTACACAAGCTTGAAACAGAGAGAAAACTGTGCTTGATGCCCCCTAAGCATAACTGTTAGAGCGCATGCCCCCCCCCCAGCTTCATTTCATTCAACCAGTTGGATGAAATGAAGGTTGAGTTACGAGATCATTTGAAAGACTCGACCTAAAACTATAAGAAAATTATACAAAACAACTGAAATAACTAACCTAAATATACTTAACATCTACGAGATCTAGTCAATCTCTCGACTCAAGTAGAGGAGGATTTGTTTCATTTTTTAACGAGCTTGACACAGGAAAAGAACTATGCTCGGATTCGGTTTCATGTTTACGCAAGCTTGAAACGAAAAACTATGCTTGTTATAAGTTCACATGCCCCCGGCATTATGACGCAAAACGAGGTACATGCCCCCCAAGCTTCATTGCATTGAATGAGGTGGATGGAATGAAGCTTTACTTTCGAAATCTTGGAAAGACTTGAAAAGGGAGTTGTTTCATTTTTTAACGAGCTTGACACAAGACAAAGAACCATGCTCATAACTACTCTCTACAATCTACCTAACAAAACTCTATTCTAAAAACCTTGATTCATTTTTTAACGAGCTTGACACAAGACAAGGAACTATGCTCTAAAATCCTTGATTCATTTTTTAATGAGCTTGACACAAGACAAGGAACTATGCTCTAAAATCCTTGATTCATTTTTTAATGAGCTTGACACAAGACAAGGAACTATGCTCATTACTACTCGCTACAATCTACCTACTTAACCTACCCTTGTTTCATTTTTTAACGAGCTTGACACAAGACAACGAACTATGCTCAAAAAGTTCGCATGCCCCCAGCATAATGATGCAAAGCGAGGTACATGCCCCCCAGGCTTCATTGCATTCAACCGGCTGGATGAAATGAAGGTTTACTTTCAATATTTAACTTGAAAAGGAGTTGTTTCATTTTAAGGAGGTTGACACAAGAAAAGAACTATCCTCAAAACCCTTGTTTCATTTTTTAAACGAGCTTGACACAAGATAAGGAACTATGCTCATAACTACTCTACAATCTACCTATTTAACCTACCCTTGTTTCATTTTTTAACGAGCTTGACACAAGACAAGGAACTATGCTCATCAAGTTCGCATGCCCCCAGCATAATGACGCAAATCAAGGTACATGCCCCCCAGGCTTCATTGCATTCAACCGGCTGGATGAAATGAAGGTTTACTTTCAATATTTAACTTGAAAAGGGAGTTGTTTCATTTTTAAGGAGGTTGACACAAGAAAAGAACTATCCTCAAAACCCTTGTTTCATTTTTTAAACGAGCTTGACACAAGATAAGGAACTATGCTCATAACTACTCTACAATCTACCTATTTAACCTTATTCTAAAATCTACCTGATTCATTTTTTAATGAGGTTGACTCAGTAAAAGAACTATCCTCATTCTAGCCTGTTTCAGTTTTTAACGAGGTTGATACAGGAAAAAACTATCCTCGTCCCTGATTCATTTTTTAACGAGGTTGAGACGGGAACAAACTATCCTCGTAACCCTCTGATCATGGCTTCCAACTGGAAGGAAGACATGTCAGTGGACACACCTTGATCATGGCTTCCAAAAGGTCTTCATCAGAAGGAAGAATACTTCTCTGGAAGGAACACATGTCAAGGGACTCAAAAGGGATAAGAACATCGTGTTCAAATAATCCCATAGAGTTTTCCATGTCAATTACCGGATCTAAATCAACAGTGAGAGGCTCACTTACATCGGTAACTGAAAACATGGGACCGGTTGCCACATAATTAACCCGTGGCGGAGTAGATACCACTTTAGAATCAGGAACATTTAGGGGGGTCATATTATTGGTAGTTGAAACAAGACTAGGGAACGAAAGCTGGTCTACAGTCACAATACTGCCATTGTGAGGGAAAGACATCACGCGAAAGAGTGTCGATACGACAGCTTTCATTGCATAAACATAGTCTCGCCCAAGGAGTAAATTGAAATCCAAGGGACCTCGAACTACCATGAGATCAATACAGACAGTTTTACCTTCCAAGGTAATAGAAAACTTAGGAAGGATCCCTAAAGGTTCACTAATGGTTCTGTTAAAAGCTTTCAGATTCTGCGTAATAGGTGCAAGCTGAGGGGAACCCAAAGCTTTCCAAACAGTTGAGGATAAAATACTAACAGAAGCAGCTTCATCTACCTGAGTACGATGTATGTCCCTACCACCCGCCTTGACAATGATTTGGAAGGGGATGGAGGAAGGAAGACGAGGTTCTGTCAGTCTATTCCAATCAAAGGAAAAGACCTCAGTGCTTGGAGGGGGTTCTGTAGAAACAGGTGAAATGTCCCCCGGCATAGAAGAATCTGATGTAACAAGAAGAACATCAGCGGTATGAAATTTACTCTCGAAAGGGAGAGTGTGATCGACTGAATGTGAAATTGAATCGACCACTTGATCAACTAATTGATCATCAACCTGAGTGACATGAGTTTCACTCTCCAATGGAAGAGTGTGATCGACCGTTCTTGAATTTAGATCAATCACTCCGTCGGTTGACGGTAGGTTGGGAGAAAGTTTACGGTAACCAATTGGAAATTCTTGCTGTGGAACAGTAAGTTTTTCCAATAATGTTGAGGCTTCATCCATGTGAGGGCAAATGTGAGTTTGATGACTCCCTTTGCATAACTTACAAGGAAACCTAACTTTACCCTTTTTCCCAGGAACCTGACTATCACTGGTTGATGGATCAATAGAAAGTTGATGAGATTTTTCTGACCATACTTCCAAGACCTTTGGTATACCAGGACAATTGACAAGGAAGTGGTCACCCTTACAAAGCCTGCAAGGGTATTTGGGTTTACGGTGCATGTCGGAATTTTCCTCAACACAACTAACACTTACAACCATGGTTGGTTGGTTGACTTCTTTCTTATCTTGCTTCTTCTTCTTCTTCTTCTTCTTCTTCCCTTTCTTCTTCTTCTTAGCCTCCTGGTTACTAGCATCAAGGCTTTTACCAGGCAAAGAGGAAGAAATGGAGGAAGAAAAATTAGGCGAAGAAGGTAAAGGGTCAACAGAAGGTTGTTGATGTTGAGATGGTGAACTCTGTTGAGGTGAAGCATCCGGTTGAGATGGAACAATTGGAGTACTTTGGGCCAACGAAGTTGAAAATAACCATATCGGTAATCCTATTGTAAATCCAGGTAATGACAAAGTAGCCATATAAGGAGGACCAACATTTCCAAAGTAAGGAAAAGTACTAGGATTCTCATTAGGAGGGGTTCCTAGGTTGATAAATTCCGGAACATTTGCCATTATATTCAACTTCAGTGAATTTTATTAACAATTTATAACTAAAACTAAAATTAACAATTCACAATTCACACCTAACAATTTAAATTCACAATTCACACCTATGTTCTCTAAAAGTAAAAACAAACAAATTAACACACACTATCAAATCTAGGAGTCAAACCACACACAAACAGTAGCCTTCCAGACCGAAAACACTAGTTGGTGATGAAATCCAACATCGCCGAATTCAGTACAGAAGTGGTGGGTGGAACAGTTACCCCGGCAACCTGCTTAATGAATAGACTGGACCAAGTTCCTCCACTTTTAACCGTCTCGAGTGAAGTGAACCCCCCAGAAAATCCAAGTGAGTATAACCGACGTCTGCTCCAGGTATAGTGGGATCTTCCCTCCACCGTCACCTTGGGTAGAATCCTAAAGATTATGGTCACTAAGGTTACCAACGGCCACAAGTACACCTGGGGGAACAGTCTAAACTCCGACAGCACGCAAGGGCAGAGTAGCAAGCTCAATCCCCTTACCGGCTCCTTGACAGTAATCCAAGGTTTACCGATAAGTGACCCCTGGCTCCTCGACAATGGTTAATTCGAGGTTTACCGTTTGTAATACGTACTGTCTGGCGTCGTTCCCAACGAGGGAGGATGGATCCCCTCACTGGTTCAGACACGAGCTCGTGCTTCTCCTTTAAGAGGAGCTTTCCCAGAGTGTAAATGTAACAATTGGATTTGATTCTATCACAAGATCAGCTACTTGTTTGGTTTTACTGTCTTGGAGAGTTAAGTACTCACCTACTCCAAGACACTAGCCTAAGCTATGTTGGTGCTACTATACCTAGCCTAATATCAGTTTCTAGATCTAGTCAATTTGGCTGAGATCCTTACCGAGAGAGCCTTCTCTTGGCCTAGTAGGGGTAGCTATTTGGCTAAGCATGGTTTTTGGTTACCCTGGCATTTCCTTTCTTCAGCCTAAGGTTCAATCCAGGTGCTAACATAGTGGCAACTATATTGGGGAAAGAGTTGACAAATTTTCTCCGGGAAAGATCATCAAAGTTTAGATCTGATTGCTGATGGTGAACAATGGTCAGATGCATGTGAAGGCGGAAATCATTCACCTGGCGACTCGAGTGTCGAAAAATCCCAAGGTTCAGAATTTTTATGGCAACTCCACTCTTCAAGAACTAGTAGCCTAAAGAATTTCTTCGTGAACTCATTGTTATCAAAATGGATTCGTTTGCTAGAAAGTATGCTCCCATGAGTCGAGATCACATTCCAGGTTTCCCAAATATTCCTAAGGTAGATTGGCAAAGGAATTTGCCTATGTTTAAAGATGATGATAGGAATGATGTTGTTTTACATCTGGTTAGATTTCACATGCATACTCGCAAGTTGAAGGTTGATTTTCCTGAAGACTGCTTGATGATGATATTCATGGCCACTCTGGAAGGTGAAGCCCGATCTTGGTATGAAAGTTTGCTGCCTTCTTGTATTTACTGTTTAAAGGATTTTCATACCATGTTCTTTGAAAGGTATAAAGAATCTTGTCAATCCTTAATATTAGTTCAGAACTATTGTAAACATGTTTATAGTTTTATTGAAAATCTTGAGAAATTTTATGAAGATGATGACTTCATGGATGATGAGATCATGGAAGCCCTGTATGAAAATCCATTTCAGCAGCATAAAGAGAGCTTAGAGGATACTTATCAAGATGCTCAGGAAAATTTGCAGCAGGTTCAAGATCTTAGTACAATTGAAAATGATGGAAGACAAGGTCTTATTTCAGATCTGCTCATAGCAAAAGACAGTATGCAGGAAAATCAAGTTCCAATTTCAGATTGTGATAAAGTCAAGTTGGCTATTTCAGATCTAGATTTAGATCATGATGATGAAGAGTACCTTGCTCTGAATCCCATGAAGGAGAGATCTATTGTTGAGATCATCTGGAATGCAGAAAACAAAGTTATTGAACCAAGTGTTTTCATTTCATTAGAACAAAGCCTTCACGAGGAGGTAGTCCAGTCCTTTTATGAAAAACAAGATGAGATCTTTGTTCAAGTAAGTGAAAAATCTTCTTTGGATAACTTAGTGGTAAATGATAGAAGTGTTAGTTTTGAGTTTCAAGACCTATATGAATTTTTCCCTTGTATGATTGATGAGAGCGATAAGAAACATGACAATCTGGTTGCGATGTTATCTGAAGATGATCAACAATGTATTCAAATTGAAGAAGACCAGGGAAATGAGGGCTGTCATTCAGATTTTTCTTCTCATATTTCATGTTTTGAATTGTTATTTCAAGAAGATATTTTCTCACCTATTTGTTCAGAAATTTTTGAAGACTGCGAACACACTCTTGCTGAGGTACATTATGAAGAGAGATTAGATTCAAAAGAAAAAGGTACCTTGTTTCTTCTAGATGAGCGAGAGGTAATTTTTCATGTTTTTCAAGATCTAGTAGCAAGTTTATTGTAGTCAACAGTGAAGGTAATTATTGCAGTATTCAGTGATGATGGAGATCATTGTCAGCTTTGGTTTTGGCTATCAAATTGTAAATATTTATTGTGCCCAGAAATTTTGATTGAGAAAATCAATCGAGGAGCCATTTGCTTGATTGGTTACACTGGCATTTTGATATCGCCTGACTGTACATATGTATTTAGAAAGCAGGTGGTTGTCATCAGGATTTGAAGCCCTCACGTCTCAGTGATTTGTTTCCATCAATAAGTTTAGTAAGATTTTTATTTTAGTAAGTATTGAGTCAAGTTTTTATGTTGAGTTTTAGCAATTAGTCAGTTTTCTTTAGTTTTTTAACATATTGGCCCACATGGTTAGGCACTTGGTCTATGATGTTCTTGACACCTCCAAGGAGTTTCCATCCCCAATAAGGCCAATGTTAGTGTCAGTACTTGCAGCCTTCCACCAGCGATCAAACATGCTCTTACAAAGTGGTCTTAGGGTGTCAAAGTCAATTTTTTTCATTTCAGTGAGTCTTCAAGTAAAAATTTGGTCACTGGGTATTAGGTCTAGGACTGTTTTCACTCCTTCCAAAGTTTTCCAAGTACTGGTCCATGTCACCCCTCAGCTGAGTGTACCATCATTCAAAGAGTTGTCATCATTATTACAGGTTCCAAACTATAATTTGTAAGTGAGAGGATCATCTTTTACCTTGTTGCCTCAGTTGTGCTTTTAAGGTTCATTTCCCTCTCTTAGGGTTTTGAGGGCATTTTTCTTGGTTCCATGAATCCCATGATAACAAAATCAACAAAAATTATATCCTAATGCTCATATGCCTTCCACTACCCTTCATAGACCTTCTTAAAAACTTCCCATCACTTATTTCCCTCAAATGTACCATTTTCCCACAAACCCTAGCCTATTGTTACAATTTTGACATTTGTTTTAGGTTAGGACTGTGTTTTTCCCTTTTGGACCCCTTACCCTCAATCAATATTTGAAATTCCACTTTCCCCTGTTTCCTAACATCCCTCCCTACCTCCCAAAATTTTCGTAAGAATTTAGAATCCCCCATCCCCTTCATTTCCCTTAATTTCTACAAATCCCTTGTTTTTCCTTCACTAAACCCTAATTTCCTCTCCCATTGAGCTAGGGTTTGCTATGGAATCAAAGATATCTAAGCAGAGGAGGAATAAGGGATATTAGTAGGTATGAGGCCATTTCATATCATCAACATCATGTCTCCATCATTTTCCAAGAAGTCGTTTCAAGGGACAAGTCATTCACCACACATAAGGGCCGGGTTTTCTTCAAACTGTGTTTCTGACCAAGAAAAGATGAATTTGACAAAAGTGAAAGAGGTTGTTGTCCATCATAGAACAAGGAATAAAAGACTTCATTTTTTACACAGGTTTCATGGTTTTGGAGAAATGTCAAAAATACAGGTGCCACAAGAGAGTTGTTGCACTTCTGGAGTGACCTTGGGAAAATCCCGTTTTCTCCTAGCTAGAGTGTCCAAATGACTTGCTCGATAAGTCAAATGAAAACTAGACTAGAATATGTTTCCAATGAAATATCATGAGCTTAATTTGGAATTTAGGAAGACTTCCAAAAGTTTCCTGCAACAACACTCTGGATGTTTTCACCCTCATTCTGTATTTGTTGACCAATTTTGGGAGATTAAGTTTTTGACAGGTGAAATGAGCTCCAAATTGAAAACTAAAGGCAGATATGGAAAGTAGACTTGACAAGATTTCAAATGATCTATCCCAAGCCTAATTTGGACATTGGGAAAGCCTCCAAAAGTGGCTTGCAAAAAGTGGTGCGCATAGCCTTCTCGTGCTGCGCATAGGACAATTTTCTGTTGAATTGGCTCTATGTGCACCAGCACTGGTGTTGCGCTTTTCCTAGGAGCATCCAATGGCCAATAGAAGACTACCATTAGATTCCTAATGATGTAAGCATGCTCCCTCTGCATTTTCTAAGTTTTTGGAGCAAAACTGGTTGGTCAAAAGGTCAAAAAACACCCAAAAAATGACTTTTCTGCCCTCTTTTTGACCATGGCACTGTGCATAGAAGAAGTCTTGGGAGAATTCGTTTTTGAGGGGTCAAATAAACTCCAAATGGGAAACTAAAGGCAGATTTGGAAAGAATACAAGACGAGCTTTCCAATGAGCTATCATGAGCTCAATTTGGACATTAGGAAGGCCTCCAAATTGGCCCTGCAAAAGATGTTGTGTATAGCCTTCTCGCGTTGCGCATAGGACAATTTTCGGCTAAATTTTCACTTTATTGTGCCATGACTATAATTTTAGGGTTTTCTCTCATGGATGATGTTTTTACTGATGTAAATGGTGAGTAGGCATGCAAATAATATGAATATTAGTTACTTGAGGGGAGATTCATTGGATCAAAAGTTCTCTTGAAGTCAAATGAATCAGTTCCCTCCCTTTTAGAGGCAAGTTGTTAGGGTTGCCTAGATTCTAGTTTCTTGTTCAAATTTTGATGGATTAGTTCCTCATCTTAGGGATTCGACCCCTGAGGATGGGAGGAGGTTGAATTGAGGTCTATATCTTCTTTTTATTTCTCATTGTAAAGGGTTGGATTCAGTGGGATTGCTTAGGCTTTGGTAGACATCATTTTGTACCAGTTACAACAGGAGATTAATGAAAAATTGCAACTATTTCTTTGGGATCCATGTGGTATGATGCTCAGTTCAGTTTTTCTTATGTTTTCATGTGTTAAAATATATTTTTGACTCCATTTCATCATTTCATACTCTTTATGTGAGTGTATACAAGTCTGAAAGGCAGAATCCATAACTTATATGCTATGTGTAGACATTTCACATTCTGTGTTTTCTTTAGTTTAGGAAGAATCCATGAAGTTTACATGCTCTTCCTAGCTCCTCACCTATCTTTTCACCTCATCCATCAAACCCTAAGGTTCTGATCGTTGTGCCTACTTTGCCTCATCGAACACCCTGTAGTTTTGACCTAATCTTCTTTGCCCTAACTGTTTGGCTCCTCGTGATCCAGCAAAACCCTTCAAAATCAAATCAAACCATGTACTACTATACCTAGCCTAATATCAGTTTCTAGATCCAGTCAATTTGGCTGAGATCCTTATGGAGAGAGCCCTCTCCTAGCCTAGTAGGGCTAGCTACTTGGCTAAGCATGGTTTTTGGTTACCCTGGCATTGCCTTCCTTCAGCCTGAGGTTCAATCCAGGCACTAACATAGTGGTGACCATACTGGGGAAAGAGGTGACAGATCTCCTCCGGGAAAGAGCATCAAAGTTCAATTCTAATTGCTAATGGTGAACAACGATCAGATGCATGCAGAGGCTGAAATCATTCACCTGGAAACTCGAGTGTCGAAAAATCCCAAGGTTCATAATTTTTATGGCAACTCCACTCTTCAAGAACCAATAGCCTGAAGAATTTCTTGGTGAATTCATTGTTATCAAAATGGATTCGTTTTCTCGAAGGTATGCTCCCATGAGCTGAGATCACATTCCAGATTTCCCAAATAAAATTCCTAAGGTAGATTGGAAAAGGAATTTGCTTATGTTCAAAGATGATGATAGGAATGATGATGCTTTACATCTGGTTAGATTTCACGTGTGTACTTGCAAGTTGAAGGTTGATTTTCCTGAAGACTGCTTGATGAAGATATTCATGGCCACTCTGGAAGGTGAAGCCTGATCTTGGTATTAAAGTTTGCCGCCTGCTTGTATTTACCGTTTAAAGGATTTTCATACCATGTTCTTTGAAAGGTATAAAGAATCTTGTCCATCCTTAATGTTAGTCCAGAACTGTTGTAAACATGTTTATAGTTTTATTGAAAATCTTGAGAAAGTTTATGAAGATGATGACTTCATGGATGATGAGATCATGGAAGCCCTATATGAAAATCCATTTCAGAAGCATAAAGAGAGCTTAGAGGATATTTATCATGATGCTCAAGAAATTTTGCAGTAGGTTCAAGATCTTAGTACAATTGAAAATGATGGAAGACAAGGTATTATTTCAGATCTGCTCATAGCAAAGGATAGTATGCAGGAAAATCAAGTTCCAATTTCAAATTGTGATAAAGTCAAGTTGGCTATTTCAGATCTAGATTCAGATCATGATGACGAAGAATACCTTGTTCTGAATCCCATGAAGGAGAGCTCTGTTGTTGAGATCATCTGGAATGAAGAAAACCAAGTTATTGACCCAAGTGTTCTCATTTCATTAGAACAAAGCCTTCACGAGGAGGTAATCCAGTCCTTTTATGAAAAACAACATGAGATCTTTGTTCAAGTGAAAGATATTCTTTGGATAACTTAGTGGTAAATGATAGAAGTGTTAGTTTTGAGTTTCAAGACCTATCTGAAGTTTTCCCTTGTATGATTGATGAGTGAGATAAGAAACATGACAATCTGGTTGCCATGTTATTTGAAGATGATCAACAATGTATTCAAATTGCAGAAGACCAGGGAAATGAGGACTGTCATTCAGATTTTTCTTCTCATACTTTATGTTTTGAATTGTTATTTGAAGAAGATATCTGCTCACCTATTCGTTTAGAAGTTTTCAAAGACTATGAACACACTCTTGTTGAGGTACATTATGAAGAGAGATTAGATTCAAGAGAAAAGGGTACCTTTCTTCTTTTAGATCTACGAGAGGTAATTTTTCATGTTTTTCAAGATCTAGTAGCAAGTTTATTGCAGTCAGAAGTGAAGGTAATTATTGCAGTATTCAATGATGATGGAGATCATTGTTAGCTCTGGTTTTGGCTAGAAAATTGTAAATATTTATTGTTGTCCTGAAAATCTAATTGGGGGAATCAATTGAGGAGGCATTTTCTTGATTGGTTGCACTGGCATTTTGATATTTCCTGATTGTACATATGTATTTAGCAAGAAGGTGGTTGTCATCAGGATTTGAAGCCCTCACGTCTTGGTGATTTGCTGCCATCAATAAGTTTAGTAAGATTTTTATTTTAGTAAGTATTGAGTCAAGTTGTTATGTTGAGTTTCAACAATTAATCAGTTTTCTTTAGTTTTTGACCGTATTGGCCCACATGGTTAGGCACTTGGTCTATGGTGTTCTTGACACCTCCAAGGAGTTGCCATCCCCAATAAGGCCAATGTTAGTTTCAGTACTTGCAACCTTCCACCAATGATCAAACATGCTCTTACAAAGTGGTCTTAGGGTGTCCAAGTCAAAGTTTTTCATTTTAGTGAGTCTTCAAGTAAAAATTTGGTCACTGGATATTAGGTCTAGGACTGCTTTCACTCCTTCCAAATTTTTCCATGTACTGGTCCATGTCACCCGTCAGCTAAGTGTACCATCATTCAAAGAGTTGTCATCATTATTACAGGTTCCAAACTATAATTTGTAAGTGAGTGGGTCATCTTTTACCTTGTTGCCTCAGTTGTGCTTTTAAGGTTCATTTCCCTCTCCTAGGGTTTTGAGGGCATTTTTTTTCATTCCATGAATCCCATGATAAAAAAATCAACAAAACTTATATCCTAATGCTCATATACCTTCCCCTACCCTTAATAGACCTTCTTAAACACTTCCCATCACTTATATCCCTCAAATTCACTATTTTCCCACAAACCCTAACATATTGTTACAATTTGACATTTGTTTTAGGCTAGGCCTGTGTTTTTCCCTTTTGGCCCCCTTACCCTCACTTAATATTTGAAATTCCACTTTCCCCTATTTCATAACATCCCTCCCTACATCCCAAAATTTTCGTAATAATTTAGAATCCCCCATCCCCTTCATTTCCCTCCATTTCTACAAATCCCATGTTTTCCTTTCACTAAACCCTAATTTCCTCTCCCATTGAGCTAGGGTTTGCTATGGAATTAGAGATATCTGTGCAGAGGAGGCATAAGGGATATCAGTAGGTATGATGCCATTTCATATCATCAACATCATGTCTCCATAATTTGTCAAGAAGTCATTCTAAGGGACAAGTCATTCACCACACAAAAGGGTCGGTTTTTCTTCAAACTTTGTTTCTGACAAAGAAAAGATGAATTTGACAAATGTGAGAGAGGTTTTTGTCCATCATAGAACAAGGAAGAGAAACCTCCTTCAGGTTTTACACAGGTGTCATTTTTTTTGAGAAATTTCAAAAATATAGGTGTCAGAGGAGAGTTGCTGCACTTCTGGAGTGACCTTGGGAAAATCCAATTTTCTCCTTGCTAGAGTGTCCAAATGACTTGGTTGATATATCAAATGACAACTAGACCAGAATAGCGTTCCAATGAACTATTATGAGCTCAATTTTGAGTCTAGTAAGACTGATGAGCCCCAAATTTGTTAACTTGTTGGGCTCATTTGGCCTAATTATCCTTGTTCTGTCCTTGTTCAATCCTTCATTTTTCATAGCTTATGCATTATTTTTCAGTATGTTTATGTCATTTGTATGAATAAGGGTAGTCGCTCTTCCTAGGTGGCTAACACGTGCTCATTTCAGGTTTTTTGACACATGTTGGAGCAAAACCGAGCAATCATGGGCTAGAAGACAGCCAAGCTTGAGGTGAGGATTCGTAGAGGGGTTGTCTATGGCATTAAATAGCCCTTCCTCGGGATCTTCACCCCCAACTCCGAGCTCCAAAGGCCACCAAAACTGGATCTAGAAGGCAACCAAGCAGATTTTGGATGGGGTTGTCTACTCACAGTTTGGAAAGCCAAGTCCCATAGATTTAGGAGGCCAGCTAGGGCCCTCTTGGTGTATAAATGTTAAGGCATCATCCTTCGTAAGGGAATTTTGAAACCATTGCATATTTTGCACTACAGTGCTGTTAGCTTTACTTTGTTCTCTTGTAGCCATTTTGGCATAACTCTTGACTTATGACTATTTTTTGATAATGAGAAGTAGTCTGATTTTATATCAACTCTGAGTTTTCTATAGGAGCCATAGCTCTCAGGGTTGGGCCCAATCTGAGAGCCTAGGGCTTCCTTTTTGTACTGTTACCTTTCCCTTATGCATCGTTGTTTTCCTTTTATGCATTTGAAACGTATTTCTGTTGGGTAGATTTAGTTGTGTTGGTTAAATAAAGTCATTGTTTATGAATAGAATTGCTTCAGATGTTTAAAATAGATTGGTAGGATAATAACAGGAAAAAAGCTCCAAGAAAAGGGTCAACAACACTCTCAATTTCACCTCATCCTTATTGGATCAGGGGCTAGAATTGAAGAAACAGTGCTGCCCCAACAAAAACACTAGTTTGCTTGACCATGCAATCCTTAGTGTACTGTTTTCATTTGCAGAAGTTAGTTATGGGTTCAGATCTCTAAAATGTTTCTTTGCATGATTGATGTACATGGTTTTCTTTCCAAATAAAGCTGTTGTTCATTTGTTTTATTGACAGTTAGATTAGATTAGCTAGGACTTTGATTATTTGTAAGACTTTGTTGATTCGGTTAAATGTACACTGTGCAGGGCATCTCTACCACTCTCTCATACGCCTAAGCTTCATCAGAGCCAGTTGTTCCATCTCCTAGCTAGGTTCCTCGTCTCACACCTGTCCTTTTGCCCACGTAACCCTACCTTCTTGCTCCATCATTGTCTTGGCCTTCTTTAAGCCAAGCCAGCCTTCTACACCCTCTCACCACTCCATCCACCAGTCCCTGGGTCACTCCAGGCCCCTATCCTACCTCCCTATCCATTCATGCATCTTCCCTCACTCACCCATCCTCTAAAATCCACTTTTTAAACATCCTGTAGAAATTTCTGAACATCCTGTAGAAATCTCTGAACATCCTGTAGAACCCCTGCAGACTTCCTGTAGAAGCTCACAAATGAGGTTTCTTGATAGCCAAACTTTGTGAAACTCTCCGAAAGGGTGTTAGGGACTCCTTAGACCCTCTCTGAACCTTCCCAACCTTTTCCAAGCATTTCTCCTCCTTGATCCACCCCTGCACAGTAAAAAGACAGTTAAAAGCACATGCATGATAATTCTAATAACTTATTCAAAAATACAAAAAGATGTTTTCTTCAGGTAGAGGTAGTCTAGACACATGTATTTTACCTTCATAGAAGTAATGGCATCCCTTCCAGTAGTTTTCATTCTCTCCTTTGCATCAGTAGGACTAGCTGGTAGAATTAGGGTTTGCTAGGGTTTGCGTTACTTTTTGGCTTTCAGTTTCTTTCCGCAAGTAGATTAGCTTCCTTTGAGTTATCTTTCATCCATCAGTTAAAAAGCTTCCTCTAAGAGCTCATAGAAGTTGGCTTAAGCCCCTAGCAGACTTGTGCCAGCTAACCAAGTGACAGTTGCGGCAAGAGCTAGTACTTGTGCATACAGCACCGTCGCTTCCAAGTTTGTTACGAACTACCGGGTTGATAAAAGTAAAGAAGGGAGTCCCAGGAGTTGCAGCATTATTGCTGCAATACTGGAGCCCACCATCTTTTTGGCGCCGTTGCTGGGGAAGCGTCAGAGTATTAGTGATTGTTGCTTTTCTTCTATTTTCTCCTACAACCTTCTGCTAAGTAGTTTATTTCATTTCATTTCCGCAAAAGTAGAGTAGATATTTCCTGCTTTCATAGATTAGCATTTCAATTCTGCAATTTCAATTCTGCAAGTGTAGATTAGCGTTTCAATTCAGCAAGCGTAGACTAGCATTTAATTCCTGCAATTTCATTTGAGCAAAATAGATTAGTCCTTTCATGCTTTCATTTCAATTCCACATTTTCATTTCAACAAGATAGTTAGTTGCAGTTCAATCTATTTTAGTTTTGCAGGTACTAGAAGAAAAAAAAACAAAAGAAATCAAAAGTCTTTCCATTTCATGCCTCGTAGGAACAGAGATAAAACCGGCAAATTCTTACCCAACAACCCCACCACATCACTGAGTCAACCTTCTCTCTTCTCTGGTGATAGTGAGCAAGAAGAACCTATGGGTGAACTTCGTGAGATATACAAAGATCCTATAACAGAAGAAGAGTTAGAGAACACTCCATCTGAAGCCATGGCTGAAAACCGAAACGGTAGAAGAGAAGATGAGAGAATAGAAGGTGCCTTTCCCACCCGAGAGACCAATGGAGACATGAAAATGAAAAACATAAGCCCCTCCGCTTTACCTCACTTCCATGGATTGATGACTGAAGACCCTGATACCTTCCTGTTTGAGTTTGTTGTCCTTTGTCGAACTTATGACTATGCTGAGGATGAGCAAAAGTTGAAACTCTTTCCCTCTACCCTCAAGGACACAACATTATGCTGGTTCATGGGGTTACCTGGAAACAGTATCACCACTTGGGCTCAGATGCAGCAAGCTTTCAATTCCAAATACCGGGACTACTGTAGATCTAAGGAAACTAAGGAAGAAATCTTCCGGATTACCATGGGAAGCGATGAATCTTTAGAAGACTACGAGGAAAGGTTCCAACTCAGTTATAAACGGGCCAGGTGCACACTTGACCTAGAATCTCTGAAGCTGGTCCTGCTCCGAGGAGTCCCTGAAGACCTTCTGGACACCCTTAACATGTTGGTTGGAGGAGACATCTACCAACTACCTTATGAGGACATAAAGACCGTGTTTAGAAACCATTCTAGGGCGGCCTGAAAGAGAGGTAGGGGGATCAGCTTTCAGCTAGTACCACATTCTCCAAGCATGAGTTTTCTAACTAGATGGAAGACCTCAAGAGTGAGATGAGACAAACTATTGCCATGCAACTTGATACCTTCCTAATTCGGCAAAAGAAAGAGGAAGCTGAGAGGGCTTTGGCCATTTTTTGTCCTAGATGCACGAGGAAGCATCCCAAGAATGAGTGCCCATTGCACTCAGTAGAGGTATGTTTCGTTTGTGAGGAAGACCACCCCACCAACCAATGCCCTACCTTGCCTAGATTTAAAGCCATGTATCTAGGGGCTGAGGTGGCTACTGAACCTCTCTACTTCCTCAACCAGAGGAGGCCACATGGACCCAGACCTTACCAGCAGGGGATGTAAGGGACATCCCAAGCTTATTATAACCCCATCCAATCCACTCATATACCTTCTTGGGCCCCCCTGCTCATCCTTCCTTAGTCCACACCTCCTCCGTGGTCTTATCCATCTCCATACCATACTCAACCTCCTTCTCATTCGTTTACACTCACATGCCTAGCCACAACCTCAGTGGAATGCACCTCAACCGGGGTGGAGGCCCCAGTACAAAACTCCCCCGCCATTTTGCCTCCACCACCAGCTCAACCACAACCATTACCTCCTGCTCCTCCAAGACAACCCCAGATGCCTGCTCAACCGAACCCAAACCCCAACAACAGACAGGCCTAGCAGGTATATACTGGGGAGACAACATGCCCTACCTATGCTGTGGAGATCCAGGAGATCAACCTGCGATCTGGGAAGGTCCTTCCAGAGTGCCAACCTCCTCCCCTAGAGGAGGAGGAAGAGAAACAGGAAAGTGAACCCCAAGCCATTCCACCCTTTCTTGAGCGACTCACAATAACCACACAACCCAACCCAGAAGAGAATGAGCTTCTGGGAGAACTCAAGCAGTTGTGTGTGAAAATACCACTTCTCCAGGCCATAAAAGATGTACCGATATACAACATATTGATTAAGGAGAAGTGTTTCAGGCACCCAGGCAGGCGAAAGAGAGATGCCTCAACCATCAATGTCATAGGACAACTGTCCGATCTCATGTTGCGGCAAGTAATCTGTCCAAAGTATTTGGACCCTGGGAGTCCTGTAGTTGATGTCCACATCAATGGCACCATCATACCCCACACCTTGATTGATCTAGGGGCCGCCATTAATGTGATGACCAGGGACACTATGCTTAAGCTCAACCTTCAGAATTCCTTAAGGAAGACCTCGACAGTGCTGCAATTGGCAGACCGCTCGACCGTGACTCCCGAAGGGATTGTGGAAGATGTCTTGGTCTCTGTTGACTCCTGGGAGTACCCTGCGGACTTTTTGGTCCTTCAGCCAAAGGAAAAACTCATGGATATCCCCTCATTTTGGGAAGGCCTTGGCTGGCTACTGCGGATGCTTACATCAGCTGTCGAGCAGGAAGCATGACCATAAAAAATGGGCCTATGTCCAAACAGTTGGTCCTATACCCTCCTGCCCAACCTCTGCTAGAACATGACTTACCCCTCTAGTTGGAAGAAGGAGAAGAGGATGAGGTCTACTCTGCACCATTATGCACAGTAGAGGCCACCAGGGAGGTCCTCAAACCGAGGATGATTTGATTGAGAACTTAATCCAAAATCCTCCCCCTGGTGCACTATCCTTGGAAGAGTTGGTGGAAGATACCCAAGCCAATGCTTTAGTGGACCTATGTGCGACTGATTCGACCACTCCCAGAGTTAAGAATGTGGAGTTTGGCCCTGAAAGAACTTTAAAGATCAGCTCCTCTCTCTCTCCCTCTCAGGAAAAGGAGCTATGTAGCCTCTTGACCCACCATTTGGAGGCTTTTGCCTGGAGCTACAAGGAAATGAAAGGAATCCATCCCTCGGTCTGTACCCATCATATTTACATTAAGGAGGACTACAAACCAGTCAGGAAACCTCAGAGGAGAATGAATCCAACCCTTAAGGACATTGTTAAAGATGAAGTGCAAAAATTGTTGGATGCAGGATTCATCTACCCCATATCGGATAGCGAATGGGTTTCCCCTCTGGTGCTGGTACCCAAGAAAAATGGGAAGTGGAGAATTTGTGTGGACTACAGAGAACTGAACAAAGCCACCAAGAAAGACCACTTCCCTCTGCCTTTCATAGATCAAGTGTTGGATGGACTGGCAGGAAAGAAGTTTTTCTCTTTCCTAGATGGGTTCAACGGGTATAATCAGATCCAAATCAGCCCGAAGGACCAAGATAAGACCACCTTCACTTGTCCATGGGGTACCTTTGCCTACCGAGTCCTTCCCTTTGGGCTATGCAATGCCCCTGCCACTTTCCAGAGAGCTGTATTGAGCATCTTTGCCGAGTTGGTTCATGATTCGGTGGAAATCTATATGGATGACTTTACTCCTTACGGGTCTAGCTTCCAAGAAGCCTTGTCCAACCTGGGAAAAGTTTTAAGCAAGTGCATTGAGATGAACATGTCCCTCAGCCCTGAAAAATGTGAATTCCTGATGACTGAAGGGACTGTGTTAGGACATACCATTTCTCGCCAAGGATTACAGGTGGATCTTAATAAAATTGCTATCATCAAAAAGGTTCCACCTCCTCAGAAGGTAAGAGATGTTTGGAGTTTCTTATGCTTAGCGGGATATTATAGAAGATTCATTAAAGACTTCAGTAAGCTAGCCTCGCCTTTGTTTGGCCTCTTAGCAAAAGATGTTGAGTTTAAATGGACTGACGACTGTCAGAGGGCTCTAAATGAATTAAAGGATAAGTTGGTGTCCGCCCCAATTTTGAGAGGCCCAAACTGGGCCCTACCTTTCCACATCCACACTGACACCTCGAACAAAGCCATAGGGGCAGCCTTAGGACAAGTTGAAGAAAAAATTCCATATGCCATATACTTTGTCAGCAAAAACTTATCCAAAGAAGAAATGAATTACACTGTAACTGAGAAAGAATTCCTGGCCGTGGTCCATTCCCTGAACAAGTTCCGACACTACATCATTGGCTATCAAACATTTGTACATACTGACCATGCTGCAATTAGATATTTAATGAATAAGCCTGATGTGAATGCTCGTATTATTAGATGGTTACTTTTGTTGCAGCAGTTTGATTTGACTATCGTTGACAAACCAGGTAAAGAAAATGTTGTTGCTGACTTCTTGTCTAGATTGGATTTGCCTGCAGGTGAAGAAGGAACAGTGGATGACCAGATGCCAGATGAACATCTGTTTGCTATCTCAGTACTCTCTCCATGGTTTGCTGATATAGCAAACTATCTGGTCTCAGCACAGTTCCCTCCGCATCTATCCTCAAAGGAGAAGAGCAGAATCGTGAGGAAGAGTGCCTCATTCACTTGGATCGGGGGCAACCTATTCAAACTTGGCCCCATTTAGATCTTAAGGTGTTGTGTAATGGAGGAGGAAGTCTTTGACATCCTCCTAACCTGTCACGATGGGCCTTGTGGAGGACATTTTGCAGCCAAGAGGACTGCCTTCAAAATTCTACAGGCAGGCTACTATTGGCCCACTCTTCATCAAGATGTCAGAAGATATATCAGCCAATGTGACCGATGCCAAAGGATGGGGAAACCGACTCCAAGGGACGAAATGCCTCTCCAACCTCAAGTGACTCTTGAGCCATTTGAGAAGTGGGGTATGGATTTTGTGGGTCCTATCAACCCTCCTTCAAGGCAAAGGTCTTACATCATTGTGTGCACAAACTATCTGACAAAGTGGACGGAAACCAAGGCAATCAAAGCAACAACAGAAGAAAAGGTGGCTGAGTTTTTAAGAGAAAACATCTTCTACAAATTTGGCTACCCAAGAGAGTTAGTCACCGATCAAGGAAGCCAGTTCACCTCCAACTTAATTGAAGACTTGCTCGCTCATCACAAGATCAAGCATAGGACTTCCACCCCATATCATCCTCAAGCAAATGGGCAGGTGGAAGTCACCAATAGAGCATTAGAAGGGATTTTGACTAAGGTGGTGAGCAGCAGCAGAAAGGATTGGGCAGATCGCCTTGGTTGAGGCCACTTGGGCCTACAACACCACTTGGAAGACCACAACCAGTTTCACACCTTATGAGCTGGTCTACGGAAGAGAGCTTTATTGTCAATCGAGTTTGAGTACAACACATTGAGGATGGCAGCTCAGCTGGACCTAGATCTCAGCCATGCTCAACAAGAAACGTTATTGCAGTTGAATGGGTTAGATGAACACCGAATGCAGGCCCTCCTCCACTCAGAAGTGGTTCAACTTCAGAGGAAGATATGGCATGACCGGCACCTTAATGACAAACAATTCCAGCCGGGAGATTGGGCGCTGCTGTATGATTCCAGACATAAGGATTTCAAGGGAAGCTGAGGACAAGATGGCTAGGACCATATGCAGTGGAGAAGTGTAATGACAATGGTTCTGTCCTTATTCGGACCATTGATGAAGAAGCCATCTCCATGCTCGTCAATGGGCATCGACTAAAGATCTACAGGAAACCTCTTTTGAGGCAAGAGTTCATCAAAATTGTGGAAAAATCAGTGCTGGTCATAGAGAAGGATTCTGCCTTTGTTTTGGGCACACCCTGAAAAAAAAAAAGATCCTTGGGTGAAAACCTTTCTGAGGTGCCCAAGGCAGATGGTAGGGGTGAAAACCTCATTGAGGCGCCCCTGTTGTCTCTCTGAAAAAAGAATTGGAATAAAAAGATCCTTGGGTGAAAACCTCTCTGAAGCGCCCAAGGCAGATAGTAGGGGTGAAAACCTCATTGAGGCGCCCCTGCCGTCTCTTAAAAAAAAAAAACAAAAAGAAAGAAAAAGAAAAAAGAATAAGGAAGAAATAGAAAAAAACAAGTTTAATCTCTGGAAATTGTTGTAGGTTGCAGGAACACAATGCAAAAAGGAGGCCTCTCAACTCAAGGACAAGGGTCCCTACCAAGCTACCAAGAAACCTCACATACACTCCCTCCATGAAAACTCATTTTTTCCAAGGTTTGGACACAATATGGTCATGGTTTAGCCTTCTACAGGAAGCTACAGGACTTTCTACAGGAAGTTCTGTATTTCTACAGGAAACATCCTGTAGAGCCTTTGGGCGGGCCAGGATTGATTTTGGAGAAGGATTTGAAGCTTGAAGTCCATTGAGGAGGCATGCAACCACTCTTTTCTTCCATCCTCCACTTGTTTCACCTCCTTTCACCACCATTGCTGCCATCTGGTCGAATATACCTGCACAGTCATACCAGAACCCTGTTTTCTCAGATAATTTTTTTTTTTAAGTGGGAAATAAAGCATGCAGAGGCTCGCACACTTTACCTATCAAGGCGACCTCAGGACCCTGCACCTGTGAACGTGACTCATTTATTTCAGCATGCACCCCAGGAGGAGAAACGACTACAGGATGTCCTACAGGAATCCTGTAGCAGCTGATCCGGCTGGAGCACATACCATGGAGACACCAGCAGCTCATGAAGCCGGTGCATGCAGCATTCACCACCAGGAAATCGGGTCTCAAGGTCTCGTAGCCAGTAGCAGCCAATGAAGAGGAGCTCCAGCACCCGTGCATGAAGCAGCAGCAAGTAGATCCAGCATTCCTCGTCCCGAAACCTGAAAAAACCACATCCACGGCCGCACAGGTAAGTGCCTAACCTTATTTCGTCAAATTACATAAGCTATACTATAAATGTGCATGACTGTGAGAATGGACAGATTGAACAAGTCTGGTAGCCATTCAACTGGCCACCACAACCACTAAGATGGCCTCGTAGGATCCGAATGGGCTTGGTTATGTCGAAAAGACGGGCAATTGACACGTGGGAAGTGTCCAGTCGGGGAGAAGCGGAAATATGACAGGAATGGTGGCAGTGAATGCAGAGGGAAGAATTCGGCAGTCAGGGACATGCCAAGGAATGATGGCTGTGACATCGGCCAACGGATCGACCGGGACAGCTCACCCCCGCGCCATGAATTCTGCAGCAATTCAAAATCGGCCGGTTGAATAACTTTTGATACACTGCAGTCATTTACACTCACAACCGTTTTGCAACTGAGTACGCGTCCTCCTCCTCTGCAAGTTGTTAGCCCGAGTTCTCAGTCTGTTCCAATGTCCTGCTACTGCTCAGACTCCTCCATAACCACCGTAACGTCCTCCAGAAGCCGTGCATGATTTCTACAGGAAGTTGTGCTACAGGGAGCCTGGCATTACGAAGAAGCTTGGACTGTTCACGTCGAGGGTGGCAATTCTCAGTGAGGTAGGCCTGAACATAACTTTCCCATGCAAATAATTCAAAAGGTGGTGAATTCGACGTGTTGAGGGGGTAGGGAAAATGTGAATGCAAGTCTGTCTATGAATTCAAAAGCCGTTTTCTTATCGCTGCATGAAATTGTCTTCGTAGTCTGCATGCGAGATTTTCTCCAGGGTCTTGAATTAAAATCCCTCCTGTAGAAAAATTGAGACACTGTCAAGGCTCACCGGTGAAAAATTGTGAACTTTATATGACTGTGTGCATAACGGAGACGTAGCTCTGCGCTCTGTGTAGAGAAATCCCGAAGTCCTCCTTCTGTACACAAGCAGGCAAGTTTAGAACAACAAAAACAGAGTTTTTTTACCATGCCAGGAGGGTTCATTAGAAAAGAACCTTCGGACTCCAAGAAATTACGGGAAACCCCTGAGGTGGTGGACTTGTTTTCCCGTGCACACTGGATGTCATTCTGTGACAAGCTTCAAGGTCACGATGACGAAATTACAGAAGAATTCCTAAGGTCCTTGAAGCCGAAGTCAAATACATTGGCCATTGTCAACTTCAAAGGATTGACCCTCAGACTCACCCCACAGCTCATTAGCACAGTAACTGATCTACCGATGGGGGTACCCTGGGATAAGGAGGAGAGAAAATTGGGTCAGAAAGCTAAAAAAGAGTTCTTCTTGCCAAAGGAACAATTTTCAGAGGACAAGAATGGAGTTCGAAGAACTAGCCTACAACCGTTCTGGAGTGAAGTCAGCCTCCAAATTATGAAGTATATTACGTGTGAGGGGCGATTTAGCATCGTGTATGGCTATCATTTCTGATTGCTCACAGAACTCAAGCACCAAATGGACCTACCCTCAGAACAAAAATTGAGCATTCCTTACTTCCTCCTGCAATCCATGATTGAGTGTGCCACCAAACTGAGAGAGGGGACACCAGACCAGCTAGCCCATCATGGGCTTATCAAGCTCCTCGTGGAAGATACACTCCACACTTACACTGTCCCTCTCTCCTGGGAAATTTTTCGGAATATGTCTAAGGATGATGACATCCGAATTTTGGCCGAGGAGCTCACTTCCTCCAGCAGCGAGGAGAAGGAGCACACTCAGGTAGAGAAGAAAGCTAAAGGACAAGAAACCCCGGGCAAAACACCAAAGAAAGAATAGAAAGGAACACAAGAAAAAGGCCAAGCTGCCAAAACAGGGGGTGGTAAAATTACACCAACACCCAGGGAGAAAAGACTACAGAGCAGGGTAGAAAGGACTGAGAAAGTCCAAGCTAGTGAGGGCACCCCTAAGGCAGCCTCAGCCAAGCAGGCTAAAACGGTGCCATCTGCTTCTACAGGAAACCAGAAGGCTATTTCTACAGGAAGTTTAAAAACGGCTTCTACAGGAAGCCAGAAACCAGCCACTACAGGAATTTCTACAGGAAGTACAGAAAAAGGACAGCAGAAGGAGAAATCGGCCGAAATTCTAGCTAGGGAGGCAGCAGCTATGCTGGCCATCCTAGGTACCTCTCCCAAGCCAAAGGAAAAACGAAAGAGGAAGACTCCTCTGTATTTTAAAGCAAGAAGGAGTGTGAGAATTAAGACTGGAAGACCCCAGCCTCCATCAAAAGAGCCAATCACAATTGTGGATACCCCTACCACACCAAGGGATAGGTCCCCCTCCAAGGCATCCATTACTTATGAGCGGGGGAGCCCGAAAGCATCCTCATGGAGGGAAAGGATGGAGAAATTGAACTCGGAAGCCTCACTACAGGATGCTGAGGTAGTTCTACAGGAAACTTTGGCTAGGCTGAAGGAAACTGAGAAGATGGAGGAAAGAGCAGCCAAGTCACCACAGGAGGAGGAGAAGACTGATGTCATCATGGAACCAAGCCCCCAGCCCAGCCTAGGCTCTTATTATAACTTTTTGGAGGCCGGCAAAATTATTCCTCAAAAATTCACAATGCCACTGTTTCTAGCATTAGAGGAAGAAAGAGTACGAACCCACACTTGGATGAGGATCGCTAAATCCAAGGGGGTAGCAGATATAGGGCCTCTAGAGGAAAGGCTCAAGGAAACACAAAGGGATTTGGCAAGAGTACGGCATGTGGAAAGCTCCCAACAGGCCAAGTTAAGAGAAGAGAATGATCTGCTTAGACAGCAGCTACAACTACAGGGATAGAGGAAAGAAGAGGACACAACAACCAAGGACACCACAGCAGAACCTCAAGAAAAAGAAGGAATGCAAGCTGATCTTGAGGAACTAAACCGACAGCTACAGGAAAGGGAATTGCAGGCAGGCATAGAGATACAATCTCTAAAACAACAGATGCAAGAAAAGGAGTCACAACTAGCTTGCATGGCCAGTTGGGCAATGGAAGCTCTACAATATAGGAAGCCGACCAAATCCTATGGCCTATACCTAAGGGATCAATGGTTGTAATTCCAAATCAACACATTGGCACAAAGGGGTATCTCCCAAATCCAAAACCCCCAGCAGTTCATGGATTTATGTAACAGCAGTTCATCGGAAGATAAGGCTAAGCTTTCAGAGTTTTACCTTCATAATTTGGCCCTTCCAAACATAACCTTATGGGACCCCAACACAGTAGTAGGGGACATGCAGTTGATGGCAATGGCCTCATGGTTAAACCACGAAGAAAAGAGAGCGGCAGAGGTCAGAAATGTCATGGACCGAGAACTACATGAACCACTTCTGATTAGAGCAGAGCCAGGGGACCCCACAGCATTAATATCCGCTCACCAGCACCTAGCAACCAACTCTCAGGCTTTATTAGAGTACATGGATCGGCAGGCTCAGGCCATAGCACACTTCGAGGATATGGAGCGATTATTAGGGGACAATTGTGTTCATGCTTGCACCCGTAGGTGGAACACATTGTCCCACAGCCTCAAAATCAGGGAATATCACACTCCAACTAGAATGAGGGAGGC